>CM041298.1:50357312-51557312 GCA_023052935.1 Piezodorus guildinii
AAATAATTAATGTTTAACCTTTAACGGGTGAGGTAAAATTTATAGTTAAAAATGGTGAGGTGTCACTCAGATCCCAGACCTCATTTTTTTTTTTTTTTTTTAATCCCGAAACATCTAGAATTGTTTATTCTTGTAATAAACCTATTTTCAATAGAAGGATGCTTATAAAATTGAATAAATGCCTGATATTATTACGTTTTATAAATACTTTTTCTTTTTTTTTAACGTTATATTCTAAGCAATGAAAATATTTGTAAAATAATATATAAACAAGTCCTTATCTTAAAATTTCTTAAATTTAAAAAACGGAAAATGATTAAAAAAATAAAACTTTTATATGGTAAAGAAAGTATGCACAGCTAAAATTAGGCACAGTTTTTGCAAAAGGAAACCGAACATTGTCCACAAATAGTTCGTTCAAATTTAATAAAACTTTATATGACTTCCTATCCTTGTTTCTAGGACAAAAATAACATCCGGGGAAGTCTGGTCTTTTCTGACCGTCTGGTCATGTGATCGTTAAAAAGAGGAGAAGCTCTACGAATGGTGATGGGTACGAAATTTAAAAAAAAGTGGCACAAATGACAAAGGATTTTTAAAGAAGAAAGGTGTACACGAAAGTTTATCGGTCAGAACCTCGTGTTTTGGTTTTAAAGGATCAGAAAGATGATACACAATGGTTTTACTGGTGGTTTGTATTTGAACTGAAACGATTTTATATTTGCTATTATATATTATATATTATTATATTATATATATATATATATATATATATATATATATATATATAACACTATTTATTAGCTTATACCATAGTGTAGACATGTAGTCTGGCTAAATAAGTGTAAGTTAAAGTTATTGAGTTTTAAAATAAGTTCGTAACGTATTTTACTGGTGATTTCAATGAAACTTCAGATTCTTGTAAATATTTTAAACCTATTATACATGACACATTTAGATCCATTATGCAGTCATTTTTTAAGTAATTTTTTGTATTTTGTGATCAAAAGTTGAAAGTCGACCCGATTTGCGTCTTTTGGGTCTGAATCGATCTAACCACTTACGGATGCTTTCTCCTAAGGCATCATCGCCATACACTCTGCAAATTTTATTTAACGTCTGTGCAGGGAATAAGCCTTTTCGGAAATATAAAATTATTAAATCACATAAATGATGTTTTTTTTCTTTTATTGAGCAAGCAAAATACTACTTAAAGATAAGGAATCTCGGTTGAAACTTATGCATAAAAGCACCTTACCTAATCCTTTTTTATTTTCATTTACCTATATATGGAATATATAGTAAGGGAAAGTATTGCGATCGTGAAAATTTTCGAATTCCAGTTTTCGACGGTAATACACGTTTTAGGGTCTCCTGAGTCAAAAAACCAGTCCCGAAAAAAGGTCTGTGTATCCGTCCGTGTGTGTGTGGTGAGTCTAGTGCAAAAAATATAAGTCGTACAAACCAAAATTTCATATTTAAGACAACTATACGCCCGAGAGATGTTACAGCAACTTTTTCATCAAAATCTGCAAACCAGAAGAGGCACTTTATACCAATCATTTTGCACCTTACTATGATTTTCTCAAAAATGGCTCTAACGATTTTCATTAAACTCGCTATATTGATGTACAATTTAATGGGCTTTAATACCATGTAGGTTTTATTCTGATTGAAATGGTCTGACAGGGCTTAAATGCCGATATTTGAAATTTTCTTCCCCTAAACTACCTTTAATTTTGTACATTAGAAAAGATTAACCATATCATCTTAGTGACATTGATGAAGGACGGCTAAAAGTATAGGGAATAAACTTATTACTGATTAGCAATTTAATATAGTTATATTTTTTAATCTAAATCATATGTTTCCAACGAAAATGAATGCACGTTATAGTAAAATCAACATCAAATATTAAAGACGTTTGAAAGAATGGTAAAGGAACGAATGGAGTGGTGGTTAGAATCACAAGATAAATTGCCTGATTACTAGTTCGGTTTCCGTAAAGGTAAATCAACGATGGATTGACTTCTAGAATTACATACTGACATACATACAGCTTTCACATCAGGGAAAAAAACAGTCGCTTTATTTTTAGACATAGCAAAGGCATACGACACTGTTCCGTTACACATACTCAATAATAAAATGACGGACATGGGTTTCCCCATAAAATATATTGACAATATTATCAATCTGATCAGCGATAGAAAGATATCATTAAAAATATCAAATTCAATCATCATGAGTAGGGTGGCACAGATAGGTTTACCTCAAGGAGGTATTCTCAGTAGTTTATTATTTGCAATATTTTCTACTGATTTAAAAAAATACTTACCTGAGAAAGTTTCAATCTTACAATTTGCCGATGATATTTGCCTATATACCTCAAATCAAGATATTAATAAATGTGTCGAGTTACTGGACGAGACAGTAAGAGGGTTAAGGAGATGGGAGTTAGAGACAGGAATGACGATTTCAGCTTCTAAATCAGTTATATGCCCGTTCACTAGAGAACGCACATTTCCCCTTGATGAGCTAGTTGAATTAGCTGGAACTTTCTTCACAAGCGTTAATGTCGTGAGATTCTTAGGAGTTTATTTCAACCGAAAACTAAATTGGAATCAACACATTTATGAAATCATAAAACGGTCGGAAAAAAAAATGAGCATATTAAAAATGATTAGCAATAACAGTAAATGGGGAGCAGATCCAAGCATATCTTTGTTATTCTATAGGAGCACAATAAAATCCATATTCGATTACGGAGTCACATTATACGGTGAGGCCCCTAATACACATTTGTGTAAGTTGGATATGATTCATAATAGGTGCATAGGAATTTGTTTAGGAGCTCTTAATTCCACCCCTATCGATGCCTTATTAAACGAAGCCAGCGAACCACCCCTAAAACTAAGAAGACAGCTACTAACCGACAGAATCTTTTTTAAAACATACGCTAACAATCAGAATTGCTACAGTAAAATAGTTAACCTATGCATTCTTATCTTAAGTAAAGCTTATTGGGAGAAAAAGAAATATACACCATTAGTTTTCAATAGTTTTATAAGATATCAAAATTCATTACGTGATATATATTCAAATAAAATGCTACCTCAATATAAATTAAAATACGAGATGCTATTACAAAAATTCAATATAGAAATAGAAGTCGATAACCCATTGCCTCATTCAATGATTGCCTCTACTACTAAAGCATTGCTTGCAGACAAATGGCCGCATCATATTCATATATATACCGATGGCTCAAATATTAATAATAATTCAGGTAGTGCGATTCATATTCCTAAATACAACCATAATGCACAGTATAAATTACCTACTGGTTGTTCTTCTCATACTGCTGAAATGTATGCCATATTGGAAGCCGTCAGATACATTAATAAATCAGCGGATCGTAATTTTGTTATTTTGACGGATTGTAAGAGTGCATTATTGTCACTGACTAATAGTATTAACAAAAACATCAGTAGCTTACAAATGGAGATCATGAAAAACCACTACATAGCGGTCAAAAATAAAAAAGTTTTAGTATTTCGGTGGATTAAGGGTCACGCGGGAATCCCAGGCAACGAGGTAGTAGATGGACTGGCTAAATCTGCCACCACAGCTGGGCAACAAGTTGACTTTCGGATACCATTCAAAGATTTTTACAAAACCATTAAATTAAATACATTCGAAATTTGGCAACAGTTATATCAGGAAAACCCCACTGGACAATTTTACAAAACCATATTTCCCAAAATTATTCGAAAACCTTGGTTCGCGGAAACAAATTTTAGCAAAAACGTGGTAAAAACATATATTAGATTAAGGACAAATCACGGGATCTGCAACAATTACCTTCATAAAATAGGCGTATCAGAATCTCCGCAATGTGACAAATGCGGTGATAGGGAGACCCTAAAACACATATTATTGGTGTGCCCGGCATACAAAACTCAAAGAGAAAAGATGATTTTTGAAATAAATAATAATCAGAATATTAGTTATGAAAATTTATTAAAATTTACGAACAATAAAAAAATTTTCAGTATAAATAAATATTTACAATCGATTAACAAAAGAATTTGATAATTGTAATAGTTCAGTAATTGGTAATTGTAATTCGGTAGTTGTAATTTGGTGATTGTAATAGTTTTCACTAATAAGACATAATATATAAAATGGCTGTATGGTGTATGCCAATGCCATACATTCATAGGGAAAAAAAAAAAAAAAAAAAAAAAAAAAAAAAAAAAAAAAAAAAAAAAAAAAACATCAAATATTTTTAAAATTGAAGTATATGTAATCCCGGCTATGGAAGAATATTATTTATTCTGTTAATTCAGTCGGGGGGGCGACCCTAGGGTATGGAGAACCTCCTGAGGCAGACCCAGCCTCTATGAAGTGGGTACCCAAATGAATTGGGGAAAAACCTGGCGTATGAGCGCGATTAAGGCCTAATCACCTCATTGCACTGCCGTTGGCCTAGAAACAGTACGAATCTCTATATGTGCTGAGCCCAAGACCCTTCATGGGTTGTTGTGGTACAGGTTTTTTTTTAGTATATGTAATAGTTTTTAAATTTATTTTATCAGTCAAGGTAATTGAAAGTCGTGTGTTTCATGCACCAGATTTTTAGAATATGTAAACATTATAAGACATAAACCAAATAAATAAATAATATAAACCAATTTCCACTATTTAACGAGAAAGTATGAAGAAAACTTTTACCGACAACATATCCTTAATTAAAATATGTTTGACTTGTAAAATAAACTTAATTAATTCTTTAAAAAATTGGGAATTTCACTATAAAAACATTTATATAAACTTGTGCGGTGAATTTGAAGTTATTCCAAAAGGTCTATAAATATATATATTTATATATATATATTTATAGACATATATAAATATATATCTACGTCCCATCGATCCACAGCTTTCCATCGATCATTCATAATCCGATCCATTTCCTGTCAATTCAATTCCCAAATACTCCCAATTAGATGCTCATTTCAGGGAAGATCAACACATAAAGCAGGCAGATACGTTTATTAATTTATTTAACTTTCATTTTCATGGATACATTTAGCAGCAAATATTATTCGAAAAGATATAATCTTTTCAAAGATGTAATATTAAATCTATACTAATATTATAAAGCTGAAGAGTTTGTTTGTTTGAACGCGCTAATCTCAGAAACTACTGGTTCTAATTGAAAAATTCTTTTTGTGTTGGATAGTCCATTTATCGAGGAAGGTTATAGGCTATATAACATCACGCTGCGACCAATAGGACCGAAAATCTGGGAAAAACGAGGAAAATTTGGGAGAAAAAAAACCTCGCTTCCCAATGATTCCAAATTATTTACCTTTTATTTTTAAATAATTCAATTTCCCGTTAATTTATATTTTTCCATTTAAACACGTAAGAATAGATTTACGTCGAGATCGGGTTGCGGAGAAAATCAGTATGTTCTTCTGCTACAAGAAAATAAAACTAAAAATGTCATTTACGCGGAAGTACTTTAAAATATATTCTTTTAAAAACTTCTTAATAGCAATCATAATAACAGAAATTGATGCAGACGAAGTCGCTTTAGAATATATCAAAGAAAAAGTGACATGTACTAAGAAGGTTTAAATTTGGGTTGGTTTAAAGGAAGACACGGGAACTAAACAACTAAATACAAGTCCGTTAATAAAAACTGGTAAAGAAATAGGACTCGAAATAAATACCGAAAAGGCAAAATATATGATTTGTAGCAGAGACGGTGGCGAGCATAGTGATATTGATATATCAGGGTATACTTATGAACACGTAGAGAAATTTAAGTATTTAGGTTCAATGATAACGAAAAAAAAAATCCAGGAGGAAATAAAGTCCTGGTTAAACGCGGGAAATGCGTGTTATAATTCAGTTGCGAAATTACTTAGCTTCTGTCTAAAAACTTAACGGTTAGAATTTATAAAACTGTTATTCTTTCGACGGTGAAACGTGGCCGCTTACTTTGAAGGACGGACAACGGCTAAAGGTTTTAGAATATTTTAAAACTATTTATTTACAATTTAAACTATTATTCTAAGCATATTTAGGACTTTTATTAGCTATATGTCTATATTTATAAAAGAAAGTACCACTCAATTTTCTGGTATCCTCTCCAAGTTTAGTTTGGGTAGAGATCTTTAACGAGTTCATGGAATCGCTAAGGCTTGGGACCACCATTTTACGTCCCTTCGAAGGAGGGCATAACTAAGGTTGTTTTTTACTCTCATTAAAAAATCCTAAGGGCACCTGGCTGGTTACTACATACAGGTGACCGACCCTTCTAAGCATATTGCGTTTCATATCTGTTTCAAGTGTAAGTTCCAATGAAAATATATTCAGTTGTTATTTATTTTTTAAAAATGGTTTGTGACGATTATTTTTACATATTAAGTGATTATGGGTATAACCACTTCTACTGGTTTGCTATTTTAAATTTGACAGGAAGAAGTCAAGATCGGTCTTTAAATGATTACAAAGAGTAGCTGATAGTTGATATTTATTATAGCCAATCTCACCATAAACGCACATAAATTAATACGAAATGCAATATTCGCAAGCAAAGCTGCGTGACACAGCTAGTCATATATAATTTTAGAAACATATAAAAGCATTGTAATTACATTTTTTCTTTATGATGTTATATTTTTTATTATATATTATTTTCTGTTCTCATTTTGACACATTCATATTTTTTTTTTTCTTGTTTGCATATTTTTATTAGAAGTTATCGTTTGAGTTATTTTCTTTTTTTCTTTTATTAATTTAATTCTGTTGTCAATTATTTTACTCTGAGACTCTAGTCTTAAGACCATTGTTTATTTCCTGTAATATTATTCTTAATATAGTTTAGCACTCGTCCCAAAATAAATAAAGAATTATTATATGTTCAAATCATACGAATTAATAAAATGTTATTTTTAATCTGGATAAAAACTGATAAAATATTCAGAACCACTTGTTTAGTCGTTTCATATCAATCAAATCATTTCATAATTTTTGAAAAATAATCACTAAAAACATGTTTTTAAATACAAATTTTCTCTTATACGTCTGTATGATATGTCCTTTCCATCACTGATATACATCTTTAAATCGACTGTGAACAAAATCCTAATTTAAAAATTTAATATAAGAGATTTGTAACAGCTTTGTATGTACACGTGGAAATTCATGAAAAATTCCTCGGTGCCTGACACGCCAGTTCTGATCATAATAACATGGGCAGGATCACGCCAACCTCTCATATGTAGCTGTTTATTATAAAATGACGTGAATAATTTTGCCGGATGAAACATGAGTGGCGACACAACCCCCAGGCTAGCAACAAGTGGTCGGCCAGAGCCCAGTACTACACTACACTGCCCCGCGATTTACTACCTTCGTGATCCTAGCGCTAATTCTCAGCGTAATCCGGCACGCGACCGCACTAACAGGAAATGTTATTGATGATGAAAAATGCCTGATAGTCCCCCTCTAATTACTAACAAAAAATTAACTCATGAACGAATGCGATAGAACTAAACATTTGCCGTTGGAATTCTACCTGAAGCACTACGAGAATAAAATACTTTAATATATACATAGTCAACTGATAGATTGCCCAAATGAACATGAGTGTTAAGGTGGTTCGGGTAGCGATCTATAAACATTATAGGCAAGATGAGAATGTAGTGAAAACTACTTTAGTGGAGTGCCTGGAGCGTAAAAATCATACAAACCTCGGTCTTTCGTTACAGTGGATGAAAAAGAAAATAAAAAATTGGAACATTTAGCTAATAACATAAATAAAAAAGTTAACCTATTGAAAATTTGTGCTTTTGATTTTTAAAAAAATGGATAATTATGTTACAAAAGATTGATTTCTCGTTTTTCGCAATTTTTTTGTTAAATGCCTCTATATCGATGCATATTGAACACACAAATGTCTTTTACCACTCAAATGAAAGCTTATTAAATACTTGATGATTTACTTTATAATGATTTTCCTCATAGAATGAGCCGTTTCTATGATAGTAGTCATTATAATAATAATAATAATAATAATAATAAATCTTTATTTATTCTGGGACTAGTCCCTTTAGAATAACATAACAGGAAAATCAAAATAAAACTTTAAGGTCTTAGAGTATACAAAAAGAAACAATAGAAATTACAAACAATGGATTAAAAAGCAGTCTTAAATAATAGTATTGAGAATTAAACTAGATGATAAACATAATAAGAAGTATGTACTTATATATAATTTTCATTAAAAAAGCATTTCAGTGTTTTTTGTTTTTTAACAATATACTAATAATATAATAAGTGCAAAACACCAGATAACATAAAATATAATGGGTATATAAACGCTTCTATCTGTTTTAGAAAACTAATTAGGATTCTTCGAAAATTGGAGAGACAGGAGATGATTGAACAGGCGAGATTTGAATGTCGGAAGTGTATTGGAGTCACGGATATTAGAAGGAATAGAGTTCCATAAGGATGAAGATCGAATTAGGAAAGATCTGTCGAAAGCTGCAGTTCGATGGGGCATCATATACATGTCCGAAGGCCGTGAGCGAGTGTGGCGAGAGTGGACTGAGGATTTGAAAAGAAACATATCTGTTATGTAAGACGGACGGCGGGATTGGAGAACTTGGAAGAGAAAGGAAGCCAGGAAGTACTTACAACGGTAGGAAGGGTAAAGCCACTTCAACTCTTCGTAGAATCGGGTGACAGAGGTGTCCCTGGACATCCCAAAGATGAAGCGGATAAAGCAGTTGAATAATCGTTTTATTTTTGCTTCGAGATGTCCAGAGACACCCCCATACACCGCACAGCAGTAGTCAAAATGGGGGAATATTAAGGAACTAACCAAAAGCCTACGGGTTTCAAAAGGAAGAAGATGACGAAGGTAATTTAGGTGTTTTAAGGTTTTAAGTGTTTTATTATAATGTTAAAAAAGAGTGATATCTGGTGGTATTCCCTTTTTGAATGTCCGCCATTTTGTAATCCACCCTTTTGAGTTGGCAGACGTGTATTTTTTGCTTTACTATGCTTTGCATAAAACATACTAAAAATTTTGGTGATATGGGTTGTATTTTTTGTTGCTGGCTCATGGACTACGAGTATCTTCCATGTACACGTTTTACTACCTGTCCAAAGTCTCTACAGCCCTTCATAAACACAGGTATCTCCAAAAGATCATTTTCTATACCTATTCCAGTCAAATTATTTAAAAGTTCAATTATATGCTGGAATATTAATTTGTTGTCTTTTTTCAATTAAATAATGAAAAAATTAAAAGCAAAAAAATTTTTGGTAAACTTTTCAAATTATTGTATAAAGAAAAAAATGCCACCTCGACCGAAAAAGATCATTCACTGTAACCAATTTCCGAGGTTGAAACCCCTGGGCGCTCCACTACTTTATTGTTTAACGTTTCGACCAATGCGTCGTAAGCCTATGACATCCGGCCCTACAGTATCCTTTAATAATATTCCGCTTGTCCCAATTGAACAGATCCGCTACCAAGGACTCTTACTTGGCAAACGTCTAACCTTGAATTCCCACACTAGACTGAAACAACATGAAACTGCGCGCTTCTTTCGGTTACTTCAACACTTACTGTACTAACCTTCCACTCAACTACATAAGACTCATCTACGTGACAATCATAAGGCCTATCTGGACTTACGGAGTTGAGCTTAGGGGCTTTACTAAACCATCAAGTTCCTCTTCAATTCCTGATAATCCACCGAGGCGTCTAAAAAGAAGATGGTCTCGAGAGCTTGTTTAGATTCACTAATAAAGAGTGTTGCCAATGGGCAGTTCCTCTTTATATTTTTTATCATTAATCACCATATTTACTTGCTGTATTATAATATGCAGTTGTAAATCTCAATAAAAAAAGTTTCGACCCAGTTTTTATCACGGCTTCCTGGCAAGAGTCTTTTTGTAACTGCCGGTAATATGAATTGTTTATTTAGGGAATCGCTTACTGACTCGTGCTTGGAAACCCTGATGAAAACTGGGTCGAAATGTTAAACAATAAAATAGTTTTCACTATTTTCTAATACTTTTTTTTTGTCCGTATACCGAACCGTCTCATCCCTTAAACAGAAAAAATTATGGTTTACTTAGACCAAATCTTAATATTAGTACAAAATTAGCAATAAACATATCAAAGGATAATTTTATTCCTTTCTGTTTTATTCCAAGTGCCATTTTAAACTATAGCGGAAGTGTTAATCTCACAGGAGAGTATCTAAAATGTTTCTCACCGATTTTGATGGATTTTTTAAGGTAAAATTAGACATTAAACCATTAAACTCTGCAAAATATTAGGGGACAACGCTCCCCATGAGGCGTAAAAAAATTGGAAACACATTTTATTTAATACCTCTGGTTCCAGTAAAAGTAGAAAAATAAATTTGTTGTCACAGTTACCCTATTTAAAAAAAAAAATACTTGAAAAATAATAGTAATAATAGGTTTACCGAACCCGAAGGTTCGATGCCGATACCACCAAACTTCGCCTGCACAGACTCGTCCAATCTTCGCCGGTCAAGCCCAAGCCCCCGAGATCAGCCTTAACGCAATCCTCCCATCGACGCTTCGGCCTACCTTTTGGACGTCTACCAGTCGGTTCAGCGAATACCAAATTTCTCAGAATCCGTTCCTCACCGAGCCCAACAGCTTTACGCGCCCATTAGGGTCTCCGCGATGCTATCAACTCAATTATATTCACAGGGTACAACCTCCGCAATTCCGCTTTGTGCAAAATTGAAAAATAAGCCATTAAAATATTTAAGTTTCTAGCTAGGTGATTACTGTAAAAATATTAAAAAATATCGTCGGAACTGTAATTTTAATAACGTTTCTTAAAAACTATGCTAAAATTTAGATTGGAGAACAGCTGATGCGCTCGATGATAACAGTCATACGTTACTTCGTCTCTCAGATTTTTGCTCTTTTCAGTAGGAATTCGCTTGAGTTCAGTCTGGAAAACATCACTAGACTTCAAGAAAACCACAGCAGTGAATATTGGAGAAATATCAGTAAGCAAAGTTATAATTTACTTTGTAGAATCGCGAAAAGTGAAAGGAGGGTCACTGATCAGCTGATTGCCGCTAGCTCGGCAAGCTCGGGCTTGCTTTTCTTTAGCTTATCTTTCTTTTATTATCTTTCCTTCTCATTCTCATCTCATTATTTATTTATTATTTTTTTTTTTTATTTTTTTTTTTTAATCAATGAGATATTTCCATCAAGTTATGTCCTCAAAAGCTACAAGTAAAAGATCTAGATCTGCAGGTTCAAACTCGTCTCCTACAAAACAGAGACCTCGCCGTGAAAATAATAAAAAAATGATTCCACCAGCGACCGCTTCAGCTACCTCTTTAAGATCTGAACCACAGCCTAGCACATCATCACAAGGATTAACTGATGAATCGCCGTTTTTTACACCGAATCCATTTCAGATCCTCCAAAATGAAAAAGAAACCATGGAATCTTCTCCTATACCCAGGGAACCACTACCTCCACCAATATTTGTTAAAAATATTAAAAATTTTCAACTGATGTGTGCGCATTTAAACAAAGTAACTGATCCTAATAGTTATTCTTGTATAAGTAGAACCAGTGATACTAAAATATCCCCGACTACCGCCGAAAGCTACAGAAAAATAATGAAATATCTGACCGAGACCAAAGCTGATTTTCATACCTATCAGTTGCGCCAGGAGAGAGCTTTAAGGGTTGTAATTAGAAACCTACACCCTTCGACACCAGTTACAGCTATCAAAGAAGAACTGACGGAGATAGGCTATAAAGTGCGGCAAGTGACCAATGTCCTAAAAGATAAAATTCCACTGCCTCTATTCTTCGTGGACTTGGAACCATCAGCAGGAGTTGAAAAAATTTACGACCTCAATAGGTTGTACTATACTAGTGTAAGAGTTGAGAAACCTTACACTAAGAAAGAAATAGTTCAGTACCATAATTGTCAGGCATATGGTCATACGAGAACTTACTGTCACCACACACCACGCTGTGTGAAATGCGGTGAGCAACATAAATCAGAAGAATGTACACGATTAAGATCAACACCCGCTGTATGTGCTCTGTGCCTAGAGGACCACCCGGCTAACTACAAGGGATGTCAAATCTACAAGAACCTCAAAAGCAGATACCAAAAACCTCACAATCTGGATGAAACAGCTGAACCGATCAGAAGCAGACGACAACCTTCAAAAACAATTGATTCCAATGTAACATTTGCTCATCTACTTGGAGGTGGGAACCAGAACAAAGAGGCCCTGCCGGAACAACGCATACTTCAAAATCCTGAACCCCTTCCACAACCACCTATTCCTCAAAATTTACCCAACCCTCAAAAACCTCATCCGCATCAAATTTCTCATATTCCTCCTCCATCAAATGTCACAGACCTTACAAGTTTGATGACATCCTTCATCACTGAAATCAAATCTCTTGTTATGCCGCTAATATCACTACTCACTAATCTCGTATCAAATTTAATCCCTTCCTTAAAAAATCCTTAAATGACAACACCTAACTCCTTGTCCATTCTCCTTTGGAATGCGAATGGTGTTAGAAATCACACTGACGAACTTACAGCTTTATTGCAAGACAAAAACGTTGATGTAGCACTTATTACTGAAACTAGACTAACCACTAAACAGTTCTTTAAAATACCGCAATACGTAACATATCGTACAGACCACCCAGACGGAAAAGCCCATGCCGGTACTGCTGTCATTGTGCACCAGTCCCTCTCCCACCATATACTCCCAGTTCCCTCCTATGATTTCCTACAATGCACCGCCATAGTAATCAAGACATTTTCTTTTCCGATCACCCTCGCATCAGCGTACTGCCCTCCTAAACATTCCATCTCCAACATTCTATTCGAATCCTTCCTCAATGCCTTAGGAAACCACTTCATTCTGGGTGCAGACATGAATGCTAAGAACCAACAATGGGGTTGCAGATCCACGAATTGTCGTGGGCGGAATTTACAGTCTGCACTCAGCTCTAGACGTTTCAACCTCCTGCCTCCTGACTCCCCTACCTACTGGCCAACTGATCCTAACCGTAATCCTGACATCTTTGACTTCTTCATTCACAGCGGATTAGGCTCCCTAAACATGTCGGTGACTCGTCTTGATGAACTGTCCTCTGACCATAGTCCATTGCTCCTTAAAGTATCCCTAATTCCTATTCCTAAACCCACCCCACCGTCATTTATCAGAGGACCAGTAAACTGGGACCTTTTTCGCCAAATCCTGACCAGTGATATTTACCTCAGAGTAAAACTCAAAACTCCAGATGACCTTGACGATGCCGTAAACTCCTTCACCATCTCTATTCAACAAGCTGTTTGGACTGCCTCCTCTCCCAAACACTCCCAGATAAGTCATAACCAAAATCATTTACCACAACACCTCATAGACCTCATCCGCACCAAACGCCGATCCAGATCCTTATGGCAACGCACCCGTCACCCCACAGATCGCCGCTCCTATAACTTTTATTGTAGACAATTAAAGAGGGAGTTGGCGACCTTCCGTTCCCAATCCTTTAGTTCCTTCCTTTCTTCTCTTTCGGCTTGTGACAATTCCCTGTGGAATGTCACCAAGAAAATTCTAAAATCCCACCATATTTCCCATCCCCTTCGTCGTAGTAATGGTTCCTGGGCTGCGTCTGATGAAGACAAAGCCGAGGAACTTGCCAAATACGTTTCCCAAGTCTTCACACCTCATCCAGAATCCAATCCAAACCACACTTCAGCAGTGGAACAGTTCCTTCAGTCTCCAATCCCGCTTTCATTACCTCCTAAAGCAGTTAATCCCTCTGAGGTCAAATATCTTCTCCGAAAACTTGCACTCCGTAAATCTCCTGGATACGATCTCCTCACTCCTCAAATTCTCAGACAGCTTCCATCTAAAGCCGTTATATTTCTTACATATATTTACAACTCCATTCTACGCACTACTCATTTTCCTCTCTTATGGAAAATTCCACAATAATTCTCTTCCTAAAACCAGGTAAACCTCCTAACACTACGACATCATATAGACCTATCAGCCTACTCCCAATCCTTTCAAAAATCTTTGAAAAAATCCTCCTCAAACGAATATTACCGTTCTTAGAATCCCAGGGCTCCGAGTCGTTGACCATATTTCCTCTGTCCTTGAGAACAAGGAGTACTGCTCGGGTGCATTTCTGGACATAACGCAAGCATTTGACCGGGTGTGGCACCCGGGATTGCTCTTTAAGCTCAAAAACCATTTACCCCTATCCTTATACCTAGTCCTCCGATCCTATCTATCAAACCGCTCCTTCCGAGTTTGTTGTGGTGCAGAATATTCCAATTATTATCCAGTCGAATCCGGTGTTCCTCAGGGTAGTGTCCTTGGTCCTATCCTCTACAATATATACACGGCTGATATTCCTCTCTGCCCTAATACCTTCCTAGCAACGTACGCTGATGACACAGCTATCCTATCCTCTCACTTAGATCCCGAAATTGCATCTACAGGCCTCCAAACACACCTTTCTCAAATTGAAGACTGGTGTAACAACTGGAGAATCAAAGTAAATCAATCCAAATGCAGACATGTCACCTTTACCCTTCGAAGACAATCCTGCCCTCCAGTTCTCTTTAGCTCCGTTCCGCTTCCTTTCTCCGACACAGTCCGGTATCTAGGCTTCCTTCTGGACAAAAGACTAACTTGGAACCCGCATACTAGACTTAAACGACAAGAATTTAATCGACGATTTGGACAATTATACAGACTACTGAACAGAAATTCTAAATTATCTATCGAGAACAAACTGCTAATATACAAGACAGTACTGAAACCTATCTGGACCTACGGACTTGAACTGTGGGGGACAGCTAAATTTTATAACATCAAACGCATTCAATCCTTCCAATCAAAAGTCCTCCGAACAATAGTTAATGCTCCTTATTATGTATCCAACCATACCTTACACCGCGACCTAAATATTCCATTTATTTTAGACCTTATACCATTAAAATTCTCTAAATTCCATCAGAACCTTATCCATCACCCTAATCCCCTAGCTCAATCCTTATCCAGCTCCACACATCCTTACCATCCTCCTAGAAGGTTGAAACGGCAGTGGCCTCGAGACCTCTTGTAAAATGTATATTGGAGTTCTAGCATTGGCTAGATTCTCCACTCACGTGCTGTATGCTTGTGAATTGTATATAGGTATGAGTGACTTTTGTATATATTTTTATTGATTTTGTTTTGTATTTATTTATATTGTATTATTATTATATAAATTTATTGTTTTGTATATATCGTGTGAATGCAGTATGAATGTTGTACTTTATCCCTATTAAAAATGTCCTAAATTGGACAGATTGTAATATTGTTCAATAAAGAATTGTTTCTAAAAAAAAAAAAAAAAATTTAGATTAGGAGTGAAGAACACAGTTTTTAGTAAATCTTATTTAAAGTACTGTTTAGACGAGATTGTTTATATTACTTTCACTTACCTATATATGAAATATATAGTAAGGGAAAGTATTGCGATCGTAAAAATGTTCGAATTCCAGTTTTCAACGGAAATACACGTTTTAGGGTCCCAATAACCGTTCAAGAGTTCAAATAACCAAGTACCGCAAAAAGGTCTGTGTGTGTCCGTGTGTTGTGGTAAGTCCAACACGAAAACGAAAGTACGAAATTTTATATTTGAGACACCTATTACAGCACTTTTTCATCAAAATCGGTTAACCAGAAGGGCCACTTTATACCTTGCCTTCTTACGATTTTCTCAAAAACGGCTCCAACGATTTTGATTAAACTCGCCATATGAATGTAAAATTTAATGGGCTTTAATATGATGTAGATTTCATTCTAATTGAAACAGTCTGACAGAGCATATATATGCCGATATTTTCTTTCCCTAAACTACCTTTAATTTTGTACATTAGAAAAGATTAAACATATCATCTTAGTGACATTGATGAAGGACGGCTAAATTTATAAAGGATTTAACTTATTACTGATTAGCAATTTAATATAGTTATATTTTTTAATCTAAATCATATGTTTCCAACGAAAATAGTAAAAATAATAAAATCAACATCAAATATTTTTAATTGAAGTATATTTAATAGTTTTTAAATTGATTTTATATGTCAAGGTAAGTGAAAGTCGTGTGTTGCACGCACCAGATTTGTAGAATATGTAAACAATATAAGACAAATAGTCTGACATGGCTTAAATGCCGATATTTTAAATCTTCTTCCCATGAAGTACACGTATGTTTAATTTTGTAGATTTTATGAAATTGACCATATTATCTGATTTTTTTTTTCGGTTGGAGCGACAGGCCTTGAAGCCCTTTGCCGCACGGTATGTTTATAGTTTCCAAACCGCGATACTCGATGGCATTTTATAGAATAGGGTCATCACTCCCTAATATATTATCTTATTACCCTTGCTAAAAAAAAAAGTACATATAAAAGATGAACGAATTCGATATCCAACTAAGGGAGAAAAATGCAAAAATATTTTTTATTGCAATTTTTCGTGTTGTTTTTTTAAAGGCTTTAGAAAAAAGATTATCTTATACTTATTATTGTAAAAGTTAATGGAGAGTGATGAAAAGCCGATAAATCAAACTGATTGTCGTAGATAATAATATAATAGATTATTATATATTTGATAAAACACATATTTCTATTTAAATCCAATTTAAATAATTCTTTAACAATTTTTTTTCGTTTATAAATTTGTTGAAAAATTCTTGAATTGATATATATAATGGAGGTGAGTCAAAGTCGTGTGTTGCACGCACCAGAATTTTTTTCTACCTTCACCAGAACTAAAGATATTAAAAAAATGTGCGTTTTGAGCGCAAACTTTCTGGGGGTTTTTACGCGACTCGTGGGGAGCGTTGGCTCCTAATATTTTGCAGAGTCTAATGGCTTAATGTTTAGTTTTACCTGAAAAAAAATCTTCGAAAAACGGTGGGCCACTTTTAGGATCTTCTCATTGTCATCAATAACGTTTTATAAAATATCGGTATAAAACAAATAAAATCGATGAAAGCTTTCTGGAACTTGTAGGTATCGCTTAATCATGTAACCTGCTTTGCCGTTGACGAGTGAGTGGGATGAGCATGGTCTGGGACAAGATGTGGGAGGTAAAATAATGACATTGTTGCATAACCTCTTCTGTAAATGACACTTATAAGGAATCTTCATTTTCTATTCAACTGTTCCTAAAGTATTTTTATAGCTTATTTCGTCATTTCTACCTCTGTGGAGAGTATTTACATTACAGCAGATCATTATGGAATGAATAAAAATTGCGTTGTATATAAGGATCATTATATATACGTCTACAGTTATATAGTGCCATATTTTCGCTGCTGCTTTTCTAGGGCAGTGGTGTCTTCAAAAACTGCATTAATAATAATAAATTCTTTATTTATTCTGAGAATATTCCCTTTAGAATATTTTTCTTTTTTATTTAAACATATTTATTGATATTTACAACTGTATAAAAATACATCAAGTAAATGTGATGGACATATGGTAAACTGACATGAAACACATGTAGAGACACCGCCCATCGGCAGCACTCTAAAAATATTCTAATCTAGAAGGTCTCGGTGCCATCTTCTTTTCAGACGCCTCGGAGGGTCATTAGGAATTGAATAGAAAGACAGAATGGAAACCAGTGGATTATAGGTGGAATGGAGTTTTTCATGGAGTGAATGATACCTGGTTCGGGCTAAATCAGTAACATATGGATCATTAAGGTTTTTATGGATAAGTTTATTCGTGACAAAATATGGAGCATTAAGGATTTTACGAATGATTTTGGATTGTAAGGAGAGGAATTCGATGGTTTAGTAAACCTCCAAAGCTCTACTCCGCAAGTCCAGATTGGTCTTATGATAGTCATGTAGATGAGCCTTTTGTAGTTAAGAGAAAGCTTTTGACCGTTTGTCCTGTAAGTGTCGAAGTAGCTGAAAATGGCGACTTAAATAAAAAATTAAAATAAAACTTAACTGTCTTAGAGTATAAAAACAAACAAAGAAACAATAAAAATTACAAATAATAATAAATATAAATTAAGAAGCAACCTCAAATAATAATATTGACAAATTAACTAGATAATACACAAAATAAGATATGTACATATATACAATATTTATAAAAAGGGTATTTACAGTGATTTTTTGGTTAAATAATATACTAATAATATAACATGTTCAAAATACAACATAAAATATAATAAATAAATAATCGTTTCTATCTGTTTTATTAATAATTTTGATCAAAATTAGCAAGCTTATTAGGATTCTTCGGAAAATGGAGGGACAGGAGATGATTGAACAGGCGAGATTTGAATGTCGGAAGAGTATTGGAGTCACGGATATAGGAAGGAATAGAGTTACAAAGGGATGAGAATCGGATTAGGAAAGATCTGTCAAAAGCTGCAGTTCTATGGGGTGTCATATACAAGCCCAAAGGCCGTTGAGCGAGTTTTGCGGGAGTGGACTGAGGATTTGAAATGAAACATATCTGAGAGGTACGACGGACGGCGGTGTTGGAGAACTTAGAAGAGGAAGGCTGCCAGAAAGTACGGTAGAAAGGGTAAAGCCACTTCAACTCTTCATAGAATCGGGTGAGGAACACTACAAGTTAAAGGCAAAGTCTTAAAAGGAGGCTGGCCTGGGACTACCTCATACTCCGAACGACCAAAGAGGAAGGATTTAGTAGAGCGCTATTGGATAAAGACAGACTTCGTAGTTTGGCAAGGAGGATATTGTAATCAACTGTATACAAATGCTTAAGAGAAATCTAGAAGAATGGGGATAGTCAGTTTATGTTGTTCAATGGCGGATTGGAAGTCGTAGTTTATTTTTAGGAGAGCATATTCCGTTGAGTAACAAGGTCAGAAGCCGGATAGGAGAGGATTGATAAGAAAACCATTGCAGTTCCTTTCCAAAGGTTTCGTGTTTATCAATTTACTATTTAGTCGCGTCAATGAAGCATTTTTGTCGAAAGTCCTCAGAAACAGCACCGATTTTGATCATTTCTTTTTTTAAATTTTGGTTGTTTTATATTAATCATAATCAGAAACCTTTCAAAGGGAGAAAATGATTATTTATATTGTTTAGCCGATATGTACGTTATTTATATAAAGAAATCATTTTCTGCGTGGTTTAAGGTAAAACCTTGGTATTACCATCGACCAAACTCTTTCCTGGAAACCCCATATTGCCCAAACTTCCCGAAGAACAATAAGTGCCCTCAAATTTTTCCATCGCTCCCGCCATCTTCTTCCACTGTCTACCCGTAAGCTCCTTGTGTCCTCATTTATTTTCCCCCACTTTGACTATTGCTGTATGGTATATGGTGGGCTCTCGGATGCGCGCGAGGACAGGCTAAAGCGAATTATGAACATATTTTTAAGATTTGTCCTTGGTACACCGAAGAGGTTTTATGTGACCCATTTATACAATGAGTGGCTCCTTCCCTCTATCCGCAGACAATATTTCTTAGGATCATATCTTGACTGAACAATCAACTCCCAGCTACCTCCCTATATCCACAAACTTCTGCAATTTAAATCGTCAGTCCACTCCCTCCAAACAAGATCGCGCCATTCCGTTCTTTATATTCCTACCCATAGAACAACAACTTTTGATCATTCCTGTTTAGCTGTTATTTATTAATGCTAACAAGATGATGTGTCTAATTTTTTTATATCTACAAAATAGATGGTACTTTAGAGGAAGACAATTTAAAATATTAGTTTTTAAGTTCTGTCAGACTATTTCAATCAGAATTAAACCTACATCAAATTAAAGCCCATCAAATTTTACATCGATATAGCGAGTTTAATCAAAATCGTTTGAGCCGTTTTTCGGATAAAGCAAACCAAATTCATGGGATAAAGTAGGCCTTCCGTTCGGCCTATTTTAGTGAAAAAGTAACATCTCGGGCGTATAGTTGTTCTAAACATAAAATTTCAGTTTCATATGACTTTTCGTTCAACAGCTGGAATTACCACACACACACAGACCTTTTTGCGGGAGTTGGTTATTTGGACTCAGGAGACCCTAAAACGTGTATTTCCGTTGAAAACAGGAATTCGAAAATTTTCACGATAGCAATACTTTCCCTGACTATAGTGGGTAAAAGAAGTATTAGCATACCTTGTTTTTTATTCCATTTCATTCTTAAAGTATGTAACTTATTAGTGAGCAATAAATTTTATTTTTCATATATAGGTAAGTGAAAGTAAAAATAAATTAACAGCTAACAGAATTTAAATATAGACAATGAACAAATATTTCTCCTCTTTTAAAGTATGATGTCTAGAATATAAATATCAAAATTGTTAAGCCTCTTTTTGGGATAACAGAAGGTATGGGAAAAGTTGGGATTTGGTCGAGGGGAGAGGTGCAGCATGGCGGATATGAGTAGGTAGGGAGTTCCAGAAAGTAGTGGAGCGGACAAGGAAGGAACGATCAAAAGATTTAGTTCTACGGGTAGGAATGTAAAGGTCAGAATGGCGCGATCTTGTTAACTATAACTACATTCCAGTGCTTTAAACCTTTCTTTCTTCATAATCTTACTATTCCAAGTCAAATATCCTTACGCCAGATCTATCTAATTGTCATTTTGAGCATCCAGTTAGTGAATCTCTAGCAGAGATGGGCAAAATCGCATTCGGATATACGGATTTCAAAAAAGAATACGAATGCATTCGTATTTCGAAAAAACATACGAATACGAATATACTCACAGATGTAGACAGGTATACGCCCGAATTTCACAGGTATGCAAAGGGATACGGTCAATTCCACTGGTGTGGGCCATTCCACTGGTCTAAAAACGTATACGGGCCTGTGTACAAGTCAATATGTGCGCATTTGCAGGCGTGAATTCGAATACGGTCTTATAATATCTTATATTAAAAGACATAAAATTTAATATTTATATATATATATATATATATATATATATATATATATATTTTAAATATGATTCAAATATTGTTGAAATAACTTCTTTAAATACGAATATCTATTTATTTACATATATCTACTCTCATTCAGTTCTTTTCTCTATAATGAAATAATTTAACAAATATTTCTTAAAATTTATTAATTTGTGGAAAATGAAAAACATTAATGCAGTAATGGGCTTATAAATTATATTAAAAAAGAAAAGAAATATTATCCTTATGATATATTTTTCTTGAGCTTACAATTTTATATATTGAATGTAAAGTTCAGTAAATATTTTAACTTTTCAAACCAACTATGTGAAAATAAACACTACGCATTCAAGAATAGGTAAAAAGTTGAATCTTAAGCATTTACAGTTAAGTGTTTAGGTAAACCAGGTATGGAATGACTCATTGGTTTTTCATGATTATGTTTCTATTTTTTAAGTTTAGAAGTTTGCTATTATTCCAAAACATTGAAAGTTATAATAATAATAAAACTAATTCTTTATAATGAAGTGAAGTAAATCGCTAATAAAAGTACTTATGTAACATTCAAAGCTGTAATTGAGAGTGATCATAACCGCAAAAAACTTAAGTTATTATCGTATATACTATATTAATTTTAATTTATTCTTATTAGTAATTTGATCTCAAATAAATGCTTTAATTGAAATTCAGTATAATTATTTTTTCAACGTTCTTTGTTTGAAGATAAAAAGTAATATAAAGCCGCCTTAGAACCACGGGACATCGGGAACTTTACCATCGGGAATTTTATCATGATACCTGCCCTGGGACTTTGAGCCTATTAAAAGATGCTAAATATGTGACAAACTTCTTAGAAAATATTGCAAGACTCAAAAGCAGAAGGAAGTTCCTAAATTAATTAAAAACCAACTAAACAATTTTCACAATAGAGTGTAAACAAATCTAAATGGACTAGGAATACCCTTTGCCGTAGAGGCAATTTTAGAAAATAATCCATGTCCCTCTTTCTATTTCCAATGAAAATGAATGTCCTAAAACATTAAAGTGGTATACAAAAAAATAATAATAACAAAAATAATTGGTTATAATGAAGTGAAGTAAAGCGCGAATAAAAATGAATATGAAATAATTATTAATATTTTTATCATTAATTGTTACATATTCACTTTTAAATCTATAGATTTAAGTTTATTCTGATGAAATAAAAAAATAACTTTTTTATTGTTAATTTTCTTTATTTAACTATCTCATCATTTCTTGTTGTTAGTGTTAAGAATAAATGGATAAATATTAAAGAAACTTAAATTAACTGGAGAAATAAAGAATGTAAAAATAAACTTTTTCCAGGTTATTATTTTTCTATTCGCATATTAGAAAAGCATAATAGACCGTTATAAAGCTACAGATTTTACAGAAAATGTTAAATAATAATGACTTGTACACAGGCCCGTATACGTTTTTAGACCAGTGGAATACGGCCCACACCAGTGGAATATGACCGTATCCCTTTGCATACCTGTGAAATTCGGGCGTATACCTGTCTACCTCTGTGAGTATATTCGTATTCGTATATTTTTTCGAAATACGAATGCATTCGTATTCTTTTTTGAAATACGATTGCATTCGTATTCGTATTTTCAAAACTCGATCTTCCCGAATGCATTCGTATTCGTATATCCGAATGCGATTTTGCCCATCTCTGATCTCTAGATACTTCTTTCTTGGTTTTCTGTTCCATATCATATTTCACAGTCTTTGTGAATTTTTTTTAGTTCTATTATTCTTGAAAGAGAATACTATAAAATAATATTATAGCTATTTTTTCTTTTTGTTAGTTATCAAATGAGTTCAAATTTTACATCTAGCTGTTTTCAATTAAAGATAATTTAGAGGAAGAAAATTTTAAACGTCTGACTATTTCAATCAGAATGAAACCCACTTCATATTAAAGGGCTTTAAATTTTACATCTATACAGCGAGTTTAATCAAATTTTTTTATAGCCCATTTAACAGAGTTTTTAATTAGAGATATACCAAGCATTTGGACCTTTTTGCGATTTTTTGAGTCGTCGGTTTTCGTGAAAAAATACAGACACACCGAGGATTTTGCCATGGCTTCATCATTTTGAGCACAAGAGACCCTAGGACGTGTAATTCCAAATCGAAAATTTTCACGATCCCGATTCTTTCCCTTACTAATAGGTAAGTGAATGTAAAAAAAGAGAGAACATGGAAGTGAGTGGGAGGATGGATATAATATTATATTATAAAGATTAATATTTCTCATATTTCCTCGGTATATTAATGGTAGGTATGTATATTTGACTTCTTTTTTTTTTTTTAATCCTCCTTATTTTTAATTTACAACATACAGGCAAGGTATATTTTTAGGTAAACAACAGTGTATATAATCCAGATACTGTTGTAATCTATATTGGTAAAACAAAAGTGTATGTTCAATCTAGAGTAACAACGGATTGTTTAAGCTACACTGACTGCCTTTGTAGTTGCTTGACGAAACGTCAGGTCCAGATATTCTCCGGTTGAAATTGCGCCGAAACAATTCTGATATTCAATTTCGATTCCACTTAATATTAAAAGGTATCATCAGAGATAAGGTGAATAATAATTAGATATGTTTGCTAATCCGGTTAACTCATCGTCTTAACGTATAAGTATAATCAATCAAATAATTTAAAAAAAAAAATCCTGAACTCGTATGTAGATCAAAGAATTATGCAAGAAGCTTAAATTACGATTTATTATTATCATTACATTCGCTTAGCTATGTATAAAATATATTATATAGAAGCACGTGGCTGAGTGGCTAGCGTGCTAGTCTCCCACGCTAAAGGTTGGGAGTTCGAATCCTAGTCCCGGAGGGTCTTTTTCAAGCATTTAATAAATGGGGATTCACTCACAGCCTCTCCCCCGGACATGTGAGACCCATCAGCCAACTGGTGGCCACTCAAGAAATTAGACGAGGGAGTGATGACCCTACCCTATAAAATACATCGAGAAACGTGAGTGTAATCCTCCCAGGTTACACCCCGAGACCAAGGGCCTTCACGGCTTGTCGCGCCACTGGAAGAAGAAGAAGAATGTATAAAATATATTGAGACTTTGAAAATTTTCTAATTCTAGTTTGCACTGGAAATACACGTTTCACGGCCAATTAAATCTCCCGCACTCACTTTAACTTTTTTAAACATTTATTTAGTAAAAACAAAAATTACATTGAACATCTATTTTACTACTACTACCGCTACTAACAGAATAATAAGTAGGTATGAAATAATTCATGACTGGATGTGGACTGCCTCTAAGTAGGAAAAAGGTGGGGTATTTATAAATTGTCAGGAGAATAGTGCTGAGCTTAAGGATTCTTCTGTGGAGGGTTTCCACAATTGTCCCCTGGATTCAAGTAAAAGGTCCCAGAAAACGTATGTGTATGTAAGTCCAACTCGAAAACGTTCCAAAAAACTGAAATTTCATATTTTAGAAGTGTACAGCCTGAGACGGTGCAGCAACTTTTACATAAAATCGACAAACCAGACGAGCCACTTTATATCAAGCATTTTTCAACTTTTTACGATTTTATCAATTACGGTTTTGGTTAAACACAATATATCGATGTTAAATTTAATGTGATGTAACCCTCACACGAGACTGAAACGACAAGAAACTGCTCGAAGATACCGATTACTACAACACTTACTAGACAAACGTTCAAAACTTCCAGTATATTACAAAAAATTCATTTACATCACTATTACCAGACCTATATGGACATATGGAATCGAGCTTTGGGGCTCTACTAAACCATCTAATTCCTCCCGCTTACAATCCTTAGAATCCAAAATCTTGAATGCCCTTATTTTTTCACAAATCAACTCCTCCATAATGACCTAAACATCCCATTTGTTGCAGAAATAGCCCGTGATAGATACACCTCTTTTCATTCTAAACTCCCTGCCCACACAAACCCACTTGTCCGTAATTTATCTTCCTTAGATATCCCTCCGAGACGATTGAAAAGAAGGTGGCCTGGGGACCTACTGCCTTAAAATAGTGAAGTGCTACGACTCGGTAGTTCTTTCTCAAGACATTTTCATGACTTTTCTTCATACTGCATATTTAGTCATTGTGCTGTTTAATACAGTTGTAAATTACAATAAATGAAAAAATGTTATATAGGTTTCAATATGATTGAAATAGTCTGACAGGGTCTGAAGCACAATATTTTTATTTTCTTCTTCTAAATATCTTTTATGCAGATTCCAAAAAAATAACCATATCATTTTATTATTGTTGATAAAAAAAAAAAATAATAATAATAAAAAAAAGGCTAAATATACAAGTTGAACGAATTTGATAACCAACTAAAGTAGAAAAGAGCAAACATATTTTTTATCAGAATTTTTTTTTCCCTACATAAGAATAGTATTATTAATGTTTATTATATACTATTAGAAATCTAGCGTTTAGAAAAAAAAATCTTATCTAAAAAAACTATCTGTAAAGAGATGAATAGGGCATAAACTTAACGTAACTTTAACCTACTGCGGCTAATCGAATGATACTACCGTGGGAGTCCTATATTTTGCCTATCCAGGTTCATCTTTAACGAGTACCTGATATCGCAAAGGTCCAGGAACCCCGATTTATGTACTCTCCGAAAGACGGCATGACCAAGAATTGTTTACTCCCATTAAAAGATCCTAGTCCACCTGCCAAATTTGAACCCGTGACCTTCAGCAAAGTAGGCTTTTATGCTAGCCACTGCACCATAGGTGACCCCCGTAATTACCTTAATTATATTGTTATTTCTTTTAATCTTAAGCGTATATTTCCAACGAAACTGAATATGATACTTCAAACTTTGTTTTATAGTTCTCCTTCCCTCTATCCGCTGACAATATTTCTTAGGATCATATCTTTACCAAACAATCAACTCCCAGCTACCTCCCTATATCCACATACTTCTGCAATTTAAATCGTCAGTCCACTCCCTCCAAACAAGATCGCGCCATTCCGTCCTTTATATTCCTACCCATAGAACAACAACTTTTGATCATTCCTTTATTGTCCGCTCCACTACTCTCTGGAATTCGTTACCTACTCATATCCACCGCGCTTCTTCCCTCCCATCATTCAAGTCCCAGCTATTCCAGTACCTACTGTCATCCCAAACAGACGCTCAATAAAATATTTCAAATCAAATATCAATTTAAAAAGAAAATTTATTATTTATTGTTCATATTTTTATATGGATCAATTATTATGAATCGGTTTCAATGTTTAGTTTTGTTTAACTCTTATATCCGCCACCCTTCTTTCCTACCATCATTTAAGTCCCAGCTATTCCAGTACTAACTTTGTTTTATAGTTCTTAGATTGATTTCAACAACCGAGGTAAATGAAAGTCGTGTGTTGCCTGCACCGATTTTTTAGTATGTTTATATTTCCTTACATAGATAATTTTCTCATGTAAAAACATCAAAACCTATATTTATTTTACGTCTAACTTTATGTAGATGATTAGGCAGGTTTTGGAAGAGAGTATTGGAAAGATTTGATTGGACTTTGTTCGTGGAAACTAAACTAGGGGAATGAAGTGTATTCAAATGAGTGGGTGCTAGTGAGATAAGGAGAAAAGGTCAGGGCTCAACGTCACAGAAGCTATTACCCCCAGAAGGGCTTCATCCCTTGTAAATCTATGAAATAGTAAGCGAAAGTATTTCCATCGTGGAAGTTTTAGGATTCAATTTTTCAAGGGAAATGCGTGTTTTATGTGTGGTCCTCTTAGTCGAAACAACCAAGTCTTCTAAACTCTTGTGCGTGGTACGTCTATCTCAAATACCAAAGGTCGTTCCATACTAAAATTTCATATTTAATATACATATGCCATAGTTGTTACATTAAGGTTTACAACTTCTTTTTTTTTTAATTTTTTTTTTTATTGAAATTTACAACTGTACAAAAAATACATCAAGTAAATATGCTGTAATGTTATAACACATGGAATGAAACTGAAGAGAAACTGCCCATTGACGGCACTCTTTGGTAGTGAGTCTAAACAAGAAGGTCTCGAGGTCATTTTCTTTTCAGACGCCTCGGAGGATTATCAGGAATGGAAGAGTTTTTCATTGAGGGTGTGATACCTGGTACGGGCCGGTTTACAACTTAAATTACTTACAAGTGCCGCTATATACTGTCAATTTAACAAATTTCTTTATAATTTTATTCAAATCTACTTAACGATTTTTAAATAACACAATTCGTCTCTCTCTTCAATTGTTTTACCATGTTTTTTCACAATATTATAATCTCTAAATACTTCTTTCTTCTTCATTATCTCTTGTTTTACTAAATAACTATTTAGGGAAATCAGGATTGGTCTGGATTCATCATTTATTTTCTTCCCGAGTCTAAAACAGTTGTTGATTATATCTTTCGTTAAATTGATCTCAACGCTTGATAAAACCGATTCTACAACATCCACCACATTTTCGACACTGGAATCCTCTTTTTCTGGTACATTAAACATTATTATATTATTTTTTCTTTCCGTTCTCACGAGATATTTTATTCTTTCTATCAACTGATGATTTTCTTTTTCAAGTTCATCTGTTTTGTTTTTTGCATCTTTAAGTTCAGATGTAATATTCTCTAAGAACGTGTAAACTTTTTCCATAGCTTCTTTAATTAATTTAGTTTCATTATTATTATTCCGGATTTCCGTTAATATTGATTGGAGCGCGACAGATTCAGATTCTTTTTGCCTATTATATTGATTTATTACAGTATATTAACAGTGAATTAATGGCTTGTTCTCTGAAGATTCTAAATCAGTAATCTCTCAAAATTGAAGCAGATAAGATGAATGTGCTGTAAAGATGGTTCACTCACCGGTGACGTATTCAACGTGCTTGGACGGGTAACTTTCAGCGGTTTCAGTAGATCAAAAATTAGATCAATCTGTGCACGGAAACTTCTTTTTTCTAATAAAAAGTTAAAGTTCGCACGAAAATACACAACTGACACAAATTTTAACACAATCGGACTAGATTTAACCACTAAAAAAACACTCTAAACGTGAGCTCGATTTAAACCTCACCACGGTCAACAGTTGACTCTCCTCTATGAATAAGAAAACTGAACAAGATAAATTATATTTGTCTGGTCTTTTAAGACTTCAATACAAAGATGGATCAGATTTCGAAACGACTATTTTAAATCTATAGCTTTAAATATTACAAATATTTGGAAGATTGATAGTTTAGGAGATAGAGAAATAATTGGTGTTTGAAACTGGTTAAGGATAAGTCTTTACGAATGAATATTGGCAATTAAATCCGAAACAGTGCACGACGAATGACAGAAGACTTTTTGAAGGAAACGGATCTATGAGAAGGTATATAATATACAAGCTTATGGGTGATCTTGTGTTTGCTGAATGGAAAGAGGAGCATTTGGTAAGCATACTGAGTACATAAGGAGTTTCTTTAGATGGATCGGAAAAGACACATCAAGAAGTATTGTTGACGGAAAGGGGTATGGGAATGATATAACCTGGACGTGATATTGGCCATCTTGCATATCATTTGTCCCTCCAACTTGTCCAACAATTAATAATAGTTTGTGAACGCATAGATTATAACGCTTTACCTATCCAATAAGCTCTTCTATCCTGGCCTCAACTTGAGCTCTTATAGAAGCTGAGAATTTTCCGTCAGGATTTGCATCAGAATTTGATGTCATTTTTACCTAAACACCTTTAACTTTGTTGACGGGAAGCAGCTTTTTTATAGAATTGATACCAGTCCCATATCCTTTCAGAACAATTTCCGTCCATTCTAGTCAACCTCCTGAATCACTTCAATTAATATTAATTTCCAAAATTCAACGAAGACACTAGACAAGTATCGAAACAATAAAAGAATGTCAGAACATTGAAAACTATTGAATAAACAATTAGAAATTTTTTAAACCTTTTTCTTCTTTCTCCGGGGAGGAAGGGAGGGAGCGGCGTGGTCTAGTGGATAGAGCGCTAGTCTGCTGTGCTCCGGGTCCTGGGTTCGAATCCCGGCTGTGGCAGAAACATTATTTATTCTGTTAATTCAGTCGGGGGGCGACCCTAGGGTATGGAGCCCCTCCTGGGGCAAACGCAGCCTCTATAAAGTGGGTACCCAAATTAATTGGGGAAAAACCTGGCGGCTGAGCGTGATTAAGGCCTAATCACCTCATTGCACTGCCGTTGGCCTAGAAACAGTACGAATCTCTATATGTACTGAGCCTTTATGGGTTGTAGTGGTACAGGTTTTTTTTTTTTTTCTTCTTTCTGCTTGCTTTGCCTCGGCTCACTTCTTCCATTCTTCTCGGTCCATGACCATACGTTTCATCTGAGCCATTGACTTTCCACGATTGTTTCTTTCCTTTTCCATGTAGTATTAAAGGTGGTTCGCGGAATACCAACTGGTCTCTTCCCTTCCAGGTACCATTTGACTTTTCCATCTTCCGGCATTCTACATGTATGCTTGAACCACTTCAATTGACGTGGTTGTTTTTCCCACTACTCGCCTAAGAAATCTCATTTCAGCCGTAGTGATGAGTATTTGTATTGTATTGATGTATTTATCCAGAACAGTCCAATGTTCTGCTCTATACATCAGGACTGGGAGAAATATTGTCTTGAATATTACTAATTTTATGTCTCGGGATATATCTTCCTTGCCGACTATGGTATTGCTAACTTTGAAGTAGACGTTCATGTTATAACGATGTCCACTTAGTTGTTTCGACTTCCGATTTCCCAATCTAGCTAACCTTCCCGACATATTAAAGTTCCTAGGTATTGGTAGGTTTCTAACATGTGTTATTAAAATACGTAAGAAAAGAGCCCCCAGAGTGGTTCTATGGAGAATCAAAATCTATTCCTAGTATTGGCTCAAATCATACTTTATACTGACGACATTTTGCTCTTTGCGGATTCCCGGGAGAACCTTCAAAAAGCTGTCAGAATGGAGAGAGGAAATACAGATAAACAGAAAGGGCATGGAGATAAATGCCACCAAAAGCAAGGTGATGCAACACTGAAGAACGATCGAGGAAATAAATGTAACCTGCAATGGAGAGCTGCTAGATTGTGAATTTTTAAAACCAATGTTACACAATATGGGTAAAACAGCTATCTAAAAAAAAATTAGCAAAGCTACTAGTGATATAAATAATATTATGAGGTAAGAATATTTCTAATTAAAAATGTCTTATAATTAGAGAGTATTTCATCTTATTCGTAATGCACAATTGAAAGCGTGGACCTCACCTCGTTACGAACCTCGTCTCCTAGAGTTGCTCGTTACCAACTCATTACCCTGAGAGTTCTTTTCAAATGTTTCTCGTTCTTCTTCTTATTTCAATTTCGAAAATGGGACAGTAGAAACACAAACTTGGAATAAGTATTTCAGGACGAACAATACCAATAGGTCAAGCGTACTTTTTTCGTATATAAACCAGTTTATTCAGTTTCGAATCAAACAAGACCGAAAATCGTTGATTCCATATTTAACATGTATTTTAACACTAGTTATACATTAAAAATGCACTTATATATATATATATATATATATATATATATATATATATATATATATATAATATAATTTCATTTATATTACTTTTACATCTTCTTCATCATTCAGTTTAAGCTAAAATTCAATTTTATTTATTAATACTTAAATTATATTATTATTTATTTATTTTACTTTATTGATTATTTTTATTATATTCGTGTTTTATTTGTTATTATCAGTTATTTGTTTCTTATTTATTATTATCGCTAATTTCGTTTATTTTATTTTTATTTGCCTTTATTTTTTACTATTTGTGAATTTTACTCTATTGTTTGTTTTTTTTAGTATTTTGACATCATTTTGGGTAAATCGTTTTTCTCTTTATTTTGTTTTTTGTAAAGATGTGAGGGCGATAATAACCATCAGCAGTTTTTTGCCCTTAAAATTAAAACAACAACAACGGAAAAATCGCTCTCCCTTTAACATGGATGTTATGACCCTTGGAGGATTGTGTAATACTCTCATTACCAATGCCGCTTTACATGAATTATACAATTACTAATCCAGAGTTAGTTCCAAAAGGGAGTTAATTCCGCAGCTTAACTGTGGGTTTTCCCATGAGAGGGGCTACCACTAAAAACAAGTAGCAATGTAATTCAGCAATAATGAGCTTAACAGTTACATTGAACGTACTATAATAATGGGGTGTATAAAAAAATTGACTGTTTTATTAAATTCAATATTTCAAAGGACTATAAATATTTTAATACTTACCAATACTTGATAATCTCTTTAGAGCATTGTTTAAGTTTGTTTAATCTCATTCAACGTCTTCAAAAAAAATTCTCTGTTTAGTTCAGAGAATAAACAGTTTCTTGCAAAATTTTCGTATTTTCAAGGCATTGCTGGGGATGAAAAATTCACATCATCTGAAGAAAACCGTTAAATTATTAAATATGAAGGAAACAATTTCAAGATACAACTTTGAAAAAGAAGAAGGGGTCCGGGCGACCATTAATGGATATTGATAGGGTACTGCGAGAAGTTGATTTGACTCAAACCGTCCACAATCACTCGCGAACTTGCAAGGGAATGTGGTGTCAAAAGATACTGTTATTCATCATCTACTGTCCATGGGGAAGTTGGAAAAGAGCAGTAGACTGGTATCTCAGGAACTTACTACTCAGCACTTTGCTTAGAGGTTAGACATTTGTGAAAATTCTTAAAAACACTACTAATAGGAGATTTTACCGAAATATTTTCACCTGTGATGAAAGTGAGTTTAATGGCTTGATCGCAGTCAAACTTCTTTTCCGGTTGCTGCAAGAGAGTAATTTGAAAAAAAAAATTCATGCTTTGCGTTTTTTGAAATTCGCAGATGTTATTCATTACTTTCTATCAAAATAATTAGGAAATATATAAATCATTATAATGAAAAAATAGTTCGCTATGCTTTGGAGGACGGATTGTACTGGACGGGAGCCATTTTCGACGTGGATCAAGTCTTTGTCCGAGTCTGGTTTACAAACTTTGAGGACTGCTTTACAAACTCCAAAAATTCCTTCCTCCAACATACTTTTTCATGATCCACCCCTGTCTCACTGACACATCCTTCAAAATAAATCACAATGGACCCATTCACTTCACAGTCTATACAACTGACATCCCAAACAATCTTAACACTTTCCTTTCTACGTATTCTGATGACACATGTGTGTTTTTTTTTTTAAATTCCTGCATATTTCCTAAATTAGTTACATCACCTTTTGCAAATCATCTTAATTTTAAGGGGCATCCGATTAATGGCAACCTTCTGCTTTTGAAATAATCGAATAGTAATTTTGTGATAGCGATTGAAATAAATTGTTAAAGATAATCCAATGTAGTATATATTAGACCCAGACTCTAAGAACCGACCACAATCAACGATAAATTGTACTCAATGAATTACTAAAATTTAGAAATAAAATAAAGGTAGCTAGAATATAGTAGGTACAATATATTTAGGTACCTACTGTTATATATATATATTTACTATCAGTTCCCACTCACAATTTAGGGTGTCTGCGCACTGCGTGAGTGATTCTTGATACAAGGCAAGGCTTCGCAAATATTTTTCATTAAGGTAATTTAAAAAAAAATTTCAATGACATCTCAGGGATCCCCTGGACATCGTATGCGGACTCCAGGGGGTCCGCGAATTAACAGACAATTATTATTATAAGTTTAAAAGTTACCTAGGACTCCATCTTGACAAACGTCTTACATGGAACCCTCACACGAGACTAAAACGACAGGAAACTGCCCGTAGATACCGATTACTACAACACTTACTAGACAAACGTTCAAAACTTCCAATTCACTACAAAAAGCTCATTTATATCACTGTCATCAGACCAATCTGGACATATGGAATCGAGCTTTGGGGCTCTACTAAGCCATCTAATTCCTCCCACATCCAATCCTTACAATCCAAAATCCTTCGCAAAATCCTAAATGCTCCTTATTTCGTCACAAATAAAATCATCCATAACGACCTTAATATCCCATTTGTGGCAGACCTTTCTCGTACCAGATATACCACTTTTAATTCCAAACTCCCAACTCATATAAACCCTCTTGTCCGCCACCTATCAACCTCGCATATTCCTGACAACCCTCCGAGGCGATTGAAAAGAAGATGGCCTCGGGATCTACTTACTTAAATAAACATCGAAGTACTACCGCTGGGTAGTTTCTTCACAAGCCTTATACGCCTTTTATTATAATTCATCACTTTTACTTATTGTATTTATGTAATATACAGTTGTAAAATTCAATAAAATATAATTTAAAAAAAAAATAATGATGTTTAAAAGTTAATGAACTTCTAAAAAGCTAGCATATATGTATATATATATATATATATATATATATATATACACACACACACAGCACTTGAGTGTAGAGTATAGCCAGTGCTAGAGCTCCAATATAAATTTTTACAATAGGTCTCGGGGCCACTGCCGTTTCAACCTTCTAGGGGATGGTTAGGATGTGAGGTGCTTGATAGAGATTGAGCTAGAGGATTGGTGTGATGAATGAGGTTCTTATCAAATTTGGATGGAATAAGGTCTAAACAAGTCTAGTAGATAAAAATATAATAGTAATTATATATATAACGAATATATTATAAACCATTTTCTTGGCTACTTAGATAATGTGTTGTAAGAATCAAAATTATATAAAGTACTCTTATCATCATTCTAGTTTTTCTTTGGTTCTTAAATACGCAATACTACTGGAGTTAATATTTTTAAAAGATAATGTTATTTCAACAGTTAAGAGGATTTTATAACTCCGGAACTTAGTCTCAAAGACCGAATTTAAATCCTATAAATAGGTAATCTGTATTAGTTTCATTCAGTCCCTTTTGAGATATTTCCCTGTGAACATCGCGAAAAATGAATTTTTACAAATTTTGAAAAATCATATACAGAAAAGGACTATGTTTTGGCACGAAGGATTGCTTTGCAAACTGAAAATTTTACTTCCACCTACGTTCTATTTAATATTCCTTTCATACCTTTCGGATAGACATTTTTCTGTCAAAGTCGGGACCGAACTCTCAGACATTCAGCAAATTAAGGCAGGTGTACCTCAGGGCAGTGTTTTAGGACCAATATTGTTTAACATTTACATGTCAGATCTTCCCCAGCACAATGGTACTCTTTTGGCTACTTTTGCTGATGATACAGCTGTTCTTTGTTCAGATAAGGATCCTTTACAAGCGGCAATATCCCTCCAAAACCACCTTGATGAAATTTCTGCTTGGGCTTCTAGGTGGAAAATAAAGATGAACGAGTCCAAGAGTGCTCATGTAGTGTTCACCCTGAACCACAAACCTTCTCCTCCCATTAACTTTAATAATATTCCTATTCCGCCTTCCGACGAAATTCGATATTTAGGTATTCACTTGGACAAAAGACTGACCTGGAGTCCCACATTCGACAAAAACGCAAAGAACTCAACAGACGATACGGTCTTTTATCTAGATTACTTGACAGACGCTCTAAATTATCATTAACCAACAAACCAACTCTTTACAAAGTTTTGCTAAAACCAATCTGGACAAACGGGATAGAACTGTGGGGCTCTGCTAAACCAACAAGTATCCAAAGAATACAGTCCTTTCAGTCGAAAGTGCTGCGCAAAATAGTGGACGCACCGTTCTACGTAACAAATGACGTTATACATAACGACTTAAACATTCCGACTATTTCAGCCACTGCTACAGAACAATACAATAATTTCCACCAAAGACTAACATACAACACCAACCCTCTTACAGAAACATTAAAATGCTCTACGAATCCTTACAGCCCAGCCCGACGACTACGCAGGCGGTGGCCAAGAGATATGCTGATCACTTAACGAACTCTGCTGTGATGAGCCGCTGCTTCAGCAGTCCACAAATTTGCTTATTGCAAAGGAAATGCAGATGGCAGATTAAATTTTATGTCAATTTTTTTTGTTTTGTAATAAATAATAATAATAATGTTTTCAAGATCGAAATTATTATAGAAAGTAGGACTAAGACTAAGCTATGTATGAAAAAATAGTCAAAGCTGAGTCTTTTTTTCTTGATAGACTTTAAACTCTTTAAAAGTGTCATTTTTTAATAATTTTCGAGAATGTTTTTAATCACTTTCTTCACCTCTAAGAAAATAAGCTCTCAAGGACAAAAGATAAAAGGCATGTCCTTATGTTATTGTTAGTTTTTGTTTTGACTTGATATCTAAAAAATTACCAGAATTGAAGAGATTGCCACAACACATGTTTTCAGTCTCGAAGCTGACTTAAAATGGCTGCGACAGTAAAAGTATTAGCCCTAATTTTATTTTTATTATGATTTTATATTCAAGAATGAATAGACAATAACTGGTTAAAAAATCACGAAAATCGATATTGTCGAGCGGCAAAATTAATAAAAATTGAACGCATTTCAAATGGATTGACCCGCACATGTTTCTATTGAAATTCAATATAATTAATTCTTCAAAAATTAATTTTCATCTCTAAATATATTTAAATATTCTTAAATTAGTTTTAATAAGTGTGGTAAGTGAAAGTTGTGAGTTGCGGGCAACAGATGTTTTTTTTTTAATTTGGTTTTTAAATTTTTTAATGAGATTTTTTATCCTTTATTTAATATGGAGTATTTCCCTGCCACTATTCGACGTGCACCCTATTAGATGCTAGAGAAGAGCCATTAATTACGAGGCCCTATGCTAAGAGGGGACTATAAGGCTATCAGATGATCAAGAAGCAGCCGGTGCTCCAACAAGTTGCAGTAGTATACAGTTGTACACCGCTCAGCTGGCCTCCCGCTCAATACTTGGAGTAACAACCCCCTCCACGGCTCTGTACCTCCCTCGGCACCTTATTTATCCTCTCTCAGCTCAGGTTATCTGCGCCATGGCAGAACCTCATTCCAATCTCCTCTTAACATCATAGACCGTGAGCCAGCAACGAAAAGTGCAACCCATTTTACTAAAATTTTTAGTATGTTTCATGCAAAGATGAATCATAGTAAATCAAAAAATACACGTCTGCTAATTTGAAACGGATGGATTACAAAATGGTGGCCATTCAAAAAGGGAATATCACTCTTTTTTATCATAATTATGGTTACTATCATGGAAACGGCTCATACTATAAGGATAATCGTTATAAAGTAAATCATCAAGTATTTAATAAGCTTTCATTTGAGTGGCAAAAGACATTTGTATGTCCAATATTCAACGACATATAGGCATTACAAAAAACAAAAAATTGCGGAAAACATGATACCACTCTTTTCTAACATTATTATGGCTAATATCATGGAAACTGCTCCTCCTATGAGGATAATTGTCATAACAATTAATATAGACCATTAAATCACCTTTAATTTGAGATGTAAAACACTTCTATATGACTTATAGGTATACAGATATGGTTCTTACAAAATAACGGAAACCAAGAAACCTCTTATTTTTGTCATTAATTTGGTTAATATCATGGAAACGGTCAATTTTGAAATACGTCTGCCGCGGCTTCCCACCCACTTTTATGTGGGAGACAAGCGTCGTTTGATTCGTATTGTCTTCTAGTATGATGAGGTCAAAAGGAAAATTGTGGTAAAATGAGTCAGAACTATAATACTAATAATTATGTTAGAAAAGAGTGATATCTCGTTTTTCGCAAAAAAAGAAAAAAAAATTGTTTTGTATAATACCTATATAACGTTGGATATTAGGCATACACATGTCTTTTACCACTCAAATGAAAGCTTATTAAATACTTGATGATTTACTTTATAACGATTATGCGCATAGGATGGGCCGTTTCCATGACAGTAACCATAATTATGTTAGAAAAGAGTGATATTCCCTTTTTGAATGGCCGCCATTTTGTAATCCATCCGTTCCAAATTGGCAGACGTGTATTTTTTTCTTTACTATGATGAATGCGTTGCATGAAACATACTAACAATTTTAGTAAAATGGGTTGCATTTTTCGTCGCTGGCTCAAGGACTTTCACCTCCATGTATCCAAGTAAGACAGGCGGTGAGTTATAGATTTACTAGGACCTAGCACCTAGGATCGCCAGAATACTTATCTATTTCAGAATAATAAAAATATAAACAGTATAACTATCGGGTTGTAATAAAATAAAAGTAGCGTTTTTTTCTGGTAATTTCAATAAAAACTTCAGATTCTTGTAAAAGAAATTAAATGAAAAACTTCTTTAATATCCTGGGACTAAAGTCCCTAAAGAATAAAATAAAAATACAGAATTTATTACCGGAACAATATGGTCTTGGCTTTGAACAACTAATTGCTAAACTAAAAAAAATAATTAAGGTTGTAATATATGATCATATTTAAAAATCAGACTCTTAGAATGAAAATAATATAATAATAATAATAATAGGCTTAGCGAACCCGAAGGTTCGATGCCGATACCACCAAATTCCGCCAACACAGACTCGTCCAATGCTCACCATTCAAGCCCAAGCTCCCGAGATCAGCCTTAACGCAATCCTCCCATCTCCGCTTCGGCCTACCTTTCGGACACCTACCAGTCGGATCAGCAAATACCAACTTTCTCGGAATCCGCTCATCATCGAGCCCAACAACTTTACTCGCCAATTTGAGTCTCCGCGATGCTATCAACTCAATTATATTCACAGGGTACAAACTCCGCAATTCCGCGTTGTGCAACCTTCTAAACTCCCCAGTGGCCTCATCTCTCTTCGGACCAAATATTTTACGCAGTACCTTATTTTCGAAAACCTTAAGCCGTTGTCCATCCTTCAAAGTAAGCGGCCACGTTTCACATCCGTAAAGAACCGTTGGAAGAATAATAGTTTTAGAATGAAAATAAAAAAACAAAAATAGCTACCTCACTAGTGATAATTGAAATAATATGGACACAACAAAATTGGTATTTTCTAGCATCTGCAATTTGAGGTTACAGTCTGTTTTAATGGGAAAGGAGAAGGTCGTTAAAAAGGAGCGATTTGAAGGAGGAAGCAGTTCTTGCATGACGGATCTCAGAAGGGATAGAATTCCAAAGAGAGGTTGCTTTGGCTAGAAAGGACTATTCCTATGCCGAAATTCACTAGGACACACAGGAAACATTGAAACAAAATTAAGAATTACAGTATAAGGGTAGTGGAGTGAGCCGTGGCCAGCGGGCCCGATGGTACAAACCCGGGTTTCCATCTTCCATACACTCGCAGTAGCTACTGACACTCGAGCTTTCGCCTTCAGAAACTTGAACTCCAAGTTTAGCTGTCCAAGGCGGTCTGTGAGGATTAGGAACAATAGGAGATAAAAAAAGATCCAAGCTCGAAAATTAATGGAGCTATTAAGAACAAGAATGTATGACATACTCCTGGAAAGTCCTGAATAAAGGGGATTCAGAAGCTCTGAGAAAAAAGCGACCTGAATTAGAGGGTCAACCTGGGACATGGGGGTTCATCCAGCGGATATAATCTCATTCTCGCAAAATATCCAGAGATTTTTGAACCTAGATACCCTAGCATCTAAATTAAATCAATTCCCTAAACAGTCTATTGTGCGTAAATTGCTCTCACATTTTGTGTTATCAAAATCATAGTTTCATAACTCTAAAACTGAGTTTAAAAAAGATCATATTTGGACATGATGTGAAAAGTAGGCGTACAAAACCAATGAATGTTAGCAAGAAAAGGCCAGAAGAAGAGAAGGCTCTAAACAAATAATTGAGTCAAAAACATTATCATTTAAAAAAGAAATAAAGTTACAAAGAAAATAATTTCAGTTGAAGCTTACTGGCAACCCTCAACTTTCCCCATTATCATAGCTAATAATTCTGTTCTATTTGGAGGGTGGGATAGCTGAGTGGGTTAAGGTTCATTGTTGTGAATGTAAGTTGCCCAGCAACCTGATAACCAAACCTTGTGATAAAATAATCACGAGTTACCCTCTCGGAGCCACGAGAATCTTTACTTAGGCATACATCCTCCACCCTCAACCCTCCGTTATTTTCGAAGAAAGAGAAAAATTTTATTATTTTTTTTAACCGAAAATCCGCGAAGAAGTATAAAAATAAAAAAAATTGAAATTTTACCCATAAATACGCCCATCTCTTAGTTATTTATAATGGTGGAGAAAAATATGTATAGAGTTTTAGAATCAGTAAAACGCGATAACAGAATAAAAAATTTGTATCTATATATTTAAGTCACTAATTATAAAACTGTAATTCCACCATAACTCGATTATAATTGAATAAAAAGAAAAATCGAAAAGAATTTCGAGATCAAGACACCGCTATGAAAAAGGAAAAAAAAAAAAAATCTTATATGGTCATGCCACAACTTAAAACAGATGTGATTCCCTGATAACCCAGTTATTATTCATGACAGAGAAAAAATGTAAGGTGTTCTGGAATCAGGAAGTTTTATTAGAGTGAAAATCATAAGAAAGGGAAAGAAAACAGTAGTGAAGTCTAGTATAAATGCTTTTGGTTTATTATTTTCAATAGTGAACCTTTGTAATCGACCAAACAAATAAAAACATTACCCACCTCCCTCACAAATTTGAGTACTGGCGTAGAACCCTAATAAAGAATTTTAAAAACTCCGTTTTACCTAAATAATAAATTAATGATAAAAATAAAATGAAAAAAGAATCACTGAAATTGATTTAGAATTAGAAAAGATATCGCATTTTTAAATTAGCAGTGGTGATATACCATTTTCCTTTTAATTATTTATTGCTTTTCATATTAGTTAATTGCATCTTAACAGCTATATAAACAGTTATACACTAATATAGTTATTTGGAAATAATAAACCATTGTGTAATAATTTGTATAGTTTTTGGATTCTACTTATCTTAAAACTTTAAACCTCTACTTTTATTCTAGTAGACCTAATCCTAATCATTTAATGCTGTATTTTTTTAATGTTGAAGAAGGTACATTTAAAGTGAAATTAAAAAACACTTTGTTTAAATAATTATCTTAAAACTACCAGCAAAATTCTTAAGCGTAACAGCTTTTTTATAGAAAATCGTACTAATTTTGTTTATACTAACAAAAAGAATTAATAAACATGATTTTAATTTCATGATTAATGGTTTTTAGAACAAAAACTATTCGATATTTAAGACTAATAACGAAGCATTGCAATTATAAGAATTCATAAAGGTCCCCGAGGAGGAACAACTCACAATCAGTGATAATAAGATAAAAAATATTATGTTTTTGGTTGTTGATAAAGTAGAGAGATGATAAAAACTTGACAGCTTACGTAGAAAATCCTTTTCTCTGCTGTCTTCCATGATTTCAACAGAGGTAGAACTAGTCCAATTGCATTTCACATTATCGATATTGAAGGCAATGACAAGCAATGAAGACCTCATATTCCCAGCCACGAAGACTGTACACGTGTCCTGACCTACTTGTTCTCTATCTTACGGATGCATCGGCAGAGGACCTGTGAGGTACAACCTACCTTGCATCGTCACTTCGATTATCGGATCATGTAAATGGCAAACAATTAGGAGTGGTCTAGTGGATAGAGCACTAGTCTACTGTTCTCCGGATACTTGATTCGAATCCGCTGTGGCAGAATATTATTTATTCTGTGATATCTGCCAGGGTGGGTGGGTGGAAGGGCAACCCTAGGGTGTGGAGACGCTCCTGGGGAAGATCCGGCCTCTTCAAAGTTGGTACCAAAATGGAGGAAAAATCTGGCGGCTGAGTGTGATCTCAGTCTAATCTGTAGTTTTAATTTGTCCTTGATTTTAATTATCATGTACATATACATAAATTAGGGAGCGGCGTGGTCTAGTGGATAGAGCACTAGTCTACTGCTCGGGTCCTTGGTTTGAATCCCAGCTGTGGCAGAATATTATTTATTCTGTTATTTTAACTGAGGGGCGACCCTAGGGTAGGAGACCCTTCTGGGGCAGACCCAGCCACTATAAAGTGGCCAAAAAGTTGGAGGAAAACCTCCAATGTGTGATCTCGATCCAATCATCTCATTGCACTTTCGTTGGTCTAAAAACAGTATAAATCTCTATATGTACTGAGCCCAAGACCCTTCAAGCGTTTTTGGGATACAGGTTTATTAAGGAAGAACCTCAGTATTTTGTTGTTGTTCAATCGCATCTGGAATATTGATTTTCTCTTGGCTATAACTAGGTCAGATGAAACGAATTCTCTACTACTTGAAATGTACCATCTTCCAAAACAGATGAAAAAGAAGATGTAATGCTCAGAATTTCTGAGATGGACAATAGAAAAGAAATACATAATTACAGCAATGAATCTTAAATCAGGTTTCCAACACATCCTAACTACAGAATCACTAATAGTCACCTGAAACCTAATGTTACCACACTTTTCCTGACAATTTCGATACGGACTATGGATTTAATTTTTATAATGGATGGAGTGAAAGAATGGTTGAATGTTGGTAGAAATTAAGAGGTTGGTTGGGGGTGCATACATAGAAACACTTCAATGAAGTAAACCTAATTTATTGCTCCAACGTTCCGGCCTAATTTTTAGGCCATCTTCAGTGCTATAAATAACAGAAGATGAAAATCAGTTTTTATAATAGTATAAAAAGAAAAAATTATCATGACATGAAATGTGTATGAATGCGTAGAGTTTTCACTGATTAAAAATTCCGTTTCACTTTGTTTACTCCGTTTGAAGTTCGTAAACCCCTTAACTGAAATGTCTTCTTAAAGACTAATATCGTGAAGGAAATCTTCATGGGAGGAAGTATTCCACAATGCTTGTCTTACAAAAACTTACACAGTGTTTGAAATTAAGTAAATTTAAGTATTTTGACATTTGTCTAGCAACAACCCATACAAAGCTTCTAATTCCCCTTGATAATACCTTTATCTCAAATAATCATCAAGAAATCTTGTACAAGGTCAGAATCAAAATCGTTTTTGCCGTTATCTTGGACCGCGGTGACCCAGAAGAGCAAGAGCCCTCCCATAACGGATCCGGCTTCCGATCTGAGGCTGGGACAGCTCCCAGGGTGGTCCCTGGTGTATCGCCCCACTCTTCAGGTCCGCGTCCTTGCTCCCTCCCTGAGACAAAAGTCCCCCGAGAACCGAGACGTGAACTAGTAATTATTTGGTTTGGTCCACTGTGGTTGCTAGGCAACGCACGTTAAGTAACGCGAGCTAACCTACTCAGCCATCCCGCCCCCAAATTAACTGCTAACGCCTTTCTTCCTTTAGCCACTAGCGCTACTACTATTAGCACTGAGGCTGCAGCCCAAGCTGACAAAACTAGAGTGCTGAAAGTGTCTTCGGTAGTAATACCAGGTACATATTCATCAGCCTTCAACAGATATTTTATGAATTTTTTATTTATTTTATATTTTAAATTATTTTTATTTTATTTTATTTATTCTTTTTTTTTTCTTTTTTTTTGACTAAAATTGATCTTAATTTTATAATTTATATTCTTGCACCCATTCTAGTATTAATTTTCTATATTCATTAGTTCTCTTTCTTTCTTTAGTTTTTATTATAATTGTTCGTTATGTTATCAAATTGTTTTTGATACTTTTGTACGAGGCTATAACCCCCAATTTTTCCATTTTTACGAGTTGTAATAATTATTCATTTATGTTTTAAAAAAACATGTATGGCTCAAGCAGCCGATCTGGAAATAAAGAAATTAAAAAAAAAAGATGATATTTTATGAGTTTCTTCAAAATTGAAAATTATTTCATGCGAAGAACTTGTCAAGAATTGCGCATTTTTCTAGACTCAGTCTATGACCGAGAGCCACTAAGACAGGGGTTAGCAGCTTCTAATATGACCAACCATACCTTCGTCGTCCGTGGAAGAACACCACGTCCTCAACAAGTTTCAATTAAAAATCTAGATATTCAAGATCTTGAATGTGTAAAAACCGTCTGAGCACCGGTAAGAGTAGTCAATGTCAGAAGACTACAAAAATCAGTATCAGATGGGTCAAAAATCTTACTTCCTCCTATTCTTGTAACAGTACTGGCAAATGTTGCTATTAAAGATATCCAAAAAATCAAAACATGGTATTCCGTGTCCTAAGTTAGCCTAACCCAATGTTTTCGTTGCCGAGAATTCGGACACACCAAGAATTACTGTGGTTATCTAACGAAATACGTGCGTTGCTCCAGACCCCATGACATCTCACATTGTTCCAAGGAGGACAAACCGTAGTGTCAAAGTTGCGATGAGGAACATGTCGCTTTCTGCTCGGGGCGTGGGAGCAATGGGGTACGCAAGCCACTGCACACAATAAACTACTCTTTGTTTATTCGTATTCTTATTTCAATGAATTTATGAACAAGAATACAAATTTGATTCAAGTTCTGTGGTACAGCCCGGTGGCTTAGAGGTTAGAGCTGCACCTTCGTCAGTAAGTTCGTAGTAAGTTAGTTCTAAGTTTTTCATTAATACAAAAAATGGGTTAGCCCCCCAAAACTAGTTTTAAACACATTGAACCATTATTGATGTAAGCAACACTCATATTAATGTTATAACTTGTTCTTAAAATTTAACATAGTTACAGTACAAGACGCTTACATAAGTAAATTGTTTATAAATCATTTCTTGTGAATTGGGAATAAAAAAAAACAAAAAAAAAGCAGATAGATCCCTTTACAAATATAGTAATAATCTTCAGAAATCCATCTAGTAGCTGTTCCGTTACTAAAAAGCACGAAATCGAAGTTGAATTTAAATTAAATCTTTTGATGTACGCCATGATAGTAACTTACAACTCAATATTGAAATGAATAAATAAATCAATTAGGGATGAAAAATAAACTAAATTAAGAAAACCTAAAAACCTGTAACCTCTAAGTTCTATGAAGAGTCTTGGGTTCACTACGTGACTAGGATCTCTACTTTTTTCTCGCAGATCACGCACAACCACCAGGTTTTTTGCTGAAGGATGGTCTACTGACCACATCGATTGACAGCTTATAAATATAACAGAATTAATAATCAGCCTGCCACAGCCGAACGTGAACCTGCGACCTTGAGATCAGTACCTCAATGCTCTGCCCACTATTAATATGTTTTTGGAATATATATAAGCGAAATTAATTAAAATTAGTTTTTTTTTTCTCTCTTTGAAGATACGATTTAAGAATCAATAAAGCAAGTATAATTATTTAGACTTTTATAAATCAATTACTTTAAGATTCTAGACCTTCAGTACATTACTCTTCTTATCCTTTAAACCCTTCATAAAAAAGTTACTTTCACCCTCAGAAAAAAAAAAAAAAAAAAAAGCGAAGTACGATAAGAAAATAATTCTTGGAAGTAGGATCCCTAAAGTCTTTAAGACCTGAAGCGATTTAGTCTTTCTTCACATGTTGGCTCTCACGCTTCTTGATTAGCCACGCAAGCTCTCCAAGAAATAAAAATTTAATTTAGCCGAGCAACACCGGAGAGCCATCGACCCTCAAAAACTGTTTCGAAGAACTTATTTCTCGCAAAGGGAGCATCATTCGAAAAAGGTACATATCAAATGTTATGTCCAGGAATTCTAGGCCCTTTACATAGAGAGATGTATACTGGAAATATGAGTTAGGAACTTATTGCCACGGTGAAAGGAGTAATATCACGAAAGAATTTACCCAGAGGTTCTTTGATTTCAATTGTTCCTTCATATATTTTTATATCTCTAACCCTATCCACTCGGATTTTTTTTTTTTTTTTCTTACCTCCTTTTCTATTCTGTTCTTATCTCATCTCCTCAATTTATGGAGAACGTGACGGGTTACCTAACAGGTCACCAAACTATTATAAACAGAATGCGTTCTTTTTATTTTATTTATTTATTTAAAGAAATTTACAACTGTATTAAATAAATAGAACAAGTAAATAGGCTGTATATATGATTAGTACACATGGTAGTCCTGAGAAAAAACTACCCATTGGTAGCACTCCAATGTCTTATGTTAATAGGTCTCTTGGCCATCTTCTTTTAAGGGGCCTCGGTGGGTTGTCGGGAATAGATATGGAGGAGAGGTCACGGATAAGCGGGTTTGAGTGGGCAGGGAGTTTGGAATGAAAAGAGGTATATCTGTAACGGGCCAAGTCTTCAACTAATGGGATATTTAGGTCTTTATGGATGATTTTATTAGTAACAAAGTAAGGAGCATTGAGGATTTTACGAAGGATTTTGGACTGCAAGGATTGGATGCGAGAGGAATTCGATGGTGAATGCGTTCTTAAATTCTAGATTCATACGTGGGACCGTCATAACACTCCATAACGATTAGAATTTTTCTTCACTGTGATATAATGTTTATATTTACTCGGTTTTATTGATTCCCTCAGAAACTATATTCATTATTCATTTTTGTCTATTCAATACTTACTGGACAAACTCTCAAATGTTCCGCTTAACTACAAAAGACTCATCTACATGGCTACTATAAAGCCGACATGGACTTACGGAGTAGAGCTTTGGGGCTCTACTAAACCATCAAATTCTTCGTTCGTAAAATCCTCAATGCTCCTTATTTTGTCACGAATAAACTCATCCATAAAGACCTAAATGTTCTCTATGTGGCTGACTTGGCCCGAACTAGGTACCACTACTTTCATGACAAACTCCATTCTCACTCTAATCCTCTAGTTTCAAACCTTGCTGCCTCTACAATTCCTGATAATCCTCCTAGGCGTCTGAAAAGAAGAAGGCCCCGAGACCTTCTGATTTAGCATAGTTTTTTGGAGATCTGCCAATGGGCAGTATCTCTACATGTGAATCATGACAGTATAATCTTGTATCACATTTACTAAACGTATTTTATGATACAGTTAATATCAATAACTTAACAGATCGATGGATTTCAAAGCCCTCTGAATCCAGTTTATAACGGCCTATGATGGTCTCGTTCTCCGATTCAACAAACTATTTAACTACTAAACTAAATATTTAATAACTGTTATTTGGAAAAAGGGGCGACTAACATTTGCTCGTAGCCTCAAACGAGTCGTTATTATAAGTCGCCGAATTTTCCGACGAACCGTGTAACTTCGTCGAGGGTAAATAAATAAATTAATAGAAAACATAAACAAACTTATATTAATTAAAGGGATTACAAAATACAGGTCATATATATATATACAAGCGATGTTCTGTCCTTCCTTCTTTGTGACAATTTTCTACTCTTTCCTGAGACTATTTTCTACGATGACGTGCTAGAAAATACAGCTAGAAAAGTGCGATTTGCCAACATACGATTAATATGAGACATTTCGCGACGGCCATCATAAACTCACAATGCCCTCTGCCCAGCGGTCACTTAACAGCTGATCGAAAACTAAATAAAACAAAAGCCTGTCGTGCTTGCACATACTTGTTCCGAATAAACGTACAAAATACAAATACATATTGAGGAATATAAAATATAACTATTTCAAGTCTTAACAATAACTAAACAAACGATTTCACCCAGAACTCAGATATCGTAAGGATGATGAATGTAGGCCGGCTTATATGAAGATCCGGCCCAGGATCAGATTTCCAGGATGGTCCTTAATGAAAAGATTTATGGGACAAGAAGAGTGGTAAGACCTCGGCTTCTATAGATCGATGGTGTGGCGGGAGACCCATCTTGAAGATCCGCAATAGGAGATCGGTGGCAACCAACAGAGAAGACTGGCGGGACAAGGTGCAGGAGTCCTTGACTTACAACAGGAGTTGATGATGATGATTATTGCGACAACGGATCAAGCCTTCTCTTGAGCACTATCTATTTATATATACATATTACATCCCCTCATATTTACATCCCTAGAAGGAAATATTTGTTCATAACGCTTAAAATGTATTTTTTTTTTTTTTTTGTGTGTTTTATTTTAAACTAAAATCATGATCGAATTCAGAGCAGGGTTAGAGTATTGGAATAGGTGCTCAACCTCTTGGTTATCAGCACCGAATATATTTATATTAACAGATCTTTTTTTTTTTTTTAACACGTTTAAAATAATATTGCATTCACATTTTTTTATTTATCTATTCTTTAAAAATTAATTTATTCCATTTCTTTCTTTTATTTTTTCCTATTCTTTCTTTTATTTTTCCTATTCTTTCTTTTCTTTTTTTATTTATTTATTATTTATTTTTCCTTATAGTTGCTGGAGCAGATGACATATGTTTTATTGAGAGAGGCACTCTACACAATTCACAGATTGGTTCGGGCTGCCTGAGGATTAGGTGGTATTCAGAGCAGTATTAGCAAAAATAGTGTGAATTCTGGCTCAGTTGAATTGTCTGCTTCAATTCCAATAAGAAAGATATGATAACATACCTTGTTTCATCTAGTATAGATCTCCAGTAAAGGAAACAGTTAGTAGTCGAAATGCCCAAAGATAAACAAAGGTGCGACACTTAAATCCTCCCACATCTGTCTCCTTCTCTATTATCATGTTTCTACTCTTAGCATCCTGTTTCTCATTAGTGTACCAGATCATTGATTTTTGTGAGTATTTCCACTTTAGCTGTTTAATGTAGTGTAAATGTTTCACTGAGATATTTCTAAATGGTAAATGTGGAATGGCTTTGTCATACTTACCCAATTTTATATGAACCTCAGGGGAGTGGAGAACATATGCCCATTGGATAAATCGAATGTGATCTTCTTCAATATTTCAGCGTCTCTATGAACGCGCGTTGTCCAGGATCCCAGATCACCAGAAACGTAGAAAAAAATAATCACGAGCTCGCGTCTCGGTGCCGAGGTTGGCATTAATCTCTTGCCCTTCTTCCCTGGCCTCAGAAACCCGCATATAGCCAACAAAGGCAAGGTAGGGTTACCAAACTCCATTAATTCAAAAATAGATATATTTAACTTAAATGAATATTTTTGCCTAAACATGTAAACTGTGATACAACTATCTTAATATAACTGATAAAAGTAACTTTTTCTAGAGATGAGTTTTTCACATTCTGGAGCATCTGCTCGTTTTTGTTTAGGTGGCTCGTATTTGTACAAGGTAGAATTGTTTCCTCATAAACTGAGAGAGAAATATTTGTGATATTCGGCTATTTTCTGAACATAAACGAATGTCACTCCAGAATGGGAATACTCTCATTTGTAGAGCAAGTGACTTGTTTTGCCAATAGAGCATATAAATAATGTAAGTTACAAAACTGTAAATTTGAAATTTCTGAACAGTATATTAACAGCCGAAGTGATTAGGGGGGTCACCTGTGGTGTAGTGGCTAGCATAACTTCCTTTTATTGCCAATGTCACGGGTTCAAACCTGACAGGTGGCCCTTGGATTTATTAATGGAGTAAAATTAAGTTATGTCGTCCTTCGAGGTAAAAAGGTGGTCCCGAGCCTGTGCGATTTCATGTACTCGTTAAAAATTTACTGCCCTAATAAAAACGGGATAGACAAAATTTATGACTCCGGCTGTAGCGTCTTCCGACGAACCACAGTGACCTTAAATGAATAAACAAACAACAAAGCTGTGTGTTGTTTGCTCACAATTTTGTTTTATTATGAGAGAGTAAGCAGATTCATATTCTTTCCTTTATTGATCAACTCGAGGGTCAAAATAATTGACCAAGATACTACAGTAACGAGTTGAACCAATAACAAAGTTATACCAAGCCTGACAAATACCCTAAGGTATAAAAAAAACAAGAGATAGAAGGGGGAGTACAGAGAAGGGAGAGGTGGCTGCGCAAAGATGGGACTCACTGTTTATGTAGCGGTAAGGTCAAGGGCATAGGGCGTAGTACCCTCTCCCCCCCTCAGAGAAATCTTCCCCGCCCCCCCCTCAACATCTTCGGCACAAGCCTCTTTTCTCATTTGAACATGGATATCTTTTTTTGGCTGGGGGTCAGTAGTTCTTATTGTGTAACGTTTATTTTTTTTAAAGAAAAAAAATAACGAATTTGACAGGCTTTATCTCTGTTGGTGTAGCTCGGAAAAAATTTTGAAGATAGCTTACCCGTCAGAAATGTAATGAAAAATGTTTTTCGTTATATAACATTTGTCGCTAGAACCCACCGTTTAGGAACTATATTGCTTTCAATGAAAAAAAAATCATATTTTTTTTCAGTATTGTGTAACGTCTTTTTCACTATCGAAAATCTAACACGTCTCTGTGATTGTTGCACGGATTGAAAATTGACGACAGTTGTCTTGTCAGAAATCACGTTTTTTTATTTTATTTATTTGTTTATTATTATTTATTATTTTTTTTTTTTTTTTGTGACGTTGGTTCAAACGCCCTACTCACATATTTTAGTTCACAAAATACCACAAACAGTCATGGATTCCTCTGAGGTAAAACTCCCATTGTCCGGAAGTAAACTAGTCCCCCGTTCCGGTCTCCGGGTGGGGACTGCTTCAAGGGAATCATGGCGCAAGATGAAAATTAGAGATCTAACCATAGGGACGTGGAACGTTAGAAGTTTAAATACGGCAGGTGGGTTAAAGTCGGTCGCGAATGAAGTCAAGGGGTACCATTTAGATATCGTTGCATTACAAGAGATTCGCTGGCCAGGGGAGGGTTCGTTAACGGAAGGAAAGTATACTATTTGGTACGGGGGGAGCGTTAATTATTGTTTAGGTACCGGATTTCTGGTTAGGAATAGATTGCTTATTTCAAGGTCGTTGGCTTAAAATCGCGTTTATAAACATGCATTGTCCCACCTAAGACAGTGATGATGAAGTAAAATGTGAATTTTATGATAAACTAGAGTCGGTTTACGATAAGTTAACGCGAAATTACATTAAGATAATACTAGGCGACGCGAACGCAAAGGTTGGAAGGGAAGAAGTATATCGTCCTACAATCGGTAAAGAAAGTTTGCACGAATATAGTAATGATAATGGGACCCGACTAATAAACTTTGCCATTCGAAGAACCTAATAATCAAAATTACTACGTTTAAACATAAGAATATTCATAGGTATACGTGGACATCGCCGGATGGACAAACTCGGAATCAAATAGATCATGTTTTAGTACAAAACAGATGGCAAAGTAGTATAATTAACGTGAGATCGTATCGTGGTGCAGAATGCGATTCTGATCATGAATTAGTAATCGCGAAACTTCGACAAAAACTAAATACAAAAAAGAGAACACCGAACTATATTCATCCCGAGAATTTTGATTTAGTTGAACTGAACCACCCCGAAATTAGAAAACAATTCGCGATAGAAGTAAGAAATAGGTTCGAAGCTTTGGAATCTTCAGACGAGGAACACGAAGATATAAGCAAATTATGGAAAGGGATCAGGGTTAATATTAAAGAGGTCGGTAATTTGTGTCTTGGGAAAATCGAAAATAAAAAGAACAAACCGTGGTTCGACAGGAATCGTCAAAACAGGTGTGAAAAAAGAAAAACCGTTAAACTGAATTCCTTAAATAATCCAAGCGATAACAATGTGGCTTACTTTCGGTTAGTAAAAAATGAAACTTCAAAATTCTTAAAAAATAAGAAAAGAGAGAATCTTAAAGGCAAAACAATAGAAATAGAAAAACAAGAAGCGAAATAACGTAAGAGATGTACAAGGTATAAACAAATCGCGTAAAAGATTTGAACTTCTATTGAATGTGGTTAAAGATGCGAATAACAATATAATTGGGATCCGACTGAGATATTAAATAAATTTAAACAACACATTGAGGTTATTCTAAATACGGAAAATAATAATCAATCTCCTCCCTCTGAATACCAGAGCGCTGAACCATGGATAGACGCACCGAGTAAAGAGGAAGTCGAAATGGCGATAGGAAAATTAAAACGTTATAAAGCAGTAGGAAATGATATATATCACGAGTGAATTAATCAAGGCGTGTGGAGAAGTGGGCGTTTCCAAATTACATGTTTTAGTTAAAAATATCTGGGAAAATGGAAAATGCCCGAAGAATGGAAAGAATCAATACTTATTCCGATTCACAAAAAAGAACCGAGAAAGGATTGTAACAACTATCGTGGGATCTCTCTTCTCCCAGTATGCTATAAAATATTCTCGTCAACACTAACTAGTCGAATAACGGAATACGCTGAGGAAATTATCGGAGATACTAATGTGGTTTTAGGCGGAATCGCTCGACTATTGATCAAATATTTTCCTTACGTCAAATATTAGAGAAGAAGCTGGAATACAACGGTGTAGTCCATCAACTCTATATCGATTTTAAGAAGGCTTATGATTCCATAGACCGTCAGAAGCTGTATAACATCATGATCAAACAGGGAATACCTAGAAAGTTAGTAAGCCTAGTAGAGATGTGTTTGTCGGAAACATTTCATAAAGTTAGAATCTGTCAATAATTACTCCGAGAGATTTGAGGTGCGATCGGGTTTGAAACAGGGTGACTCCCTTTCATCCTGTTTTGTTTAATACAAGAAACAATGAAATCCAGGAAGAAATAAAGTCCCGGTTAAAGATGGGAAATGCGTGTTATTATTCAGTTGCTAAATTACTTAGCTCGCGGCTTCTGTCTAAAAACTTAAAGGTTAGAATTTATAAAACTATTATTCTTCCGACGGTTCTTTACGGATGTGAAACGTGGCCGCTTAATTTGAGGGATGACAACGGCTTAAGGTTTTCGAAATAAGGTACTGCGTAAAATATTTTGTCCAAAGAGAGATGAGGCACTGGGAGTTTAGAAGGTTGCACAACGCGAGTTTGTACCCTGTGAATATAATTGAGTTGATAGCATCTCGGAGATGCAAATGGCGCGTAAAGTTGTTGGGCTCGGAGGAATGGATTCAGGCTGATCTCGAAGGCTTGGGCTTGACCGGCGAACATTGGACGAGTCTGTGCAGGCGAAGTTTGGAGGTATCGGCAACGAACCTTCGGGTTCGGTAAGCCTATTATTATTTTATTTTTTTTTTTTTTGTAACGTCTTTTTCACCCTTAAAAATGTAAAATCCGTCTAGCCCCGTCAGGGTTGCTTCGGACCAAAATTTGACGAAGGCCTCCATGTCATAAATTTGATGAAAAGTGTTTTTTGTTTTATAAAATCTTTCGCTAGAACCTACCGTTTAGGAGTATATTCGTTGGAATCAAAATAGTCACGTTTCACATAAGTTAGTTTAGTGTTAGGGCTTTATTGACAAGCTCTTTCACAAAGACAGTTGTGTTGGTGTTGCATTGAAAATCTGAAGTTATTCCCGTATATAAAAATTATCATTGGGTCCTGGTTAATGGTGTTTTATATTGATTCAAATGAAAAATGTTATCAATGCTCCAATGTCTATTTCCTTATGTAGTTCTCATAACCAGCTATAGCTGGCGTTAATATCAAACCATCTGTTTCAAAGTTGGAAATTTTGCTTCCAACATATCCATGTTCCATCGTTGTTTCAAAGAAAAAAATCTGGTGCGGGCAACATACGACTTATACTTACCTCCATTTTTAAAATCAATGAAATAATTTTCAAATACAGTAAGAGATAAAAATGAGTGGAACCATTAAAGAATTAATTAAATGAAATTTCTAAAGCAATATGTGTTTTATTAAAAAATCGATTGTATTATTGTCTAAAAATAATCAGTTAGTTTTATCGGTTTTTCTCCACTCTCTACTAACTTTAAAAGCTTTTGTATGAGATAATATTTTTTCTAAAATCTTTAGCTTTCCAACGGTATATCATCCATGTATATTACTGTTTTTATGTTCAAAAACAAAAAATTGCATTAAAAAAATATTTTTTCAGTTTTCTCCTTTAGTTACTTTTCGAATTCGCTCAACTTGCATATTTAGCTGCTTTTCATTAGTGGAAACAAGATGATATAGTTATTTTTATAGAATCAACAAAATTAAAGGTATTGGGTTGATGCAAAATTAATGCAGGTTTCCTCTATTGCAATATCTTAATTCCAATTGTGTAAACAAAGCTAATCCTAACATTGATCATTATTATACCAAAACAAACCTTATTAATACCCTCTCTTTCACCATGAATTTGTTTAGTAAAATCGTTTTGTTCAGTGTGTTCAAAGGTCTTGAATCGAAAATGTCAAAGTGCGATTTTCGTCAAATTTATTTTTACGAACTTAAATTAGGGCGCAGCGCTGCGCAAACGGCTCGTAATATTAATGAAGTGTGGGGTCAGGGGGCTATTAATGAGTGCACGGTGCAGCGTTGGTTCCAGAAGTTTCGCAGAGGAGATTTCGACCTCGAAGACAAGGAAGGTCGGGGCCGTCATCTTGCTCTGGACAACGACCAGCTGAGGTCAAAAGTGGAAGAAGACCCAACCAAAACCACACGAGAAATGGCGGCGGAACTCGGAACTCAAAAATTGCAACGTCTTTGCCCAGCATTGATGAATCGGAAGGGGCCGATCCTGCTCCACGATAACGCCAGACCACACGTTGCACAACCAACGCTTCGACGACTGCACGAGTTGGGCTACGAAGTTCTCCAACATCCGCCTTATTCACCTGACCTCTCTCCTACAGACTTCCACTTTTTCAGGCATCTGGACAACTTTTTGAGGGAGAAAAATTTTCAAAACCTGGACGACATTGAAAATTCTTTTCGTGATTTCATTGAGTCCAGGGATTCGGATTTTTTTTCTGGTGGAATAAGAAAGCCTGTTGAACGTTGGCAAAAGTGCATTGATTCAGATGTAAATTATTTTGATTAAATATATATGGTTAAAGTAAAGATATGGCGTATTTACAATACCTACTAAAAACCTGCATTAATTTTGCATCAACCCAATACTTCAGGGAAAGAACATTTAAAATATCGGCATTTAAGCCCTGTCAGACCATTTTAATTAGAATGAAAACTACATGATATTAAAGCCCATTAAATTTTACATCGATATAGCGAGTTTAGTCAAAATCGTCTGAACCGTTTTCTAGAAAATCGACAAAAGGTGCTAATTGCATGGTATAAAGTGGTTTTTCTAGAAAGTTCATTTTGATGAAAAAGGTTTTGTAACGTCTCAGGTGTATATTTTTCTTAAATAAGAAATTTCAGTTTCATAGGAATTTCAGTTTCAAGGTAAATATATAAATTGAATGAATTCGATAACCAACTAAAGGAAAAAATATTTTTTTAATGCAATTTTTCGTTTTTGAACATAAGAACAGAAATATACATGTATGATACACCGTTGGAAAGCTAAAGATTTTAGAAAAAATATTATCTTATACACAAACTTTTAAAAGCTTTTACATAGAGAGTGATAAAAAGCCGATAAAACTAAGTAATTGTTTTAGATAATAATATAATAGATTTTTTATTAAAACAATTGTTTGTATAGAAATTCAATTTAATTTTTTTTTTTTAATATTTTCATGTATTTTAATCTATAACTGTATTTGAAAATTCTTTCATTGATTTTAAAAATGGAGGTAAGTGAAAGTCGTGTTTTGCCCGCAACAGATTTTTTACTTTCACTTACTATATATAGTAAGGGAAAGAATTGCGATCGTGAAAATTTTCGAATTCCAGTTTTCAACGGAAATACACATTTTAGGGTCCCCAAAACCCCACTGTCTTGGGATCTATTGAGAGGTTACCAACTCTCGCATAGTCATCAGGATTTCCAGTTTCTTGGCGAGATTTTTCAAGCCTTTACTCCACTTTGACTGGAGAGACTGCAACACCGATGCTTCATCACTATAGTCCGGTCAATAGAGGTTCAAAAGGAGGGTTCACCCTACAAAAGATGTGTCATTTTATTTTAAATGTATTTTGAGATATTGTTAAGGACCATTAGGTATTGCTTAATCCAGGTTTTCGTCATCCCCACCCTTTGCTTCGTCCACCATCTAGAGAAAACGGTCAGCAATAGGCCTTTGTTCAGCTTTTGTCCTCTAGCTCATTCCCAATGCATTTTTCAATTTCTAAGTTTTTTTATAAAAATGTAGGCAACAAAGTTTTCAATAAATTCGGCACAAATAGATTTTTCGCAAGGCAAAGCGTATTTGAGCTGGAAGGAGTAAATGGCGACTATGTTTCTATCATCAAGCAGCGGATTCGGTCAAAGTGGGGACAGATTTGGCATGACACTACTGACAACAAATTAAGGGAAATAAGAAGGGACATCTCCCATTGGCACGACAAAAGCGAAGGGAAGAGGTTATCCTGGCGCGCCTGCGTATTGGACACACCCGACTAACTCACGGACATCTCATGGCACGGGAACCTCTTACGGACTGCCCAGCATGCGGTTGCCCAATCTCTGTTTAACACATTTTGACAGAGTGTAGGGCTTATGATAATCATAGAGCACATATTGCAATTGACACTGACTTACCAACCGTTTTACAAGACAACATACAGACAACCGCAAAACTTTTTGATTTCCTACGAGAGACCGACTTGTACAATAGACTAATATTTAATCCGTTTATCATAGTGATGTAAGGCGAAAATGATCCAAGTGGTTTACGCCTACAAAAAAAAAAAAAAAAAGGAGTAAATGGAGTACACACAACATAATATTGCTGATGGATGTAGTTGACGTAATCTATAAAAAGTTGCGAATTTCGAGTCCAAACAACTTAGTGGTGTAGATGCCCACCATCTATGGCAGTGAGATGATTTGATGGGAGCTCGAAATCAATATGAGCCATTTTTATAATATACATTCATTGGGAACACCTGTAGCAGGGTGGCTAGCTTAACGGCCTTCTGTGCCGAAGGTCATGGGTTCAAACCCACAGATGGTCCTAGCATTTTTAACGGGAGCAAAAAATCTTTAATTATACCGTCCTTCGAAGGGGACGTAAAAAAGTGGTCCCAAACCTATGCGATGTCAGGTACTCGTTAAAGATCCCTATCCTAATTAAACCTTGATAGGCAAAATTTAGGACTCCCACTGTAGCATCGTCCGATTAGCCACAGTTGTACAAAGTAACGTTAAATGAACAAACAAACAATATACATTCATTTTTGTCATTAAAAAATGCTTTGAATGTCATTAAAAATGATAAACTTTCACCAAATGGCCTTGCAGCCAAAATCACAATATATGCATTTTCCTTAAATTTACTCCCACTCCGACCATTGAAAGTGAAAAAAGTTTTTCAGACCAAGGTTTTAAAGGTAATTAAATTCTCTACAACTTTCATTCCATAAACTTTTCACTGAGATAAAGTTTTTTCAATGTTTGCAAGAAAGTGAAAAGTTTGCCAAATCGCCAACTTTCCTCCATTTTCGTCTTCTCGTAGCTCAAATATGGATGGTCTCGCAAAAATTCTTTCTATACCGTATTTTTTGGAAATTTTGTCTCCTACATTTTTATAAATAATTTTAAACAACGAAAAATTGAAGAAATGAGATAGACGAAAAAAGTACCAATTTTCGATCGTTTTTCAAGACGGCGGACTAAGCAAAAGGGTGGAGATGACGAAAACTTGAATTAAGTACTACCTAATGGTCTTAAACAATATTAAAAAATAAAATAAAATGACGCACCTTTGTAAGGAGAACTTCCTCTGTTGACTGGACTAGTAAGAAACATAATTTTTGAGTTCTAGGGTCTCTGTAGTGTTATGATCAGCTTCGATTCTTCACAGACAGCTTCTTGTTCAGCCTGATAATTCGTTGCCATAGCACTGATTGGAAAAGCCTCCTTAATCCTGTTCTCCTCCGGAAATTGGACATAAATAGGGGCTCCAACATTTATGGTTGTATTAATGGCCGATCCATAAGTATATAATCAAGCCTAACAATCTTTTGGGTAGCTATTATTTATATATGGGGAGTCTGTGGCTGTCGACACGACATAAGTTGTGAGTTCGAATCGAGGCCCCGTATGGACTATTTCAAGCTTGCAATTATTTGTAGATTCACTCACAGCCTAGCCACAGATGACCCCTCTCCACCTCTCATCAGTACTACTGGAATAGTCTATAATTTTAGTTAAAAATACTACTAATAACAATCATTTAGCCTGGGGATTTGTAAATGTTCAATAACTATACTGATATAACTAATATTACATACTGATATATCAGTTACATACATTTATTTGTCAGTATCTCCCTTTTTGGTTTATTATTTTCAATGATGAACGTTTGTAATCGATAAAATGAATTAACCCCCCTCCAAATTTGAGAGCTTAGGTTTCAAGATGCGTAGAACCCGACTAACGAATAAAAAGAAAAATCCGTTTGTCCGCCGTCCGCGGCATATCTCCGAAACTACTGGACCGATTTTTTTGAAATTCCCCACAAAATTAAAAAAAATACCCCAACACCTAGACATTGATATCAGCTTGTTATTTTTAAAATGGCAGCCTATTAAAAGTGATTTAATTCAATAACTCAGTTATTTTTGAAGATAGAGAAAAAATGTAAGAGTTTTTTTTAACCAAAAAAACCCGAATAATTATATAAAAGGGAAAAAAGAAAAGAAAAATATTGATATTTTACACGTACATACTCTCATAACTCATTTATTTTTGACGATAGAGAAAATTATGTAAAGAGTTTTAGAATCAGGAGAGCGCGATGAACAAAAAAAAATAAATAAATAAAAATAAAAAATTAACAAAATTTAAATATCGCTTATATATACGCTTTTAACTACTTTATTTTCGAAGATACAGAAAAAAATCATAAGTGTTTTTTATAAAAAAAAAAAAAAAAAAACGCGAATAATTATAAATAAGAGAATAATGGAAATTTTACCCATAAATACGCCAATAACTCACTTATTTTTGAAGACGGAGAAAAATATGTATGGAGTTTTTGATAGAACCCGTATAACGAATTCAAAAATTCCGTTTCTCATTATTAATAAAAAAATAATTACAAGTAAAATTTCATAGAGAATTAAATTTTCTACAAAAGGAAAAAAGAATCATTGAAACTGGTTCAGAACCAGCAGTGATATGGAGTTTTGAAATTAGCAGTTGTGATATGCCAGTTCCTTTTGAATTATTTATTGCTTTTCGTATTAGTTAATTGTCTATAAACAACTATATAAACAGTTATACAATAATATAATTATTTGGAAAAAATAAACCATTATTCAATAATTTGCAGCCTTTTTGTTATCTAAAATTGTCTTCAAGGGTTTATTCATTCAATTGTATTCAGAGCAACTCAGCAAAGTTAGAGATTTCATAGAAATTCCAATTAGGGAATTATCTCTCTTTTAAAATTACTGGATGATTGTGAAATTAAATGGTGTTGCAAATTTCGTGTACTTGGAAATATGTTAAATACTTTTTTATATTAAAAAAATTATTATTTAGAGGATCCTACAGTTATCCTTTCAGAACGGTGTGGGTTTCATCCTCATCAGAGATCTACCAAAAAATATTTTTTTGCATTATCGCTAAATACAAATTGGAAACATCTAGATATTCATACAATGACCTCATTTGATTACAAATTGTTAGTTCAATATCGAATAGTTGACCGAAATACATGGTGAAGATGGTACATGATGGTTCGGACAGCGCGTCAACGAATTATTACAAAAAATAGTTAAAGGTTTCAAAACAGATAGTTCTAACTAATATTTTTTTTTAAATTCATTGAACACCCACGAAGTAGCTTATCCTTCATTCAGTTTTTAATATATTTAAGAATCATTTGCGTTTTATATATATATATTTTTTTTTTTTTTTTTTTTTTTTTATAATTTTAATAAAAATAACCACGAAAAGGCTTTCTTTTCCATTACTTGATGCGAACAGAGCGTTAATTATTAAAAAATAAATATTTGTAATCCCGTGGTCATAATCACTCTCAATATTTAGACTTTCCGCATGTTATAATGTTTTTAAAAACATTTTTATTATTTAAAAATAAAAATAAATAATAGCCTTTCTCTCTGGGCCTTTCATCATTGAACAAACGATATAGTCATGGTCCGTAGTGAGAGAAATATTACAGTTAAGTCAGCCAAAATTCAATTCCTCCTTTGAAATTTCTTTTCTATCTAAATAAAAAATAAATTTAAAAAATAGGAAGAATTTTGTTTTAGTATTTACATTATATCGAGCTTATACTGAAGAACCTCGCGAACAAAATAACTCAAATCGGTTAGTTTTAATTTGTCATCCACGATAGATGGAAATTAAGATATAGTAATTATGGGTTTGTAGGGAAAATAATGTACTTGTGAAACGGGTTAATGGTTGTCAAGGAATCTGCAACCCTTTTTCTTTGAAATGTTGCGCAATATTGCTAATTTAAACTATAAAATTGAAATTATCACAACAGTTGAGCTCAACTTTAAAAGCAACGTTAGCTATAGAGGAGACAAAGGAATAATAGAGGCAGGAAATATTGGTGCCTGAAGGAGACCTAACCTGGACAGTATTTTGAATTTTCGCGGCACTCTGTGAGGAACAGCTGAACTATCACAATCCATTTGGATGTTGGACAGGTACTGCTGGAACACATAGTATGTTGTATTTTCATTTTATTCAGTGCATGATTAAATAGTTAACAATTGCTTAGTTGATAGCTTTAATATTTAATTATTTAATTTTTCATTAAATAATAGCCTAGTGGAAAATTATATTGATAATTTTGTCGTAATGGAATGTATACATGTATCGCCTTTTTCATCAAGTTCCATATAGTTTGTTGATCGAAATTATTGTTTCAATATTTATTGTTTTAGTGTATACAGTAAAAGATGATTAATTTTGTTGATTACAGTGATATTACTTTTTTATCTTCTTTAAAACAAACATTTAACGTAAGTAATGAATCAGATAATAGTTTGGACGGCCATATTGTTTATAAAACACATGAGTATTTTTTATATATTGTTGTAATTTGTGATTAGAATAATGTTGATTTTAGATTTGAAGTCTTATTTAACATTTTCTGGAGGATAGTATGAAACCTATTGCATAGGGTATTATAAACATCAATAAAATCTTAACCTAAACATGTATGCATTTTCTGTCATTTTTAACTGGTAGTTCCCACAAACATTGTGGTCATGATATGCTTTTTTCAGGGTTTCGTTGAAATCTAGGAGTGGACCTAATTTCACAAATGCAATTGAAACTGCGTGTTGGTGTAGGGGACACTCTTACTATTGATGTCAAACCTACAGATACATTCCAAGACTTATCTGACAGGCTTTACAATTATGGTGGTGTTAAAGTAGATTTAAGTCAACTTAAATCAAATGACAAGCCATTTGATATGACCACAAATGTCATTAATTACTTTTTACCAAAGACCAAAGGTAGGAATGGTTTTTATATTGTTTTTTTCAAACCACATGCTTCATTTTAGTTGCTTTATTAATATTCAAATCTTTATAGAAAATACCGATGAAAATGGAAAGCCCAAGCGACTCTGCAGGTTATGTAGCGAGTCTATTAAGAATAATCCTGTGTATCTTTTTGAAGAGGAACCAAATCCAGAAGAAGACAAAGTTACATTAGTTGAAAAAGTTAACTCTTCGTTGCCTATTCATGTAAGTTTAACTGAGATTTATTGTATTCCCTCTATAAGGTGATATGTGTCATTAACATCAAGATTGTTTAGGTTTCTGTTCAAGACCATTTACCAAAGCAGATATGTGAGTCTTGCCATTCTCGTGTAAATAGAAGTTTTGATTTCATGAAGAAAGTTGTTGATGCTCAAAGGACTCTAGAACAAGTTTATAACATCAAACCAAAGTAAGTAAATTTTCTTGTTTCTTTGTCATTGTGTATTACTATCATTGTTAGACATGATTCTTATATTAATAAACATGTTTTTATTAGTTGTAGGCAATCAAACGTAGCCTATGGTCATACTGCATTGCATTAAATAGTATTTAAATTTTCAATTGTTATGAAACCCGTGTGAAAATCTGATTTGAATTAGTTTTGCCATTATGCAATATTTTAATAATATAATTTAATTTGATCCTAAATAAATGTAAAATCACTTAGTTATGATTGTTAATATTCACTAATTCATGTGTTTATTTCAAGTTTTTTATAGAAATTCAGTGTCTTACAAAGAATTAATTAATAAGCTTTGATCGATAATCTCATGATATTATTTGTTGTATACAACATACCAATAAAATAATATTTGTACTAAACATATAGTAATAACCTTAATTGTTTAAGTTTTATAAAGATTTCATCTAATTTCCTTGGTAACATCTGTTATCATTTAAAAATAGTGTTTATTAAGTACTACAATTACTTAATTTAATATGATTTTCATCATTCTCCATTGGCTTCTACTGATTTATATTTATATTTTCCAATATTTCTAATATCTTGAGCTATATGCATATCTTAACCATTGTTTATTTATTTATTTATTTATTTTTTTGACATTATAAATATATGTATTCTTCTTTTGTTCATTATGAAATGTCTTCATATTTTTATATATATTTAAAGGAAGATGAGTGATCAGTTTAAATAAACAATATTAAATGTATAATAGAGTAAGAACTTTAAAAAAATTCAATATCATGTCAGATTATTTCAATAAAGTTAAAACATATCTTATGTTAGGGGCCAATTAATTATACATAGTTTTTGAGTTTGGTGAAAAAGTTGCTGTATCACTGTTGTATGTATCTATTGTAATTGTGCAATTCTTTTCTTTAAGTAAAACTTACAGCTCACATACAAAAACACCCTGAAAATTGTCTTTAAATATTGTTTATTTGAACTTGTGATCTAAAACATTTATTTATGTTGAAAAATGATATTCCTAAATTTTCATATTTGTGATTATTCGCATACTATGTGCAATTTTGTGCTAATGAATTATTGTATTACACTACTAGAAGGAATTCGTCCCCATGGTGGTCAATAATGAAACATTTAGGTAGTTTTAATCATTTATTTTCTGCCAACGTTTCGACCCCCATTGTGGCTCACCATCAGTGGAAACTCGAGTTTCCACTCGCCTAAAATACGCCCTGTTGAAACTACCTAATTGTTTCATTTATTGACTGCCACCCGGACTAATTCCTTCTAGTAATTGTCAACGGTCAACTAATTATATCCAATATTGTATTAAACATTTGCCTGCTGTATTAATTTGATTGATCTATGAATGAATATTTTAGTAAAATATACTTGGCAATTAAATAGTTTTGTTTCAATTTTTCATAATAGATTTCTATTAGACAAAAATAAAATAAGTTCTCAGCTCAGCCTCAAATGTTATTTAATTAACATATACACATATTTATATTTTCCAGGGAGAAGCCCTCTGCAAACTACTCTCTTGAGGACTGTTGTCCATTATGTACATTAGGTCACTTCAAGCATGTTGATAATCATTTACGAACAGTCAATGGTCCACAAAAAGGAGAAAAAGTTCTGAGGAAAGAAGTTGTTATTTCAGTTCCTAAAAGTACAACTGCTAGGAAAGACCTAAATATACCTAGAACATTTATAAAAGAAGAACCTATAGATCCAGGTGAGTTGTGTTTTTAATATGCATGTTCTTTTTTTTTTTCTTTTTTTTTTCATTTAAAAAGAAAATGGTCAGGTGCCAGTGAAGAAAGACAATGAAATAATGGAAAGTACTAAAATGTGATGCTTTTCATCACATTGCAGGCCTAGAGTTAAATATTACACCATATGATGAAAATTAGGAGAGTAGTGAGATGATAATTGAAAAACAAAAAAAATCTGCTGCGGGTAACACACTACTTTCATTTAACTCATCTGTTGAAATCGATTAAAAAAAACTTTTTAATAAACTTAAAGTTTCACCAAGTTTAAAGTTAACTTAAGTAAAAAGTTTATTCAGTTTCTGTAAAAACACGTGAGTTAGATTAAAAAATAAAACAATATTAAATTGTTACATATAATAATCAGCAATAAGTTTATGCCCTATTTGTCACTTCACATTACCTTTTACAGCTTTGTGTAAAAGATAATATTTTTTCTAACATCTTTCTAACAATATATTAAACATCTATGTTACTGATATTATGTTTCAAATAACATCAGAAATTAGGTTTAAAAAATATTTTTGCTCTATTTTCCTTTATTCGATTATCAAATTTAACTTTTATAGCAAAGTTTTACCAATCCTAAACAGTTGATACGGTTATTTATTTATTTATTTATTTTAATCTACAAAATTAAAGATACTTTAGAAGAAGCTAATTTAAAATATCGGCATTTAAGCCTTGTCAGACTATTTCAATCTGAATGAAATCTACATGATATTAAAGATCATGAAATTTTACACCTATATAGCGAGTTTATTCAAAATCGTTGAAGCCATTATTGAGAAAAACTTCAAAAGGTTATTAAGTAGAACTTATGGTAAACGAGTTTTCAATCAAAAAGTTGGTGTAACATCTCGGACGTATATTTGTCCTAAATATGAAATTTTCGTTTTCTTGCTTGAGTTACCAGGCCTTTTTGCAAGATTTGGTTATTTGGACTCAGAGGTCCCTAAAACGTGTATTTCCATTGAAAACAGTAATTAGAAAATGTTTACGATGGTAATTCTTACCCTTTCTATATGTTTCACATATAGGTAAGTGAAAGTGAAAGTAATCACAAAGACTGAGTAAATGAAACAGTAAAAATTAAGAAGTGTGAAGAATTATTTCTGCTTTTAAATTCTTAACGTGTCTTCCCATTTTATTGTTTACCTTTAATGTTGCTTTTTATATGTTTCATATATTTCTTGTTTTCACATGATGTTAATCGTAATTCTTTTGTTACTTTTCTCCTATTCGATGTATTTTAGATGGTTAATCACTACTTTCATTAAATTCTAGTTTTATTTTCCTAAAAAAAAATATACCTAGAGTTGTTAGAGGGAGGAGGGGGCTGTGATGCATATCAAATCTACTTTGTGATCTGAGAAAAAAGTTTAGAAATGTTTTATATCTTTCATGTTTTAAGGTTTAGGCAAATCAATAAATTTATATCTGAATTGAGTAAGTGTTAAAAATAAGTCTATGAGGGTCTCGGTTTTTTCTTTCTTTTTTCTTGATTTTTTTCTGAACCATTCCTGCAATAATTTATAAATTTCCGTAGTTTTTGATATGACATTCCTGATCCATGAGGGTATTATCTGTGCTGTCCAATATCCTGTCAACAATTGCTTTTGTGAATCTGATCTAACTATGAGGGTTTATCAGTTTGCAGAGTTCAGGACCTGTAATACGTTCATGGCTGGAATGGTTAAACCGTATCCTAGCTAATTCATTACAACTTCATACTAAAAGATTAAATGTTTCATTATCTATCTTGCAGAATCTGCAGGTTGGTGAATCTATTAACCCCATATAATGGAAGTGCTTCATGAGCACAAAGAGCCCCATCTAAAGTATTTTCACTCCCCTCAGGGTTATCCTATCTATTGAGATAAGAGTTTACAGAATCCTCGAAGATCTTCTCTTCAAAGAGAACCTCTCTTCACAGTGTCTCTCCAGGAGAGCTTGGTTTTATTATGTGCGGTCTCATTGATTAGACCTTTTGCATAGCTAAGGATTATTTCACAAATAGGCTCATGTGAAAAGGGTAACTGTGCAGAACCCTTCCTTATGATACCATCAGCTCTTTCATTATCTAATTTGCTTTGGACCATCTCGTTAAGATGAAAAGAGAGTTAATTTTTTGGGTCATTCTTTGAGGAATGGTATTAGGGATATTATTAATATAGATAGAGAACTATTGATGTATAATAGAATCTAATATATAAAATTCTCATGTCACAATGTTAGTTACCATACTCCTCCGAAACGGCTCGACCTGTTTTTATGATATTTTATATGTATATTCAATAGATCTGAGAATCGGCTACTATCTATTTTTCATACCCCTAAGTGATAAGGGTTGTCCATCCCTATCATTATTTTTTAATTTTTTGGACATTTCTTTTTTATAATGCTGTATTAAATAATACATGCAACCCTAAATTTTCACCATTCTCTCACCAACCCCTATTTTTTAATAGTGATTTTAGTAATTTAATGATTTTTCATCCCACTTGATAACTGATGAATTATGACTTGGTAAGTTATCTCCACCAGAGATCTACAGGTGTCACCTCTCAGTCAGGAAACTGCATGGCATAGGGATGAGACCGAAGTTGGTCTCCTGTTTCCCTCAGAAAATAAGCCTTTTTTCACTTCCTACACAATTTTTAGCCATTATTATTGTTTATGCATCAAGTGTAGTAGTAACCTTAACAATTTTCATTTTACTATATCATTGCAACTCATGTTTTTCACACGGACTGTTTACATGGCATGCTCTCGAGTGGGTAAACCATCCAGTTTGTTTGTGTTAGCTAAAGATGGGCCAACGAAAAATATTGTTCGCGCTCTATAATTTTAAGTAATAAATTAATTATAATAAATTTTAAAAAATGTTGTTTGGTGTTTTGTTATTTTTATATTCTCTCATCGTTTTTAGTGCTCCATGCCTCTTTCACTCATATATTACATAATTACACACTTACAATTTTTTTTTTTTTCTACAATAAACATTTCCTAGAAATAATTTATATGGCAAAACAACGTTTGCCGGGTCAGCTGGTAGATATATATATATATATATATATATATATATATATATATATATATATATATATATATATATATATATATATGATAGAATAGAGATATATAATATAATAGAGAAGGAGGTTGGTTAAGGAATATCGCAGTTAGATGGGAAGGGACCAATTTACGACACTGCCGGATACTGCTAGGTTTCAAAGTTTAATGACAAGGATTCTATAGTTCAAAATATCCAGAACCTTTGAGAAGTCAAAGAGGACCACGATAGATATTTTACTTTTTTCCTTGGAGGATTGAAGGTCTTAGGTGATTTCAGGGCAACTATTTTGAAGTAGATATGTAATGGCTTTCTGAGTTTCATTGTATACATAACTGAATTCACTTATAAAGCAGAATGTCAAAAGATATTCCAGCAACTGAAATAAGCATTGTAAGCTGTTAACATTCCAAATAAATGAATTAATCCATAACTCTAGGATTTAAAAAAGTAATAAATTTTGTCTTTATGTTGAAAGTAGGATAGTGGATTAACAATTTTACATTTACTGGAAGGAATTAGTTCGGGTGGCAGTCATTAAATGAAACAACTAAATAGTTTCAACTATTTATTGTTTGCCAACGTTTCAACCCCCTTTGTGGGTCATCATCAGGGCACATGGTGGGAGAATGGAAAGATACAGTTTACAACTAATTACATCCACAATTTTACATTTAGTGTGCATCTCTTTGAGATGCTAGAAGGTGTTGGAAAAGATAGGATTTGAATGAGACAAAGGAGGAAGCATGGCAAATATGATTAGATAGGGAATTCCAGATAGATGCAGAGGAGATATAAAAAGAATAATCTTATGAATAATAAGATTATTTAATTTCAGAATTATGTTATGAATGTGTAAAATGTACATTGTTTGATTATTCACAGAAAACTGCAATTAGTTCCATCACAGAAGGAATATATATTTTTATTATGTTTTTGAAGAAATTTAAAGTAACACTAACTGTGTATTAGTTAAATTATAATAGGGCTTCTCACTATGGTTGCTATAGCATACTTTTTGTGCTATTTTGCTAAACCCGTCAAGTTTCTACAGTTATTTTCTTTAGAAACTAAAAATATGCTATAGCAAACGTAGTGAGTACCCCTAATGTTAGCAGAAGAAAAATTTATTTTCTAAAATAGGTAATGCATAATATATAATAGATATTTTTAATTCTCTTTGAAATAAAAACGTTATATTATAACAAAATGTTTTTAGAAACGGGTACAAGAAAGTCACTTAATTGTTGTTTAATTGATAGTTTTAGTGTGATGAATAAAACAGAGTATAACAAAAAAAAAACTGATAATAGCTGATGATAATGGCATCTGAGTCAGCTATACTGAGTTGATATTTTAATTATGTTTGTATATAACAAAGAGAATGTTATTATGATTTGACATCATTATTAAATACCAACATTTTAGCTTTTAAAAATAATTGTTCTATACCTTTGTAACTTGTTTGCAACCCAAATGTAAGTTTTTTCTCATTCATAGATGAAACCTTCCACTTGACAAACCCTTGTGTTTTTTTACTGTTTAAGAAATTGTATTTTGTGTTATCTAAACATATAGGAACAAGCACTTAAAATCATTTTTAAATGAACCAACAATGATTAGACGTGTTTCTATGGGAATCTGCTCACAAAGCATGGAAACCAAGTCTAGTAAATTCTGATATATTTGTTATACCTTTAGTATCTATGCTATTACTGTTCAGATATAAATGATTTTTTTTTTTTATCTTAGACTTAATTTTCTTTCAATTAAGTACCCATAATGGTCCAGTAGATCTATACTTATTACGTTCACTTAACTATTTATGAAATGTTTATTATAGAGAAAGTATTGCGATCATGAAAATTTCAGATTTCAGTTTTCACGGGAAATAAACATTTTACGGTCCCCAGAGTCTAAATTACCAAGTCCCGCAAAAATGTCTGTGTGTTGTAAGTCTAGCGCAAAATGAAAGAATATGAAAATTAAATTTCATATTTAAGACAGCCATATGCCCAAGATGTTACAGCAACTTTTTCATCAAAATCTGTTTACCAGAAGAGCCACTTTATACTATGCATTTTGCACTTTTTTACAATTTTCTCAAAAACAGCTCTAACAATTTTGATTTAACTCACTATATCAATGTAAAATTTAATTGGCTTTAATATCATGTGGGTTTTGTTCTGATTGAAATAGTCTGTCAGGGCTTAAATGACGATATTTTAAATTTTCTTCCTTTAAAGTACCTTTAATTTTTTGGTTTTATAAAATCAACCATATAATCTTTTTATCATTGATAAGAAATGGATAAATATGTAAGTTGAACGAATTCGATATTTGATTAAAGAAGAAAAGAGAAAAAGTATTTTTGTATGCAATTTTTGTGTTGTTGAACATAAGAAATAGTAATATAGATATATAATATTCCGTTTGAAAGCTAAAGATTTTAGAAAAAAAAGTCTTATACAAAAATTTATATAGGCTGACAGAGATTCATAAGTATCCGATAAAACTAACTGATATAAAATAATTAATTATTCAATAAAACTTATGCTTCTATTATAAAACTCAATGTAATTAATTCTTTAACAATTTCGTTTCATCTCTAACAATATTTTAAAATTTTAAACTATCCATTATGACATTTAATAGAAAAAAACACAATTTGTATTGCTTATATAATCTTTTTTTTTAAATATTATTTTCAGATTATTATAGCGATGACATTGTTACTGGCTTTTGGGATCCTTCAAGTCAAGATGGCAGTGTCGACATGTATGGAATGAAAAGATACAGGAAAAGAATGAAAATAGATGATGATGCTGATTGGACTATAGATGAAGAATATGTTCCTGTCAGTAGAAGGGGGCGGCCTAGGGGAACAAAAAATAAGCCCAAGGTAATTTCTCAATAATCATTTTAATAAGACCAATATACATATATATATACACACATACATATATACACATACACACACACATATACACAAAAACATTTTAAGTAATAACTACAAGGTGACCCAATTTCTGACTGAACACGGACAAACAAAACAATACTTGAAACGCTTTAACATACTACAAGACGACAAATGCCCATATGATGGAGACATACACAATTTTCAACGTTTAATATATGAATGTAAACAATTAGACCACATACGAGCAAAACTAATACAGAACATTATACTAAACACGGGACTTGGCCAGAAAAAGAACAGAGACTGATGACAAATTTTAAAAAATATTTTATAAATTTCATAAAATCAATAGACTTCAATCAACTTAACATAGATTGTAGGAAGGCAGTGGAGGTTTTGTAATCTTGTTGTCCTTAATCTTATTTTATTTTGTTTTTGTTTAGATCTTGATTTATTTAAGTAATATATTTTAGGTATTTATTTCACTTAGTTATGATATTTTCTATGTGTTATTTCTCTTCTCTTTTTATTACATATATTGTTTAAAACATTGTAAAATGCTACAAACTTAATAATATTTATAAATATGACATAGCATTATGTGTAGTGTGCCTACGTAATAACCATGGAACATGTAACTATTAATTAATAAACTCTCCTTCTTTGGGGTTACCATAGAAGGACAAGACGAAAAAAAAAATATATATATATATATTTTTTTTTTTTTGTGATTACTTTTTTTCTTTCTTAATTAATACTACTTTTCAAAATTTAAACTCATCTTTTACTTAGATAAATTTTCTTATTTGTATGTTTAAGATATTATTATAGGTATGAATTTAAAGTTTTCATTTTGTGGAGCAAACATTACAAGATAAACTTGTCATTTTCAGGTTCAAGTTCCAGTTGTGGAAAAAAGTTGCGTCCTCTGTGGATGGCTTGGAGCAGATACTGATATGTTCGCACATGCCATTAACCAGCATTGTCAACCAGATATGGGTTATTTTCCATGCCCGTTATGCAAAACAAATCAGCCTAATGAAATGGTTTTAGAAACACACATAGACAGGCATAATGCTCGTAAGAGGGATAAATAATTTATGAAGTAATTATATTAACCCAATTTTTTTTTTTAAACGAATCTTATTTTTAATTCAATGTGACCATTGTTGTAATATAAGGTGCCTATTTCATTTTGATGTTCATAAAGAAATGCTTCTTATAGTGTCCATAATTAGTATCTGATCAACCCTATTACTGTTAATGGTGTCACAAGAAGGGTAAAAGACATAACAGAGCTATTGTCTTATAGAATTGTTTATTTTTTAGTTTAATTGTAATAGTTTACCAATTCAAATGGATGGTTTAGCTCTAAACAGAATGCCGCACACAAGCTAACTCCTTCATTTGTAAATACCTTCCCTTCTTTTTTTTGTTTGCCATCAACTAAAAAAGTAAGACGCTTTGCCTTTCCTGTACCATCTTCTAATTATATTAAGAAATGAAATTGAAAATGTTCTGACCTTACAGTTGCATATCTGATTCTTTATCTGCCATTTTTTCCAATACCTTACTTGCATCTTCCAAATCAGGATAAAAATAAACTTTTCATATTCAAAAGATGATCATGGTATCTGAAAATTTTACTATTCTAAGAATTCTGTAAACCCCAAGATAATTGTTAAGTCAGAGATAAAGTACTACTTCATTACCAACTTCCAATGATTACTCCCAAATTAACTTAACATGATGTTTTCTTATTATAGTGTTTGAAAAGTTAGTGATTTACTTTTTCTGATCACTGATTGCCTTATCCATTTACATTACTTGTTGGTGTTAAAAAAACTCAATCTATCTAGTTCTCTGGAAAAAAAAAAAAAAAAAATCGTACCACTACTACCCATGAAGAGTCTTGGGCTCAGTACAAATAGAGATTCGTACTATTTCGAGGCCAACGGCAGTGGAATGAGGTGATTAGGCCTTGATCATGCTCAGCCGCCAGGTTTTTCCCCAATTTTGTGGGGTACCCTCTTTATAGAGGCTGGGTCTGCCCCAGGAGGGTCGTTCCACGACTGAATTGACAATATAAATGATATTCTGTAGTAGACTAGTGCTCTACCTACTAGACCATGCCGCTCCCTTATTCAGCATACAGCTTGCAGATAGCTCAGTTAGTTAGGGCGCTGCTCCCAGTATTTGATAGTCCTTAAAGTTTCTTTGAAGTAGTTCAAACAAATTATATTTGTTATTCTACCAAAGTGATAGTGTGATCTTTTTGTGATACTATTCAGCTTAACATGTAGTTTACAGATTATTGATTAATCTTAGATATCAAATACATTTGTTGTAAATTAGATGTTCCATTTTTATATCACCAATAATTTTTTATTAAAAAATTGGTTTGTTTGTTTATTTTTTTTAACGTCACTTTATGCTACTGTGGCTAATCAGACGATACTACAGTGGTAGTCCTAAATTTTGCGTATCCAGGTTTAATTAGGTTAGGGATCTTTAACGAATACCTGACATCCCACAGGCTCAGAACCACCTTTTTATGTCCTCTCTGAAGGATGGCATAACTAAGGATTTTTTACCCCCATTGAAAAATCCTAGGACCACCTGCGGGTTTGAACCCGTGACTTTTTGGCAAAAAAGGCTTTGCTCCTTTTATGATGGTTTTATTGACTTTCATAAAATAAATGTTTGTTATATAAGCCAGAAGATTTTATAATCATTCATTTGGGATCCAAATATCAAGTGGTGGTCCTGGATATTTTATGTGAATAGTGGATTGTTGGAGCATTAGATTAGATACTACTTTTTCTCTATATTAATTTTGTAGAATAATGTTTGCTGGGAAATATAAGGTCGTGAATTCTCTTAAGTAATGGACCTTATGAGTTAGTTCCAGGCTTAACTCTTTTCTTAGACTACGATGACCGTAGAATCCACCCTGGGCAGGTTAAAATTTATTTAGTGCTGGTCCTACATAATGAATACGATCTCAATCAATCCACCCCGGTTAAAATAGGTTGGTTACTTGTTGATTAGCCCATTCAAAACAAAGTCACTTCCAAAATTACTCTGTTAATAATTCAAATAACCCCTCATTAAGATGGTGAAATTTAAAAGCGTTCTTTTCTTTTTTTTTGTAAATTACTTTTTTTTTCCTATGAAGCTCATTGTGATTAAATGTGAATAGATTTGCTGTTAAAAACTTGAAATCCTATAGATAAACAAAAAAAATGATAAATAAATAACTAATACAGAGCAACATATCAGCTATTATCCAAAGAATTTAAAATTAAACATTATTCATATTCTAACATTATAATTATTATAATAATTTTGGTGCTTTAATCTTATCATTTCACTTAGCCTGATCTTATGATAAATTTATTTTTTGTTGCAGGTTGACTGACTCATGAGATGAAAATACTAATTTTCGTGATGAGAGCTTGTTAAAAAAATTTCGGCTGTAAATTTGAATTCCCTTCTTTTAACTATCTACCGCATATTTATGTATATTCTATGGGGATATATATGTAAATAATAAGTTTTCTTTTTAATAATGTGTTTAAAATGAGTATATATGTAATTTATTTATTTTTCAAATTTATAAAATATATATATAAAATGTAAATAAATACTCAAATTTCTATATTTTTTTAGTAAGTTGTAGTGATATATTAAATTTGGTATGAAATTAGTAAATACTCCTATTTAAAATGAGTAATTGTATTATTTGAATTTTTTTTTCTTTAAATTTCAAAGATTTTCTTAATGATTACAGCATAGATACTCAGTATTTTTAAAAAAAGTGTATTTCAGATGATAAATGGCTAAAATGTGGTGGTATACTGGACTTGATTTCCCTCCAGTTCTTTTTGTCAATTAAGGCCTAATTTTGATTTAGATAATTAGATATGGCTCAGGTAGTCAGAAAACCCATAGCCAAGTATTGAAAAAAAAAAAAACTTAATTAATGCAATTGAGAGAAATACATTCATTTGTAAGGTTAAAACATAAACCCAAAATAATTGTCTATTTATTAATGCCTCGTGAATAAGAGGTTAGGTTATTAAACAATATAACAAGAATGGTGTTATATCTAACTTGTTGATAAAATGATTCTTCCTTTAATGTTACACTGCATCATACTGGAATCGTTATTACCTTTAAAAAAAAAAAAAAAATCCAATAAATAGAGCTATACTGAAAACCGCATAAAGATAGGTATAATTTTAATCATTCTGTTAATGAATCATACTCTTAGCTTTTTAGAAACAGGTATTTATTAATATTACAGGTTACATAAAAAGAATTTTAAAAAGCGTGGCACTTCAAAATACCAAATCCAATTAATTGGTCAATAATGTTTTGATGATTTTAATAGAGAAATAAATTCTCATTAATTATTGTTATGACTACGGAGTTGTAATATTTTAAAATAAATGCATGTAATATTAATTAAAATGAGTAAAATTAAAGGAAAGAATGTAATAAATAACATTTATTATTTTCTTATTTTCAAGAAGGGTCAGCCAGTCTCATTGTTTAGAGAAATATTATTTTCGAAAGCCATGAATTTCGCAGCAAAGACCTGCTGATTATAACAACAAAAACTTCATTTTATAAAAATATTTCCACTTAAACCATCTGAATTTTGAATCAAGAAAGAAGATTTTTATTTTTATTGAACCTTTGTTACTCATTTCTTGAGGAATCTTAGTTTATTTTACTGTTATTGTTTTAACATTATTTTTACGGTTCTGTGTACATTTATATTTCTTTCGGTATCATTAAATGGATGGGAGCTTTGTTGGCCTTAATTTAATATTTTTAATTTATTTATTTATTACAAACATGTCAATGCATTAGCAATATTCAAAGGTTAATTGCATGTTGTTACTCAGTTTTGATGTTATAGTCTTCTCAATTAATAATTCAAATCAGAAATAAAGCACCGAAATGGTGTTGTAAATGATCCATTATTATTGTAATTAGATATTAATTGTCCATTTATTTAACAGTTTTTATGAAAATGCATCTTTTTACTTGTGATAACTAATGGTCATTTTAATGTAAATTTGAGGTAAGCTGTTCGTCGGAATCGTGATTTGCCCTGTAAATTTCCATTGATGCTGTATGTATTAGTAATTTATTATATTATACTATTACCAATACACTGTACATATTTGTATATTTGTTATGGTAATAAGTTGAATGAACTTTGTTAAGTTATAAATTATCCCTTTTTTATTATTAAAAGGGTTAAGTTTTTCTGAACTTGTATATTTTTTTAGATCCTAACTAGTTACTTATATTTATTTACTAGTCAATCTATCCAGACTGTTTTTATACTTAATTTTTTAAAATTTATATTCTGTAGTTTTCATTGTCAGTATTTAATTTACCATAATTAAATGGTAATGTCTTGAATGTTTAGGGGGATGAAATTGATTTATTTGTTGTCTCTTGTAGTAAATAAAACATGAATATGTACTAAATTTACATACACCTCAACAAATATTTATTTATACATTATTTGTAATAATTACATCGTGCATACTGTTTCGCATTATGATTCTGGTTTAATATGTGTTTATTGCAGAGATAAAAGATCTATGGTTAACTGATCATGTTTTTTGTTTGTTTTTGTTTTGTTTTTCATTATATTTATAACCTAAGGAACTATTTTTGCAAATATTTTTTCTAATTTTCCAACTGTAAAATCAAAAATAAATTTAGTAACAGTCATAGTATCATTTAAGTTCTTATATTTTTCCTAGTTGTAATATTGACAGTTAGTGTTTCATTAATTTTCTTATTGATAACTATATTTTCTGACTTCACTTTTGTAGATTCATAATGTTACCTAACTTTTAATGTTTCCAATTTAAAATGTTGATTGTTAAAACTTATCGAAAAAGAACGAGGGTTCATCTTAAAATTGATTAATTATTGACAATAATATTCTTGAGAGTAGTAACAATTTTGTTGTATTAATATTGGGCTGATGCGAAATTAATGCAGGTTTCCTCTATTGCAATATCTTAATTCCAATTGTGTAAACAAAGCTAATCCTAACATTGATCATTATTATACCAAAACAAACCTTATCTAATACCCTCTCTTTCACCATGAATTTGTTTAGTAAAATCGTTTTGTTCAGTGTGTTCAAAGGTCTTGAATCGAAAATGTCAAAGTGCGATTTTCGTCAAATTTATTTTTACGAATTTAAATTAGGGCGCAGCGCTGCGCAAACGGCTCGTAATATTAATGAAGTGTGGGGTCAGGGGGCTATTAATGAGTGCACGGTGCAGCGTTGGTTCCAGAAGTTTCGCAGAGGAGATTTCGACCTCGAAGACAAGGAAGGTCGGGGCCGTCATCTTGCTCTGGACAACGACCAGCTGAGGTCAAAAGTGGAAGAAGACCCAACCAAAACCACACGAGAAATGGCGGCGGAACTCGGTGTGAACCAATCCACAGTTGTACGCCACTTGGAAGCAATTGGTAAGGTAAAAAAGTTGGCCAAGTGGGTGCCACACCAATTAAACGACCACCAAAAAAATCGCCGCTTTGAAATCTGCTCTTCGACGACTGCACGAGTTGGGCTACGAAGTTCTCCAACATCCGCCTTATTCACCTGACCTCTCTCCTACAGACTTCCACTTTTTCAGGCAGTCTGGACAACTTTTTGAGGGAGAAAAATTTTCAAAACCAGGACGACATTGAAAATTCTTTTCATGATTTCATTGAGTCCAGGGATTCGGATTTTTTTTCTGGTGGAATAAGAAAGCTTGTTGAACGTTGGCAAAAGTGCATTGATTCAGATGGAAATTATTTTGATTAAATATATATGGTTAAAGTAAAGAATGGCGTATTTACAATACCTACTAAAAACCTGCATTAATTTTGCATCAACCCAATATAATAAGAGACCCAAGTGAAAATAATAAATCTAAGATTTTTTTTTTTTTTTTTTCGACTGCTGACTTAACAGATCAAGAAGCTCACTTCTTTACTGTCAATAATGAAGGAGCGAGCAATCAAGTATTAAATCAAAACTCGAAAGATGAATTCTAGTAGAAATAACTAATTTTTATTAACCCAGGTATATAATTGTTTTACTTATCTTATATACCTAAGTTAAATAGCCCCTAGGAAATAGCTCTAGGAAGTAATGTTATAGTAATAATAAAAGCTATAAGAAAAAGAAATCATGGAAATACTGCCAAGCCACTTTTTTGTGTTTGGTTTTGCAACCAGTGACGAGAAAAGTCTTGAGTAGAAACATCCTGTCTACCTAATGGAAACGACAAATTTTTTATTAGTTTTATAATTGCCCAATTCATTCCTGTATATTCATCTGAAGCCAGTATAAGTGCAATATGAATCCATTTCATTTAAACTAAATCACTATTGATTCAAAATTGATAATAACTAGTACCTAACATCGCACAGGCTTGGGTCCGCCTTATTGTTCCTTCCGAAAGATGCTATAACTATAAAATTTTTTATTCCCATCTAAAAAATCCTTGGTTCATCTAGGTTTAATTGGGATAGAGATGATGATTATTTGACATCACAGACTTAGAACCACCTTTTTACATCCCCTCCGAAAGACTGCATAACTAAGGATTGTTTGCTCACATTAAAAATTCTTAAGGCTACCTGCCAGGTTTGAACCTGCAACCTTGGGCATAGAAGGCTGTTAAGCTTGCCACTACACCACTGATGACACCTCCTATCGTCTTTTAAAGGACATTTTTCTGTCTATTAAGCAATCTTATTTGAACATAATTTCAGCTCATTTGATTTTGAGGGGTTCGCTGGATGTACATGAATGTTGGATCGGGGAAAAAATGTACCAAAATTCTTTAAGTAATATGCTCTCTTTTATACAACCGTTTTTTTCTGTGCGTATTAACTTCCTTTCCTTCTCCAATTATGACAAATAAGACACTTATCCAATAGGTAGGCAAGTGAGAGCTCACATGTTTGACAACCCGAAACTACCAAAATAATGTTATAGGGATAGAGTCTTGAATAGAACCTAATTTAAAAAATCTTACTATAAACTAGCTTATAAAGATAATATCTTGATCATATTAGCAAAGAAATTTCAATATTACAAATATATACAAAATATCAGCAAAGAAATATCAATTTTTAATGTCCGATTAGCCACAGTAGCATAATGTGATATTTAATTAACTAACAAAGCAACAAATTAAATATATGTGTCAAAACAAATTAGAAAAAATGAAATTGACTGTTTAATATTAAAGATTTATGGATACAATTAGATACTATAATATTGATATTTAGGTTCATGATCATATTTAGTTTTTGACCCGAAATGAACTTATAGACACACAAATATTTTATCTATCTATATACCCAACTATGTCCACATATTCCCCTCTCTTCCCACCTCCTCTTCAACATTTCAGACTGCACTCATCTTGCTTCCTCGCTCCATACTCCCCCCTTTCTCATCTCTTTGGCGCCTACAAGGACCTTGTATCTTCCCTAATTTTCCCCTATATTTATCTCTATTGAGACAATTCCTTATTTGAGATACCCAACCTAACTGTTTCTTTCCTTATCTGCTGAATGTACCCTCCAGTCCCTTTATATCCTCACATTTTTCAAAAGATCTCCTTATTTATTCTGCTCGGGGCTCATCCTTACCCTATGCCCCTAGAAATGCAGCCTCCTTAACCTAATGTCCATTTCCAGATCATCTATTTCTTTCTACAGTTCTCTAATAGGCCTCAGCCTATATCCCTCTGGTAACTTTACTGGCCCATAAATCTTCCTCTCGATTCCCAAAAGTTTCCTTAAGAAGCAATCTCCATTCCATATGGAATAACCAGTTTGACAACGGTTTTATAGTATAGGCTACTGGTGGCAAACCTGAGTCTTTCCATCTTGATCAGCCACTCCTCCATACTCTTTCTCTTGGACCCATTACTACAAATAATTTCCATTAAATACCTGAAGCTATTTGTGACCCTGCTTTCCCCATACTTTGTTTTAGTTTTAAATGTTTTTTCCCGGACGTTTCAATCAGTAGTCAACTCTGTTTTTTCGAATGATATCTGCAAACCGATTCTTTCAGAAATTTCTTGTACTGTGTTTAGCTGCTCTATTGATTCATCCGCAGATTCCGCCAGGAGAGCCAGATCATTAGCATACGCCAGAAGACAACTTACTCTGACCTTATTCTTTTTGGTCCCTAATTTTGCTCCCGCGCTATTTTTGATCCATAAATTCTTTATTACGTTATCCATCACTACATTGAACAGCACCGGGGGCAGATAATCCCTCTGCGTGAGCCCCGTTTTGACCAGAAAGGGCCCAATGATGAACCTTGGAATTTCACCTTCGAGGTCCTGTTCGTCAGCGTTTGCTCAACCTACCTCCTTGTCTTTCCATCCTCACCATATTACTCCAGAATCCCCAGTAAAGCTCCCCTATCCATAGAATCGGCCTTTTTAAAGTCCACAAATGAGATATAAAGATTCTTATTCACCCTAGAGTTTTAGTAATTTAGTAGTAGTTTCAGATTCAGAATTTGTTCCTGGCAAGACCTTCCTTTCCGGAAATCCTCTTGATATTCCCCGATCATCGGATCCACCTGCGGATTTAACCTACTCAAGAGGGCCCTAGAAAAAATCTTTTAACTTACGGACAACAGGGTTATCCCTATTTAGTTGTTGACGTCTGTTTTTTGTGCAAAGGGTGTATAACTGCAGTCCTCGCCTACTCGTCCGAAATTCCCTCCTTCAGTCACATGTCCATCAGCTCCGGACCCTCATTCTAAAGTCCTCTCCAGTCAACTTCCACAATTCCACTAACTATCCATCCTCGCCTGTTGCTTTGCATAAGGGCCGCTTAGATATCATCTCTTTCTTCGTAATTTGGGGGATCCGACTCTATTCGCTCCACGGATCTTTTCCAGGTTGTCATTCTTTCCTGAGTTTCTTCGCAGTTGAGCAAGTTCTCAAAGTATTCGGGAAAGATGTCACAGTTCTCCTCACTGGTTTGCGCTAGGGACCCATCCTCCTCCTCAACATCACACCAGAAGGTGTGAAACATCTGATCCTTTGTTTCCTCGGTTTGTACAAAAGACTTTTCTTTTCCTTCTCTATCTCATGAACGAATCAACGGATTTTCATTATATAGACCATTTTCCAACTATGTTGAGCTGGACTAACACGAGAATCAACACATAGTTTAACACATAGAATCAACACCCCCACTTTCCATTCGCTTTTTCGGTTCTATCTCATGAGAGTCTTGTATCATGAGGCTCGAGCCGCTACTGGAGTCAAGGGTGAATCGTTGAAGATCGATCCTTCAAGACACACTAAACTAGACTGTTTGAGCACTGTATTCTAGTGAGAATTTAGTCTACCTTGGGTCATCTAGTGGCAGCCAGTGGAACTTCGAGCTGCGACTTGGGAATGTCCGGAGTAGACAACAGAAACAAAAGTATTCAGATAGCCAGCACGCGTGCCTCGGACAATTTAATATCCTCTAACACTATTGATTTGAAATGCTGTCATAAACACTGTAATATATACATATATAAAGGGAAAATATGTAAAACAAGATGGTATAAAGATAAATTATGTTTATTGAAGAGATGTAATAATTCTGTTCCTTCGTCGCTTATTTTATTTAGAGATAAGGCAGGACTTGCGCAGTAAATTTTGTCTGTTTCAGGCCCTGAGCAGAACGAAAAAAAAAAAAAAAAAAAATGTAATGAACATTGCTGCCTTATCTCTAAAAACGTAAGACAAGTCTATACTGCATGCGTTTGAGGGGCTGGAGCAGGTTCCTAGAATTATATGGAACACGCAACCGCTCCAGCCCCCTATAAATAGTGTTAAAACTGTTTATTTAACCAATATTTCGAATCACGTTGATTGTCTTCACCAAAGCTTCTAGATGGAAGTTAAGAAACTGACAGAACCATCCCATCCTTTATATTAATCAAACGTTAATTAAACTACTTAATAAGCAACACCTATAATGGTTTAACCAGAAATGTTCAGGAGATTAATTATGATATTTTAAAACCTTTAATCAGGGGTCACCTGTGGCATAGTGCCTAGCATAACAGCGTTTTATGTCCAAGGTCGCAGGTTCAAAACTGAAGGTGGCCCTAGGATTTTTTTAATGGAAGTAAAAAAAAACTTAGTTATGTCGTCCTTTGGAGGGGAAGTAAAAAGGTGGTCCCGAGCATTTGCGATGTCAGGTACTCGTTAATGATTCTTATCCTAATAAAACCTGAATAGGCAAAATTTAGGACGCCCACTATAGCATCGTACGTTTATCTACATTAGCATAAAGTAATGTTAAATGAACTAACAAATAACAAAAACCTTTAATAGTTGTTGTTGAAGTAATTTTAACGAATTATTTTTATTTCAAAGTTTCTCAACGAAAAACATATTAATATTAATTATTTACGTAGTTTTTTTCCTGGACTTATTCAAGAACTTATCGATATTGCTATATTATCATCAACCAATTATCGATATCCCAAAATAGTAATCATCGAGGCGTAAATATCGATATCCCATCTTTAGTATACACAGTGAGGGGATAATTGCCTTTAGGTTTGTCGCGTATTAGACTTCAAGTGTTAGTTGTTTATATAACGATTTTAGTGTAGGGTAGGACTTGTTTGTTATAATTTATGTGTTTTATGAGTGTTTTAAACTTAATATCAACCGATCATGTTTAATGTCAGATAGCTATTATTACTGCTTTCTTTGAAATCACTGTTTACAATTATTCTTTAAGAACTGTGGATGGGTTTTAAGTTATGACGTTACCAGTATCAAGTTATGAAGAGCTTTTGAACAGGGTGAGATCTATCACACATGAAACAAGACAACTTCAGAGACAAATTGATGCTCCTTTGCTTGACCATAATGAAAATGGTTTGTTATGTTTCTTTTCAATAAAAGTCTTTTGTTAAGAGTAATTCAGTTTATTTACATGAACTCTGGTTACAGAACGACAGTTGAATTCCGCTCATAGTGTCAATTCAGAATGGAGTTTTAAACCTAGGACTGAAAGGTATCAGTACTTAACTATTATAATATAATTGTCATCCAGTAGTGAATATTTAAAATGGGAAATGTTACTGTCACTCTTATCTGCATTTAAACATATCTTATTTATTTAATTCAACTTTTGTAAAGTACTTGTTTTTTTATTTTATATCCAGTTATTCAGCGCTGGATTCGAGTTTCACATCATCACCACCACCCAAAGCCCCCAACAAGGTAAGTTTTTAATTTAATATGCATCAATAACTCTTTAGTTTTGTGAAATGAAACAGTTTTCAATCAAATACTTTTATTCCATCCTGATAACACTATACACAGTTTTAAAAAACAATACAGAGGAACTATATCAAGCTTTGATTACAAGATATTGTTTTATAACTTTCATATATTTCATGATCTGTCTATTGACTTTTGTGTTTATCTTTAATATCATAAAATTAGGATATTATGGTATAAACATTCATGTCATGACTCAGACTGATTCAATAAGAAGGTTCCCTATTAGTCCTTATATTGGCAGACATTCATTATTCAAGGACAAAAGATTTGTTATTGAAAGGACACTTTTATAAGTTTTATTGACTGGACAGATAACATGATTTTAGTTATTCAACATTTAAGAATAGATTGATTTTTATATAACTCTGAAATTCACCAGAAGTATAATTCTCCATTCATTATTTAATTCAAAGTTTGGAATTAGAGTTTAAATTAATAAAAAAATTAATGTCTTAAAGATTTTTCTTTTTCATTACTAAAGAAAAAACATTTCTATGGTTTCTTATATATTTTATATTCTGTCGATATTAGACAATCTTGTTTAATTTGTTTTTTTTATCTGTGATATCTGTCTTGTTGACAGTGAAGCATTTCACTTTTCTTTGACAGTTCTGTCAAGTTAATTCTTATTGAGGTTTTGAAACATATTTTGACTAATGAGATGGTTGGTTTAATTATGTTTCTATAATATTGAATTTTATTTATCCAATTGTTAAAATCAGCGATGGTTTCAAAATCACTGTTTATGCATTGTAATTATGTCATTTTTTTTATCACAACAATTTATGACTACCAAAATGATTACTGATAATAAGTGTTCTTACATTCATTTTTATTAAGTTGTAAAAGTATAATTTTAATAATAATAGTAAATTTAAAAAATATATATAGTTCTCTATTAGACACATTCATTTTTTTTTTTTTTTTTTTTTTTTTTTCCAATTTATTTTGAACAAAATATAGTGGGCTTGTTTGTTAATTTATAGGATAAACAATGATAGTTTTTATAATTACAATGGTCATTTCTCTGTACAATAATAGATTCCTATCATTTGTCTCAAGTTAGTGTTTTATTTTTCATTTAAAAATCCAAACCGCAAACTAGTATGAAGTATGTGTCATTTATATTTATAGTTATTCATAAATCTCCCGTGTTTCCATTGATTCTCTGAAAATCTCTATGCTACTGATTAATTTTTTCAACTCAGAAAACTTTGAGAACTCACATGATGTTTATAAAATAGATGTAGTTTCTTCTATAAATTAAAAAAAAAAAAAAAAAATCCTGCAAGTCTAATTAGACTATAATTTTTAAAAATTTAAAACAACAGTTTTAAAATACATTTTAAAAAATTACTATGCTGACCACTATTAGAGATATTTAATGCTACTTATTGAATATGTTTCTGTCTCAAAAATTGCTCAAGTGTTTTTATCAAGAATTTGCATCCAGGCTGTTAACAGAATGAAAGGGTAACAATTAACAATAAACAATTATTAAACTGGACATGGTAATGATGGTTGTGGAAAACTACTGATGTTTTGCTGCCATATTCTTATTTAATGTTTAAAAAAAAATATCATGCAACCCTATTCAGTTGGCCTTGAACATCTTTTTTTTTTTTTTTATTACTTAAGGCTTGCTCTAGTAATCTTTGACCACCAAAATCCTGTTGGAGCATGTTGAATATAGTTTATCACGCATTCCCTCAGATCTACACGACAGTTTGATGCACAAGTGTTGAAACAAACATTTTGTTAGCCTATGTAGAGCTATTCCTTGTGTGACTATTGCTCTTTAATTATTCATGAAGAATATGCTAAATTGAAACGTTCATTCCATATCAAAATATTTTGTAATCTCGCTTTCATTATTCATAGTTATGTTACACCATTTGATTTGTATTCAAATCATAGTATGGTAGTTATTAAAATCCTAGCCTAAATAATTCATCCTATATTTATTAATTTTTAATAGAAACCCTTGAGTGAGTGAATTTTGTTTTTTAAAGTTATTTTTATTAACATATGTTTGTCAACGCAACAGGCATCGTGGGTCATCTGCTTGGTACATACTTACCATTATTGTTATTAGTTAATTATTTTTCATGATTGAAATATTGTTTAACAATCACAGATATTTGAAGAAAATTAAGTAGCTCATATTTGTCCAGTTTTATTATCTTGGGGTTATTCACTCGTTAATATCCTTGAAATTTATTAGTATGGTTCTCCAGATAAGATAAGTTGGTTGCAAATTTAAAGATTATCTTGATTCCTTTGAAAAAGAAAAAAAAAATTGTATGCAATTCTATCACATGGAAACCAAATATTTGTTGTCAAGGATTACATATCTGTATAGAAATGTTTGGATGTTTAAGAAATGATAAAGCTTAATTTAATCTCCAGTGATAATTGTATTGAAGATTGTTTTTGTATTTTTTTTAAAGATAAGATTATGTCTGGAAGTTCATCTGCTCTAGACACATTCTCTTCCTCATCTTGCCTGAATGGCTAAAAATTCATTTATTAAAAATCATTTAGTTTTTTCTAAGTAAAAATAAAATTTTTAATGCAAGTAATTTTTATGAGGTAATATATTTTGTCATCAAAACTACTTTTTTTTATGAACAACAAAAAATGTATTTTTATTTGAAAAGGTGGTAAAAAAAAAAAAAAAAAGTATAGTCGTAAGATCTATTTTATTTTGTTTTTAGAAAATAGGAAAATAAAAAGATACTGAATATTTATTGGAATACTTAGTTTTTATCCTTGTATATAATATTTCTTAAATAAATTATGAATGCATTGGGATTTTCAGGAAGTTGTTTTTTTGGTCCTCTTTCTCATCTATTAGTTCGTTGTTGAAGCTAGTGCCAGGTGTATCTTGCCAAAAGCCTTCACATTAAAAGGGTGAATGTGTCATGTTACTGAAATTCTTTACTACATTAAAGTGCATTTGATTCATAGATGAAAATAAATAATTCACTAAAGAAATCTTTTGTGATAAATTTTTTTTAACTATGAAGAACAGGGAAAATTCAAGTTATAACAATTAAATTTTTCAAAAATAATTTTGAATTTTAAACTTGGGCATTAGGATAAAATAGTAAAAATGGGTGTAGTATAAATAATAACCTACTTCAGTAGTACTGTATTTTGAAAGTAAATTTTGTTTTATTTATAAAAATCTACCTTTTAAAATTATATCGATCCATATAATGTTTTGTCCTCTTTTATTATTTGTTCTTAGCTTTTATTAAACATAATAGTTCTCTGTATGAATATAATTAAAGGTGTATTAATTTTTATTCAATATATGGCAGCTATTAAATTTTATTATTTCTATGATCCTTTTTATCCAAATAACTATGTTTTGCAAAATGGTCGCCATATGTGGCAATAGTCTCTTAATGTTCTGAAATATTTTGTAAGGTTGAGAAATATTAGTCTTTTGGAATATTTTGAATTTTATTAATAACCCAGCTTTGGTCCTTTTAGAACCTCCTTGGATTAAAACATAACCTTCATTTTAAGAAGCTTATAAAAAAAAAACCTTCAAATAATATCTTTTAAAATAATTAATAATGTTTTTACTTTCACTTTTATCAATATATGAAATATATTGTAAGGGAAGTATTCCGATCGCGAAATTTTTCAAATTCGTGTTTTCAACAGAAATACACGGACACATGCTACCCTGAGTCCAAATTACCAAGTCTTTGTGTGTCCTCAGTTCAGCTCGAAAATGATTAGTTTTACAAAACTAATATTTCATATTTTAGAAGCGTATGTGCCTGACATGTTTGTGGCAACTTTTACAACAAAATTGGCGAACCAGGAGAACAACTTCATACCATGCATTTCGCATGCTTTTACGATTATCTAGAAAAAAGGCTGTAACGATTTCGATTAAAATAGCCAAATTAATGTAAAATTTAACGGGCTTTCGGTTTCATTTTGATTGCATTAGTCTGACAAGGCTGAAATGCCGATATTTTAAATATTCTTCTGTAAAGTACCTTTAATTTTTTAGATTCGAAAAAATCACCCATAACTTCTTGTTGGCATTGATAAAAAACGGGTAAATATACAAGTTGAACGAATTTGATAACCTACTAAAGTATAAAATAGCAAAATTTTCATTTTAAAGTCATTTTACTTTCACTTACCTATATATGAAATATATAGTAAGGGAGAGTATTGCGATTGTGAAAATTTTCGAATTCCAGTTTTCAACGGAAATACACGTTTTAGGGTCCCCCGAGTCCAGATAACCAAGTCCAGCAAAAAGGTCTGTGTTGTGTGTGGTTACTCCCGGGTGAAAACGAAAAGTCCTGTGAAACTGAAATTTCATATTTAAGGCAACTATACGCCCAAGACGTTACAGAAACTTCTTTTTCAAAGTCAGCTGACCGGAAGATGTACTTTATACCATGCATTTTGCACCTTTTTACGATTTTCTCAAAAACAGCTCTAACGATTTTGATTAAACTCGCTATATCGATGTAAATTCTGATAAGCTTTAATATGATGTAGTTTTTATTGATTGATTTTATTTTCTGATTGATGTAGTCTGACAGGCCTTAAATGCTGTTATTTCAAAATTTATTCCTCTAAAGTACCTTTAATTTTGTAGATTCGAAAAAATTAACAATACCGTCTGATTAGCACAGCTAAAAAACAGGTAAATATATAAGTTGACCAAATTTGATATGCAACTAAACGAGAAACCTACAAAAATATTTTTTTAATGGAATTTTTTATTTTAGAACTTAAGAACAGTAATATACATGTATATTATACCGTTGGAAAGCTAAAAAATTTAGAAAAAATATCTTATACATGCTATCGTAAAAGTTAACGGAAAGTAATGAAAAGTCGACAAAATAAACTGATTTTAGTAGATAATAGTATAATAGATTATTTAATAAAACACATGTTTCTATTAAAATCCAATTTAAATAATTATTTAACAATTTATTTTATATTATAAATTTGTTTAAAAATTGTTTATTTGATATAAATAATGGAGGTAAGTGAAAGTCGTGTGTTGCGCGCACCAGATTTTATTTTCCCGAACACAATCGTAGTAATATAAGATTATAGAAAAAATATTGTCCTATGTAGAAAGTTGTGGAAGGTAATGTTAAGGGACCAGAACGGCACATATTTGAATGATTGTTCAATTTATTCTAATGTAAATTTTTCCATAGAAACTCATTGCAATTCTTTAATTTTTTTTAAAATCATAACATGATTTAAAATTTATTAAATTGATTTTATCAACCGAGGTAAGTGAAAGTCGTTTATTGCGCGCATTATATTTTTTTTTTTTAGATAATAAAAAAGAAAGCTCATGAAGTGCCTACTACGTAGTCGGAATTTGTCCCGGATTACAGAATTTAGAGAGCGTTAAATTGTTGCAAATTTTATTTTTAGGTGATATTAAGAATATCTGTTCCATTTATCGATGGAAACTTTTAAAATTCCCCTAGCACTATTTGATTACGAAGTGATTTTATTCTTAAAGTAGATAAATGAGAGATACTTGAGTTGTGCAGGGTTTTTTTTATATTATATTTTCACATCCAAAGAAATAAATCAGCACTATCTGCTTCACGTTTAATTTCAGTAACTGAATCCAGCTTTCTCCCTTTACCTTTCATTAGGTTTATACTTCCGTTTGATCCAATCAATTCGTTCTATAGAATAGTAGGTAGTGTATAGTGTACGTGGTCTTGTGGATAGAGCACTAGACTACTGTTCGAATCCTGAGGCTGACAGAATAATTATTTTTTTAAGCCGTGGGGGGCGATCCTGGGGTAGAGACCCTCTTCGGTCACACTCATCCTCTATAAAGTGGATACTCAGTAATTGAGACTTGATTTCCAAAAGGTACTATATCCATTCTATAAAAAAATACGGAAAACGCAAAAATCTCTCATTCCATTATTATTACACCAATTTATTTTATTATTTTCACATTAAAATCTAGAATTTTGTTTTAATATATTAAAGCTATGAAATTAAATGTTTTAGTATGGTTTGGAACGAAAATGAATGTGTAATTAGTACCTTTAGAAAATAATTGCATTTCTAAATCGCGTTTTTTAAATACTTGAGTATTCATTATAGATAAAATCAAAGAGAAGATTTAATTAAAACTAAATGATGAGAATACAAATATGTTAAAAATCAATTTAATAAAAAATGTCCTTTAGCACCTTTTGGAAATCAGCGTCTATAGCCTGAGCTCGGTCTGTATATATATGTACATATACACACCCAATTCATGACCATTCATTGGACCTCTTTTTGGAATTCTATCCCTTTTGAGATCCATCATGCAAGAACTGATTCCTCCTATAAAGCGATCCTTTTTAACCATCTTTTCCTTTCCCAATCAAAGAGACAATAACCTTAAACCGCAGATACTAGAAATACCAACTTTGTTCTGTTTTTATACTACTTCAATTGTCTCTCATGAAGTATATATTTTTGTTTATTTATTTTATTTTTAAAGTTTGATTTGTACATATTTACTTAGTTTATTATTTTGTTTAGCTTTTGTTTTTTAAATCTATGACCACACTATTCCGGTCATCAAAACGCTGCTTTATTTTTATTGTTAAGCGACTTTAGTCTAAAGATAATAAAAACTTTTTTTACTTCATTTATGTGTTGTAGTGTAGAGTTATAGTTTTTTGATAAAAACTAAGGCCAAAAGCCTGTCATAATTTTTTTTTTTTAATGTATATAATTAGTTGATCGTTGAGAGTTACAGGAAGAAATTAATTCGGATAGAGATCAGTAAAAAGAAACAATTAAATAGTTTTAACAGTTTATTGGCAAGGTAATAAACACTTGAAAGTATTTAATTGTTTCATTTTACTGTTCCCCACACGGGTTAATTTATTATTGAAAAATAATATGTATTCATGCCTGCCGAATGAACTCCAGATTTAAAAAAAATAAATAAAAAAAAGCGTGTGAATTTCATCGCCCTGATCAAAAACCATCGATTTTTTTCTTTTTATGTTTATGTAAATATCTCGTTTTAACGCGATATAGCTTACAGTGGCAATGACAACTCTTATGTGTTCACAAAACTTCATATTCCGTTTGCATGAAGGTTTTATTCAACCATGACATTTTTTGTCCCCAATTCTCGGACAATCTGAAGCAACACGAGTTTTGTATCGACAATGTAAACATCAAGGTGTTTTATGTTATTATTAATTTTTTTTAATCAATAACATTACTAAAAGGCCTATGGAGTGATGACCCTACTCAATAAAATTCCATCGATAAACGTGAGTGTTCATTCTCTTAGGAGAATACACTACGCGACCAAGGCCCTAAACGGCCTGTCGCGCCAGAAAGGATAACATGACTAAAACAACTTCACTATTATTCCCGTATATTTTTCAAGCCTGTTCCCGTTAAAAATAGCTGAGACTGTTAGGGTACGACATTCTCAGCCATTTTTACGGTGGCACTATGTATAACTTGAAAAGTGAAAGCGTAACAACCAACCTCCCTTCAACTGAAACGCAAACCAATAAACTTCTCGAGGAACGAACTCTCTCTGTAGTGTTCGCCTGAAGACAACTTGTATATTTACCCTTTTTCATCAATACTAACAAGATGTTTGGTTCCTTTTTTCAAATCTACAAAATTGAAGGTACTTTAGAGGAAGAATATTTAAATATCGGCATTTAAGCCCTGTCAGTCTAATTCAATCAGAATGAAACCTAGATCACATTTAAGCCTATTAAGTTTGAATATGTTTAGCGTTTTCAATCAAAATCAAAAAGGCTGTGAACTTTTTGTAGATATCGTAAAATCATGCAAAATGGATGGTATAAAGTTGCTCTTCTGGTTCTCCGAATTTGATTGCTATAATATCTCAGGTCTATAAAAAACAGCTCCTAATAATATACTGAAATTTGTGTTTGTTTTTTTATTAAAACTTATCGTTTTCGAGCTAAACTGAGCACACACAAAGACTTGGTCATTTGAACTCGAGGGAGCCTAAAACGTGATTTCCGGTGAATTTGAATCGGTGCAAAGGATTGAAAATTTTACCAAATCGCAAATACTTACCCTAACAATATATTTCATACATAGATAAAAAAAGTAAAAACATGATTAATTTTTTTTTTATGGAATAACTTGAAGACTTAGCTTCTTAACATGTAGGGATTGTTTTAATCCAAGAAGGAACAAAGATAGGTTAAAAATTTTCATACTACTCATTTACAAAATAGTTCAGAGCATTAAGAGACTATTGGCTCACATGACCACCATTTTGCAAAACATACTTATTTGTACCAAAAGAATTAAAAATTAAAAAAATAATAGCTGCCATATTTTTTTTTTTTAATTTAGTAATATACCACTGTATTTAAATTACAATGAGTAAATATGCAGATGAAGAAAAGTCATGAAAATGTCTTGAGAAGGAACTACCCAGAGGTAGCACTTCACTTACTATTTTAAAGCAGTAGGTCCCGAGGCCACCTTCTTTTCAATCTCCTCGGAGGGTTATCAGGATATCTTAGAAAAATAAATAACGGACATGTGGGTTTGTGTGGGCAGGGAGTTCAGAATGAAAAGATGTGTTCTATCACGGGTGTTGTCTGCAACAAATGGGATGTTTAGGTCATTATGAAGGAGTTGATTGGACCAAAAATTAAAAACAAAATTAATCCACATTTGATTAATATACATACAAAGAACTATTCTGTTTAACAAAAGCTGAGAACAAAACATCAAAGAGGATGAAACATTAAATGGATTGATATAAGTTTAAAAGGTAGATTTTAATAAATAAAATGAGCCGTGTGTTGCGCGCACCAGATTTCTAATCCTACGGTGTATTATTTTGAAGTATCCATGTTAATTAGACCTTTAATCAACATGAAATTATCAAGAACAAAAAATGTAATCTTTTGAAGTCATTTCTATTTTTAATTTATCGATTACCGGCTTCTTATATTGTTGTTTTATACATTATGAAGGATTATTTGTGCTAGTTCTAGTAATAATCGTAGTTAACTACCTATTATAACTTTTCCTGTGTACGAAAATATTTTGGTTCTATCTTTTTTTTTCTCCCAGGAATTCCACTTTTGGAATAGAGTTTCATCTTATTGGTTTGCCACTTGCTTGCTTACCTCAGGTTTTGCAATTCGACATCCAAGTACGGTGGTTTCGTTTGGTAATCCAAGGTTTTGGTTAAGTGGAGATGTGTTAATCCCGTTGCTCTTAGATGTTTTTGTGTCGATAAAAGACTTATCTGAATAATATAATGCTAGGTGAATACAATATATAATGTAAATTTACGAAATTTAATGTTTTCAATCGAAGTCCAAGTTTAAAACATTATGGTACATACCGAGGAGAAGTTAATTCGGGTCGCAGTCATCAAAACAATTAAGCAGAAACTTAATTTAAATTAAGTTCTGCTTAATTGAGTGTTTTGATGGCTGCATCCTGAATTAAATTCTCAATATCTAGATATATTCATCAATTCTTACATCATTATGATGCACACTATTAAATAATAGGTTTTATTAATGCTAATTACATTATAAATATTTTACGTTCTTAAACTTACTTATAAAGCTGCTTACTTAATTAAGTTTCGTGAAGTATTATAGTTATCGTTTGATGAGGTGCATATTAATTTGACTTCGTATATCGTTGCATTCTACATATTTTCCATACCTACAATCTATTCGAAATCGCTAGAACAACATGTCGCTCAATATTTTAAATTTTGGGATCACTTGTAGCTGGGTGGCTAGCGTAACAGCCTCCCATGCTAAAGGTCACGGGTTAAACCGCAGGTGGTCTAGGATTTTTTAATGGGAGTAAAAAATCCTTAGTTACGCCGTCCTTCGGAGGGGACGTTAAAAGGTTTCCCGAGCCTGTGCTATGTCAGGTACTCGTTAAGATCCCTATCCTATTAAAACCTGGATAGGCAAAATTTAGGACTCCCACTGTAGCATCGTCCGATTAGCTATAGTAGCATAAAGTGACGTTAAATAAATAAACAAAAAATATTTTAAATTTTTTTCATTGTTTATTCTCTATCGTTCCTAAATTTAACAGTATGTAAAGGTTTATTCTGGCTTATATTTTACATCATCCTGTCTAAATCTAAAATTGTATTATTGTACTAACAAACAGTATAAACAACAGTAACAGTAACATGGATTTGCAAAATACGAATTTTACCAAATACTATCCACTGATTTTGAACTTGGAAAACGGAATTTAAACATTATTTCTGTTTTTCCTAATACGTTTGTTATTTTAATGCAATAATGTCATTTTAACCCGATGAAATATTTATTTATTGAATAAAAAACTTCTTTTTAGAAGAAGTTTCCATAAATATTTTGGTCGATTACAAAGGTTCGTTATTGAACGTCATAAACCAAAATTGGAAAAATCAATTACACAAAACATTACGACTTTTGATACCATGTATATTTTAGCAAAGTGATCAGTATTGCATTATAACTGTTTTTCGATGACTTAGATCCGTGTGAAGATTTTTTTTTTCTCTGGAAAAAAGGGAATGTTCAGCCGCTGTGTGCCGCTCCAGAAATTTTAACTAATAAAATTCAATTAATTATATACTTCCAATCACTTTTTATTCTTTTTACATCATTTATTCGACGTTTCGGAATAATTTCCCCATTTTTAGGATTTTTAAATGTCTTAGTCATATTTCATTCATAATTTTGTAACAATGCTACAAGTCAACTGGGTGAAATAAATCTCTAAAATAAAAATAAAACTGACTTGAGTTGTACCTGACAAATCTTCAGAAAGTTTCTTGTGAACCTAGTCAGTCCTTTGTTGGGCGGCGTTCGGTGGCTTTGAAGTTGAGTGAATTTTGTGACTACGGATATTTTGGTCATATAAGTATGGACAGTAGAAGGCGGCTTCCTGCTGTCAAAACCTTTATTTTATTCAGTTATAAGTTCATATTAATATATGGTTCTATTTATTCTTTATGTATGAATTAAATCCCGTTAGACTGAGGACTCCGATACATGGTTGGAAAGTTGAATGTTTTTATAAAAGATTTTTTTTTAAACATAATTTATTGAAATTTACAACTGTTCTAAAAAAAATACAACAAGTAAATATGATATAAGAAAAATTACATGAAAAAGACTTGTAAAAGATTTACCCAATGGTAGCACTTCTGTAATTATTCTGAACTAGAAGGTCTCTAGGTCATCTTCTTTTCAGACGCCTCGGAGGATTTTCGGGAATTGAAGAGGAAGAAAGGATTGAAAGTAGAGGATTAGGGTGGGAATGGAGTTTGTCATGAAAGGAATGGTATCTAGATCGGGCCAAATCAGCAACATACGGAATATTAAGGTCTTTGTGGATCAGTTTATTAATTACAAAATAAGGAGCATTGAGGATTTTACGAAGGATTTTGGATTATAGGGATTGGATACGGGAATAATTTTATGGTTTAGTAGAGCCCCAAAGCTCTACTCCGTAAGTATAAAAGATTTAAAAACAAAGGTTCAGCGTTTTAAACTTGTGCAGTGGTGAAAGGCCATTTTTCTTGAATATAAATTAGCAGTGTAGCTGCTTCGTCTTTTTTAGATCAACTGCTCGTCTTAATGGTTCGTCTTTTATTAATTAATCATTATTCATATCATAAGTTAATTGGTAAGCTAAGCATAAATATATAAATGGTATAGCTGGGTAAGAATGGGAAATCTATCCCTGTGCCCTATTTGATTCATACTTGCGTGATTGATTTGATGCCAAACAAAATAATAAACGTTTTTGAAATAATTTGTAGCATTTTTAGGAAGTTATGTTTATCTTTTTATCTAAATTTATTATTGTAGTATCATAAATATCACATTATTTTTTTCAAGGATAATTCCTTAAATGTGGTTATCCTTCCCCTCTTTCTGTACAAGACTTCCTCTTCCGAGATTAAATTTTTTTCCATCTCATTTCATCGTCTTTTTTTTTCAGGAAACATTACCTTAATTTTCCCCTGACGTTGTTATTTCTTCTACTTTTTCACACTCATTAGTTCTATAATATTTTTTGAACCTTTATTTTCTAGCGCCCTTTTCCCAGAAGTCCATATCTTCATTCCTTTATGTTAGCTGATTTTTAATGAACCACAATTAAGAGATAATTGATATGCAGTTAGATATACCAAATGAAATATTATTTTTAATTTATTTAATTTAGTTTTGATAGAAATGTCTTAGAACATAAATGTTGACATTTTGGGCGTTGTGCTATATTCGCTATAATAGATGGACTGTTTTTAGTTTTGTTTTTTTCATCATGGTATTATAGGTAGGTCATTAGCAGCTAAGCAGGCTAGCATGCTAATGGCCTAGCTTTAATTGCCATGTTAAAAATAGTACTCAACATAGTTTATCTACTTTGACTGATAGCAAGTACCTCTAAACTTCGTTAGTTGAAAACAAATTAACTGTAATACTTTTCTTTATATGTAAGCATTACGTTAATATTTTTCATATCTTGATTAAGAATAGAAAAAAAAAATTATATATATATATATATATATATATATATATATATATATATATATATATAAGTTATTTACTCACCTATGATGTAGTATGATGTATGATGTAGTATCTAGCATAACAGCCTTCTATGCCCATGGTTGCGGGCCCAAACCTGGCTGGTGGCCCTAAGATTTTTTAATGGGACTAAAAAATCCTTGGTTATGTCGTCCTTGTCAGGTTACTCCTTAAAGATCCATATCCTAATTAAACCTGGATAGGCATAATTAATTTAGCCTCAGTAGTATAAAGTGTTGTTAAATGAATAAACAAACTAAGGACTACTACAAATACTAATTTTCTATTCGTTTAAATATTCTTTAGTTACTTTGATGTAATAGTTAATGTCAAGAAGTACGTGAAAACTCATCGGGTAAACATAATCCCACTCCTAATACAAAGAGTAAATTATCTTACCAAAAAACTGCCCCTGTGTTCGTCCTTTGCTGGAACGTCCACTAAATACAGTCTGCATTGTCTTGCCATTCATTTAATACAATTGTTCCCAACAAAAATTGTTCGCGGACCACTTTCTCCTATCAGTACTATGCCAAGGACCCCCTAAATTAAAAACATCGGGATTATAAATATGTATATGTATACATGCGTTTGAGAATGGTAGTTATTTCCAAAAAGTACTTAGTCCATATTTAATTTCATTCTAAGCATAATAAAACACCTTTTTTCATAATATAAAAAAAATATATCTAGATTGTAATGCAGAAAGAAACATGTAAATTGGTTCAATAAAAGCTTACAGATTTTTCCCTAAAATTGATGTACAACAGTACCTATTGCAAATCATCATCTTAATTTTGAGGCGCATCCGACCAATAGAAACGTTTTGTTACTGAAATTATGAACCGCGATTAAATTAAATTGTTAAAGATAATCCAAGATATTATGTGCTAGGCGTAGGATCTATGGACCGACTTCAAGGCGGAAAACATTGTACTCTTTGGATTTCTAAAATTTTGAAATACAATAAGTTGTCAGTAGATGTAAAATGCCGGTTCTGGCCCAGGGCTTCGGTGCCGAGCTGGCCCACTTTTTTGTGGAGCCAATCAGATTCCAGCATTTGGTCACGTGATCTATGGCGGGAGATTTGAACTTCAACCACGACCTAACCTTAACAGGGCTTCGGTGCAAGATGGCGGCGCCCATCATTTCCCTCCAAAACTGGTAGCTTTTATTGAACGATTGTTCGCGATCGTCCCTGTCGTTCGTGATCTACCCAATCGAACCTAACCTCATATATTTAGCCCTATTTATTGGTTTAATATTCATTTTTCCTTAAAATATAAACAAAATAACCTGTCCATCACTATACAATACCAAAAAATTATATATATAAAAGTTTAATTAGTAGATAAGAATTGCGGGAGCTGGTGCACTTTTTGCGCAGCCAATCAGATGTCAGCATTTGGTCACGTGACCTATGGCGGGAGATTTGAATTTAAATTTCGACCGCGACCTAACCTTAACCACGCTGGTTCACGCCATCGACCTAACCTAAACCACTAAGCCACGCCCCTTTTTAGTCACGTGACCCTTCATCAACCTAACCTAAACCACTAAGCCACGCCCCTTTTTGATCACGTGACCCCTGTTTGAGGGTATTAAGTCTTTATAAAGCATGAGTCTACCCGTCCGCCATTTTCTTTTATGACGTCACAGTTTACAAAGCATGAGTCTACCCAGACGATATTTTGCTCCCCCCCACTCCTGCATTAGTTAACCAATCAGAGTGCCTAACTTGAGAGTTCCTCCCGGCTAGGTCCGATGGTCAAATTTTAATGTGTGCTTTTACGAAACCTTTCAAACTGTGACATAACCTTACTATTGTTTACATTTTTTGAAACCTCCCTTACTGTTACATAACCTTCTCATTGTTTACATTATTTTGAAACCTCCCTTACTGTTACATAACCTTCCCAATGTTTACATTTTCCTCAACCTCCCCATTGTTTACATTTTATGAAACCTTCCTAACTGTTACATAACCTTCTCATTGTTTACATTTTCCTCAACCTTCTCATTGTTTACATTTTCCTCAACCTTCCCATTGTTTACATTTTATGAAACCTCCCTTGCTGTTACATAACCTTCCCAATATTTACATTTTCCGCAACCTTCTCAATGATTACATTTATGAAACCTCCCTTACTGTTACATAACCTTCTCATTGTTTACATTTTCGGAAACTCCCCTTACTGTTACATAACCTTCCCAAGGTTTACATTTTCCTCAACCTCCCCATTGTTTACATTTTATGAAACCTCCCTTACTGTTACATAACCTTCTCATTGTTTACATTTTCCTCAACCTTCTCATTGTTTACATTTTCCTCAATCTTCCCATTGTTTACATTTTATGAAACCTCCCTTGCTGTTACATAACCTTCCCGTTGTTTACATTATCTGAAGCCTCCCTTGCTGTGACATAACCTTCCCGTTGTTTACAATATCTGAAACCTCCCTTGCTGTTACATAACCTTCCCAATATTTACATTTTTCGCAACCTTCTCAATGATTACATTTATGAAACCTCCCTTGCTGTTACATAGCCTTCCGAATGTTTACATTTTCTGTAACCTTCACAATGTTTACATTTTCTAAATCTCTTTATTTACTTTTATTATCTCTTCACATAGTCGTGGTGCACACTCACCTTCTAAAGTATCCGCAAGAGCGCAGCACCAGCTCTACTTTTTAATGTGCCCACCAGAGTGCGTCTCTCCGGAATTTTTTATGTTATCCTCCAATTGACGTTTTTTTTTTTTAAAAAGTAATTGTGAGCCGCCGCCATTTCGTTTTTATGACGCTACTATTGCAATAATTTAAAAGGGTATGAACATGTACAAACAGAGTTGAATCATGTTTAAGCATGTTGATAAGTGAAACGTAAACATGGACTTTGAACCCTCTTAACGGCTTTAATATAAACATCGTTATAGACCTTCTTAATCCTATACACCTTTGAACTTTGATCCTTAATCCTACAATTTAAATAGCGATAAAAAGTTCCTTAAGCTTAAACGTAAACATGGACTTTGAACCTTCCTGATGGCTTTAATATAAACATCGTTATAGACCTTCTTAATCCTAGACAGCTGTGAACTTTGATCCTTAATCCTACATTTTAAGTAGCGATAAACAGTTCCTTAAGCTTAAACGTAAACATGGACTTTGAACCTTCTTAGTGGCTTTAATATAAACATTGTTATAGACCTTCTTAATCCTATGCAGCTTTGAACTTTGATCCTTAATTCTACTATTTGAATAGCGATATAGGGTTCCTTAAGCTTTTGAAATTTGGACGATTATCCTCTTAAGTATCAATATAGATAATGCGCTTCTTAGAATTATGGTTAATCTCTAATAATGTGATTACATGATTGTAAACAAGCTCATTTTAAGACGTAAACATCAACTTTGTGCTGAGAATTTCCTAATGTATAAATAAACAATAATATAAAAACATTTATCTACTTCGGACGGAAATTTATTTTGTTTATACATCATAATTTCAACATTTTAAATTGTTTTCTCGCCTTATCAGTCCATTTTGTACCATTTCCAGGCATTATTTACTAATAATTAACTATTTTGCTATGTAAATGCAATTTTGCGATGTCTTCGGGCTGTTCGGCTACTCCCAGCCACCTTCGGTCTTCTACCTAACTTCGCTATAATCCGGAGTTCTATCTAAAGAAATAAACAATGATAACGTTAATTCCATCGAAACAACTTCCTTATCTTCTCTGCATCTCTTGATAAACAACATTATACTCTAGTAAAATAATACAGTACATCGTAAACATTTTGTTCATTTTCGTTAAAAGTATTATTAGTAAACAAAGTGTTGTACCTTTTTTAGTTCGGCGTTAAGCCTTAAGCCTCTTCACCACGTCAAGGTAAAGGTACATCGAAGAGGTTTTGTTTTTTTTAATATTTTTTTTTTTAGCTTTTTATAAATATATTTTTTTTTAATTTATTAGTTTTATTATTTTTTTTTTACAATTTCATTTTTTAAATAAAATTAAACGAAAAAATAAAAATCTGAATTCGTAAAATATAATTTCTAACACAATCAAGAATTAAACTAAATTTATGCTTATAAAAAAAATAAATCATCTCTTTTTTTTTGGTAATGTATAATCACATTGAAATTTAATTTTTCACCTGATGGCATAAACGAAATATTTGCTGTTGAGATGGTCGGCAAGGTGCGGCAATGACTATTTAATCTTCAATAAATTAACAACACCATATACTTTATCATTTTTTTTTCTTTATGTATTTGAAAGAGAAATATGAGCATCGAAATTATTCTGCAGGGTTATTCTATTCACCTCACATTCACTCACACATTCAGGTTTACAGGTGTTCAAACCATGCCATGGACCTTCATTCAGGGTTTATAGGTGTTCAAACCGTGACAGTGACCCCTTTCATTCATGGTGAATAGATTTAAACAAATTTTTATTTACCCATACAGACAAAACCTTTGTTTGATACTCTGTACATTTCTCTTTCGAGACATTATGATAAATGCAATGGCTGCCTTGCTGAGATGGCTTTATTAATTTAAAGACCGCCAAAATATTCCAAATTCATTAGTGAACAAACATATCTTTTTTTTTTACTTTTTTTTTTTTTTTTTTGGGTAATGTATAATCATATTGAAATTTATTTTTTCACTTGACGGCATAAACGAAATATTTGATGTTGAGATGGTCGGCAAGGTGCGGTAATGACTATTTAATCTTCAATAAATTAACAACACCATATACTTTATCATTTTTTTTCTTTATGTATTTGAAAGAGAAATATGAGCATCGATATTATTCTGCAGGGTTATTCTATTCACCTCACATTCACTCACACATTCAGGTTTAGAGGCTGTTAGACCATGCCATTGACCTTCATTCAGGGTTTATAGATGTTCAAACCGTGACAGTGACCCCTTTCATTCATGGTGAATAGATTTAAACAAATTTTTATTTACCCATACAGACAAAACCTTTGTTTGATACTCTGTACATTTCTCTTTCGAGACATTATGATAAATGCAATGGCTGCCTTGCTGAGATGGCTTTATTAATTTAAAGACCACCAAAATATTCCAAATTCATTAGTGAACGTTTGTTGTATGTTGCAATATGTTTATATTGCCACACCATGAACCATCATTTTTATTATTTGTTACCTTAGTTTTTTTGTTTGTTTTTTCAGCCCAAAGACAAAAATGGTAAATTCGCTTTTTGTGTCTTATTATTTCAAAAAAACTCCTTATATTATTTCAATTCATTTAAGTTATAATGACCATAGGCCAAAGTATTGACTCCGTCTACTAGTATGTGTCTTTTATCATCAAAAGGAGACAGAGAAACCTTATTTATTTCGCAACTAAAAATATTATGCAGCTTAGATTGTATCACCCTCATTGGCGTATGCATAATTTCATTTTTAAATAATACATTTTCATAATCCTCAAAACTAATATATTGTTTTAATGAGGCTGTTTTTACGCCTTTAGCTCGCTTTTTACTTTCACTTACTATATATAGTAAGGAAAGTATTGCGATCGTGAAAATTTTCGAATTCCAGTTTTCAACGGAAATACACGTTTTAGGGTCCCCTGAGTCCAAATAACCAAGTCCCGCAAAAAGGTCTGTGTGTGTGTGTGTGTGTGTGTGTGTGTGTGTCTGTGTGTATGTGTGTGGTAACTCCCGGGCGGAAACGGTAAGTCCTATGAAACTGAAATTTCATATTTAAGACAACTATACGCCCGAGACGTGACAAAACTTTTTTCATCAAAATGAGCTTACCAGAAGAGGCACTTTATACCATGCATTTTGCACCTTTTTTCGATTTTCTCAAAAACGGTTCCGACGATTTTGATTAAACTCGCTATATCGATGTAAAATTAAATGCGCTTTAATATCATGTAGGTTTTATTTGGATAAAAATGGTCTGACAGGGCTTAAATGCCGATATTTTAAATTTTCTTCCTCTAAAGTACCTTTAATTTTTTAGATTCAATAATAATAACTAGATTATCTTGTTAGCGCTGATGAAAAACAGGTAAATATATAAATTGAATAAATTCGATACCCAACTAAAGGAGAAAACAGAAAAAATATATTTTTAATGAAATTTTTCGTTTTTGAACATAAGAGCAGTAATATACATGTATGATATACCGTTGGAAAGCTAAAGATTTTAGAAAAAATATCATCTCATACACAAGCTTTTAGAAGTTAATAGAGAGTGATGAGAAGAAGATAAAACTAACTGATTATTTTAGATAATAATATAATAGATTTTTTAATAAAACACATGTTTATATATAAATTCAATTTGATTAATTCCTTAATAGTTTCACGTATTTTTATCTCTAACTGTATTTGAAAATTCTTTCATTGATTTTAAAAATCGAGGTAAGTGAAAGTCGTGTGTTGCCCGCACCAGATTTTTTACATCGTTTTCTGTCATAACAGCGTACATTTTCGCTCTTAATCCCACATATTTTAAAATTATTTTTGAATTGAGCTCATCTTTAAACTTTCCTAACTTCTTTTTATTTTTATTGGAATAACATAAATGTGTTTCAGGATAGTCTGAGAAATCAAAATATTGATTCATTTTTTTTCATATCTTCATAGACATCATCTGTTAAGACTCTATAGATAAAGGAATCTGTATCGGTATACATCATCTTCATGTTTTTTCCAGTATATGTTTTCATCATTATGTCATAATCAAATTGATACATTACAGTTTTTGATAAGTCTAAAATGCACATTCCTATGTATATAGGTTTATTAAACAAGACTTTCGATTTTCCCATGTGAACAGCCACTATATTCTCATTGTAGATTGTACGGTCAATGAAATTTGGTTTAGCAACAAGTTTCATCAACTTTTTACTGTCAGTTACTAGTTGAATATTCTGGCGGTTCCAAATATTTTCCATCGTTTTGCCGAAGACTGCATTGTTAAGCAACTTATAAAAATCTTTTTCAAAATCATTGGATGCTCCTTTCCTTAGCTCTGTATTGTATTCTATATACGATCGTAACCATGGTGCTTGTTTAAACTTTAGAACACGGTGAATTTTTTCCAAATTTAGCCCATGCTGTAGAGCTTGAATCAAATTCTTATAATGTAAGACGTAGCGATATCTTTTTTCAAAATGTTTTATTAATTTTTTCGAATTAGATTTTTCTCCTGGTGGTATCATCGCTTCAGGTAAGAACGGTAAATCATCATGGAAATGGTGAAGTTCTTGAGGATAACTGATGTCAATTTCAAATATGTAACCAATTTCGTCATCATCCTTAAGCTCTGATATATTTATACGTTCGGGATTTTTAACCCATTCGAATCCTCCGTATGGTAAATACATGCTCATCGCTTGTCCATAAAGATTATTAGCGTCTAAATAAATTATATAACTCGATTCTTCGTTTGGATTAAAATTAGTCATGTACTTATTATTCGCTTCTGCATACCTGTGGGATACCTGGCACAAACCTCCTCGAATACCATGTTCTATCATTAGAATCATATCATAATCCTGTAAGAGCTCTATGTTCATTTTTGTATATTTTAACATGGCGTCGAAGGTCAAACCGGGAACGGTAAAATAATGAGCTGGATCAAGTTTATGGGTCTTCATCATGACGTTTCGGAAAGCTTCGAAGACGTCACAAAGTAGAAGGACATCACTTTTAACGTAAACATCGGCATATTCACCCAAATATTTACATTTAAAGTGTTACCATATGTTTTGAGCATGTCTATAATCTTCTGCGCTGATATCGCTCTCATTCAATTTATTGTAAAAAGCTTCAATTGGTGGTAACTCTGTTTCATTGAACTTATCTTCACTGTCTATATAATCGTAAGGAAAAACACCTTTTCTGGTAACCAATGCTAATTGCTCATCTCTATAATATTTTGATGTCTCCTTAAATTTATCCAAAGAAAGAGATTTTACAAGATAGTCCAGGCTTCTCGGCATGAATCTGTAAGAATCTATAAACCTCAGTTTCAGTTTTCCAACATGCTTTGTGAAAGATATGTATTTTTCTTCAGTATTCGGTATTACCTCAACTTCTCCAGGGGTATTTCCCAACTCTCTAACTATAAAATGTGCGTCATAATTGCTCAAATTGTGCATTATGACGGGTAAAAACGAGGGGTTAACGCGTTTTAAATTACAATTATTACAAGAAGCTCCTAAGTAGGTTCCAGTTAGGTGGCAGTGGTCTCTAACTTTTATGTTGTTTTCTTTAAATTCGTCTTGACACATGTAGCATGTTTTAGCTTCAATCCAATCTCCCTCTTCCTGAGATGAGATCCGCATCGATTTATTTACTTTGTAAATTTCTTGAATTTTTTTAGCAATATTTGTAATACACTCCATGAAGTGAGAAGCGGCATTGGCTCCCCTATAAACGTAGGGTTGGTTTATTGGAACATCAACTCCTTCGATTCCTTTAACATATACACAAAATGATATCGGATCGTGCCTCTGATATTTAGTCGTGTTCTTTGACAATTCGCTAATAGGAACTAATATCGATTCAAAGTCGGCATAGATCACAAACGGTACTTTGCTTTGTCGCTCCACATTTGAGAATCTGATAAAGTGATCTTTTATCGGTAGTTCTATTCTTACTGGTTTATTTTCTGGAAAAGAAGTTTGTAGGAAACTTGAAGAACATAAGATATATTGCTCAGAAAATAAACCAGTAAGAATAGAACTACCGATAAAAGATCACTTTATCAGATTCTCAAATGTGGAGCGACAAAGCAAAGTACCGTTTGTGATCTATGCCGACTTTGAATCGATATTAGTTCCTATTAGCGAATTGTCAAAGAACACGACTAAATATCAGAGGCACGATCCGATATCATTTTGTGTATATGTTAAAGGAATCGAAGGAGTTGATGTTCCAATAAACCAACCCTACGTTTATAGGGGAGCCAATGCCGCTTCTCACTTCATGGAGTGTATTACAAATATTGCTAAAAAAATTCAAGAAATTTACAAAGTAAATAAATCGATGCGGATCTCATCTCAGGAAGAGGGAGATTGGATTGAAGCTAAAACATGCTACATGTGTCAAGACGAATTTAAAGAAAACAACATAAAAGTTAGAGACCACTGCCACCTAACTGGAACCTACTTAGGAGCTTCTTGTAATAATTGTAATTTAAAACGCGTTAACCCCTCGTTTTTACCCGTCATAATGCACAATTTGAGCAATTATGACGCACATTTTATAGTTAGAGAGTTGGGAAATACCCCTGGAGAAGTTGAGGTAATACCGAATACTGAAGAAAAATACATATCTTTCACAAAGCATGTTGGAAAACTGAAACTGAGGTTTATAGATTCTTACAGATTCATGCCGAGAAGCCTGGACTATCTTGTAAAATCTCTTTCTTTGGATAAATTTAAGGAGACATCAAAATATTATAGAGATGAGCAATTAGCATTGGTTACCAGAAAAGGTGTTTTTCCTTACGATTATATAGACAGTGAAGATAAGTTCAATGAAACAGAGTTACCACCAATTGAAGCTTTTTACAATAAATTGAATGAGAGCGATATCAGCGCAGAAGATTATAGACATGCTCAAAACATATGGTAACACTTTAAATGTAAATATTTGGGTGAATATGCCGATGTTTACGTTAAAAGTGATGTCCTTCTACTTTGTGACGTCTTCGAAGCTTTCCGAAACGTCATGATGAAGACCCATAAACTTGATCCAGCTCATTATTTTACCGTTCCCGGTTTGACCTTCGACGCCATGTTAAAATATACAAAAATGAACATAGAGCTCTTACAGGATTATGATATGATTCTAATGATAGAACATGGTATTCGAGGAGGTTTGTGCCAGGTATCCCACAGGTATGCAGAAGCGAATAATAAGTACATGACTAATTTTAATCCAAACGAAGAATCGAGTTATATAATTTATTTAGACGCTAATAATCTTTATGGACAAGCGATGAGCATGTATTTACCATACGGAGGATTCGAATGGGTTAAAAATCCCGAACGTATAAATATATCAGAGCTTAAGGATGATGACGAAATTGGTTACATATTTGAAATTGACATCAGTTATCCTCAAGAACTTCACCATTTCCATGATGATTTACCGTTCTTACCTGAAGCGATGATACCACCAGGAGAAAAATCTAATTCGAAAAAATTAATAAAACATTTTGAAAAAAGATATCGCTACGTCTTACATTATAAGAATTTGATTCAAGCTCTACAGCATGGGCTAAATTTGGAAAAAATTCACCGTGTTCTAAAGTTTAAACAAGCACCATGGTTACGATCGTATATAGAATACAATACAGAGCTAAGGAAAGGAGCATCCAATGATTTTGAAAAAGATTTTTATAAGTTGCTTAACAATGCAGTCTTCGGCAAAACGATGGAAAATATTTGGAACCGCCAGAATATTCAACTAGTAACTGACAGTAAAAAGTTGATGAAACTTGTTGCTAAACCAAATTTCATTGACCGTACAATCTACAATGAGAATATAGTGGCTGTTCACATGGGAAAATCGAAAGTCTTGTTTAATAAACCTATATACATAGGAATGTGCATTTTAGACTTATCAAAAACTGTAATGTATCAATTTGATTATGACATAATGATGAAAACATATACTGGAAAAAACATGAAGATGATGTATACCGATACAGATTCCTTTATCTATAGAGTCTTAACAGATGATGTCTATGAAGATATGAAAAAAAATGAATCAATATTTTGATTTCTCAGACTATCCTGAAACACATTTATGTTATTCCAATAAAAATAAAAAGAAGTTAGGAAAGTTTAAAGATGAGCTCAATTCAAAAATAATTTTAAAATATGTGGGATTAAGAGCGAAAATGTACGCTGTTATGACAGAAAACGATGTAAAAAATCTGGTGCGGGCAACACACGACTTTCACTTACCTCGATTTTTAAAATCAATGAAAGAATTTTCAAATACAGTTAGAGATAAAAATACGTGAAACTATTAAGGAATTAATCAAATTGAATTTATATATAAACATGTGTTTTATTAAAAAATCTATTATATTATTATCTAAAATAATCAGTTAGTTTTATCTTCTTCTCATCACTCTCTATTAACTTCTAAAAGCTTGTGTATGAGATGATATTTTTTCTAAAATCTTTAGCTTTCCAACGGTATATCATACATGTATATTACTGCTCTTATGTTCAAAAACGAAAAATTTCATTAAAAATATATTTTTTCTGTTTTCTCCTTTAGTTGGGTATCGAATTTATTCAATTTATATATTTACCTGTTTTTCATCAGCGCTAACAAGATAATCTAGTTATTATTATTGAATCTAAAAAATTAAAGGTACTTTAGAGGAAGAAAATTTAAAATATCGGCATTTAAGCCCTGTCAGACCATTTTTATCCAAATAAAACCTACATGATATTAAAGCGCATTTAATTTTACATCGATATAGCGAGTTTAATCAAAATCGTCGGAACCGTTTTTGAGAAAATCGAAAAAAGGTGCAAAATGCATGGTATAAAGTGCCTCTTCTGGTAAGCTCATTTTGATGAAAAAAGTTTTGTCACGTCTCGGGCGTATAGTTGTCTTAAATATGAAATTTCAGTTTCATAGGACTTACCGTTTCCGCCCGGGAGTTACCACACACATACACACAGACACACACACACACACACACACACAGACCTTTTTGCGGGACTTGGTTATTTGGACTCAGGGGACCCTAAAACGTGTATTTCCGTTGAAAACTGGAATTCGAAAATTTTCACGATCGCAATACTTTCCTTACTATATATAGTAAGTGAAAGTAAAAAGCGAGCTAAAGGCGTAAAAACAGCCTCATTAAAACAATATATTAGTTTTGAGGATTATGAAAATGTATTATTTAAAAATGAAATTATGCATACGCCAATGAGGGTGATACAATCTAAGCTGCATAATATTTTTAGTTGCGAAATAAATAAGGTTTCTCTGTCTCCTTTTGATGATAAAAGACACATACTAGTAGACGGAGTCAATACTTTGGCCTATGGTCATTATAACTTAAATGAATTGAAATAATATAAGGAGTTTTTTTGAAATAATAAGACACAAAAAGCGAATTTACCATTTTTGTCTTTGGGCTGAAAAAACAAACAAAAAAACTAAGGTAACAAATAATAAAAATGATGGTTCATGGTGTGGCAATATAAACATATTGCAACATACAACAAACGTTCACTAATGAATTTGGAATATTTTGGTGGTCTTTAAATTAATAAAGCCATCTCAGCAAGGCAGCCATTGCATTTATCATAATGTCTCGAAAGAGAAATGTACAGAGTATCAAACAAAGGTTTTGTCTGTATGGGTAAATAAAAATTTGTTTAAATCTATTCACCATGAATGAAAGGGGTCACTGTCACGGTTTGAACATCTATAAACCCTGAATGAAGGTCAATGGCATGGTCTAACAGCCTCTAAACCTGAATGTGTGAGTGAATGTGAGGTGAATAGAATAACCCTGCAGAATAATATCGATGCTCATATTTCTCTTTCAAATACATAAAGAAAAAAAATGATAAAGTATATGGTGTTGTTAATTTATTGAAGATTAAATAGTCATTACCGCACCTTGCCGACCATCTCAACATCAAATATTTCGTTTATGCCGTCAAGTGAAAAAATAAATTTCAATATGATTATACATTACCCAAAAAAAAAAAAAAAAAGTAAAAAAAAAAGATATGTTTGTTCACTAATGAATTTGGAATATTTTGGCGGTCTTTAAATTAATAAAGCCATCTCAGCAAGGCAGCCATTGCATTTATCATAATGTCTCGAAAGAGAAATGTACAGAGTATCAAACAAAGGTTTTGTCTGTATGGGTAAATAAAAATTTGTTTAAATCTATTCACCATGAATGAAAGGGGTCACTGTCACGGTTTGAACACCTATAAACCCTGAATGAAGGTCCATGGCATGGTTTGAACACCTGTAAACCTGAATGTGTGAGTGAATGTGAGGTGAATAGAATAACCCTGCAGAATAATTTCGATGCTCATATTTCTCTTTCAAATACATAAAGAAAAAAAAATGATAAAGTATATGGTGTTGTTAATTTATTGAAGATTAAATAGTCATTGCCGCACCTTGCCGACCATCTCAACAGCAAATATTTCGTTTATGCCATCAGGTGAAAAATTAAATTTCAATGTGATTATACATTACCAAAAAAAAAGAGATGATTTTATTTTTTTATAAGCATAAATTTAGTTTAATTCTTGATTGTGTTAGAAATTATATGTTACGAATTCAGATTTTTATTTTTTCGTTTAATTTTATTTAAAAAATGAAATTGTAAAAAAAAAAATAATAAAACTAATAAATTAAAAAAAAATATATTTATAAAAAGCTAAAAAAAAAAATATTAAAAAAAACAAAACCTCTTCGATGTACCTTTACCTTGACGTGGTGAAGAGGCTTAAGGCTTAACGCCGAACTAAAAAAGGTACAACACTTTGTTTACTAATAATACTTTTAACGAAAATGAACAAAATGTTTACGATGTACTGTATTATTTTACTAGAGTATAATGTTGTTTATCAAGAGATGCAGAGAAGATAAGGAAGTTGTTTCGATGGAATTAACGTTATCATTGTTTATTTCTTTAGATAGAACTCCGGATTATAGCGAAGTTAGGTAGAAGACCGAAGGTGGCTGGGAGTAGCCGAACAGCCCCGAAGACATCGCAAAATTGCATTTACATAGCAAAATAGTTAATTATTAGTAAATAATGCCTGGAAATGGTACAAAATGGACTGATAAGGCGAGAAAACAATTTAAAATGTTGAAATTATGATGTATAAACAAAATAAATTTCCGTCCGAAGTAGATAAATGTTTTTATATTATTGTTTATTTATACATTAGGAAATTCTCAGCACAAAGTTGATGTTTACGTCTTAAAATGAGCTTGTTTACAATCATGTAATCACATTATTAGAGATTAACCATAATTCTAAGAAGCGCATTATCTATATTGATACTTAAGAGGATAATCGTCCAAATTTCAAAAGCTTAAGGAACCCTATATCGCTATTCAAATAGTAGAATTAAGGATCAAAGTTCAAAGCTGCATAGGATTAAGAAGGTCTATAACAATGTTTATATTAAAGCCACTAAGAAGGTTCAAAGTCCATGTTTACGTTTAAGCTTAAGGAACTGTTTATCGCTACTTAAAATGTAGGATTAAGGATCAAAGTTCACAGCTGTCTAGGATTAAGAAGGTCTATAACGATGTTTATATTAAAGCCATCAGGAAGGTTCAAAGTCCATGTTTACGTTTAAGCTTAAGGAACTTTTTATCGCTATTTAAATTGTAGGATTAAGGATCAAAGTTCAAAGGTGTATAGGATTAAGAAGGTCTATAACGATGTTTATATTAAAGCCGTTAAGAGGGTTCAAAGTCCATGTTTACGTTTCACTTATCAACATGCTTAAACATGATTCAACTCTGTTTGTACATGTTCATACCCTTTTAAATTATTGCAATAGTAGCGTCATAAAAACGAAATGGCGGCGGCTCACAATTACTTTTTAAAAAAAAAAAACGTCAATTGGAGGATAACATAAAAAATTCCGGAGAGACGCACTCTGGTGGGCACATTAAAAAGTAGAGCTGGTGCTGCGCTCTTGCGGATACTTTAGAAGGTGAGTGTGCACCACGACTATGTGAAGAGATAATAAAAGTAAATAAAGAGATTTAGAAAATGTAAACATTGTGAAGGTTACAGAAAATGTAAACATTCGGAAGGCTATGTAACAGCAAGGGAGGTTTCATAAATGTAATCATTGAGAAGGTTGCGAAAAATGTAAATATTGGGAAGGTTATGTAACAGCAAGGGAGGTTTCAGATATTGTAAACAACGGGAAGGTTATGTCACAGCAAGGGAGGCTTCAGATAATGTAAACAACGGGAAGGTTATGTAACAGCAAGGGAGGTTTCATAAAATGTAAACAATGGGAAGATTGAGGAAAATGTAAACAATGAGAAGGTTGAGGAAAATGTAAACAATGAGAAGGTTATGTAACAGTAAGGGAGGTTTCATAAAATGTAAACAATGGGGAGGTTGAGGAAAATGTAAACCTTGGGAAGGTTATGTAACAGTAAGGGGAGTTTCCGAAAATGTAAACAATGAGAAGGTTATGTAACAGTAAGGGAGGTTTCATAAATGTAATCATTGAGAAGGTTGCGGAAAATGTAAATATTGGGAAGGTTATGTAACAGCAAGGGAGGTTTCATAAAATGTAAACAATGGGAAGGTTGAGGAAAATGTAAACAATGAGAAGGTTGAGGAAAATGTAAACAATGAGAAGGTTATGTAACAGTTAGGAAGGTTTCATAAAATGTAAACAATGGGGAGGTTGAGGAAAATGTAAACATTGGGAAGGTTATGTAACAGTAAGGGAGGTTTCAAAATAATGTAAACAATGAGAAGGTTATGTAACAGTAAGGGAGGTTTCAAAAAATGTAAACAATAGTAAGGTTATGTCACAGTTTGAAAGGTTTCGTAAAAGCACACATTAAAATTTGACCATCGGACCTAGCCGGGAGGAACTCTCAAGTTAGGCACTCTGATTGGTTAACTAATGCAGGAGTGGGGGGGAGCAAAATATCGTCTGGGTAGACTCATGCTTTGTAAACTGTGACGTCATAAAAGAAAATGGCGGACGGGTAGACTCATGCTTTATAAAGACTTAATACCCTCAAACAGGGGTCACGTGATCAAAAAGGGGCGTGGCTTAGTGGTTTAGGTTAGGTTGATGAAGGGTCACGTGACTAAAAAGGGGCGTGGCTTAGTGGTTTAGGTTAGGTCGATGGCGTGAACCAGCGTGGTTAAGGTTAGGTCGCGGTCGAAATTTAAATTCAAATCTCCCGCCATAGGTCACGTGACCAAATGCTGACATCTGATTGGCTGCGCAAAAAAGTGCACCAGCTCCCGCAATTCTTATCTACTAATTAAACTTTTATATATATAATTTTTTGGTATTGTATAGTGATGGACAGGTTATTTTGTTTATATTTTAAGGAAAAATGAATATTAAACCAATAAATAGGGCTAAATATATGAGGTTAGGTTCGATTGGGTAGATCACGAACGACAGGGACGATCGCGAACAATCGTTCAATAAAAGCTACCAGTTTTGGAGGGAAATGATGGGCGCCGCCATCTTGCACCGAAGCCCTGTTAAGGTTAGGTCGTGGTTGAAGTTCAAATCTCCCGCCATAGATCACGTGACCAAATGCTGGAATCTGATTGGCTCCACAAAAAAGTGGGCCAGCTCGGCACCGAAGCCCTGGGCCAGAACCGGTATATTTCATCTACTGTTGTCTATTTGCAGTTTGGTCTGCCCTATATTTAATTTGTCTGTGAAATGCTTGAGTTAATTTTCTTACAAGCTAAGACTTCGCAACTATTTTTCATTAAGTTAATTTAATACACCGTGAAGTGAGAATGGTTGCCTGTGTGTGTTTATGTGGGAGAAGTTAGTTCAGGGGCAGTCAAAAGAACACACAATTAAGTATAAACTTAATTTACTGGTGCCGACGTTTCGACCTTAATTATAGGCCTTCTTCAGGGCGTTTGAAGGAGAGCGTCACAACATTCGTCTATAAACCCCCAGAGGTCCGACGACCACAAACTGGAAACCACTGATTTAATATATTCTATTAGTTATTAGATTATTTTATGTATTGATCATACCTTGTTCTGTCCTGGCTTAACGTTGGAAGATACACCGTTTTATGGGTAAGTCCTTCTCATAGAACACACGTTTACCATTCAAGACTATAGCTTCAGCTGTAATGAATGCCGCTTATGACGAAGTTATGCGGTATTTGATTATTTGTTTTGACATGTTGTTTCTCTGACTGGATCTTTCTAATCCATAGGCCAGACACTTACTCACGCAGAATTGTTTTCCGATATGCCATGACACGGTGTGGGCCGGTCCACCTGACAAGGTCGCCAGGTTGTTCCCCCTGCGGGCTATTTGCATTTTGACGTCAGCTTATTATTCATCGCCGTGTCTTCTTTTCACTCTTTATCGTCTGCCCATATTCCACAAGCCTTCTCTTCTGTAACATCTGGAACCATCCAATACCATAAGGCATCACGTACCGTTGGTATATTCCATAAAATTGTAGTATAATGTATTTTATTTTTCTTGTTAAATGGTTTCGAAATTTGTTTCTAAATATTATCTCACGTAAAGTTCTTTTATTTTATATTCTTAATTACATATTAGTGTTTAGTTTATCAAATACTTCACACTTTTATAATCAGTAAACCTCGATAAACAAGAGAAAAAAATAAGTTTTATGGTCTAGTAAAAAATTATAACAGGTGTGATTCCTCCGAAACTCGGTTCTTATGAAAGATAGAGAAAAAAAATGGAAGTTTTCAGGGATCAAGAAATCGCGATGATCAAAGAAAAAAAAAATCTTATATGGTCAAGCCACAACTTAAAAGAGGTGCTATTCCCCTATATCTCTGTTATTATTGAGGAAACAATTATAAGTGTTCTGGAATCAGGATTTGTTATTGAATTTTTTCAATGAAAACAAAAAGAAATAGTAAATAAGCCTAGCATACCTTTGTAATCGAAAAAAAAAAAACTACTCCTGGGTTCGCCCTTTGCTGGAACGTCCAGTAAATACATTCTGCGTTTCTTGCCATTCATATAATACAATTGTTCGTGGACCACTTTCTCCTATCAGTACTATGACAGGGACCCCCTAAATTAAAAACATTGGGATTATAAATATATAATGTATACATGCGTTTGAGAATGGTAGTTATTTCCAAAAGGTATTTAGTCCATATTTAATTTCATTCAAAGCATGATAAAACACTTGTTTTCATAATGTAACAAAAAAATCTGGTGCGCGCAACACGCAAATTCTCTTCAAAACTTCAAGAGAATCATTGAAATTGGTCAAGAAATAGCAGATACAGTATTTTTGAAATTATCATTGGTAATTGACCATTTTCCCTCGACTAATTATTTGGATATTGTATTTTTTAATACGTTGAAAGTGTATGATAATACACTATCGCCTCGTTTACATCGCGACATTACCCATTTTCATATTTTACTTTACTCAACTCTCACCGTGTGTGTGTAGCACGGAACAAAAAAGGCCTTATGACTGTCTTTCCTTTTCTTCATGGTTTGAGGTCCATTCCACAAAAAGGACATTGAGGCGCCCGAGATATCCGAAGAATGCCCTTTCTGGCCAAATTTGCTTACCATTGCCTCTATACCTCAAGGCCCAGGTACTTCTTGGTGACAGGTTTATTGCACTTGAGCTTGGTACAAATTTTCATTATCCACCTTTTAACTTCTTTTATCTTTAGCCGCATTTTCCAAAACTCATGTTCTTAATTATTAGTCAAATTAAAAGTAGTCTATTGCCTTCATTCTGTAAATATTTTACCCAAAAAATAAGTAAATCAATATAAATTTATTTTTTATCAAAATTGTATATATCTCGTATTTTGTTTATTATGTAGTTTAATTTTCGATATTTTTATTTGAGGTTGTTTTTTAATTTATTATTATTATTATTTTTTTATAATTTGTATTTTTTTTTTTTTTTTTTTTTATGCTCTAAGACTCTAAAGTGTTAATTTTAATTCTCTTGTAATATTATTCTTAAGGACTAGTCCTTAGAATAAAGAATTTATTATTATTATTATTACTAAAAAAAAAAAAAAAATCTTAACAGGACATTTGAATTTTTTCTTTGTTATATAATCCGTTTTTATATTTGAAAAACTAAGGTAAATAAACCTCTAAGATCAAAAAAAAAAAAAAAAAATTATCCTTCGATGTGAAAATGCAGTTTTTCCTATGGAGAATGTTATTAGATTTTGTTAAAGTATTCAGAGACCATGTCATACTCATATATTATTTTATGCAATTACCTAGTTAATATTGTGGAAATAACTTTTATAAAGAATAAACTTACTTATCTATAAAATATATACTAAGGGAAAATATTGCGTTCATGAAAATTTTATAATTTGAGTTTTCACTGGAAATACATGTTTTAGGGTCTTTTGAGTCCAAATGACCAAGTCCTGCATTGTCTGTGTGTGTATGTGGTCAGTCTAGCTCAAAAATGAAAGGTTTTATAAAAATTAAATTTCATATTTTAGGAGCATATATGTATGCCTGGGATGTTACAGCATGTTTTCAAAATCATGGAACTAGTGGAGCCAATTATAAAATATTTTTAGGGGTTTCTAAAATACAGCTCTAAGGATTCATATGTTTTATGGATAAAAAAAAAAAAAAGGTTTTATAAGTAATTGCAATTAAATAAATCTATTGAGTACTGATATAAAAAAAACTGTTAAATATATCATTTGATCGTTCAAATGATATATTTAAATTTCCTTCCCCTAAAGTACCTTTTAATTTTTTAGAATCTATAAAAATAACTATATCATCTATTTAGTACCAATAAAAAACGGATAAATATATAGTGAGGATGTATAGTCGACTGTAGAAACTATTATAGGTGGAATAATCAGGAATCAGTCATTTTTTGAAATTTTTTTAATTTTGCCAACGTTTCGGCTCAAGCTTGTGAGCCATCATCAGGGCATTACTGAGCCATGTCCAAGCATAAAACTCAACTGATTGTCATAGATAATAATATAATAGATTATTGAATAAAACAAAGGTTTTAAAGTTGAGTTTTATGCTTGGAGATGGCTCAGTAATGCCCTGATGATGGCTCACAAGCTAGAGCCGAAACGTTGGCAAAATTTCAAAAAATGACTGATTCCCGATTATTCCACCTATAATAGGATACATATATAAAATGAACGAATACGATATCTAACTGAAACAGAGAAGACCAAAAATATTTTTTTATGCAATTTTGGTGTTTATGAACATAATATAGCTGTGTAATATATCGTTGGGAACCTAAACACTTTAGAAAAATTATTATTTTATACCCGAAGTTGTAAAAGCTGATAATGTGTGGTGATCAAAAGTCGATAAAACTAACTGATTGTCATAGATAATATAATATAATATAATAGATTATTGAAAAAAACAAATTTTCTATTGAAATTCAATTTAATTAATTCTTTAACAATTTATTTCTAAAAATTTTAAAAAGCTATTTAAATTTTTTCTTAACAACGGAGGTAAGTAAAAGTCGTATGTTGCGCGCACCGTATTTTTAAAATTATTTTTGACTAATTACCGAGGTTCATTATTTTTGTTTGATTTAACGAATTGCTGGAGGTCTTATCACATTATTTAAAAAAAAAAAAAAATAAAGAGAAATTTCAGATTCTGATTTCCGGTAGAAAGAAATTGCTCCCATTTTAAGATACATGGTGGAAGTTCCTGTAATTTTTTAAGGTTAACCATGAGCTCTGTAATACACTTGACTTTAATAAATGTTGCTAATAGTGGTATAGCGTCTCCGTGACTTCTAGGATTCCAGAGTTCCTTATAAGGATGTAAAAGGAATGCCTTGAAAAATGACATTGATGGAACCTTGTTCTGGTTTTAGCTAAAGGTCGCCTCAGTACCGTTTCCACCGGATCGTATGAACTCGACAATTGGCCGATGGACTAGATTTATAATCTAGCCTAGATTACTAAATTGCAATGATGGCACCTCCATATAGGAACATATAGATACTCTCTTTCTATTTTCTGTCACCATATGCTCCATCGACATTTTTACTTCTTCTGTCTGATGGAAAGGATTTTTTTAAATTTTTATTTTATTGAATTTCACAACTGTATATTAACATAAATACAATAAGTAAAAGTATTGAATTATAATAAAGGGCGTGAAAAGGCTTGTGAAGAAACTACCCAGTGGTAGAACTTGGATGTTGATTTAAGTAAGTACATCCCGAGGCCATCTTCTTTTTAATTGCCTCGGAGGTTTGTCAGGAATATGTGAGGTTGATAGGTTGCGGACAAGAGGTTTTATATGGGTTGGGAGTTTATTGGTTTAGAATTATAAGCGGTATATCTGGTACGAGAAAGGTCTGCAACAAATGGGATATTAAGGTCGTTATGGATGATTTTATTTGTGACAAAATAAGGATCATTTAGGATTTTGCGAAGAATTTTGGATTGGATGCAGAAACAAAAAAAATTAAATTAAAAAATTTGTTGACCGTAATACACGTTTTTTACTTACCTCCGTTGTTAAAATCAATTTATAAATTTTTAAATACATTTAGAGATTAAAATAAATTGTTAAAGGGGATCACTAAGCTGGGTGGTTAGCATAACATAACAGCCTCCCATGCCTAAGGTCAGGGGTTCAAACCCACAGGTGGTCCTAGGATTTTTTAATTGGTGTAAAAAATCCTTCGGAGGGGACGTTAAAAGGTGGTCCCGAGCCTGTGCTATGTCAGGTACTCATTAAAGATCCCTATCCTAATAAAACCTGGATAGGCCAAATGTAGGACTTCCACTGTAGCATCGTCCGATTAGTAGGCTGTCGAGTCACACATACACGGGGGAGAGGCTATGAGTGAATCACCATTTAATTATATTCTTATAAAAGTCTCGCTGGGACTGGGATTCGAACTCACAACTTTGGCGTGGGAGAGAGCGCGCTAGCCACTCAGCCCCGGGCTCCCCTAGAAACTGTACGAAACTCTATATGTACTGAGTCCAAAAATCTTCGTGTTGTAGTGGTACAGGTTATTTTTTAATAGATGTGTCCATCAGCCATATTTGTTATTGCATGTTCTCATAATTAATTGAAACACAAAATATAACAACGGGATTGACTTAACGGGTTTTATTAATAATCACAGTCCACAATTATAATAATTTTTCAAATGAGAATGTTACAAAATTGTTCATATCTTTTGAAATATAATCGATAGAAAAATTTTGTTGTTCGTTTTTTCTTCCACGATGTTTTTCATATGGGATCGTTTTAAAATTTATGTAAATTACTTGGGAAGTAGTTGAGAAAGCTTTTAACAGGAACAAACATTGTTCCAGCTTCAGGATCATAGTTCATCTTCCATATTTTTCTAGAACTGTTAGATCCTATCTGTTATGGCATCTTTATCGACTATAATTTATTGTGAATTTCTCTTTATTGACCGTATTTCTAGGAAACCTATTTAATATATATCAAGAGTTCGTTTATCAATTTTACGCTTTCCATTCATGATTTTATTCTTTTATTATTGAATTGACAGTAATAATAAATTTATTATTCATTTCACTGTACTCTTTTCGTTCTAATGGATAATTAAAAGAAATATATTTTAATGCTTGATATTTACCTGGTTTTGTTATAAAAGGTAGCATGTAAGGGCTGGGAATCAATAAAGTGTGACATTTACCCGTCTACTTTGCGTTATCTAAATGTCATGGACTAATTTTTATTTGCTAAATACTTTAAAAAAATTATTTCACTCAGTCATATCGTTCATTTGAAAGATTGATTTGCAAAAATCCAAAGAATGTTTTAGATTAAAACGTTCCCTTATATATTACCCGTTACATTTTTATTTGTTTTAAATTTATAATCTGCTTTTCTATGTTGATTTTCATTCCATGAAGAATGTAAATTCAGATTAGCAATCAGTTTTTTTTTTTTTTGTTTTTTTTTACGCTCTTTTCGTTTACAAATAAACAACTTAAATAAAGTAATTTAAATTTTTTTTCTATTAAATTATCAGAATTATCATATACTTGCTAAATATTGTGAAGGTGTTTGTCTACTAGATTGTTATTAGAATACAATTGAGACGTTGATTTCCAAAAGGTACTAAAGGACATTTTTTTACGAAATTGATATTTTCACATATTTATATTCTCCTCATTTAGTTTTATCTAAATCTTAAATCTGACTGTATCTAATGGACACACAAGTCCTTTAATAACGTGATTTAGAATTGCTATTAATCTCTTAAGATACTAATTACACATTTAGTTTCATTCCAAATCATACCAAAACACTTCATTTCATAACTTTAATATGGTTTTATTAATATAGTAAAGAAATTATTCTAAATTTTAATGCGAAAAGAATCAAATTAGCTGGTATAATAATATAATAATGAGAGATTTTCGCGCTTCCTGTAAAGTTCCCCAGAATGGATATAGTACCTTTTGGAAATCAACGTCTCAATTATCTATGAATCAGGTATAAGTGGCATATGTATTTAAATTAATTGGCACATGATATCATTATAGATTGGGACAAAGAAGTAATCTATGTTTATAAATACAATTACCATTTCACTTACCTTTATGGTTATCGCAGAATCTCATAAATAAATGATTATGGGTGTGAATGAAGCTAAAATTTTTCCTGGAGGTTCTAGATTTGCTCTAAGACTGAGTTAAAAAAAATGATTCCTCTACTTGGTCTAACCTTAAAATAAAAGTGGTTTTCGAATAACTCATTAACTATACTTTTCATTTAAAATCTGGTGCGGGCAACACACGACTTTCACTTACCTCCGTTTTTAAAATCGATTAAAGAATTTTCAAATACAGTAAGAGATCAAAATGAGTGAAACCATTAAAGAATTAGTTAAATGGAATTTCTATAGAAACGTGTGTTTTATTAAAAAATCTATTATATTATTATCTAAAATAATCAGTTAGTTTTATGTTTATTTCATTACTCTTTAGGGGAAGAAAATTTAAAATATCGGCATTTAAGCCCTGTCAGACCATTTTAATCAGAATAAAACCTACATGATATTAAAGCCCATTAAATTTTACATCGATATAGCGAGTTTAATCAAAATCGTCGGAACCGTTTTCAAGAAAATCGAAAAAAGGTGCAAAATGCATAGTATAAAGTGCCTCTTCTGTAAGCCCATTTTGATGAAAAAAGTTTTGTCACGTCTCGGGCGTATAGTTGTCCTAAATATGAAATTTCAGTTTACCGTTTCCGCCGGGAGTTAACACACACACACCTTTTAGCGGACTTGGTTATTTGGACTCAGGGGACCCTAAAACGTGTATTTCCGTTAAAAACTGTAATTCGAAAGTTTTCACGATCGCAATACTTTCCCTTACTATATATAGTAAGTGAAAGTAAACAAAAATAAAACTCATTTGAAAGATAATTATATTTTTAACCACATGGAATTTCAATCTGACCGGTATTAAAAAAGATACTAAATTTATAACAAATATATCGAATTCAAGCATATTTGTTTTCATATCCATGTTCTGTTATTTATTTATTAAAACTAGCTAACTCAGTAGCCCGCAGATTTCTCGCGAATATTGTATTTTTGTTGGTTTAAATTTATATATGTATGTGTTTATGATTAGAGTAAACACTAACAGTATAACTTCGCTCTCGGTCCATCCCTTAATATTTTAAATATTTTTATGTAAAACGAACAGAATGATTATTTAAAACCAGATTCCAATTTTATTCGGTCAAATTGATAGTAGCATAACTGAATATATTCGTATTCATAGAAGCCGTTATTTCCGAATTTTGAATAAGAATTTGCTCATCTCTGTTTGGTACCGGAAAAAGTGTAAAACTTATATTGGGTGGCTAGCATAACAGCCTCCTATGCCAAAGGTCACGGGTTCAAACCCGCTGGTGGTCTTAGGATTTTTTAATAGGAGTAAAAAATCCTTAGTTATGCCGTCCTTCAGAGGGGACGTTAAAAGGTGGTCCCGAGCCTGTGCGATGTCATGTACTCGTTAAAGATCTCTATCCTAATAAAACCTGGATAGGCAAACTTTAGGACTCCCACTGTAGCATCGTCCGATTAGCCTTAGTAGCATAAAGTGACATTAGATAAATAAACAAACTTATATTTTGTCAGAAAGGAGAACGTAGTAGGTATTTTTATATACTATTATATAACTATAGTATTTTACATGATTCGTCCGATTAAAAAAGGGAATGGAGTGGGATGAGACCTTTTAGACACTCCGCAATATTCCCCATCGCTCCTAATTTTATCTTTTTCTCTTGGACCGGAATAGATCCTTCTAGAACTCCAAACCCATTTCCTCAGTATTTTTCCTTCCTTTATATATTAATTTGAAAGTTATATTATCGAAAAAAAAAAATCTGGTGTGCTCTACATACGACTTACATTACACTTACCTCCGTTGTTAAAATCAGTTTAAGAATTTTCAAACACAGTTAGAGATGAAATATATAGGAAAGTGGAAGTAAAAAGGTCAAAGAATTGATTAATTTATGTTTCGATAAAAACTTGTTTTATTACATAATGTATAATATTATTATTTACAAAAATCAGTTAGTTAATTGTTTTTTCATCACTCCTCGTTAACTTTTACAGTTTCGTGCACAAGATAATACTTGTTCTAAAATATTAGCTTTCCAATGGTATATTATCCATCTATATTAATATTTCCCTGTTCAAAAACACAAAAGTAACATAAAAAATATTTGTTTGCCCTTTTACCCTTTAGTTGGATACTAATTTCGTTCAACTTGCCCGTTTTTTATTAATGCTTACAAGATAATATGGTTATTTTTTTCGAATCTACAAAATTAAAGGTACTTCGGAGGAAGACAATTTAGAATATCGACATTTAAACACTGTCTGACGATGTTACAATGGGTTTCCTATATTTATCTATTCTGGTTTAATTAGGATATAGATCTTTAACGAGTACCTGACATCTCCATTAGTTATATAAAAAGAGGCACAATTAGTGGCTTTTTATTTTTATCCTGTTGTATCTATATTTAGGAGCCGCGTGGTCTAGTCGATAGAGCTCTAGTCTACTGTTTTCCGTATCTTTCTGGATTCGAATCCTGGCTGCGGCAGAATATTATTTGTTTTGTTATGTCATTGTTGATCCTGGGGTATGGAGGTCCTTCTGAGGCACACCCAGTCTTTATAAAGTAGGTCCCGAAAAATTTAGAAAAACGAGGCGGCTGAGTATGATTTCGACCCAATCACCTCTAAGCATGGCCGACGGCCTAGAAACAGTACGAATATTCATTGTAATAATTAATTATTAAAGTATAATAATTTAAAAAAAATTACCTCAGTACATATAGAAATTCCTACTGTTTCTAGGCCGACGGTCGTGCAATGAGGTGATTAGGCCGAGATCACTACGTTTGGTTTTTCCCAAATTTTTAGGAATCCACTTCACATAGAATGGATGTGCAGGGGTTGTAGAGGTTTTTAAAAATATTTTTTTTTAACGTAGCTAGAAATAATTGTGAGTAAGTATTTTTAATATTTTAATTTTGCCGACATTTCGGCTCAACTCACTGGTGAGTTTATGCTTGACATGGCTCACTAAATACTTGATGGTGGCTCACAAGTTTGAGCCGAAACATCGGAAAAATTAAAATGTTAAAAATTATTTGTACCTACGATCATTTCTACAGTCGATTATACATCATTATTTTTTATATCTATAATAATAGGCTTACCGAACCCGAAGGTTCGATGCCGATACCACCAAACAGACTCGTCCAATGTTCGCCGGTCAAGCCCAAGCCCCCGAGATCAGCCTTAATGCCATCCTCCCATCGATGCTTCGGCATACCTTTCGGACGCCTACCAGTCGGTTCAGCGAATACTAACTTTTTCGAAATCCGTTCCTCACCGAGCCCAACAATTTTACGCGCCCATTTGAGTCTCCGCGATGCTATCACAGGGTACAAACTCCGCAATTCCGCGTTGTGCAACCTTCTAAACTCCTCAGTGGCCTCATCTCTCTTCGAACAAAATATTTTACGAAGTACCTTATTTTCGAAAACCTTAAGCCGTTGTTCATCCTTCAAAGTGAGCGGCCACGTTTCACATCCGTAAAGAACCGTCGGAAGAATAATAGTTTTATAAATTCTAACCTTTACGTTTTTATACAGAAGCCGCGAGCTAAGTAATTTAGCAACTGAATAATAACACGCATTTCCCACCTTCAACCGGGACTTTATTTCTTCCTGGATTTCATTTTTTCTTGTTATCATTGAACCTAAATACTTGAATTTCTCAACGTGTTCAAAAGTATGCCCTGAAATATTAATATCATCAAGATCCTGACTTTTATACTTATACCTACTTAATTATTATAAAACTGCTTAAACATTTTTATGCTACAATATTTGCGGACATAGTTGATTTTATAAGTAAATATGGCAAATGCATGTTACTAACATTTATTTAAGCTTTCTAGAACGATTCTTATGCTTATTTTTAAAGTTGAATCTCATGTCAAGAGTCTCAAGTATTCATTGTTGCTTTTACTCTGAAATTTATCACAAAGATAATTTATCACTGATACTTGTTGGTATAGATACTGTTAAATATCAGTAATATTTAAATATGAGCTGCTTTAGTCATCTCCAAACCACTGTCGCTTATTTGATTTATATAGTCTAGCTAAAAAAAAGAGTCTTAAAGAATTGAAATTACAAATTTAAGATAGGTATATGCTATAGATGTTACATAAATTTTTTTAAGTAAAATTGAATAACCGTTGGTGCCTCTTTATAAAATTGAATAACCGTTGGTGCCTCTTTATTCATTGCATTTTACAAATTTTCCCATTTTCTCGAAAACAATTGTGACGATTTTGATTTAACTGTATCAATGCCTATAATACTATGTAGATATTATCAACATTGAAATAGCCTGACATGACTGGGCTTTGTTGCTGAATTAAAAAAAAAAAAAAAAAAAAAAAAAAAATATATATATATATATATATATATATATATATATATATATATATATATATATATATATATATATATATATATTCTAAAGTGTGTTATTTTTTTATTTTGAACTAACTGTTCAAAATTACCCTTAAATAGCAAAATTACAATCTACTTAGTTTTTATCGAATTCTTATGGACATACGAGATAGAGCTATAGGGCTCTATTCAGTCTTTCCAATCTAAAATTTTACGAAAAAATCGTGAATGCACGCACCATTTTATGCGACAAACGAAGTACTTCACAAGGATTTGTAATTAAAAAATATTATAAAAATTCCACGACTGACTGGCATACAACATGAACCCATCTGCCCAAACACAGTTCACTACCATTCGTACAACCCTCACCTACGATTTTTGAGGGTGGCCTAGAGATTCGCTGAATTAACAATTAGAGAAGATAACATATTTACTTATTGCAATTAATTTTATTGCAAATGGCAAAGAACAAATTTGCCAAAATATTTTATTGTAAATAAATATTTAAAAAAAAATGACTTAACTGACCATCTCACATTATCAAGTTTTAAGAAATGTAGAAATATACACTATTATAGAATTTGAAGATCAATTATTTTCGCATGATGAAAAAACACGTTCTAAAGTAAGGGTAATAATTTAAAAAATACCGTTGGAAAACTAAAGAAAATTCGTAAAATGTAATGAAGAGTGACGAGCGTATGCTATTGTAGAATAACTTCCAATTTTTTAAAAAGTTTATATGAAAACAAATTTTTTTTGGGACTATTTGTCTCTTAATAATAACAAAAATCGTATTTTAGTTAAACTTGTTTGGCCTTTGGTACATAGTTCAACATTGAATCAGAACCAACTTAGACATAGCAGCGATTTGGTTTCATATCTAACCATGAATTATATATATATGGGAAGATTGATGGTTCAGAGAGTGGAGAAGTAATTGATGTTTGTAATAAACAATGTTCACGAATCTCAATTTTTTTCTATGAGGCCGATCTGTGATTAGGGACTTACAATTTTATTGGTTGGGATGCTGTGTTTACTGAGTGGACAGAGGAACATGGGGTAAGCATATCAAATATGTATGGAGGTTTTTTGGTTCGGAAGGATTGGAAAAGTTTAATTGGATTGGTCATTTAAGAAATATGGCCGGTAAAGCCACTTTATCAGTAGAGTCACCATTATTATAAAACTGATTTTTATTATTATTATTTATCTTTAATGTTCACTTTCTGTTTACTTCTAATTGTTTACTGTTCAGACCTCTACTAGGAAATACGGTAACCCAACTTCAACCTGGGTGATTACTTTGGTACTTCTCAGGTACAAATTTGCCCTTATTGGTCCAAATTTTCCCCACCCCTTGTTAAGTTAAGCTGGGTCGTGCTGGCTGGACATTTGGTAGTTCTTACTTGACAGTTGAACCTGTAGTGCCAGAAGATGGACAAGCCAGACTTCTTATTCTACGACCCAACCCTGCCTTCAACGTGCCAAAGTGGGCGGGGATTTCGGATTATCTGCGAAAGAGAACGATCTTCTATGGTTCGTAAGAGACTTTTTATTATTTTTTTTTTTGTATTTGCATTGCCTTATTTTGTGCTGTGTATAAATGTTTTTATTTTTTTTTTGACGTTCAAGGAGAGATTTCTGTTGGGTATGATGTGAGGTAAAAGGGAAAGAAAGTTATTTACCATTATTTTTTTAAGAGGAAAGCATACAATGCCCCGAGAAACCCGTTATAAAATCCGAAGAGCCAGTTTTTCTATAGACTGACGTCATCCATATCTTAGATAACAGCTATTGTGTTCTGTTACTCAATCAATTAAGTAAAGTGCCGTTTTGTTTTTCCAATTTTTTTAGATACCAAATAGTAGGAAGTGCATGGTCCAAAACACAATTGCATTATTCATACTATGGTATGTATTACCGAAGAATAAACTTCTCTTCAGTTTCTCTGTTAATTGTTATTATTACCTTCTCTATACTATCTATCATACACGTTGCTCTAACAGCGGTTTAAATTTGAATTTCATCAAAACTTGTTATCTGATTATCTGAACCACCTTACGTGAAATATTTTAATTTTCCATCCTACTTATACATTAATTTTCCTTTTTTTGGACGTTGATTTTTATTTCATATTGTAACAACACATTTGTATCGATGTAATTCCAATTTATTCACTTCAAGTGTGTTGTTTTTGGATTTAAACTAAAATAGAATAATATTTTTGTACAGAAATTTTAAATTTACGGTTTTGTACCATACATTATTTCGGTCTCAGATGGCGAAATAGTATGTCAATTTTTCTTGAAATAATAGTTTTTCACATTCTGTAGTGTCATTCTTTTGTGTTATAAAGATGGCAAAGCATCGTATGTGCTTCTCTTTCGGTTTACGCGTAAACATATCTACTTCAAATAACTCCAGACTCTGAAAAATTTTCATTTTTAGAAAACGTTTCTTTTACCATTTTACAATCTGATCACAGGAACTAACGTAAATATGAAATATTTAAATCTGATTTGAGTAATGATTTACTTTTGTAAATTTACCAAAGATTTAACAACCGTTGTTACAATCTTAATAGATTCTTACTCAAGGAAAATAAACCAATATTATTTTACCATCTGAGCACAGTTCAGGTGTATTGACAAAAATAGATCTTTGAGAAAAATATATCTGTTTTTAAGTGACTGGATTTAGAGACACTCTTTTACTTGACAATGACATAGGCTGTAATTAAATTTTATTTTCAAATTACTAAAGAATTAAGATAGCATTAGTGAATGCTCCTATGCCTAAACTACTTTAAAACTAACTGTAGTATAATGTTCTCATATTATTTACTGTAATGAACTTTAAATAATTAGCCGTATGTATTTAGTGAAGAATGGAATGGTTAGTTCATAATTTTGATTGTTTGTTTCAATTTTTATTATTTCAATAGTTTCATTAGATATCATTTTAATTCAGATTTTATTTTACGTTATGAAATTATTGACAAAAAGTTGCTAAAAATTGTTTATATTAACCAAAATATGTAAACAATATTCTGAATAAATCCTTCAGGCTTAGTTTCATGGCCTGACCCACGGTAGACACTAACCAGGTACTGGGGTATTTTGTTTATTGCTTCTTGGGTTCATCCACCTAGAATGGTGGGCTCATCTTCATAATTAACTTTATATTTTCTTAGTATGATTAATTTCCTTATTGTAACGAGTACAGTACATACAAGCCTCATTCTTTAACATTCACTTACTTAATTAAAGCAAAGTAATAAAATTTATGACAAGTATTTTTATCGTAAAACTTCTCGAACCCGTATGTTTAACGAAACTGCGAGTTAAACAGGAGCCATTTTATGCCCTACATTTCGCATCTTTTTTTTACTATTTTCTCAAAAATGGATCAAAATATTCTGATTTAACTTGCTATATATATGTTAAATTTAATGGGCTTTAATATCATATAGGTTTCATTCTGAGTGAAATAGTCTAGAGTGAAAAAATATTTTTTTATGTAATTTTTGTTGTTTTTTTATATTAAGAACGGTAATATAGACGTAAAATCTACCGTCGGAAAGAGAAATATTTTAGAAAAAATATTATCCGATACACAAAGTTGTAAAAGGTAATATAAAGTGACGAATAGAGAATAATCTTATTACTGATTAACAATTTAATATAGTTATATTATTTAATCTAAATCATATGTTTCCAACGAAAATTAATACACGTTTTATTAAAATCACCTTAAAAAAATATTTTTCAAATTGATTTATATTTAATAGTTTTTAAATTGATTTTTACAGTCGAGGTAAGTGAAAGTCGTGTGTTGCCTGACAAATTTTTTCTAACTTCAACATGCTTTTAAACTTATGAAATTGTTTTTTAGAACGTTAATAAAAGAAGGATTTTTTAAAGCAACTCTCTTTTCTTATTTATACGAGACATATTTGTTTAACATAAAAACAATTTTTTCTATAAATAGCGATAAGTCAAATTTCCTTTCTACGAAGCACCTTGAATTATGTGAGTACGAAAAAATTTGATAAAAAAATTGTTGATAAAAAAAAGTTGAATTAACAAGTAGAACGAATTTGATTACCAACTGAAGGGGGAAATAGCAAATTATATTTGTCCTGATATTTTTATTTTTTCGGAACATAACATTAGTAATATAACATACCGTTGGAAAGAAAAAGATTTTAGAAGAATTTTTATCTTATATACAAAGTCGTACAAGATAATGGAAAGTGATAAAAGGCTAATAAAACTAAGCGATTGTTGTTGGTAACAATATCTATTTGCTAGATTATTTCTGCGCTAAGATGGCGAAATGGTATAAGTTACTTTTTCAAGAATTAAATTTGTTTAACTTAACGTATACACTTATTTATTAAAACCAATATGGACTTACGCTTGCCAAATATACGGACCTGCTAAAAAACACATACGAAAAATACAAACATTTCAATCGCAATTTTTAAGACTGGCAACGAACTCACCACTATATGTTTCAAACGATACCCTTCATACTGTCTTATGTATTCCTACTACAACAAACCACATTCGATCGACTTACAAACGATTTCACGACAAACTAAATGGACACATAAACAAACTTGTGCAAAACATGGCTACAACCGACATACCATCCATAACTCGGCGTAGGCTGAAAAGGAGTTGGATGAGGGATCTCCTGACCTAAAAATATAGTTCTGCTTAATGTCAGGAGGATGCACCACTGGGTGCTGTCTCCCTCATGCCTGACCACGCCATGTTTACTTAGATTTTAGCACATTTGCTGCTGATTGTAATTTTTTTTTACAGGTGTAAATAAAATATTAAGTGAAAAAAAAAAAATTGTTTAACATTTTGGAGTTTCATTCGTTTATGTTTAAGAATGTACCAAAATGTCTTAAGTGTTCCCCTTTCAGTTGATGAGTAAACAACACTACCTTGTACAAATAACATACTTTAAACTTTAAAACATAAACGAGTGGACACTCCAGAATGAGAAAATCTCTCAATTTTAGAAAAAGTGACTTATAAAATTTTGCAATCTTAGCACAGAAATAATAAAAAATATATGATTCCATCGAAAAGCGATGTTATTCTTTAAACTCTTTTCAACTCTGACTTCATTTAAAAGTTGTTTAATTGATTTAAGGAACGGAGTTAGGTGTTTTGCTAATTATAAAAGTAAACTTAATTTTTTGTTTATTATTTTCAATAATGAACCTTCGTAATAGAACAAAAAAAAAAAAAGTACATCCCTTTCTTCCCCTCAAAATTTGTGGGCTTACGTTTCAAGATGCGTAGAATCCGAATAACTAATAAAAAAAAATCCGTTTGTCCGCCGTTCGCGCCATTTCTCCGAAACTACTGGACCAATTCTTTTGAAATTCGCTACAAAAATACTAGTCCATACAACGATGATCCTAACACCTAGACGTTTATATCAGCTGGTTAGATTTAAAATGACAGTCGATTAAAAGTGATTTATATCAATAACTCATTTTTGAAGATAGAGAAAAAATGTAATAGTATTTTTCAACCGAAATTTTAATTTTACACATATATCCGCCCTTAACTCAGTTATTTAAATAAATAAATACCAACAATTTTCGTAAATTTCTCTCTGATAAATTTTTGTTTCCTTAAGTTCTATTTGATAGAGAATTAAATGTTTGACAAAATGAAAAAAGAATCATTGAAATTGCTTAGCTACTAACTGAGATATAGCGTTTTGAAATCAGCAGTAATGATATGATATTATCCTTTGAATTATTGCTTTTTATATTACTTAATCGCCTATCAACAGCTATATAAACAGTTATACCCTAATATTGTTATTTGGAAATAATAAACTATTGTGTAATAATTTGCAGAATTTTTTTTTTTGGGGGGGGGAAATAAGTTGAATTGGATCGCATCTTACAATTTAGCGGTTAAATCTTGCCAGTTATTCTGTTGCTTGAATGTTCCATCGTCAACGCTGAACTATCGCAACGTACAAGACCAGCAGTTGTTCGTGGTCACACGTTACTACGTTTGCCATCTGTTCTTCCGTCACGCTACTGAACATATATTCCTCAGACCCTTAAGTCTCTTATAGGTTTTATTGCAACGGATATGAAGCTGTAACCGATATTGATGGTGTGTATCGATTTCGTTTAAGTTATTATTTTCTACGACACCCTAGACGCTACTTCCTCTATCGATTTTTATTTGTCCTCTGATTCATTCCCGCATGCCTTTAAAGTTTAGGATAGAATTAGAATATTTGTTTATGTAAAATATTCACAATGTTCACTGAATACAATATGTTTTATATCATGACTAGTGAGTCAATAGCTTTGTACGGGTGAAATTAAAAAAAACAAAAACATATTTATTGATGTCTACAATCTAATGTGATGACCAACAGTCGAGGTATGCTGTACATTGCTATGCTACTCAGAAGTTTGGAATATATCAACAGAATGGTCGATTCAAAAATAAAATTCTTTTTCTACTCCCACTTAAAAGAGAAACAGTAAGGAACGCAAAAATCAATACATATAATACATTTAAATTTAATTTAAAGGGCATTCGCCAAAACGCTAAAAAGAAAAGCAAAGCATTTTGTGTGTCTTATCACACCTTAAATGCCTTCGGGAAAAAGAAGGCCTATTTATTATCATGTATTGTGTATAAACGACATATTTATTTAAGTATTGTGTGTTTTGTTGGACGAATAAATGGAGGATAAGAGGAAAAAACAAAATTGAAATTTAATGATTTCCTATTTTTCACTTTTCATGTTATTTATTACATTAATTGTAATAAATAAAATGAAATAACCGATTGTTCGTTGTTAATCGGTTAGTTTTATCGACTTGTCATCATCTCCGTTTACTTTTAAACTTTCTTAAATAAGATATTTTTCTAAAATCTTTAGCTTTCCTACGGTTTATCATACATGTATATTGACCTTCTTATGTTCAAATACAAAAAATTGCATTAAACAAATAATTTTGCAGTTTTCTCCTTTAGATGGATATCGACTTCGTTCAACTTATATATTCACCTGCTTTTTTATATCAATGATAACAAGATAAAAAGCATTAAACTGATCAAAGGAAAATGACCAATAACCATTGCCAATTTCAAAACATTTATATCTCTGCTATTTCTTAACTAAGGTTAATTTTTTTTTTTGTCTTGCTAGGATGTTTATATATATATATGTGTGTGTGTGTGTATATATATATGCATATATATATATATATATATATATATATATATATATATATATATATACATATTTTTTTAATTTAATTTTGCAGTGGGTTTTCAGAATTTGTCAAAATATGTTGTGTTTTTGTTTTGTAATAATGAACTACTGCAATGTGGGAAGATTTAGTTGTTAAAATTGTAGTACATCTTGAGTAGTTATTAATGATTCGCATACCGTTGTTTCGATTTTTTTGTTTTAACATTGTTTTTTGTATAACACATCTGGCCTCGTGTAAGTTGTTTAATCGTTTAACATCACTTTTATGCTACTATGGCTAATCTGACGATGCTACAGTGGGAGTCCTAAATTTTGCCTATCCAGGTTTTATTAGGATAGGGATCTTTAATGAGTACCTGACATCGCACATGTTTGGGACCACCTTTTTAACGTCCCCTCCGAAGGACGACATAACTAAGGATTTTTTACTCCCATTAAAAAATCCTAGAACCAGCCTCGTGTAAGTGTTTTATTAAGTAGGAGCTTGTTCTGGGTGTTTAACTCGGATTTTTTATAAATAATATTGGAAAATTTTATAGATACGTATTTTGCGGATTTTCTATTGATATGTTCAGTAAATTTCAGTGATTTATCCAGTGTTGTTCCTAAGTAATTTACTGAACTTGGCATGATTCAGTTCTTGCAGCATTAAAGACGAACTTATACTTCTAACGAGTCGTGGGAAAGAATTAATATTCTCACATGAGCGCTGCTTTATCATCAATTGTTGCTAATCCGTATAAATTAAATTATAAGTTAATTACTTTTTTGTATTAAGCTAACAAGAGCTGGTATTAAAATTAAACTTGCTATAATTTTTATTCGTAATTAACTTCTATATAAAGTCAACAGTATGCTTATACGGTCCATGCGTGTTAGCTGTTCTTACTTTCACTTGTTTTTCAAATTTATAGTAGGAATAAGTAATAAATTTTAAATCTTATTCTAGATAACCAATTCTCTTAAAATGAGTGATAACGCTATTACTTTTAAATATTCTATGTTCCAGAAAAATAAAAGTTTTCATGTATTTATCGTTTAGTTGTTAGTATAATCATACCAAGATACTTAAAAATGTCTTTCTGTCCATATAAATGGCTAAGATATTGTCATACTAGAACCAGGTAAAATAAGTTAAGGTTAAAAGTTTCCTATGGTTCGGAAAAAACAACAACAGTGGTTTGACAGATTTGTTTTATTCGTTTCTGATCTTGAAACATGATCTTATTTTTCAAATGGAGATAAATTATTTATTCTTAGTCGATCGTAAATATTTCATTTTAAAATAAAGAAACAGCTAAACATTTTTAATAAATCATTTCTATAATCAGTTTTTGTTATTGCTTCTTTCAAACAAAGTTTCCAATTAGGCTAGGTAAATACGAAATAGTATCAAATTATGTTTATCAATATTTCGTCTTTTGATTATTTACATTTTTTTTCTGGGTTAAAAAGAAAATTGACTGAGTTGACTGCTCTCTAAAGTCGAAAAAAATACTATGATTCCATATAATTCACACATATATATATATATATATATATATATATATATATATATATATATATATATATATATATATATATATATAAATATAATCATGCGTGTATATGCATTAAAATTTACAGGCAGCACGCATAAAATGTGTATTTATATGTATGTTCTCGAAGGTTTTTTCTAGACAACAGTGCCAAAATAAAAAAAATAGCCTATGTTTTTAGGATAAAAGCAGCAGTTGGACAGATTGTTTTTAGTCGATTCTGAGTATTTTAAGTGGGAGCGGCGTGGTCTAGTGGATAGAGCACTAGTCTGCTGTGCTCCGGGTCCTGGGTTCGAATCCCGCCTGTGGCAGAATATTATTTATTCTGTTAATTCAGTCGGGGGGCGACCCTAGGGTATGGAGACCCTTCTGGGGCAGACCCAGCCTCTATAAAGTGGGTACCCAAATTAATTGGGGATAAACCGGGCGGCTGAGCGTGATTAAGGCCTAATCACCTCATTGCACTGCCGTTGGCCTAGAAATAGTACGAATCTCTATATGTACTGAGCCCAAGACCCTTCATGGGTTGTAGTGGTACAGGTCAAAGGTCTGAGTATTTTAAAACATGATCTCATTTTTTAAATGGAGATAAATTATTTTTTCTTATTCGATAATAAATAGATTTATTATTAGTCGATGATCTTATTGAAAGTAAGAAATAGCTAAATATTTTTAATAAATAATTTCTATAATCAGTTTTTGTTATCGCTTGTTCTGAACAAAAAAAGAAGTTTCCAGTTGGGTTGGGTAAATACGAAATAGTATCCAGTTGTGTTAATCAATATTTTGCCTTTTAATTATTATTCTGGGTTAAAAATAAATAAATAATTAAGTTTTCTTACATTCTCTAGTCTCTAAAGTTTAAAAAAGTACTATGATTTTATATATATATATATATTAATGCAGGACTTATCTTTGATAGAAGAGGTAGATGAAAATTCGTGAGAGTGAGATATTGTTAGAGTTTTTGAAAGTAGCAAGAGAGCGGGAAGGTATAATTGTTTAATATATATACGGATAATAACATCAAATATTATTTAAATAAAACAAGTGTAATATACACATTATGAAAACATGTTTTTTTAATGTAGTAACTTGAAGAAATTAAACTTTATTTAAAAATAATAAATAAATAATAACAGGTCTACCGGACCCGAAGGTTCGATGCCGATACCACCAAATACTGTGGTACTGTACCAAATACTGTACACAGACTCGTCCGATGATCACCGTTCAAGCCCCAAGCTCCCGAGATCAGCCTTAACGCAATCCTCCCAACGACGCTTCGGCCTACCTTTCGGACGCCTACAAGTCGGTTCAGCGAGTACCCACTTTTAAATATTATTTACAACAAATAAAAAAATAAGGAAGTTTTATAGGTAATAAAGTGATTAAATATTTATTAAAATACGTTGAAAGTATGTATGATTGTATGATAATTCACTATCACCTAATCTCGCAAATTTTCGCCTACTTGTTCTCTCGAAGTGTAGAGTCCCCTTAATCATGGGATTTATAAGATGTGTATTTTTGTCAATTTTTCCCTTTGTGTCTAAGCCTTTCACGTGAAAGGTTGATAGGGTATTTTATTAATTTAGTGTTATGAAACATGCAAAAAGTTCTTGCACTATTTATAATATATTGCCTCAGCAAAACGTTTAGATAACAGACTCTGCTAAACTTTTACTGCAGCTGTAGTATACAACTTATATAATTACGATTGCTAGTCTGATTTACCTTATTTACAACTTTTGCATACTATGTATATTGTGATTTATATTTTGAATATTTAAATGTAGATATTAATTTAATATCTTCGAAACTGTGTTCTTGAATTTATAAAAGTGTTTTAGAATTTAATTTTAAAATATCCCGCTATATTTAGGCCCTTGTAGCCACTGACTTCGGATCAAACTTTGATATGTATGGTTATTTTTCGGCAATGTTACCAATTTTACACGTTTTTTGAGAATATAGTATCACTACAATTCTTCGAGATAAGGTAAAGTGATAAATAATAAAATGTTGAAATTTTTTTTTTTTTTTTTAACATCATTTATTGAAATTTACAACTGTACTTCAAGGTACAACAAGTAAATGTGACAAAAGTTAAATGGCGTGAAACAAACTTGAAGAAGAACTACCCAATGGCAGCACTCCTGTAACTTTTCTACACTAGAAGGTCTCGAGGCCATCTTCTTTTCAGACGCCTCGGAGGATTGTCAGGAATTGAAGAGGAAGAAAGTATTGAAACAAGAGGATTAGGGTTGGAATGGAGTTTGTCATGAAAGGAATGGTATCTAGATCGGGCCAAATCAGCAACATACGAAACGTTGAGGTCTTTATGGATAAGTTTGTTCGTGACAAAATAAGGAGCATTGAGGATTTTACGAAGGATTTTGGATTGTAGGGATTGGATACGGGAAGAATTCGATGGTTTAGTAGAGCCCCAAAGCTCCACTCCGTAAGTCCATATCGGCCTTATGATAGTCATGTAGATGAGTCTTTTGTAGTTAAGTGGAAGATTAGAATCTTTGTCTAGTAAGTGTTGAAGAAGTCGAAAACGTCGTGCAGTTTCTTGTCGTTTCAGTCTTGTGTGAGGGTTCCAAGTAAGGCGTTTGTCAAGGTGCAGTCCTAGATATCGGATCTGTTCAACCGGAACAAGAGGAGTATTATTGAAGGAGACAGTAGGGCAGGATGTCATAGGTTTACGACGAAGGGTAAAGGTAATTTGGTTGGATTTGTTGGCATTAATTTTAATTCTCCAGTTCTGACACCATACCTCAAGGTCTCTGAGGTGGGATTGGAGAGTTTGAGAGGCAATAGTTGGATCAGTATTGACTGATAACACACAAGTGTCATCAGCATAGGTAGAAAGGAATGTGTTAGGATGAGAAGGGATATCAGCTGTATAAACTGTGTAAAGAATGGGTCCTAGGATACTGCCTTGAGGAACACCAGCAAACTGACTAAAAATGGATGAATAGGAATTATTATGATTGACTTTGAAGGATCTGTCAGTGAGGTAGGACTGGATAATAAGGAAGTATGTTGGGGGGAGGAATTTGCGGAGCTTGTAAAGCAACCCTGGGTGCCAGATTCGGTCAAAGGCCTGTATGTTGAAAATTAATCTTGAAATTAGCTAGTATTAAAGAACTATTTTTCAGTGGGTTCAATTATTTTTCTCTCTTAATAATAATAAATGTTAGAACATTCTCTTCTTAACAACAATTAATTTATTAAAATTTTTACATTTTCTAACAATATATGTTTTCGAAGTTTTTTCCTCATTTTCAAAGGTAGTTAAACTGAACACAATAATAACTAGTAAAAAAAAGTTACAAATTGTCAGCGAAATTTCATTTTTTAAATTGAAAATGTATGCTTATAAATACCTTCCTTATTTATTTCAATATAGGTCAATTATATTACTTCATATTCTCCTATTTTTATTTATTGTAAAAAAAACGTCAATAATTTAAACACTTATAACAGAATTTTAATACATATTTTCACTCCTCCCACCATCAACATTTTTAGGAATATATATATTATATATATATATATTATATATATATATATATATATATATATATATATATATTTCAAACGTTTTTCTCATTTTCACGATTTTTATATTTTACATTTAGTATTTAAGTGATAATGTGGTCTTTCTGAGGAAGCTTTAAGTTTTAATAAGTATTATTATATGCTTTATTAATAATGTAGTTGTTATTGATTATATTATTATTTATTACAGTAACACTTTTCTTTATTAAACTTGATTTAATATTACATAAGGCTATGTATGCTATGCATCTGATTGTATCCAATTTCAAACCGATACGAAGTGTTTTTTCCTCTATTGATTAGATATGGGTTAAATTTGTATTTGTTTTGATTCATTTGTTTTACATCATTTATTTATATATGTTATCAGTTTTATAATGCAATTACTTTTGAGTTATTTATGTATACAGTTCATATTTACTTATTTATTTCAATATTTAATATGATTCAATGTACAGATAGCTCCAACAGTTATGAAGTTATTTGCAGTATTTTTTTTTTAAATACAGCTGTAGTGATATTAATATTTATATGCTGTTGAAATATAAAAATAATTATATATCCAGTCAACTTAAACCTTATTACTTACGCCACGATTCCTTATACTTATTAACCATGGATTATAGTGGTACGATTTTTTTCTTAAATATTTTGTTAGATATTATATTATATATATAAATGTCTCATATTGTTTATTTTTTATTATTATTTTCAATAACGAACGAAAAAAAAAATCCATCCTCAAAATTTGAAGGCTTACGTTTAAAGAGATACGTAAAACCCAAATAACGAAGGGATAAAAAAAAATTCTTCTGTCTGCCTTTATATGTATATATATATATATATATATATATATATATATATATATATATATATATATAAACCTTACAAAAAAAAAAATTACAGTAGTTAAGAAATAGCAGAAATATAAGTGTTTTGAAATTGGCAATGGTTATTGGTAATTTTCCTTAGATCAATTTAATGTTTTTTATCATTGATAACAAAAACAGGTGAATATATAAGTTGAACGAATTCGATATCCCATCTAAAGGAGAAAACAGCAAAAATAATTGTTTAATGCAATTTTTGTTATTTGAACATAAGAACGTCAATATACATGTATTGTAAACCGTTGGAAAGCTAAAGATATTAGAAAAATATTATCTTATTTAAGAAAGTTTAAAAGTGAACGGAGATGATGAAAAGTCGATAAAACTAACTAAAGATGAAAAATAGGGAATCATTTAATTTTTTTTTTTCCCTCTTATCCTCCGTTTATTTGTCCAACAAAACACACAATACTTAAATAAATATGTCGTATATACATAATACATTCTAATGGGCCTTCTTTTTCCCGAAGGCATTTTAAGGTGTCATAATACACACAAAATGCATTGTATTTGGTTTTAGCGTTTTGTCTAATGTCCTTTAAATGTATTATATGTATTGATTTTTGCGTTCCTTACTGTTTCTCTTTTAAGTAGGAGTAGAAAAAGAATTTTATTTTAATTCGACCATTCTGTTGATATATTCCAAACTTCTGAGTAGCATAGCAATGTACAGCATACCTCGACTGTTGGTCATCACATTAGACTGCTAAACAGTATCATTACTCACTTCTGCGTCATTTATTCAGAATTGCCTAGTCCTCACCAGCACTGTTCTATCTAGGGATATGGATCCGAAATGTATGTATATCACGTTTCGGAAAAAAAAAAAAAAAAAAAAGACATTGCAGAACAATATTTAAACACTAGTAAATAAATAGGTTTATGTTCTGACTTTATAGTCAAAGACAAATGTTTATTGGAGATTAAAAACCCTCAAAAAGTTCCTAGTTTAATCCTATTGGTTCAAACTAGCTCGATGTTTCGAGAGATAACTCAATAATAATTTACGACTCATTATCTTAGACCTTGAGCGAAATATTTAAAGCTGTCTTGAAAAATTTAAGGATGGTAAAAATTAAACATGCACATTGATAATTACTTTTTTCAAGAAAAAAAAATTTAAGAATTATTTTCAGATTGTCTATGTAATTTGGTAGTTAGATTACTCAGTAGAAACTAGTTTTATTTACTTTAAACTTTGCTATGATAATTTAACTAATATTTTTGGTCAGTCTTCTCTCTCTCTGTTTATAAAATTACATTGCAATTATTGGTTTCAGAGGACTTCTAAACCACACAACGGATTTTTTTACGGTTTTTTCTACCATTTAGTGTATTCTTGTCTGAAGGTTTTAAAAATAAAGTTTTTCTTTTGATGGGAAAATTAATATTTCTGTTATCTAAGCATCAAAAAATCTTTCCCGGAATACGGGTAGTAGTATAGACTTATGTATAATATACCGTTGGAAAGCGCAAGATTATAGAAAAGTTAATGTGCTATAAAATAAGTCATACAAGTTGATTTAAACTTGTTATAAACGCATAAACTTATGAACAAATGTTATTTGTAATGTTCTGATTAGGGAGGCTATGTTAATTCAGTGTTGCCACCGTGCGGTATTAAACTGAACCAATTTTGATTTATTGACCATATTATGTTTCTAATTTCTGTCAACTGCATTTATTGTTTTTGAATATAAGAAAAGTAATATAGATGTATAATATACCATTGGAAAGCTAAAGATTTAAAAAAAAAAATATTATCTTATACAAAAAGTTGTTAAAGTTAATGGAGAGTGATGAAAAGCCGATAAAACTAATTGATTGTTATGATAATAATCCAATGGATTATTTAAAAAAACACATGATTTTATTGAAACGTAATGTAATTAATTCTTTAAAATTAATTTTCAGCTCTAAATGCATTTAAAAATTCTAAATTTGATATTAACAACGAAGGTAAATGAAAGTAATGGGTTGCGCCCACCATATTTTTATCATGATATTCTTATTACAATATTATTAGTTATATGTAAAGTTTTTTTTTCTCGCAAAATATTCTAAATTTGATTACTTCGGATCGAATTGTTATAGATGATTCGCTTATATTCAATTGATAATATACTTAAAAAAAACCTTTTTCATAATAGTTCTAGATGCCGAATACTATATTGTGTTAAAACTCAAACCACAACTGAATTAAACTACTGAATTTTATTAATTAAAATTTACACTGATATTATCTAATGCTTGGTACTATAATATAATCGCTTATGTACATAGATATATTAGTTATTAATAAGAAAATTGCATCCTTTTAATATTTATAACGGTTTCTAATTACAACTTGGCCTGGCCGATGTGCCTCATTTAGCTGTAAATTGAGATAACTCTCTATCGCAGCAGACTGTGTAAGCAATGGTCGTTGGCTTTTCTTATCTGTATCATTGTATCTCATTGCTTATCGTTCCTCTAAACATTTGCTAGGAATACTTTCACTTTACTGATAGTGGTGTATATAGATACAGCTATCGACTTAGAATTATAATAATATGATATAAAATCAGTGTTGAAATTATTGCAATTTGATATTCGAAATTTCGTGGTATCTCATGTTAAGATAATTATTCTCGTCGATTTGCATTAATTAGCCGTGGGAATCGATACAAATTCGTTTGTTTATTCATTTAAAGTAACTTTATGCTACTGTGGCTAATTGGACGATGCTACAGTGATTGTCCTAAATTTTGCCTATCCTGGTTTAATTAGGATGGGTAACGAGTACCTTACATCACACAGGTTCGGGACCACTATTTTACGTTCCCTCGGAAGGAAGGCATAACCAAGATTTTTCACTCTCGTTAACAAATTCTAAGGCTATCTACCAGCTTTGAACCGTCAACCTTTGGCATAGAAGTCTGTTATGCTAACCACTACACCACAGGTGATCCGTAATACAAATTTGTTTGTTTATTCATTTAAAGTAACTTTACGCTACTGTGGCTAATTGGACGATGTTACAGTGGGAGTCCTAAATTGTGCCTATCCTGGTTTAATTAGTTTAGGTAACGAGTACCTTACATCACACAGGTTCGGGACCACTATTTTACGTTCCCTCGGAAGGAAGGCATAACCAAGATTTTTCACTCTCATTAACAAATCCTAAGGCTATCTACCAGCTTTGAGCCGTCAAACTTTGGTATAGAAGTCTGTTATGCTAACCACTACACCAGAGGTGATCCCTAATACTTTGTATCCGAACCGTCTCTATATTCAGTATATTTTATCTTGGGTTTCTCAAGATTTAAATAGTACCTTAAATTGTAAACACGACGATTTATTATTTCCAAATATTTACTTATTGATATTAAAAGTTATATTTAAAAGATGAAGTATTTTTCCATGCCAAATACTTTTCTTATAACTCTCTATAATGCTCGACACCAATAAAAAAAAATCTGGTGCGTAGAACTCGCAACTTTCACTTACCTTCGTTGATGAAATTAATTTTTGAAGTTTTAGTTAAACTAAAAAGTTGAAAAAAGGTTAAAAATTAGAATGAATTTCGATGAAAACACGTTTATGTGTTTCATATTACCTTATACTGCTATCAATATTTATATTAATAAAAAATAAATATATTCGGTCTTTTCTCCTTTAGTTTGTCATCAAGTTCGTCCAACTTGTATATTTACTCGTTTTTATCAATGCTTACAAGATGGTATGGTTAATTTTTTCAATCTGCAAAACTCAGAGGAAGACAATTTATAATATAGGTATTTAAGTCCTGTCAGACGGTTCCAATCAAAACTAAACCTAGATGATATTAAAACCCGTTTAAAATATACATCGATATAGCGAGCTTAAACAAAATCGGTAGAGCTCTTTTTGAGAAAAAGCATCGTGTTAATCGGTGGTTCTTGTTCACCGGTTTTGTTGGTTAATTTCCATTAATATCTCAAGCATATAGGGGAGGGTTATATGAGCCGACTAGTCTTAACCACACACACAAACCTTTTTGCGGGACTTGGTCATTTGGACTCATGGGACCATAAAACGTTTCTTACCGATAAAAAGTTGAATTCGTAAATTTTCTCGATCGCAATACTTTCCCTTACTATATATTTGTTAATATTACCCTGATTCGGATTTTTTTTTTAATACTTAGCTATGTAGGCAATTAAATTATCTATTGAGTGATTATTTTGAATGTTTAAAAACATCTAGAGTTTGTGATTTATCAAATAACGAAGTTATAATATCTCTGTCCTATTAAGATGATTATTTTATTTTATTTGTTTTTTAGTTTACCTATTCGTGTTCATTGGTCAACAAAGAACTCGAATTACCATGGTTTTTCAATTGATCATTGGTATAATTCTGTAAAACATTTCATTAACAATTGAGACGTTGATTTCCAAAAGGTACTAAAGGACATTTTTTACGAAATTGATTTTCTTACATATTTGTTTTCTCATCATTTAGTTTTATCTAAATTTTCTATTTGATTTTATCTTATGAACTCTCGAGTCCTTAAAAAACGCGATTTAGAAATGCAGTCATTTTCTAAAAGTACTAATTACGCAATAATTTTTGTTCCCAATCATTCTAAAAAAAATATTTCATAACTTTAATATGATGTTATTATAGTAAAAAAATAATTCTAAATTTTAATGCAAAAAGACCCAAATTAGCTAGTTTAAAAGTATAGTAATGAGAGATTTTCGCGCTTCCTGTAAAATTTCCTAGAATGGATATAGTACCTTTTGGAAATCAACGTCTCAATTATAAATAACCGTTTTACGGAAAGTCAGAGATTTCTCATAGCCATTTTGAAACAAAATGACTGATGTTAACGTGGAATTCTTAGGATCTTACTAGGCTGACTCTGAAGTGCTTATCTGCTGGGAGGATGCTTGAATATGAAGCATGCGAAGTTAAAACTTAGTAGAGAAGCCAGAATGGAAAAGATCTGAGAAGGTCATCCATCGTTGACGGCGGAAAAAGGAAATTACTATAAAACTAGTGTGTCTTCTCTATTCCTTTATGTAATATCTTATATCAGATATTACATAACAACCTGATTCCCTGATTTTTTTTTTCAGGCCAATCTCATTTTAATTTTCAAAGTACTTGACAAACGCCTTACTTGGAACCCTCACACAAGACTGAAACGACAAGAAACTGCACGAAGCTTTCGACTTCTTCAACACTTACTAGACAAACATTCTAATCTTCCACTTAACTACAAAAGACTCATGTACATGACTATCATAAGGCCGATATGGACTTACGGAGTGGAGCTTTGGGTCTCTACTAAACTATCGAATTCTTCCCTTTTCCAATCCCTACAATCCAAAATCCTTCGTAAAATCCTCAATGCTCCTTACTTTGTCACGAACAAACTTATCCATTAAGACCTCAACGTTCCGTATGTTGCTGATTTGGTCCGATCTAGATACCATTCCTTTCATGACAAACTCCATTCCCACTCTAATCCTCTTGTTTCAATACTTTCTTCCTCTTCAATTCCTGACAATCCTCCGAGGCGTCTGAAAAGAAGATGGCCTCGAGACCTTCTAGTTTAGAAAAGTTACGTGAGTGCTGCCATTGGGTAGTTCTTCTTCAAGTTTGTTTCACGCCATTTATCTTTTGTCACATTTACTTGTTGTACCTTGAAGTACAGTTGTAAATTTCAATAAATGATGTTAAAAAAAAAATATATTTCAAAGTTTCGTATTAATTACATTGATTTGTTTGTCTTAAGACAGTTCTGTGATTGTATAAATAAAGTAAAAGAAAATAATTCACTGAATTATTTAAGAAAAATTCCTACAGAAAACAGGGGATCTGGTTTTATCTGTTTAAATTTTTCGAAAATCCACAATAACCTAATGATAGATAAATTTAATTAATAATATTTTTAAGCTCAATATAAGTGATTGTTTTTTAGGCTTAACGCAAATGAAAACGTCACTTTTTTAAACCAAAGGGTTCAGAAACTATTAACAATTATTAATATTACAGATATTATAATAATATTACAAGATATTATTCATGGTATAATATATAGTATATTATAAGGTTCGTTCCCTCGTGGCTTTCAGATCAGACAGATCATGCGCAGTAGATTTTGTTTTATTATTTTCTATAATGATCCTTTGTAATCGACCAAAAAAAACAACATATTCCTCCCCCTAAAAATTTGAAAGCTTACGTTTCAAGATGCGTAGAATCCAAATAACTAATAAAAAAAATCCGTTTGTCCTAATTAATAAATAAATAAATACCAAACTTTTTTTTTTTGCTTTTAGTGACATTTGATAAAGAATTAAATTTTCGACAAAATGAAAAGTCATTGAAATTGGTTAACAACTAGCTGTGATACAACGTTTTTAATCAGTAGTTGTGAAATTATATTATCCTTTGAATTATTGCTTTTCCTATTACTTAATTGCCTTTGAACATCTATATAAAGAGTTATATTCTAATATTGTTATTTGGAAATAATAAACCATTGTGTAATAATTTGCAGCGTTTTTTCCGTTCCAATAGGTCTCGACCAATAGTGTAAAATGCTTTTTTGCCAGATCTCTGAAAGATAAGGGGAAGGGAGCAGTGAACATTTAATGTTTTACCTTCGACTATAAATAGTGTAACATAAGTTTTTAGTTTTAAGGGCTACATTTTGAGATTTTATTGCTATATATTATATATATATATATATATATATATATATATAATATATATATATATATATATTTTTTATATTTTTTTTTTTTTGTCAAGAGGGTTAGGAATATATGGTTTTAATCACTGAATGAAAGAGATGATACACAGAACCTCAAGACAAGTACAGATACAGAAATATTTTTAAAATATATATCTTGATCTGACCTTTCTGTGAGGGAATTGGCTATTACTGCAGTCAAAAGGCGTATTGTTAAGAGTATTGAATACCGAATGGAACCATTCTCAGTTGAATGTGGACACGAAATTAAAACCTTTATTTCATTTAGGTAGGCCTTGGCTAGTGTTTGATTTAATGAATTAAAAAAAAAATCTGGTGCGTGCAACACACGACTTTCACTTACCTCCGTTTTTAGAATCGATTGAAAAATTTTCAAATACAGTAAGAGATAAAAATGAGTGGAACCATTAAATAATTTGTTAAATGAAATTTCTATAGAAACATGTGTTTTATTAACAAATCTATTATATTATTATCTAAAATAATCACTTAGTTTTATCGGATTTTCATCACTCCCTATCAACTTTTAAAAGCTTATGCATGAGATAATATTCTTTCTAAAATATATAGCTTTCCAACGGTATATTATACATATATATTACTGTTCTTAAGTTAAAAAACAAATAAATAAATAATAATAGGCTTAGCGAACCCGAAGGTTCGATGCCGATACCACCAAATTCCGCCTACACAGACTCGTCCAATGTTCACCATTCAAGCCCAAGCTCCCGAGATCAGCCTTAAAGCAATCCTCCCATCTCCGCTTCGGCCTACCTTTCGGACGCCTACCAGTCGGATCAGCAAATACCAACTTTCTCGGAATCCGCTCGTCATCGAGCCCAACAACTTTACCTGCCCATTTGAGTCTCCGCGATGCAATCAGCTCAATTATATTCACAGGATGAAAGTTCCGCAATTCCGCGTTGTGCAACCTTCTAAACTCCCCAGTGGCCTCATCTCTCTTCGGACCAAATATTTTACGCAATACCTTATTTTCGAAAACCTTAAGCCGTTGTTCATCCTTCAAAGTAAGCGGCCACGTTTCACATCCGTAAAGAACCGTTGGAAGAATAATAGTTTTATAAATTCTAATCTTTAAGTTTTTAGATAGAAGCCGCGAACTAAGTAACTTAGCAACTGAATAATAACACGCATTTCCCACCTTTAACCGGGACTTTATTTCTTCCTGGATTTCATTTTTTCTAGTTATAATTGAACCTAAATACTTGAATTTCTCTACGTGTTCAAAAGTTAAAAACCAAAAAATTGCATTAAACAAATATTTTTTCCTTTATTTGGGTATCGAATTCATTCAATTTATATATTTACCTGTTTTTCATCAGTGGTAACAAGATAATATAATTATTTTTATAGAATCATCATAATTTAAAATATAAGCATTTAAGCCCTGTCAGACTATTTTAATCAGAATGAAACCTACATGATATTAAAGCCTATTGTATTTTACATGGATATAGCGAGTTTAATCAAAATCGTCGGAACCGTTTTTGAGAAAAGCATAAAAAGGTGCAATATGCATGGTATAAAGTGGCTTTTCTGGTTAGCCGATTTTGATGAAGAAGTTTTTTTGTAACATCTCGGGCGTTTTGTCGTCTTGAATATGAAATTTTACTTTCGTACGGCTTTTAGTTTTTGATCTAGACTTACCAAACACGGACACACAGACCTTTTTGTGGGGCTTGATTATTTGGACTCAGCGGACCCTAAAACTGGGATTCGAAATTTTTCACGATCGCAGTACTTTTCCTAACTATATTTCGTATTTAGGTAAGTGAAAGTAAAAACATCGCAGAACACTATTTGAACACTAGTAAATAAATAGGTTTATTTTCTGGGTTTATGGCCATATTATATTTAATTTTATATTCATATATTTTAATAAAAAAAACTTGTTATGAGGATAGTTGACGTATACTACTGTGAAAATATAATATAAATAGTAGATCGGAAATATGGTTCTTTAATGTGTGTATTACGGTTATCTAAAATGTCGAGAAACTATCACATCTCTGCTTTAAATGAGTAATTTAGGACATATATGAGTCACTTCATTTTATTTTTTTTTAGATTCGGCAGATTGGTGCAATAAAAGAAATTCTGGAGGACCATTTTTTAAATTATCGATACATTCCATGACCATAAACCCATGGACATGTGGGGTTGATTATTCTTGCGATAAAAATCTGAAAATATAATATATTTTGAGCCGATATTGATAATTTAATTTTATAACTGTATTATAATGTTTAAAAAAAATTTTTTTTTGACTAAGTTATTTTCAATTTAGAAATGTTGTTTACTTGTATATATTTTTTAAACAAGGCGAATGATGCAGCATATCATTCTTATGTTCTTTGTTCTCCTCCATGTTTAAGACGTGATATTTAATTTGTTTTTTCTTAATGGTATCGGTTATGGCATATATTACTTCTGAACTTATGGACGCATAACTTATAAGACATGCTAATTCTACTTCTGCTACTGATAATTAAAAAAAAAAAAATATACTATTATACTTTCAAAAGTCAATCTTATTGCCATGTTTTTGTATAAAGTTACCTTAATAAATTATTGTAGTGATTATGAAGGAAAAAATAGTATTTGAAACAGATTTCCTAATGACAAATTATAAATTAACATCAAGCATTATAGTTATTTTTGCAGATGTTATTGAATATGTTGTTAAAAACTGAGTTATTGGCGTGTAAGGCTCTATATATATATTTATATATATATATAATATATATATATATATATATATATATATATATATATATATATATATATATATTGTTTGATCAGTTCTCGACTGTTGATAATATAAGTTTGTGTTGTTCTTAGGTTGCAGTCAATGAATAAACAATTTTATCTATGCGACTTTTATCTTTTCAAAGCTTGTAGGCTTAACATGCCTAATTAAGACACTATTTTGTCCAAAATTGCATGATTATGAGAACAATAAATTCTCGAAACGTCGCATAGATAAAATTGTTTATTCATTGACTGCAACCTAAGAACAACACACCTAAATCTAATATATATATATATATATATATATATATATATAATATAATATATATATATATAGTCGCTATCTATTATCGCATATATATAATATATATATATATATATTCGATCATTTCGCTATATATATATATATATATATATATATATATATATATATATATATATATATATATAATATATTGTCCTGATTAGAAAAATCTATACATTTTTTATCATGTTCACAAATAACTGAGCTATAGGCGTATATATTTTTTTTTTTTATTTACTGATGTCCAGTTTATGCTTGGACATGGCTCAGTAATGCCCTGATGATGGCTCACAAGCTTGGGCCGAAACGTTGGCAAAATTAAAAAAACTTTTCAAAAAATGACTTAGTCCTGACTATTCCACCTATAAAAAAAACAACCTTATCTTCAAAAATACTTAAGTACTTGAATTAAAACATTTTTAATCGGCCACTATAATAAAACTATTATGCTATTATCAACGTTGAGATGTCAGCATCATCATCGGGGTGCACTGGTATTTTTGTACTATATCGAAAAAATCGGTCCAGTAGTTTCGGAGAGAATACACGGAAGTACAGAATTTTCTTTCATTCGTTATTCAGCTTTTGTGTACCTTGAAAAGTAAGAACTTAAATTTTGAGAAGGGACGATTTTTTTTATTTTATTTTATTTTTTTAGTTTACAAAGGTTTATAATTAAAAATAATGAACCAAAATTACAGGGGTTTTTAAATCGAAACACTGAATTTTCAGACAATCTTGTTTATCTCAGACTGTTTGTATGTTAGTTCCTAGGTTTGTTTGTATTGAGCCCCTTTCTTCCTGGATGGAATTCTTATTTTATCCTATGTTTTCTCCAGAAGGTCTATATCTAGCTGGAATTTGAGAATGAGGGTCATTCCGAAAATCGATAAAAATCGCCTTTTTTCCGCTTTTATTCAGATTAATTTTAATTTTGTATTCCTATCTCTAAATTATTGTCACCTTTTTTACTTTCACTTACTATATATAGTAAGGGGAAGTATTGTGATCGTGAAAATTTTCGAATTCCAGTTTTAAACGGAAATACACGTTTTAGGGTCCCCTGAGTCCAAATAACCAAGTCCCGCAAAAAGGTCTGTGTGTGTTGTGTGTGTGTGTGTGTGTGTGTGTGTGTGGTAACTCCCGGGCGGAAACGGTAAGTCCTATGAAACTGAAATTTCATATTTAAGGCAACTATACGCCCGAGACGTGACAAAATTTTTTCATCAAAATGAGCTTACCAGAAGAGGCGCTTTATACTATGCATTTTACACCTTTTTTCGATTTTCTCGAAAACGGTTTCGACGATTTTGATTAAACTCGCTATATCGATGTAAAATTTAATGGGCTTTAATATCATGTAGGTTTTATTCTGATTAAAATGGTCTGACAGGGCTTAAATGCCGATATTTTAAATTTTCTTCCCCTAAAGTACCTTTAATTTTGTAGATTCAATAAAAATAACTATATTATCTTGTTACCACTGATGAAAAACAGATAAATATATAAATTGAATAAATTCGATACCCAACTAAAGGAGAAAACTGAAAAAAAATATTTTTTTTAAAGCAATTTTTTTGTTTTTGAACATAAGAACAGTAATATACATGTATGATATACCGTTTGAAAGCTTAAGATTTTAGAAAAAATATTTTCTTATACTCAAGCTTTTAAAAGTTATTAGAGAGTGATGAAAAGAAGATAAAACTAACTGATTGTTGTTGATAAAAATATAATAGATTATTTAATGAAACACATGTTTCTATATAAATTCAACTTAATTAATTCTTTTATAGTTTCACGTATTTTTATCTCCTAACTGTATTTGAAAATTCTTTCATTGATTTTAAAAATGGAGGTAAGTGAAAGTCGTGTGTTGCCCGCATCAGATTTTTTATTTAAGTAATTAACCTGTTATTGAAAATATATTTATTGTTTTGTATATATTGTATTGTATGAATGTTGTACATGATCACTATTATAAGATCACTATTTTATAATTGTCCTTATTAGTTCAGAATGTAATATCGCTCAAAATTATTGTTTTGAATAGGAGGCATCAAACAAATATTTCTCCCAATCCCTAGGACGCGTGTAGAGGAAAATCAATAAAAAAATATTTTTTGAGGGTTCGTACCTACCGAATTTGAAATTTAGATAGGCTTTTAGACCTGAAATTTGATGATGTACAACATTGATTCTATGACTTCTTTCGATCTGGATAGTTATTTCAAAGTTACAGCTGCCTCTTAGTGACCAAAGTGGGTTTTTCAATGAAAATAGAAAAGTTTTGTCTATTTCTGACGTACGATTGCGGCAATATCACTGAAACAAATTCAATAACTAAGGTGACTTTTAAAAAGGAAATTTAACGTTCTTTCATTTTAGAACGAAGATGTTTTCTGTAGAAACCACTGTTTTCGAATAAAGGTGGAGGACTGAAAAAAGTTCCTAGTTTTTTCGGCACCAAAAAGTTTAGCTCACTACCTGTGATGGTGCAACCTCAGATTACTTTTATTTAGAACCATTAAGAGGTATTAAAACGATTTCCAACTTGGTCCAAATTGATTCCCATAAATATCCTTTATTCATTTATAGTACAAATGACACTCAAGGCTTGAGAACAAATCCCATCTGTCAGTGTACAATTTAAAAGAGATTTATGTACAGATTTATTGAAAACATTTACTCAAACTAAAGTTTACAATTTGTATTATTTTTAAAGAACATTCCTATCTTTTTGATATTCACTTCGTCCAAGTTTTTTTTAAAAATGCACTCTCTTCCTCCGGTGTAAAGTCGCGTTCTATCTTGTATTTTTTGCACCTGAAAACTAAGTGTCGCGGGTCTTCTGGCTGTCCGCAGACTTTTTTTTCATATTTTTTTATTTGCATATGCGCAAGATGTTTGTTAGTGCAACCGTGGTTAGTCCTCAGTCTTACAATTTCTACGATACTCGTTCTTGAAAGTTGCTGATGCCTAGCAAACCATGGAACAAGGCTCGCAGTAGGTTGTACCTTATATAAGTCTCTCCCTTTTGATTGTGACTCCCAGTCATACCTATCTTATTCCTTCTTTCCTTAAGTGTCTAAGGAGATCCATCATGGGTACCTTGGCGTTCTCTTTCCACAAATATCCTTATTTTACTGGTCTAAAAGTCGTATGAAGCTAAAATTTCATATTTAAAACAACTATACGCCTGAGATGTTACAGGAACTTTTTCATTAAAATCGGCTGACCGGAAGTGTTACTTTATTCCATGAATTTGGCACCTTTTCACGATTTTCTCATAACTTGGACTCGCCATATCGATGTCAGATTTAACGGGACTTAATATATGTAGGTTTCGTTCTGATTGAAATAGTCTGACAGGGCTTGAATAACGATATTTTAAATTTTCTTCCTCTAAATTACCTTTAATTTTGTACATTCCAAAAGATTAACCATATCATCTTAATGACATTGATGAATGACGGCTGAATATACAGGTTGGACGAATTTGATGACCAACTGAAGGTTAAAAAAAGCAAAACCATTTTTAATGTAATTTTTACTAATAAGAACAGTAATCTAGACGTTCAATATACCGTTGGAAAGAGAAAGATTTTTCTCAGTAAAGAAACGTATTACTGATTAACAGTTTAATAGTTCTATTATTTAATCTAAATCATAAGTTTCCAACGAAAATGAATACACGTTTTATTAATATTAATTTGTACTGCCGTTATGTTACAGGAACTTTTTCATTGAAATCGGCTGACCGGAAGTGTTACTTTATACCATGAATTTTGCACCTTTTCACGATTTTCTCATAAACGGTTCATAACGATTTTGATTAAACTAGCTGTATCGATGTCAAATTTAATGAGCTTTAATATAATATAGGTTTCATTCTTATTGAAATTGTCTTACAGGGCTTAAATGCAGATATTTTAAATTTTATTCCTCTAAATTACCTTTAATTTTGTACATTCCAAAAGATTAACCATATCATCTTGGGGATCACATGTAGCTGGGTGGCTAGCGTAACAACCTCCCATGCCAAAGGTCACGGGTTCAAACCCGCAGGTGGTCCTAGGATTTTTTAATGGGAGTAAAACATCCTTAGTTACGCCGTCCTTCGGAGGGACGTTAAAAGGTGTTCCCTGGCCTGTGCGATGTCAGGTACTCGTTAAAGATCCCTATCCTAATAAAACCTGGATAGGCAAAATTTAGGACTCCCACTGTAGCATCGTCCGATTAGCCATAGTAGCATAAAGTGACGTTAAATAAATAAATAAAATAAACAATATCATCTTAATGACATTGATGAATGACGGCTAAATATACAGGTTGGACGAATTTGATGACCAACTGAAGGTTAAAAAAAGCAAAACCATTTTTAATGTAATTTTTGTTTTTTTACTAATAATAACAATAATATAGACGTTTAATATACCGTTGGAAAGAGAAAGATTTTAGATTTTTTTTAAAAATGTAATATAGGTTTCATTCTTATTGAAATAGTCTTACAGGGCTTAAATGCAGATATTTTAAATTTTCTTTCTCTAAACTACCTTTAATTTTGTAGATTTAAAAAAATTAACCATATCATCTTGTTAGCAATTGATTAAAAAACGGGGAAATAGATAAGTTGAACGGAGTCGATATCCAACTAAAGGAGAAAAAAAACTGTTTTTTTATGCAATCTTGGTGTTTTTGAACATAAGAACTTAAAGAGTGATATCTCGTAATATTCCCTTTTTGAATAAAGAAAAAAATCCCACCTCAACCAAAAAAATGTATACACTGTAACCATTTTCCGAGATCAAAACCTCTGGGCGCTCCACTAACATTAATGTTGATATAAAACATATCTTGGAAAAAAAAAAAAAAAAAAAAGTATCTTATACACAGAAGTTGATGGAATGGAGAGTCATGAAAAGCCGATAAAACTAACTGATTGTTGTAGATAATAATATAATGGAAATTTTAATAAAACATGTTTTTATTAAAACTCAATGTAATTAATTCTTTAGCCATTTATTTTCATCTCTAAATGTATTTTTAGAACAGAGGTAAGTGAAAGTCGTGTGTTGCGCGCACCAGATATTTTCTGAATGATTCTCTGGGCGTCAAAAATGTATATAATTTATTTTTTACTTCGACACTTACTACCATGATACGATGACACACTTGATATACTGACATAGTAAGGGGTGAAATGCAGCCTGTAAGGAGGGTATTTTTCCGAAATTGCAGTAGGGGTAATGATGAGAGGCGAGTGGAGTGGGAGGCTGCGCCTGACAGTAGCACTTGAGGCTTTCCAGCAACACAATCTCGCTCCACTCTTCGCTATTATATTACAGTTCATTTTATTTTATTATCGCACATTAACTTGCAGTTTTATTGATTTAGTATATATTTACTAGGCTTTTTGCGCTTTTAGGTCTTTTCCTAATTTTCTTTGACATGTTTTAGTTGTTTTTAAAAAATATATATATGTAAATAGAATATATGCAATTTATGACCCCCAAACCATAATAATCAGTGGTCACAATGCACTTTTATGACACTCCGTTGTCTCATTCATTTCATTATTTACCCTAATAAGGAAATTATATCTTTAAAATATCGTATTAATTTTTCGTGATATTTCTTTTGAACATCAGACGATGATGGACTATCAAAGGATTAAATCTGCCAACAACAATCTCATCGAGCTCAACAATAATAAGTAAGGACCTGTGTATGGTTATCTATCTCTTTTCTCTTAAGCACTTCTGATATAAAAAATATATATATATTGTAATATTTCATGTTTCGGAGTGAACGTGTTGTCAATTTCGGTTCGCCTCCTTCCATAATTAGCTATTGTTGTAGATAATAAAGTAGAAGGAACGGGACGATAATATTCTAGACCAATGGGGTGCGAGCGGAGGTGCTGCCTTTGTCGGTCAATACGCCGCTTTTAGAATTAGGCGCAGTATTGTTAATTTCAGTTGTTGCCTAGCCACGCTTCTTTCATTTGTTTTTATTTGTTGGTTTTAAATATTGAATTTTCTTGCGTATAACAAGGCAATTATCAAAGTTAAGGCAAGTCGTTTCAATCATACATTTCAAACTTCTGAATTATTTTTTTGATTCTGTAAAACAGCTGAAATATCCCATTTCGTTAAAAGTTGAATAAAACTTGTTCTTAGCGAGCTTTGTTTACCTAATTAATTTGTCGAGTTTGTTATCAAGGGAGGGGGTCTGCTATCAGTGCGTGGGTGACTTAGTGTGACGTCAGAAATCGATTCCGCCCGGAACCATATGCCACCCTCTCCTATTGCACTTGAATATTTTTTTCGCTAACATTTATAACATGTGATGCCCGTTCATATCAGTGAATTATTATTTATTTCCAGTTATATTAAATGATAAGGCTTGTTAAATGCAGCGTCCTTGTTCGTTTTCTCGCCCCCCGTTTTTCAAGGATGTTGCTCAATAGTGGATTTACGTGTGACATTGCCATGAAATGAAGTAATATCTCGACCATGTAAAGCTTCTGTTTGGCGGATTTCGTTTTATCGACATTTCACGAAATGGAATATTATTGGCCACTAATGAATCACTTATTACACTTGTACTGTCAAAAATATACCTGATATTAATGAACATATCGCTTTTGCAGCTGAAATCCATTAATTGGTTATGAGTTGTCAATGAGATGGAAGGTGTTGACGAAGATAACTTTAATATGTTGAGGAATTGTGATATATACCGGGAAGACATGGACTCTCCGACGCAATCTCTTGACGAGGAGAGGCTCAGACATTTGGAAGAACAATATGAATTGATGAATTCATCTCTGATAGCTTTGACAACACATTTCGCTCAAGTCCAGTTCAGATTGCGCCAAATAGTAGAAGCCCCCTTAGAGCAAAAAGAAGGGCTGCTGAAGAGTTTGGAAGAGTTCGCTTTCAGAGGCATCCCCCAGATGGAAAACAGTGCTTGTCGGCTGAGGCTTTGTCCGAGTGAAAGGGAGCTCGAAGACACTTTGACAGAACAGAGAATGAAACAAGCCGAGCTTATAGGACAGCTTAAACAACAGCTTGCTGATCTCGAATCTTATGCCTGGGAGTCTGGTGATGGTGGCCCCCCTCAGAACATAGTTCTCGAGAAACAAAAAGTTATCATCGATCAACTCAAAGGCCAGCTAAATTTCGATTTGAATGAAATCGAGAAAATGTCTGTTGAAGAATTGAAATCATACATTGACAAAGCAGTCGGTCAGATCATCAATCCTCTGAAAATGAAAGAACAGTTAGTTGGTCAATTGAAGACTCAAATCGCTGATCTTGAAATGTTTGTGCAGTTTCTACAGAGTGATTCGGTTTCGAGTGGACACAAATGTCATTGCACTTGTGCTGGTTGTAACCGTCATGTAAGTAAATCTCACCAAGACCAAATGAGAGGGAAAATGTTGAACACCATGAGGAGGATAGCTGCTCTTTTACAAATCTTTGCTTCTACTCAGTTCCATTCTAATAAGAAGTTCAGAAGAAATTCTCCCAAGAAATCTATGAAAACAAAACATTGGGGTGATCTGAGAGCACATTTAGAAATAGCTATTGAAAGAGTTATAGAACTTGCAAAGGAGCCTGAAACTTGTGTTGACAGTGATTATGTCTCAGATTCTGAAAATTCTGTACAGTACACCAGCAAGCTCGCTACTGTTGTTAGGAAGCAATTAGCTGTCGGTATCCAAAACTTGATTCAGCATGGACTAATGAATATAAACAATAGTTTATCTATTGTGCCGTTCGCTATGTGTTTCAAACCTAAAGAAGCACCTTCTACTTACGAAATGCATGCTTGGGAGTTGGTTCTGCGATTTTATGACCTTAAGAATGGTGACCAATTCAATTCGACTCCTGCTAGGAAATTATCGCAAAGTTTCAACTTGGATATTGTCGGCGGTTCTTCAGTGTCAACAAAACAGAGCTTACTTAGTATTATCGGCAATATTATAGCCTCTCATGATCCATACAAACGCAGTTATGACTCTCAGTTCAAAGCGTTTGTCTGTGCTGGTTTGAATACGAAGCTCCTCGTCCCCTGGTTAAAGCTGATCCTACGTTGTCAACCCCTTTTAGAGCTTTACTTTACAGATTGGAGTTATGTGGTAAAGACCGGATTCGAAGATACCTTTCTCAGTTTAGAAAAATTGAACCAATTTCAGTTCAATTTACCAGTTGATCTTGCCATCAGGCAGTTGAATGATATTAAAGATGCTTTTTGACTTGAGTGAAAGAATGTGTCATTTTGTTTCATTTGGTATATATTTTATTTAGTTAATAATTTTATTTTATTTAAAAAAATACCTGATTTAAATTTACGTTCCTATTGTCAATCGACTGTCATTCCAAAAAAATAAAAAATTATGTTCAGCAAAAATGTGTTTGTTGCATTCATTTAATTCCCTTTTCTTTGAGATTGTTGTTGGCATATATTTAATAATAAATTTCCATTTAGAAGATCAAATAGACATCAGCAATCGACAGGAAGGAAGAATAACATCAACCTTGTAAATTACATCAATAATAACAAGGTAATTGAGCAAATGAAATTTAGAAAAAAATAAATAAATAACACAGTTGTTTTCAAATTAATATTCTTTCCGTCTTCTAAAAGCTATTAAAAGATTAATTTATTTTATTTTTATTTTGAGCATGTAAATTGGATTAGAACTGTTTTCTTTTAGTACCTTTCCAAAGCAATGTGGTGAATTATCTGTGACTTCCTTGATGTATTCTGTTGTTTTGCAATGGTAAGTAAATTGTATATACCTCATAATTAGACTTCTGGCACAGAGTAGAGTTCTAGCTTCTCTTTTGGTTATCATGTATTTTAGGCTCTCATTTTGAAAAACCCCCCTAACCGTGTTTAGTTTGATTTTTTTTTTTCTTCATTCTCACGATGAAATCAAAACCACTTGTTTGCAGTTTAATTTAGAACCGAAAAAAAAATTAATACCAGGTCTTGTTATTTTGATTTTGCATGCAATAATGTAGTGATATGTAGCTAAATATTTTGTTGACTATTTTATTCTAACGATTCTGTTTTATCTCATCTGAAATAAATATTTTTTAAGAGAAGTTTCCATTAATTTTAGTTTCAGATTAAAAAATAAAAAATGAAAAATAAAAATAAAAAGAAGATATTAAGAGAAATTAAAGAGACATTTATCTTTTATGAAAAGGTTATATTACTTATATTTATCTTAAAATAAGAGGTTGCAAAATTAGTTGCCTATTCTATTAAAAATCTATTGAACTAATTATTAAGGTAGATATTCGGTCTGAATAATTTCTTCCATAAAGACTTAAATTTTTTATTACATCAACATGACGTTTCGGAATCTTCTCCCATCTTCAGAAGTCTACAAAGTAAAATAACCAATTTCCATTACATTAAAAAATACTATAGTGAAGTGAATGGCTTAAAAGGTTATGAAAAAATATTATAAATTAGGTGTCCATTGATAACAAAATTTAAAACTATTAAACAACAAATTTAAAATCAAAAGGAGGCATTTAAAACAATAATAAACAATGTTACATAGTAATTAGTTAAAGAAATAAATAAATATTTTAAAACTACCTAGTTATATATTTTGAATTACCCGCATTTTCACTAATACACAAATTAACTAGGAAAATTAGTAAAAATGTAGTCAATATGTAAAATCATCAGATCTGAGCAAGAGTATTGCTCACTCAGATCTTTCTCCTCAACTGGATTAAGGATTAGACCAATTTATAACTTCAAGAATTTTGCAATATGTAATAACAATAACCATATAGAAGTTATAAATTTGTCTAATCCTTAATCCAGTTGAGACAAAGATCTGAGCAAAATACTCTTGCTCAGATCTGATGTTTTTACATATTGGCTACATTTTTACTGATTTTCCTAGTTAATTTGTTAAACATATATTCTGTTAAAAATGTTAAAATTCTCTGAAAGTTCTTTATCATTAGATAATAACAAAGCAAAGCACAATACATTAAAACCACATTTTTAAATAGGAACATTACATTACTAATGTTGACCAATTTATAACTTGTATATGGTTATTTTACTTAGTAGACTTCTGAAGATGGGAGAAGATCCCGAAACGTCATGTTGATGTAATAAAAAATTTAAGTCTTTATGGAAGAAATTATTCAGCCCGAATATCTACCTTAATAATTATACGAGATCATCCGTTTTTTAGAATATATTGATATAATCTATTGAATTAACAAATTGAAACAAGTTGAATTAACAAATTGATTGAATTAACAAACAAGATCATCATTGTCACAAGTAATGTATCTAAATTTCTATCAAAACTTAGTTATTATTATACAGTTGACATCCTGCGAAAATATATCTTGGCTTTTATTCACACTGTGCTAATACTGCTACTCTAATGATCTACAAATACCAAAATTGTTCATTCAAGCTAATATTAACACATGCAGTTTATCCTAGAACCATAATTAAGAAAAACTCCTCTGTTTTATCTCTTCTGTCTGACTTTCTAGTCTTCAAGGAAGAAAATATAATAAATCTTGAAACTATACTTTATAAGTCTGTTACTTTTTTATTTTTTTTAAAGTGCCATGTGAACCGGCTCAAAATAAAAAAGTATAGTATTGTAATGTAATGTTCCTATCTAGAAATGGGGTTTTAATGTATTGTGCTTTTCTCTGTTATGATCTATTGATAAAGAACTTTCAGAGAATTTTAACATTTTTAAGAGAATATATGTTAGTTGGTATTTAATTTGAGACACAATATTAATGAGGAGCTAGAAAAAGTGATACTTTTGCTCTGATTTATTTTATTATCTGATTTATTATCGATATGTCCAAGTGTTTCTTTTTGGCAGAATCTCCCTCTATTTGTACATTAAAAATTGTCTTCAGGATTGATGTGGTATGCTGTATACGCTTAGCAACTCAGTGAAGTTGAGCAGCAAATCCAAATCGGAATTTCTCTATTATTTTTTTTCTAATCGTGGATCATCCTTTTGCACTTATAACTAATTTTGTGTTATATTTTTGTATATTTAAAACATGATCAGAGAGGACCTGTGCAAAATGCTACTTATATTTATTTTTTTGTTAGAAACATGATCAATTACGAACTGATATTATGCTTCTGTTTTTACTTTTAAAAAATTAAAGCAGGCTCAAAGACGATTTGCCTTACTGACATTCCATTCATTTTTATTTCCCTTTGATTCTGTTTGAAAGTATGAGAATATTAGCTAATGCCTACCAAATACAAACCATGAAACAAATTCATTTGAGAATGTTTGTGTATGTATACTTACTGTGGTTTGGAACTATTGCACCTATTAAAACACCAATAGGCAACATAATAAACTTATTAAAGAAATAATAATGGAGTTTTTTGTTGACCATTGAGAAATTAGATGAGGAAAATGGTTGGAGGTGCAGTCATTAATCATTAATGATGTCATGTGCGGTCATTAATCATTAATCAGACTTCTTTAGACACCGTCTCAGAGTCAACCCTGATCAAGGCCCACAATGTAGGCTGAAACGTCGGCACATAATTAAAATATCACCCGTTTTAATGTGTGTTTCTCTTTAATGACCGCACCCCCAACCATCTTCCTCATCTTATTAAAAAAATAAATTTGTAAAAAATTTAAAGTTTTATTCTATAAAATATAAGTGTTTCAATGTTTTGTTCTCAGGTGCAATCTTAAAAGTCGTAAAGCAATTATTTAAAACCTATTAAAAGAATAACTATTATTTAAATTCTATGGAAGCTGCAGGGAAATGAAAGGATATAAAATTATCAAGAATTTTAGAAGGAAAATAGTCCTAGAAAGAAAAACAATGAAACAGTCTTAACTATTTATTGTTGAGCCAAATAATATTTCATTGTTTTTCATTTCTGTGGCCCCTAGCCAGACTATTTAATTTCCCTACAGCAACTATTGATATTAATTATCAAGAATTTTAATATAACAAGATTAAATTTGTCGACTGATTTTGATATATAGAAGTTCATATTAAAAATATTGTATGCTCACTGTTTCAGTTATATGAGATATATAAACAAAAAAATAACTTTATTGAATGTAAAAGAAAAAACTATGTGCAGCTTTTTTTTTTTTTTAATTCTTTTTTTTATAATTTTAAAAGAACTTTAATCTAGAATAAAATTTAATGATCACAAAGCTGATTTTGTAACAATTTCTTACAGTTCACTTTTATCTTTTTATTACTTGCTTCACATTAAAATGAAATATATCTTAGTGGAAATAACCTCACCTCAGCATAATTTAGTTAATACTTATATAATAGCATAGTTTACTTAATACTCTTTCTTAATATTAAAGTTTTCTTTGAAGCATCTAAGTTCCTTAGTAGGGTATTCGGATATTATGATTTTTATTTCTTGTAGCGAAAAATATTCTTTTCAGTGGCATGACAGGCCGTGTAGGTCCTGGGCCTCGCGGTGTTAACTCCTGCGAGTTTACACTCACGTTTCACGTTGCTATTTTTAGTGTAGGGTCATCACTCCCTACCACTAATTATGTGAGTGGCCACCCTTTGGCTGACAGGTCTCACATACCGGGGAGAGAGGTTGTGAATGAATCCCCATTTTTGTACATCCTTATAAAAGCCCCGCTGGACTGGTATTCGAACTCAGAACCTATAGCATGAGAGACTAGCGCGCAAGCCACTCAGCCACAGGTTCCCCTATCAAAAAATATTAAAACCCTTAAATATAGAGTTGTTTTCTCCCTATATGTCTACTGCATTTTATTACCTTAACTTCAAAGAGAGATATAATAGTTATAATAACAGACAGTTTTCCATTAATTAAAGGACAAGAAATTTTGTGTGTCTGTCATTATTAATAGTTAAGAAACTCAAAGCATATGAACTTATTAATGCATTAAGCGAGCGAAACCTGTTCATTTTATTAGAGATACTTTAAACTGTTAACTTGTAATTTGGGTTACAAAAATACATGCTCTTATAAGACTCCAATAGAAGATCAAATTGCTGGCTAGTATTTTTTCTTTTCATTGTATACTCTGATATTAGGGGAACTGGCTCAACAATTAAATTACTTCTCTGTGGGTTAGAGCCCTTCAGTGTTTTGTACAGATACAGATGATGAATAGAGTTTGGTATAGCTGGCTGTGTTGGATTGAGGCTTCTGAAAAGAGAAGGAGAAAGGTCATGTCTCCTATTTCTTACTATTAATTTTTATTAAGGTGTAGATTCTTTAAGGTGGAGGTCAAATTCTGTGAATAAAATTGGAGGCTGATATATAACTTCATTACTCTTTAATTAAAAATTAATTCACAACGTTTCGGCTAAAATGCCATCTTCAGGTGCAAAGGAACAACCAGAAGCCTCATGTCTGAATGATTCAGACAAGATAAAATCCACTCACACTAGATAACATTGTTCCTTTGCACCTGAAGATGGCATTTTAGCCGAAATGTGCATTAATTTTTAATTAAAGAGTGGTGAAGTTATATATCAGCTTCCAATTTTATTTACAGAATTTTTTTTTTATTTATGTAATCTTTACAAATGACCTTGATTTGAAACCAAATCCTATTTGGTCAATACATTTTTGTTATAAAATGAAAATAGAAAAGCAAAAAAGAAGGAAATGATGTAAATGAGAGAGGAAAGAAAATAAAAATAATAAAATAAATTCAGTGAATTCTTCTTAGCTTCTCTTAGATTTTGCACTGAGTGTTAATGAACAATTGTTTATTCATCGCAAGCTTTCGTTTATCTAATTTTCATAGAAAGATGCCTTCTTCTTCTAATTCCATTATCTCTTCTCTTTCCTTCCCCTATTTTCTACAATTGAATAGGATATGGCGCATGTCTTCAGGGACTTTGCATTTTACACAATTGTCCCAATTTTGTATTGTCATTAGGTTAAGATATTTATTTGTGCAACCATGGTTAGTCCAAAGCCTTACTAATTATTATTATTAATGTATTTTTAAAAGAAATATTATAATTGTCTAAGTACTGACTGTTACATTGTCTAATCAAAAATAAAAATATGCAACGGTGGTTTTCATACTCTGACATGGTCTACTGGTTTATATAATTCTTTATAAGTTAGTGCAAATAGTGCTACTTTTATGGCTATTATAACAGCTTGAAAGTTTAATGAAATGTCAGTGTTTTTTATCTTGAGGTGTCTATAGGATTGTAAGGCCCTTTCTTGCAGATAAAGTAATAAAATATTTCTCTTGCTAATATGCCAGTTAAACAGATTTTTAATACCTATATAATATATAAGAATACATAAACATTTTTAATTTTTTTTCTTCAAATTTAAAAAAATATGATGTAAAACACTGAAGTGAAGGAAGAGAAAAATAAAAATAATGACATTAATGAAGTAAAAGGGGGTTTAGGAAGAGAGAGAAGCCCAGAATGCATTTGAGAAAATTACTTTTTAATCTCCTTCTTACTTCAGTTTCTAGACTTTTTTCAAATACCTTTAACAATAACAAACTGACCATTCTCTCATCTGGCTGTTATTTTTTTTTTTTTTTTTTACAATCGATTTGTACATGATATCTATAATTAACCTATTTTAGAAACATAGCCACTCTCTCCTTTTACTTGTATTCTTCTAACCTACAAATCTTTTGTTATAGCGAATTACCATAATTATCTATTGTAATTTTTCATGATAGTTCTCCCTAAAAAAAAAAAAAAAAAAAAAAAAGGAACAAGACTTATTCTTTTATATTAATGTTTTCAAATATGACGTAACCTTCTGGTTTGTGATGCTCTTAATTCAGATGTAAATAAATATGTTTTCTCACTTCTAATTTTTGGTCACACAAAGAAAAGATAAATGATGAAACAAAACAAAATGATTCAGTAATAAGTTCTTTTAGAACGAACACTTTAAATTAAAATGTAAAGTAACAATAATTTTTTTAAGCATTGAATCTAAATATTAACATTACTAAAGAGGAGAATAGTGCACTTTACCACTGATCTGTCTTGGGTTTGAAGCAGATTGTGGTAGGATAAATACTTATAGTATTATTTCAGCCGGGAGGTGACTTACATTTTGATAATTCTTTTTATAGTAGTAAGTAGGTAAGGTATGTTAGGGTAAGGGTTGTGGTTTGACATGATATTTTCGGGTTCAGTTCATGAAAAATAGATAAATTCTCGTTTTTTGACTAATCTAAATTAAACCAATCTAAGTGTATTAATTAGTTCTTTATCTTACAGACGCTTCTTGCAGGACTGACCACCTTATTACTATCATTTATTTAAGTTAAAATTATCCTTGAATTTTGAATATCTCAATGGGCATTAAGTAGAACTGAAAATAGCAAAATGAAATATATATATTTATATTGCACAAGATTTTTTAATTCTAATCAAGCTTATTTTTTTTTATTCTATATTTTATTATTTTTTAATATTATATTAAAAATACATTAAATGTTTCTTCAGGATGTGGGGATGCGGTGGACTAAAGAGCAAGGGGCCTCACCCGAAGCCAAAGAACAAGAAGATACATCATCCAATACTGTGGTAGGTTACTTTTTAACTATCTAGAATTATCTGTTGATGATTATATTATTATATATTTGGTAATAATTATATTATAATCATCCTATGATTGATTGATATTTGCTCACAGGGAAATGATAGGGGGATAAAGCTTATCAACCAAAACCCAATGTGCCACAGCACCTCAACTGTAAATTCAAAACAGGTAAGTCAAATGAGTTTATTAAATCTATAATCTAATTAAAATTAGTTGTTGCTTGATATGACTATCTCTTTGAGAGCCTTAAATTTGATTCATATCTAAGAGGGAATGAGTTTAAAATGGTGGTTCTCTTCCATTTTGAATTGTATTGTATATGTCTGTTGTTAACAATCCTTTCAACAATGTTTGTAACTTTGACCTTAGAATATATTAAAAAAAATTCCTTAAAATATCCTTGATCGGGCATATCCTTCGAAATAGTTTAATTTGTCTTTTTTTGTGCTCCATATCTGACTCGATTCCCTTTTGAAAAAATCAAAAGAAAGAATCAAGCCATTTTCATTGATATCAAAGTTACCACACTAAAAACATAAATAAATAAGACACTGTAGTAGCATAAAGTGAGTTTAAATGAATAAACAAATAAACTATCCTTGTTTTGTGATGGTATCCATATTTTACTTTCAAGGTAATGTTTATCAGCATAATACTTCATATTAATATTAAAAGAGAATCATTTCATTTATTCAGCCTTGTTTGAGGAACTGATTAACTATTTGAGTATTGTACTCATCTTTAATCCATACTATTATTTTGTCAGCGATAGATTTATCTTTTAAAGTAACTTAGGTAGCTTCTAAAAATATAGAATAAATTTTAAATATATGTTACATGACAATCTTCACTATTCAGAAGAACCTACTCTAAAATAGTCTTATAATGAATGTATTTTTTTTTTCAATTTCATGATGATTGTAACTGTTGTGTATTTGCTTAAATAAATTTTAAAAGAAAAGTCCTACAGGTTGAATATCTAAGTCTTGTATCTTCTATATATTGCTTAGCAAGTTACCAGTCATGTTTCTGCTATTCTAGTTTTTATATTACTTAATCTAAAATGAGTGTTTCTAATGAAAATCAATATGATTATTTTTTAAACTATTTAAAAGATGAATGGAAGTTCTACAAGTGGAAATTAAAAACGAATGAAACAAATAGTGTGTTCATTGCTATTAATACCCAACTATGGTAAATGTCCAGCAGTATATTTCAACGATATACCGATACCTACTTCAGAAGAAATACGATATTTGGGACTATATTTAGACAAAATACTGACATAAAATACCCACATTAGAATTAAAGAAAAACGGCTGAACAAACGATTTGTACTATTATCCAGGCTATCTGACTAACAATCAAAATTATCCTTTAACACCAAAATTACTATCTAAAAAGTATTCATTAAAACAAACAAAGCCTCAACATACAAAGCATTCAGTCTTTCCAATCCAAAGTTTTACGGAAAATCGTGTATGCACCATTCTATGTGACAAATTAATTAATCCACAAGGAATTGGACTTGCTCACAGTTTCAGGTACTGTTGCAGAATACTAGAAAAAATGTCCACGACAGACTGACGACTTACAACATGAACCCATTAGCCGAAACACTTAAATCCACCACCAATCCATACAACCCATCCTGGTGACTTTGAGGCAGTGGCCTTGAGATTCACTAAATTGGCCATTAGGAAGAGAACATATTTGCTTATTTAAAATAGTTTCAACTGTATTTACCCGTTATTCTTGACCCAGTCCAAGAGTACAAATTAATTTCTGTTTTAAAAGTGGTGGGTTTGAGCTCCAGATACTTTAGTTTAGCTTTTTTTATAATAAAATCTAGGTAATCAGAAAATCACATTATGGTTTCTTAACAAGTCACTTGATTAATATATTGAATTATAGCCATCCATTTTAATTAAGTGAATAATTCCCCATTTAGCTTCATCCGAAAATTCACATTTGTCCTGTAAATTTAATGTTTTCTTTGTCGAATGCTAGAGATGGTTTTTTCTTTAACATAAACACGTACATTCGTGCAATCTTTCACTATACTAAATTGGCCTCATGAATGTGAAATTATTTACTTGAAGGCTATTAATAATTGTTCTGTTAATCTCAACTATTAATACACTCAAAGCTGAAAATAATTTTTTTTTTTTTAAATATTTATTTCTCAAATAGCAGATTGTTCTAATAATGGATTTGTCACTTATCAGTTCATCGTTTTAATTGCTTCCTTGATAAAGAGTGATCATTCATCTGTTTTATCATGTTACACAGTCTCTTCTGATTGCTTGTTGAACTGTAATATAATACAGGCTGTATTTTAAAAAATATTTTATGTGGAAAAAAACAGTCAAGTAAATAACATTTCATTTTTATATATATTTTTTTTAAATTTATTATAAATGAGTATAGGTTTGGTTATAATAACTCTGTTTCATTTAAAACACTTCTTTATTCAATTTAAATTATTATTAATAGTTGAATTTTCCTAGTATCTATGGATAAATATCCTATTAAGAACTGGATTTATTTGTTAATCATAAATCACTTATGACTTTTATTATTAGATAAAACTAAAAGATTTATTGTGTCATTTCATTTTTGTTATTAGTGAAAATGATTAGTTTGTGTCTTAAAAAGTGACACATTTTAGTATGTTTTAATTGTTGTAAACGTCTCTGCTGACTTTTCAGATTATTATTGTTATTATTTCTTTTTTTTTATGGTTGTTATAATTCATTGATTGAAGCATTCTGCTAAATAATTTTCTACATTATATTTTTGCAAAAACAAGTTTTTGTCAGAACAGCATGTTATATATTATCTACTACATACTCCTAGAAAACAGCAGATAAACTGCTAAGTAATCTAAGCTGTACCGTGTAAATCTGTTTGATTTCTGAGCTCTATGAATTGAACTGTTTTAATTTTTTTCACAAATGTATTGTTGCTTAGTCCTTTACATTTTAATTTATTCAATATTAACAAATAATTTTGATAATGTAGAGTTGTGTAAACATGCAATATTTAATTAGTTGCTATGTAAAACTATGAACGATTTTGCTACAAGAAAGAATAATATGCCCTACCAATGCTTATTGCATTTGACCAATAATAAGTCTATTTTAATTTGTGAAGAGTAAAATCAGGGTAAGATACAAGGAACTTACGATGGGTATTAGGCCACCCATTGGAGGCCCTTTTAAGAATTAATTTATACATATCCTGATTCTATTCCAGTTTTATGATTGAAAAATTGAAGTCCTGGAGGACATAAAATAGGGTATTGATAGTTTACTGAGCTTATGAAATGAATAAAAAAAAACTTTTTTAAACCTTGGATTAAATTTGAATAGTCAATCTCCAAACGAATAATTATTAATCATCGTGAGAAATAGCTTAAAATGCTTTCTCTTTAAAAGTTACATTCTTCAATAAGTAGATCGTTATTAATTTGGCTATTAGTGTATTGTAGATAGGCATGATCAAGATAGTAGGGATAAATGAAATGCATTATTTTGAAGGTAAGATTTCGCTTTGTTTAACACTAGAATGAAATTGTTAAATAAATTTAGAATAGAATTTTGTGTAACCCTTATATACCTAGCTTAAATATATGATTCTGATTTGGTTGTGGCAGGTTCCCGGTAAATATGCAGAAAAATTTATCCTGTTTTAATGTAATTTAAAAAAAAAAAATATTCATATAAAAAAGTTTATAAATTAAATATCGGGCTCAATATATTAAAATGGATGCTTTGTTTATTGAGGTTTACTGACTCTAAAACTCTTTACATGTATTCTTTATATTCAAAAATGAAATTTCAGTTTTTCTTTTCTTATTTTTCTGTTCTATGATTAATCGTGATGTACTAATTCTAAAACTCTCTAGATTTTTTTTCTCTATCTTCGAAATTAACGAGTTATCAGCATATAAATAGGCAAGATTTAAATTTTTTTTTTTTCTTTTTTTTTTTTTTTTTTTTTTTTTTTTTTTTTTTTTTTTTTTGTTCGTCACGGTGTCATGTTCCTAAGACTATAAAATGTGTTCTCTATCTTTCGATGTTACTAAGTATTTTTTTCTGACCCAGGGAACTTGTGACGGAGGGCTGAGCTACAGTTACAGCTACAGCAGCGAGCAGCTGGGAACTAAAGTAGAAATAGTGTACAATTTGTTGTCTATGCTCGGCACCCATGACAGAGCTGAGATGACTTCTACACTTCTTGCTATGAGCAGCTCTCCTGACAGTTGTAGGGCGATGAGGCAGTCCGGTACGTTTTATTTGGCTTCTAAAACTCCTATTACCTATAACTTTCTTATCTATTATTAATAATGACTGTTTGCTCAGGATGCCTGTCGCTTCTGGTCCAGTTGGTTCATTCCAGCGGTGAAAGCAGTGTGGTTCGCGAGAGGGCAGCCCAGGCTCTGAGGAACATGGTCCTATGCCACGGGGACGACCGGAGGGGTCGCAGAGAAGCTAGGGTCCTCCGGTTGCTCGATCAGATCATCTCCTATACTGATGCGCTTCATGATGATCCTCAATCCCATGCTGGTAACATAATCATTATTATATTTAAAAAATATTTAAAGTTTTAAAAACAACCTATGTTAAGTAAATTAATATTTTCTTTACGATGTTGCAGAGGAAGGTCACCCTGGACCAGCTATTGCTGCTTTGATGAAATTGTCTTTTGACGAAGAGCATCGCTTAGCTATGTGTCAACTTGGAGCTCTCTATGTTGTTGCGAGATTAGTTCAGGTACTTTATATAACACAAACATTTAGATAAATGCTCTTATAATACAAAAAAATTATGTCTTCTGTCAAAATCTGTAATTATAATAATAATTTTAATTACAAATACACACATAACCAAGCATGGCACAATAAAAATATTTAAAGGGAGAAGTAAGTTCATGGTGCAGTCAGAAGAACTCATAATTAAGTATAAACTTAATTTTTTTTTTAAATGTCACAGAGATATGTATACATAGATATTCACTTATTTTATATTATAATGTTTCACATTTTATGAAAATAAAGACATTTTGTTCGCCATAGATTTGTAACTTTTTCTCATTCTGTTAAAATTATATTTTTCTAAATTTACAATTTTTCACTTTTTTCATACTATAAAAATATTGATACTTTTTAAAAATTTTAATTTTCTATTATCTAATTATTCACCTTTTATTAAATTTCTTTTGTTCTTTTTGTTTCTAATTATTTTTATATTGATCATTTGTCATAACTGACATTTCACATATCAGTATATTTCTTTTACTTATCATCTTTATATAGTATATTCTACTACCGGTTGTTATCTTTTGTTTTTTATAGCCCTGAAGAAGGCCTATAATTTAGGCCGAAACGTTGGCACCAGCAAATTAATTTTGTACCTAACTGTATGTTCTTTTGATTGCACTCTGAACTAACTTCTCCCTTATATATACACAGTCAACCATTCTCACTTCACAATAATATTTAAAGCTTGATACTTTTAGAACCATTAGCTAGAGGCTGGCCTCCCCAAAGGGCATTAGTAATTTCATTAATTTGTCATAGGCACTTTGCAAGGAACACCGCATCAGGGATTTTATTCATATAAACAGTCAGTAAACATAAATAATCATCGGTAGAAATAATTGGAGGTCAGTCGTGTTAGAAATATTTTAATTTTGCTGACATTTCGGCTCAAAGATATGAGCCGCAAACAACAGAACAACAAAAGAGATACTCATAAATACAGTATGACAATTAAAAATAGTAAATGTAAGAATAGTGGTTATGACCTAAATAAAAATCTGTGCGAAGATGGCAAAATGTCATAAGTCACTTTTTTTGAAATTGAGAGATTTTCTCAATCTGGAATGTCCACTGGTTTATGTTCTGAAGGTGGTTCGTTTATTTGTATAAGGTAGTGTTGTTTATTCATCAACTGAAAGGAAACACTTATGACATGCTACCTTCTACACATAAACGAATGAGACTTCAAAATGTAAAATTTAATTCCTGAAAAAGTGACTTATATTATTTTGCCATCTTAACAAAGAAGTATTAAAAGATAATATTATAAATACGAATAATAATAATATAATACTAAGATGTTGATCAGTGTGAAATTAAAATTTAGAAGTAATTGGAGAGGTAAAAAAATATATATAAACATACCATCAGTGAGCCAGTCAAGCATAAACTGGGGAAAAAACGAAAAACGTCAATAGGTAGTATGGAGGGGGTTGATATAAAAACCTTAATGGTTTTTTCCTTTTAAATATAAGTAGTACAGACTGGACAGTATTTTCAAATTCTCTTTTATTGCATAGGTGAAAATTTGTAACCTATGGTTCAATCAGTTAAAATAATTATCATTTTGTTTCTATAATTGCTCATTGTAATTACTTCATCAGCTGTAAATTTCAAATATTAATGATTTACTCCTGTTGGAGAGATTTTTTATTTATTTTTTTCTGATTGTGATGTAGGTTGAAGCTAGGTACAACTTGGATTGTTGTATAACAGTGAAAAGATATGCTGGTATGGCATTAACCAATCTGACGTTTGGAGATGGTAATAACAAAGCTTTGTTGTGTTCCATGAAGCCTTTTATGACTGCTCTTGTATCTCAGTTGTCTTCATCAAGTGAAGATTTGACTCAGGTCTGTATACAAAATGTATAATTTTTTGTTATCACCAATATCTGTTGTGATGTTGTTGTTTTTTATTTGAAATATTACTTTTTTGAACGTAGGTAACTGCTAGCGTTTTGAGAAACCTTTCCTGGAGAGCTGACGCTGCTAGTAAGCAAGCATTACGCGAAGTTGGTTCAGTGCCTGCACTTATGAAAGCAGCCATGTCAGCTACACGAGAGCCAACCTTGAAGTCTGTACTCTCTGCTTTGTGGAATCTCTCGGCACATTGCAATCTTAACAAGGTAATTATTATTGTGTTAATTAAAACTAAATCTTTTTAGGAATCGACTTAAGGAAGGGTTATGTGCAGGGGTGCCGCTTGCCTCTGATGTGCCCTACATTAAAATATGTCGAGGGCCCTTCATCCTGACTGCGGTGAAGCCCCAATGTTAGGTAAAATTTTGTCATAGGAACAAAAGCATCCTTATATAAAGATTAACATTTTTATGTCCCTCTGGTAGCAAATAAGCAAACCCCCAGCCATGTAAATTTAATGCCCTGTCCATCAACGAGTTTAAGTAATTATTCAAATTTATTGTTCAAATGTTAATAATATTTTTATTTTTTTCTGGGAAATTAGTATACGGTCTTGGAGTTTAAGTGAGATTTCAGATATTTTATGAATTTTTGCTGCCCTGTAGCCACAGGGCCCCATATCTTGAATACAATGGTAGCCATGGCCCTGGTTATGTGCCTACTTCATCATATTTCATCTTCTCTTACCACTCATGCAGTGTGAGGTGCCTTTCTGTAGAGACTGGACTAAACTCTTTGATTCTCAGCCAATTTTCTTCTTGCCACCCATTCTAGGCTTCTCTGTAAAAAGCATTCCCTTACTCCATCTTCTAAAGTGCTAAATCTACAGTTGTCCTCTGGATCTTTGTCCGTCAACCCTAGCCTTGTGTGTCATCCTGGCTAGACAATGGTTTTCCATTCTTAAAATATGTCCAAGCAATGTAAGACAGAGTTCTTCAATAATTTGTTTCGGCATGTTCAACAGAGATTTGACCTTATGATGGTTTTATTTTTGCGGTCTCTTCTGGGTTTTTTTCTTTTATCTTTCTGAGGTTACTTATCAAGATTCTGAGGAGTAAGTCTATATGGGTAGAAATGTTTATTATTACACCTTCAATTTGGTGTCCTTTGAGACATCTATTTTATTCAGGAAGTTTCTGTTCACAGTGTAGATATGTCTACTTTCAAAATCATATTACAGAACTTGAAGGGGTAGTAAAGTTTGTAGAATGTAAACTAGGAATGTCATCATTCAAGGAATATAGGATTCACTTCACACTTCCTCAATTATTTAAAAATCCAATAAATTGAAAAATTTGTGATTTTAGAATCTAATTCAATCAGCAAAAATTGTCATAAAAGGTTTTTTTCTGATAGCCACTAAAATTATAAAGAAATTGAATAATACCGAATATAATATCAAATAGTTTTTAAATTGGGATTGGGATTTCATTGATACAATGATCTATTTATTAAATCAAGTTGCAAAATCCGTTACAGAGGAAAGTTATAATTCTTAAGAGTTGAGAATATTGTAATATTTTATCGTAAGTTGTAAAATAAAAGAATTTTAGACAGATAGGGTTCAGAAAGAAATCTTTTATAGTAGTTCTTAACAATGTTTAGATACCTCCTAGGAATAATAGAATAGAACTTTTCTGTCAATTCATTTAAATATAAAAAGATAAAATTATTGCTTCATAACTGTTCATACACAGCCTGTATTGAAAGCATTCTTGAGTCTTCCCCAAAAACAAAAATTAAATTTTTGATATTGTGGAATTATTCTTTTTATTCATAGTATTATTATTACATTACTATTAATAGTATTACATTAGTAAATGACATATTTTTTAATTCTTGTTTCTAATATTTTCTAGGTTGATATATGTGGGGTTGAGGGTGCTCTCCAATACTTGGTAGAAATGCTTAACTATCAGTCTGCTTCCAAAACTTTAGCCGTAGTGGAAAATGCTGGTGGTATATTGAGAAATATATCCAGCCATATTGCTGTCAGAGAAGATTACAGGTAAGTCATATTCTTATTTATTTAAAAACTATACATTTATTATTAGATTATAACCTCATTCTTTTTACTGCATTGAACTATTAATTAGTTTATTCAAAAGGGTGACATTTCAGTCTATATAAAGACATAAAATATGTGAAGTTCATGGTCTGTATTAACATTTCTAGTATTTGACTAAGAAAAAGTAAATACAATTTTTTTTTCTTCTTAATTTTGCTGTATCACTTTAGTCAAGGTATAAATGAACACAAATTTGTACTGTGATCAAAATGCTCTTTAAAAGCTGTTGCCCTTTTTCGTATTTCTATTTCACAGTCAATGTTATTCTTTGAATTCATCTATGACTCCAGATAGACGATGTACTCTTTAATCTTTTCAATTCCACACTGCTCGAGCCATTCTGGTTGGGTAGACCAGAACACTAGAGGCGGTTGGGTAAACATATATTTTGTTTTAGCAGTATCAAGAGTTCATTTTTTGCTGCCAACTCTTCCAATGCTTCATATATTGATGCAAAAAATCTTCTCATTGTATCGATATAATCTGCAAATCCTAGTATTTTGAGGAAAGTTTATGTAGTCAGGATTTTAGAGTCTCTTAGAGCTTTTTTAAGCAAGAAATTAAATACCTTTTAATTTTAATTATTTCTGCAACTGCTGGAAAGTGGTCCAAAACAATATTACTTCACCGTTTAGTGCCAACATCGAGCAGCGAGGTATAATGTCTGGAACAAACTATAACATGATTGATGGGAGTACTTGTAACTGATCTGTTCTGTTAATATTTCCTCCATGTTTCTAGGTGTACTAGTTTGTGTGAAAAATAGGTACTTCCAACAATCAGATCCTAAGATGCTGCGAAGTTCACCACCCTTTTACCATTGTCGTTTGAGCTCTCATGAAGATTATGTCAGACCATAGCAGGCTGAAAGGGTTTCTCTTTTCATACTTGCGCGTTGTGATCTCCAAGGACTATTTTCATATTATGTGCTGGGCATTCATTGAAAGATTTCTCCAGGCCCTCGTTGAATTCATCTTTCATTTCATCAGAAACTTCTGTTGGTGTTTTTACACAATGAGATTAACATCGTAGAATCTATTACTAGCTGTGCCAGTATTTTGTCTTCAATGAATACTTAGCTTTAGCCTGCCTCTGTCTGGTTATAGCTGCCTGCACTCATTGAGTGTATGTTTGAAGTCCTGATTATTTTCTGAACGATTTATAATAATAGAAAATGATTCATAAATAAGGAATCAGACTTAACTAATGTAGGAACATGTCCCTGTAGCTTGATAATCCCTGATCCTACTAACTTTTACTTGATTCATAATTTTAGATTTCTTTTCAATGGACCGTTATAAAATAATATCTATATTTTTTGTTTTAATATAGGAAGATACTGAGAGACGAGAACTGCCTTGCAATACTCCTGAGACAGTTGCAATCAGCCTCATTGACGGTTGTGAGCAACGCCTGCGGGACTCTGTGGAATCTTTCCGCTCGGTGTGGAACAGACCAGAGGACACTAGTTGCACTCGGAGCAGTGCCTATGTTAACATCCCTTGCACATTCCAGGCACCGTTTGATAGCCATGGGAGCTTCTGCTGCTCTAAAGAACCTCCTCCCAGTAAGGTTGGCACAGAATCACCACCATCAAGCTGCTTCTGGTAATTAATTTTTTTAACCATTATTAATATCAATTTTCTTATTATACTAAAGCCACGAAGATTATAAATTCTTTAGAGATAAAAATTATTTCATGCTAGGGCTTAAAAATATTGAATATAAAATTTACTACAAAAACAAATTGTAAATATTCATGTAATATATTGGGTTGGTAAATAAGTCCTTTAATTTTTTCTGTCACTATGATACGCTCTTTATCTGATAAATTAATCTCTTTGGTGAATTGTTTATCCTGTTTGTAATATGTCAACACCTATATCTGTTAACTCTTATTATGTATGCTATTCATATGTGAATATGGAAGAAAAGTGTTGTAGAAACTCATAGAAAAATTTGTAGTGTTTATGGAAATGATTCCTTAATCGAACACACCTGTCAAAATTGGTTAGCCAAATTTCATTCAGAAAATTTTGGCATCAATGATGCTCAACAGTCTGGTGACCCACATGGAATTTAAATAATGTTAATGTCATTGTTTATCAAAATCTTATCCAATCAGTGCGACAGATTGCCACAGCCTTTTGCCCCACCCTCTCTGTTCACCAGACCTAGCTCCAAGTGACTACCACTTATTCAGTTTATAAAAACATTTATTTTAGATTAAGTAATGTAACAATATAAATTATTATCTTCAACAATCACATAATTTCATCTTTTTTGTCAATATCTATTACCTTATACAACTTTGTATGCAGGTAAACAAAACTGACCTGAACTAACATTTCTGCTTTTATATCTTTCAATTGGTTATCGCATTATTGTTTTTTTATTTATTTGTGGTCAATGCTAACAAGAAATGGTTAATTATAATTCTAATTGACAAAATTTAAAGGTACTTCAGAGGAAGAAGTTTTTGGAAATATGGTATTTAACCCATCTCACACTCTTCCAATCAAAATAAAGTATACATAGACAAAAAAACTCATTTTGGTTTGTCAGTCATCATTCATGACTTATTAATTTCTAGGTGGGGCAACACTGTCTGTCAGAAAGAGAAGGGCTTTAGAAGCAGAGCTGAACTCCTCGCTATCGGAAACCTGTGATAACATCGAGCCATGTCCTAACTGGGATTCCGAAAGAGAAATATTACCTGTCAGCCAGGTAATTAACAATAATATATTTATTTTGTTTTCATATATTTTGAATAATATCTATTTGATTTTTTTTCTTTTTTTTGCAGGTAAAAGACAATTGTGATCAAATTAACCATTCAATGCAGCAAATGACACTCGATGAAACAACTGAACTACCAGTTAATTATAGCCTTAAGTAAGAAAACACATTAATCCACTAACACTTAACATTACTTCACTAACACTGCATAGTCACTTTTCAAATATATAGCTCACATTTAATCAGAAGTAAATTTGTAACAATAAGGATATTATTTTATTAAATCCTATAAGTTCCAAGTTATTCAATGTATTTAATCAATTATATTGAAGATGTAAGGTCAACTGTTGTTATGATAATCGGAAGATGGTGATCAGGAGTCTGCCTTAATAGTTTTTTTGGTACATAGGGGAATCTATCTTGACAAACACCTAACATGAAATTCTCAAATGACAGGAAACAGTTCCTAGAAACGATTACTACAACACTCTCGACAAATCCTCATAACTTCCTAAATACTACAAAATATTCATTTATATATAACCAAGAGAGAATTACCTAATTATCAATCGTAAAACAGACAAAAAGAATTGATGAATAAAAATATTAGTACAGTATGATAATGATAGCTCGCATTATCCAAAGTTAAAAAATCTATAAGAATGACTCCTGAAACTTTTATCAAAGTTCATCCATGAAAATTGGCTGATTTTTTTTTGTTGTTTTTTAAGTTCAGGTTTCTATAAATTTCTGTTCAGATTTGTTGTAGGAATAATGATTTTTACTAGTATGTTTTCTATTTTTTACTAAGTACTTTTTAAATTATTTAATAATTTTACATCTGTTATAGGTATTATGAGAACGAAACTAAAGTCAGTGAATCTGACCATGACACAGTCAATTATAGCATCAAGTTTAAAGAAAATGAAACTGAAGAACCTAAGGTAATAAAATTTAGTACCATTAATTTTGTCTTAACAATTTTTTTTTTTACTTTAATAATCACTAATATTTGGAATTCACCATCGATTATTATATAGAAAACGCTATCTAATTAAAAAGAAGTTTTTGAATTATAATTCCTTCATTAATCTTCCAGCTAATTAAGTTAGCAAGTCTTTTTGTTGATATTTAATTATGTTTTGATTTGCAACTACATTTTATTGATTCCTAATAATGTTTTACAGGCTTATAATCCTTGCTTCAGTGAAAAAGTAGATCCTGAAAGTGATTATGCCGAAACAGATCTTGATCAGTTGACAGATTATAGTTTGAGATATAACGAAGAAGAGCAACAAGACACTTCTACTCCAGCTGCAGATATTTTGAACAAGGTATGAATCGATACAATTTTAATCAACTCAATAAGCTTATGAAAAAAAAAAATAAAATAAAAATTATCTACTTATTCTTATATTGTATTCTGTCCATTTAGTGCGAAGATGTGGAAAAGGAGCCAGTGGAAGTGGTAAACTCTGTTGAAGTTTCTCCTGGGAAAATTATTGACTCAGGTAGTTTTTAATTTTTTTTTATTTTGTGTTGGTGTTAACTAAGTTAAAATGTATTAATCTTAACCCCAGCAGAGTCTTTTTCATTATAACATTTGTTATTGAATTAGGTTTCCCATTATGATAAAAAAAATCCTCTGTTCTGCGAGCCAAAATATTTTTACAATAATATATTTTTAGAAATAAAAAAAAAAAAATTTGAATTTTGATTCCTCTTGCCCTTATCACGACAGTAAACTTTAAAATTTTATAGGAGTCAAAACAAAATAAGATTTAGAGCTGGGTAGGTCCTATTGCACATAAAGCATTCACAATCAAAGTTGCCATCGTTAAATTTATTTCTAAATCTATTTATGATAACAAAGGAATTCTATTCTCATTGTGTGGCTGGCCAATTTTATCTATTTTATTGTTTTTAATTTATTCTATTAATAGAGGAGAAGTTAGTTGAGGGTGCAGTCAAATTAACACACAATTAAATAGAAACTTAATTTAATAGTGCCGACATTTTAAATTTTAGGCTTTCTTCAGGGCTATAAAATATAAGATAACAACCAGTAGTAAAATACAGTATATAAAGATGATAAGAAAAATAAATTATACTGATAATTAGAAACAAAAGGAAACAGTAGTTTTGTTAATTGACAAATATTATAATAATTAGGAACAACAGGAGCAACATGTGTTCATACAAGCAAAAGTATGAAAAATGTGTAACATAATAAACATTCATAACGTTCAAACGGACCTCTCTCCACAGTTTGAAACTGCAAAAGGTGTTAGGCAGGGTGATAGCCTCGCCTGTTTGTTGTTCAATTTGGCTTTGGAAAAGGTAGTGCGTGATTCAGGGATACAGACTTCGGACACCATCTTCAACCAGCTGGTCCAAATTCTCGGCTTTGCTGACGACCTGGACATTGTCGCAAGGTCATTTGAGTCCTTAAAAGATGCTTTCCTCAGGTTGGCGGAGGCAGCGAAGGATATGGGGATGCACATCAATCAGGAGAAGACAAAATACATGAGAGCTGGGCCGGGAACAGAGATTGCAGACCGACATCCTGTGATAATGGGCCCATTTGCGTTCCAGAGCGTTGACCTATTTGTGTACCTCGGATCAGTAGTAAATTGTGGAAATAGGATCTCCAGGGAAACAAGTCAGCATCTCCTCAAAGCCAACAAGTGCTATTTTGGCCTCAGAAAGCACCTGAGAAGTGCCTACCTCACCCGTCGCACGAAGTGCCTTTTGTATAAGACCCTCATTAGGCCCGTCTTAACTTATGGATCTGAGACATGGACCCTCACTGGTAAAGAGGAGAGGGAAATCCTCATATTTGAAAGAAAGATATTTGGGCCAGTTAAGATCGGGGAAAGCTGGAGGCGAAGGACAAACTTGGAGATCTACCGGATCTATGGCGAAGCTGATGTGATGAGGTTAATCAACTTAGGAAGACTGCGATGGCCTGGCCACGTAGTACGGATGCCAGACGATGAAATTCCCAAAAAGCTGCTGGATGGGAGGCTACACCGGACAAGGGGAAGAGGAAGACCTCGGCTTAGATGGGAGGACACCGTTGCCAGGGATGCTCTTCGCCTACTTGACATCCGCAACTGGCGAGCGGCTGCTCAAGACCAAACCACCTGGCAAAGACTTATTGAGGAGGCCAAGGACCATATCGGTCTGTAGCGCCACGGATGATGATGATGATGTAACATAATAAAATTTAAAAAAAATTTAAAGTATGAAAAATGTGTAACATTATAAAATTAAAAAAAAAAATACTGTGTAAAAAAATGTGTAACATTATAAAATTAAAAAAATGTTTACAGTATGAAAAAAAGAGTAACATATCTATGACGTATAGAATGTCAATACTGTCATAAAATGTGAAATATTATAATATAAATATATAGTAAACACAAGTCATTACTCTATGAATATTTCTACCAAATTATTTTGAAAAGTCTTTTTACTCTGAGCTCTGTAGTTACATTTAATTGCCAGTAAATATTTTATTGTGATAAAATTTATTTAATAATAAAAGATTTTTTTAATATTTTGTTAGGGAAGTGCGGGAACCTGGAAACTCCATTAATGTTTTCTCGGTGCAGTTCATTGGGTTCCGTGAGTAGTATAGAACAGCAGGATGATGGACACTCATCGGTCGTTAGTGAATTCAGGTAAATATTATTCTGAAGATTTTTCTGCATTGATGCCTCAAGTAAAAATGATTGATAAGAATGTTTAAAAGAATGAACTAAGAAGATATCAAAACTAAATATTTATATGTTTTATTTTTAGAAAAGTATAATATAAAATAATTGTGATTTAATAGTATAATAGTAGTAACTTTGCAAATTGTATCAACTCTATATTTTTAATTTTGTTTTAAAAATAATGGAAACATATCTTTTTAGCCGAATGACAAGTGGTATTATGTCTCCAAGTGAGCTCCCAGATTCTCCAACGCAAACAGTTCCTCCAAGCCCTAGGGTGAAAGCTGCTCCAATATTATGTGAGTATTATTTAGTATTTTTTAAGGATAGGGATTCCTGAATTTTCTGTGTTATATTTAAGCTTTTAAGTTGGTATACTATTTCGTATAAGTTGGTATATATGCTATACTATTTTGATTACGAAGTTTAAAGTTTTTTTTTTTTTAAGAAGTTGTACTGTATTTAATTTTCTATATAACTATGTAATTGCTATTTTAATGTTTAAATAATTGAATAAAATAATTTCAGCCTCAATAATGGAAAATGAGAAGCCGAGATCAGGTATTTTTGAAGACTCCGTAGTTGCATTCAAAGAGGAAAGTACGCCTGCACAATTTTCTACTGCGACAAGTCTCTCAGATCTCACTTTTGATGATGAACCACATGTAATTTTTTATTTTATATCAATTTATTTTTTATTTTGTTATTGAATTTGATTATAGTATTTTATTATTATTATTGTTTCTTTAATCATTTATACATTAATTAATATAATTTTTATTTTTCATTTGATTACAAAGGAAACTAATATAGAAAGAAAAGATTTAGAACTTACTGCTGTTTCTGAAGAAGAGGATGAACATGTTTTAGCTGATTGTATAAACATCGGAATGCTAAACAATAGCAGGTATATTCAGTTTTATTTCTAAAAAGCAATACAGTAAACCCTCGTTATAACGAACTCCAAGGGACTAGAAAATTCTCTGTTCGTTATAAAAGAATTCGTTATAGCTGAAAAATATATTGTATGTACATATATGTCTTGGTATAAATTCAGGTGGTTAAAAAGAGATATTTTCAATACAGCAGTCACTTTCAGGCACATGTTTATTTAGAAACTACAAAAGCAGTTAAAACTATGCAAACTAATATTTGCTCCGTGCTCCACCATGACATTTTTGTTTTTTGAATTTGAAGGTATTGTGGGATAACAGGTTGAAAAATACACCAGCTTCGTCCATATTAATAACATTCCTTGCATCATATTTTGTGTACTCTGGCAAAAACCTTTCCTTGATTTACTTTATTTTCTTCGCCACTAACTACCAGTGATGTTATCACATGACGTTTCTGATAAAGCCAAAGCCAGCCGGATGAGCACTATAAGTCTGAGATGCTCAATTCGTTAGTTATTTGACGTGAGCTAGTTTTAGGTCCTGAAATGGGTATTCCTGAGGCCCTCATTTCTCGGAACCACTGGAGAACATGGAATCAAGAGTTTCATGTGTTGCTCCTCTAATTTTTTTTTGCACATCCCGACGAAGACGCAGTAGAGGCATCGATTTTACCTTTATTAGCGATAATTTTTGATAAAGTAGATTTTGATACCCCGTATTTTTCCGCAATTTTCTATTTTTAATCAATTTTTTTATCCACTTCTTGAAGAATCACCAACTTCGAATTTTCTCTTTAACATAGTGCACGCAGCGGAAACGCACTTAAAAAAGCGAGACAGACTTGACCTCGAATAAAAGCAATGACAGGTTGAAACTACTAAAACCAGAAGCTGTCACAGACTGTGGATCCAAAATTGAGCTGAATAGAGAGGAGAGGTAAGAAGAATTTAGACAGAAAGGCGCCGCTCTATCCCGGGAATTAAGACATATCCTAATTTTTTTCTTCTTTATTTTTCGTTATAACTGAACAAATTCAATTCTGAGGTCCCCAAAAGTAGTTCGTCAGTCCGTTATAAGAGAATATTTCGTTATAAACGAGAAGAAAGCATAGTTTTCTATTCATTTTTCAAGGGACCGCAAAGATAGTTCGTTATAACCGTGTTCGTTAAAAAGAGGGTTTACTGTAGTAATAATTATATTTTTCTCTCATGTTTTTAGGTTAGACCTGGTATTATTGTTTGTACATAAGAAGACGTTTACTATTCATAGTTACATTATTAGATAGATGTCTCGTCTTATATAAATAATGTTTATAATCCTTATCTGTTAATGTGTTTCAGGGGTAAAGTAGAGGCTGTCAATACTTGTCAAGGAACAAGAATACCAAGAGGAACTGGCATCCCTATCAAAACTACATCTACCCATGCCTCGCAACCTGTAAGTATTTTAAATTTTATGTTTTTCTTTAAGTAAAACTTCAAATTTTTAAATTTATTAATTAAAATAGTAATCTTAAACACTCCAAAGAAGCATTTATCTCTATAATGACTATTCTTAAGTATATTTAGCCAAGCCTGCTAAATGGGAGCCCTTCCCTATTATACATAAGCCTTGAAGACACCCTTACTTCCTTAATATTGATTACTTATTGGTTTACCTTTCGGGAGAAACCTTCCGCTCAGATAGTATGTTTACTTCTCCCATTTTCTCGTTCACATAATTAGTTATTCGTTATCAACTCCTTGGTCAGCACAAAATTGTATTATTTTCCTCATAACCTCTGGTACTAACTGACAATTACTTTATTTGATGCTGTTAAATTTTTTTTTCTTTACCAATTTTGATACAATTCCTTACAAATATTCTAATCCAGGTTCTTGACTAAGTAGTGCAACTGTATGTGCAGATATTAAAAACATTTAGTAATAGAGGGAACAATGTGAAAAAACAACAAAAAGTAAAAAGTTTTGACACTTTCTCAGTCTTGATATTTGGTAGCAGTCAGTAGTATGGAATGGGCCTAAATTATAATATTTTATTAATATATACAATTATAAATAATAGATGTTGTTTTTTTAGATGGATGAAACTCCAATGGAATTTTGCACTGAGGGTACTCCTGCTAGTTTAAGCCATGCAACTTCTCGTAGTGAACTTTCTGTTGCATTATCTGATGCTTCATCTGACCATATTCTTGCTGAATGCATTCAGTCTGGAATGCCTCAACCACAGGTATTATTTCTGTTCTTAAAAGAACATAATATTTTACATTTTTAGCTTAATTATATACATATTATATGTCTTTAGATTTTTTAATCTTCTAAAGAAAGAAAACAAAAATTCAGCTATCTATTATTTATTGATTTCTTTGTGACTGCAAACTGCATGAAATTTTATATAAACAAAAGTGTAAGATATATTGTAAAAATTGGAAGCAGTCTTAGTGTATATAATTATGGAGTGGAGGTGTTTTCTCTTATGAATACATAAGTAAAAATTGTTTTTTATTAATATAATAATAAAATTTTTATTTACAAAAAATGACATAATACTTATTATATGATTCCGGATGCATCCTTATATCAAAGAATGAAAGTCTTGTTTTAAAACAATTTTTGTTTGTTTAACACACATTTAGTTTTTTAACTGTAGGAAAAACTTTTGTAGAAAAACCTACAAAAAAAAAAAAAAAAGTAATAATAATAATAAATAAATAGTTGTAGATATGAAATAAAATACAAAAAAAAATATAGATTAACGGTGTTAACTTAGTAGTAGGTGCTTAGTTCTCTTGTGGGTGTAAAATTTAACCTTTTCACGCTCAAGGGAAATGTTTTTTCCTTGAGCGTGAAAGGGTTAGGGGAATAGTTATTGATTATTCTCATGGATAAATTTTGGATTCTTTTGAGTTTCCTGTAGTCTGTTAAGCTTTATGTTGGGGTGGTATATGTAATCTGATGACGGTAATCTGATCATCAGTCTTAGAGTATCTCTCGTGTTGTCTAGACGTGTTCTTCTCGCTATCTAACTTATTTTTTCAATTATTTCCGTTATTTTTACTTTAAAACATTGCAATATTAAATTTCCCGTATAATTTAACATAATAATAAATTACAATAGTCTCATTCAGTTAATTAACTAGTTAAATATTATTATTTTAATAAATTTAACGAATAGTTATAGTATCAGTGAGTGAAGTAGTGGGGAGCAGTTGTTTGTCCAGCCTAATCCTCTCTGCTGCCGTGTAAACACCAGGTTAAATCTTATTGTTTTTATTTATACTTTTATCATAACATATACAAAATGGTCAGCTGTAAAGTCTGTAACAAATCAGCTAGCCAAGAGAAGGCGAGAGTAGCTTGTAACTCATGCCAAAATTATTTTCACATTAAATGCGTGAAAATCGATAACATCGATAATGAAATAAGCAAGAAATGGACTTGTCCAGAATGCGAATCAGTACCGAGGGCATTACCATCTACTGAGCCTGATACAGCGCTTGATCTCATGAAGATGTTATCGGCAGAGTTTAAAGAAATGAAGACCCGGCTGGAGGGGATAGAAGAGATTAAAGAGACCCTTCAGAAGCAATCGGAGCTCTCTTTTGAAAATATGGAAAAGTTAATAAAAATAGAAACACTATTAGAGGAACAAAATAGAAAAATAGAAATGTTATCTCTTGAAAATAATACTTTGAAAGCGAGAGTTTCTGAGTTAGAGGGACGTTTAAATCATTCTGAGCAGAGTAATTTAAGAAACTCAGTCGAAATAAGAGGTATTCCAGAAAAACAGGGTGAGACTGTGGTGGCCACAATATTAAACGTCGGTGCGGGACTCGGAGTCAAGCTGTGCCCGGAAGATCTAGATCACGCGGTGCGGCTTAGATCTAGACAGGAAGGTGTACCTGGTCCTATTATTGCACGATTTGTGCGGCAAAATTTAAAAGAGGAAATTGTAAAACAAAGAAAAATTAAAAGAGATTTTTCGACACGTCACCTTGGCTGGAAGGATAATGATTCGCATCGAGTCTATGTCAGCGACGCCATGACACCCGCAAACAAACACTTGTATTGGCTAGCCAGACAGAAAAAATTAATAGGAAAAATTAAATATGTTTGGTTCGGTGGTGGTAGAGTGAGGTGTCGCCAGGCTGATGGCTACCCAGCTGTTATTATTTCGAAACCCACCGATCTCGACGTTTACTCCTGAAGTAAGAATTTTCGTCGCATCAAACTTATTTTTAGTAATTATTTTATCATTGTTGACATCTTACTTTTATTCTTTGAATCTATTTCATTTTTTCATAACCATTATATCATACTCTCTTGACGTAGTGACATCTTATTTTTTCAAACAGAGAAAAATTTATTCATTTATACAGTAGAGAATTTATTTATTTTTGTATTTCATTTTGCATATGATGGATATAATTTTTTTTTATATAATAGACTTATTACTTTTTCTATAATGGTGATTTTTTTTTATATTGTAAATATTTTACTTTTTTGTTTTATAGTTTTAACATATTTTTATTTTCTAATTATGTTAGTTAATTCTAATAGGTATCATATTTTTCTTCTTTTTTTTTTATATAGAAGAATGTCTTTTTATTTTTATTTTTTCACTTATATTTTATTTTTTGAGAAACCTCATATTTGTTTATATTTTTAAAATGGAAAAAAAATATTATTTTCATATATCGAAGATATTTTATTTACTCACTATTTATTAAAGATGTATATTTTTTTTATTTTGACCAAATCTCATTGTACCTACTATTATATTTTATCAGTTGCCATTATCCTTAAGTTGTCTTATAAAAGTAAAACTAAGATATCTTCTCTGTACCACATTCAGTCTTGTTTTTTTTTTCATTTACTAGTTCTTTAAATTGTTTTTTAATTGGTTTATTCTTCTATCTACTAACATTGATTTTTTTCTTCTTATTTTGGTATTTATTTAAACATGTTTATGTTATTTTCATAGGTATTTTGTTTCGATCAATGATGAAGTTTTTTTGTATTTTTTATTTATATTGTATATATTTTACTTTTTTGTTTTATAGTTTCCAATATTTTTTATTTTCTAATTATGCTAGTAAATTCTAATAGGTATCATATTTTTCTTTTTTTTATATAGAAGAATGTCTTTTTATTTTTTCACTTATATTTTATTTTTTGAGAAACCTCATTTTTATTTATATTTTCAAAATAGAAAAAATATTATTTTCATATATCGAAGATATTTTATTTACTCAATTTTTATTAAAGATATATATTTTTATTTATTTACTTTATTTTTTTTATCGAATCTCATTGTACCTATTATTATATTTTATCAGTTGCCATTATCATAAAAGTAAAACTAAGAAATCTTCTCTGTACCACATTCAGTATTGTTTTTTTTTTTTTTTTTTTCATTCACTAGTTCTTTAAATTGTTTTTATTTAATTTATTTTTTCTTTCTACTATCATTAAATTTATTTATTTTTTTTTTTTTTATTTATTTAAACATATTTATGTTGTTTTTTTTCAAATGTATTTTGTTTCAATCTAAAATAGAGTGCTGGACGAAAAATAGTTACATCCTATCCCTCAGTCCTAATCCTTTTTTAAGTTTACCCACCTCTCTATCCCCCCACTATGACTAATATCCTAACTTCCTGTCACATCAACGCACAATCCCTCCTAGCCCACTATGAAGAATTCCAAAAATATTTCCTCGACAATTTTTATCATATAGTAGCCGTTTCCGAAACATGGTTAAAACCATTTATCCCTTCCTCTCAGGTTTCCCTTCTAAATTACTCTTTCCTACGACATGACAGACTTGATCGCACGGGAGGTGGAGTCGGGCTGTATATTCATGATAGCCTGAAAGCCAAAATCCTATTGCAGTCTCCTCCTAATCCCTTACCTCACATAGAATATATGTTTGTTGAAATTTCAACCATCTCCTCACCCTTGTTATACGCCGTCGTCTACCGACCTCCTCGTGTTCCATTTGATGACATCTTCCAATCCTCCCTTGTCCAACTGGTCTCAGCATATAATAATATAATTATTTCTGGTGATTTTAATACAAATATGTTATCTGAGTCCAGCGACAAATCCTTCCTTACCGATTTAATATACTCCCTCAATCTATACCTCGTTCCTTATCACCCTACTCATCACTCTCAGCATACTGATACCTGGTTGGACCTTCATATTTCTGACTCTCCTATAAAAATTATTTCCTCATCGCAGCATCCCGTTCCTTTCCTATCATCACACGACCTTATCCATATTACTTATGATCTGCCTGTCAAATCCTTCAATCCAAGAGTCATATCATATCGTAATTTGGACCTTCTTTCCTATGAATCACTTCAACCTGATCTGGACTCTATCCACTGGGACACGATATACTCCGACAACTCCATTGATCCTATGGTCTCCACTCTTACCTCAAACCTACGGTCCATACTAGACATCCACGCTCCCCTGAAAACCAGAATCTTACGCCGTCCTACTGCGCCTTGGCTCACCCCCGAGATAAAGGATATGATGAAGAGAAGGGAAGCGGCAAGACGCAAATTTCGACGCACCCGTTTGCAAGAAGACTATGTGTCTTTCAAGAAGCTCCGCAATGAAACCCAATGCGCAGTGCGACGTGCTAAATCCCTCCATATCCATTCTGTCCTTTCCGATGCTCCTGATGCTAAGTCTAAATGGAAAATCCTTCGAAAATTGTCCTTTCCTGAACCCAATAACCTTAGTTCCTTCCAAGTCACGCCTGACGAACTCAATAACCATTTTATATCCTCAGCTCCTAATTCTTCGACAACTCCTGGTATTAATTACCAAAACTTCAATCCAGACAGTTTCTTCTTTTCTCACGTGTCCTACGATGAACTACTTACTGCAATTCTGAAATCACGTACTAACGATTATGGACCAGACAAAATTCCTGTGAAACTAATAAAATCCAGCCTCCCATCCCTCATACCGGTACTATATCATATATATAATTTCTCTTTGCAAAATTCCACTTTTCCTTCTTCCTGGAAAACCGCTCTCGTCCGACCACTAAATAAAGTTCCCAATCCTACATCACCGCAAGATTTCCGTCCTATTTCTATTCTCTCCAATCTATCAAAGCCGCTCGAACGCCTTGTTCAAACCCAGCTATCAAATTTCCTTGAAAAAAACTCTCTCCTTAGTCCTCTCCAATCCGGTTTTCGACCCGGTTATTCTACCCAATCCGCTCTCCTTAAAATAACACAAGACCTCCAAAATGCCATTGATAACCAAAAATTAACTATACTTATCCTCCTAGATTTCTCAAAGGCGTTTGACACGGTTGACCATAGTATCCTTCTAACCAAACTCCAAAATCTTCCAGTATCCAACAGTGCTTTGCGCTGGTTTCAATCCTTCCTCTCCGATCGTTCTCAGTATGTAGTAGTGCCGGATCAACCTCCTTCCATTACCCTGCCACTATCCTGTGGTGTCCCTCAGGATCGTCTCTATCCCCCACTCTATTCGCTATCTATATTAATGACCTCCCTCACCTTATCCATCACTCTAAATATCACCTCTATGCTGACGATTTCCAAATATACCTTTCCTTCCCACCCTCCGACCTATTACCAGCTACAAAAAGACTACAAGAGGACCTAAATCGAATAAGTCACTGGGCTGTAGTCAATAAGTTAAAACTTAATGCTGAAAAAACAAAAGCAATTGTAATAGGATCCCATCACCTCCTGAAAACAGTTCCACATATCCCAACCCTATTCCTAAATAGTAATCCTATAAAGTTCCACCCGACTGTTAGAAACCTGGGAGTAACCTTCGACCAAACTCTATCCTTCAAAAATCATATTTCCGAAATCTCCCGTCGAACCTTTTCAACCATAAAGCGACTATATTCCCTCCGTCACCTATTTCCGTATGAAACCCGAAAACTCCTCGTTACCTCTCTAATATTTCCTCACTTCGACTATTGCTGTACGGTATACGATGGTGTTTCTGGGGATCTCGAAGTAAAAATAAAACGCTTATTTAATTGCTTTGTCCGATTCATCTTCGGGGTCTTCAGGTACGCCTCCGTGTCTCAATTTTATGGCGAGTTGAAGTGGCTTTACCCTTCCAATCGTCGCAAGTATTTCCTTGCGACATACCTTTACCAAGTTATCCAATCCCGCCGTCCATCATACATTTTTGACCTCCTTCAATTCAAATCCTCTGTTCATCCTCGTTGTACACGCTCCAGGCCTTCGGATTTATACACTACGGCCCACCGAACTGCACATTTCGACAGATCCTTTCTCATTTGATCCTCAATCCTATGGAATTCTATCCCTCCTTCCATCCGTCACTCCAACTCTCTTTCAACCTTTAAATCCCGCATATTTAATCATTTAATGAATACCCAGGCTCAATAAAATTGTAAATAATTTATTATTATCATTATTTATTTTTTGTCACTGTTTTTGTTTTCTTCTTATTTGAATATGTCTAATTTTATGTAAGTCATGATTAACTTGTTAATATGTATTTAACTTACTCTAAGACTGCAAAGCACATTTTGTAAATTCTGTATTTTTTTATTCTAAAGGGACTTGTCCCAGGATAATAAAAAATTTATTTATTTATTTATAAATGATTAATTTGTTTTGGCGGCTTTAGTTGAATCTTTTGGGGAACAGTATACTATAGTGTATAGAGCACTAGTCTATTGTTCCATGGGTCCTGGGTTTGATCCTTGGCTGTGGTAGAATATTATTTAATCTGTTATTTCAGCGGGGAGGCAACCCTATGGTATGGAGACTATATGTACTGAGCCAAAGACTCTTCATGGGTTGTAGAGGTATAGATTTTTGTTTTGGCGGCTTTGATTTTTTTTTTTTGTTTTTTTTTTTAAATAAGTAACATTTTGAATATATTTTTTTTGATTTATTGTTTTATTTTTTTTTTTAAACTGAGTAAAGAAAAAGTAGCACTGATGTGCAATTTTTTATAGGTCAGCGTTGAATGCCAAAACAATTGATTAAGGATTACCACAGCAAATAAGAGATAGCTCAAGATTTCTCACTATCCCTCAACCTTGATTGTTTTTTGTTTCTCTCTCCTAGAGCTTGTCTCTTAATATATTTATTTTTTTAATTATAAGTATAAAACTTTTTAATTTATTTATTATTACATAACTTATCATTGCATAATTTACAGGCTTTGAATCAAACTTTCGAGAAGAAAAAAACCAAAGCAGAAACAGCCCCAGCTGGAGTGAAAGTGTCCATAGTGAAACCAAGGCCAGTCTCAATCCCGGCTACAAGGTGGGGGTCTTTGTAAAGAGCGTTTCAAACTGTAACTAATCGACAGATCAGTTGTGTCAGCTGATCTTTTGCACCATGTTTGATAGAGTGTCTGTTTGTTATCAATCTGTGAAAAGTAGACCTTAATTCAGTAGAGTCTGAAATATCTAAAAGTATTATAATCCATTTTATACAGTTAGCATTCGTTACTGATTATTGTTGATTTAGAATGTACTGATCAACTTATGAAAATAAGCAACTATTGATTTTGTGTTACTAATTAAATTAAACATCATAGCTGAAAATAGATGTTGTCGATTATCAAGTATTTGCAATAATTCCTTTGGATGATTTTTGTTATTATTTAATTTTGAAATTGGTTAATATAGTTAATTTTCAAATTATAATACTTATTATGGTGTAAGAATGGTTGACTGTAGGTAGATATTGAGGAGAATTTAATTCGGGGTGCAGTCATCAAAATACTTTAAGTAAGTAAAACTTTTTTATTTTGCCAATGTTTAGGACTAAATTTTAGGCCATCTTCAGTGCTATAAAACAATAGATAACAACCAGTTGTAATAGACAATATACAAAGAAAATTATTATTGTGTAGGTTTTTGTTTTCAGATTTTTCATACCGTTTCAATATTAAATTAGGGTATAAGTTCCATTAAACCTGCTTGTAAATACCACTTAAGAGTAACAGGTACTTGGTGCAATACCACAAAATGTATTAAGTCTGATGCTTGACGCCACTTGTAAATTCAAGAAAGAAAAAAATAAAATAAAGTAAATATATATATAAAACAAATATATCAGGTATAAAGAGAAATTATAATGCTAAGTAATGAGTGATTGTGTCCCAGGCCATTTCATTTATATATTAAATTTTGCTTCTAATTATTAGTATAATTTCTAATAAATATATATATTTTTTTTTGTAATTTTCTCTTTCATTATTTAGTATTTATAATTTCTCTTTATACCTGTTAGAAATTTTGTTTTCTTGATACATTCTGTTTGTTTATTTAAAGTCACTATATGCTGCTATGGCTAATCAGACAATGCTACAGTGAGATTCCTAAATTTTGCCTATCCGGGTTGAATTAGAATATGGATCTTTAACGAATACCTGACATCTCACCGGCTTGGGTCCCTCCTGAAGGACGGCATAACTGAGAATTTTTACTCTCATTAAAAAATCCTAGAGCCACCTCCAGGTTTGAACCCATGACCTTGGGCATGTAATTTATGTATTCTTTTATATAACTGGTTGTTATCTTTTGTTTTATAGCCCTGATGATGACCTAAATGTTAGGCCAAAACTTTGGCACAATAAATTAAGTTTCTTCTCATTTAAGTGTTTTGATGACTGTACCCCAAATTAACTTCTCAATATAATATTTATTATTGAAACATCTACTGAGATTTTCAACACTGGCTATGATGTAATTTGTCTGTTTAAAAATATCATTCTAACTTCAACTTCTTAGATTGAGTTATAACTGTAAACTCTCTACCTGTAAATATTACTTGGTAAAGATATAATTTTATATGTAGGAAGATTAGATAAGAACAATAACATTCATATCAGTTGACGTTTCAAAGATACATGCTTCGTTTTCAAAATTGTTTACAAACTTCTATATTTAACGTTAATATAGGTGTGTAATTAATAAAATCATTTCTTCTTTTGTTTTTTCAAAATTGTCATTAAATGAAATTAGTCACTATATATATATATATATATATATATATATATATATATATATATAATATATATATATATATTTTATTATTTTTTTTAATTGATTACACAAAGATTATTTCTTTTCATTCTCACTTATTAATCATTTATTTCATAACTATTGCACTATTGTTAATAGTTGTTGTTTTAATTGAATATTTTCAGTTATGATGTTTTACTTTTTAAGTGTTATCTCATCAGTATTTTGAACTTTGTTATATTATTAAAAGACTAAATCTAATTTATCTCTATTAAATAATGGTTATACTCTTGTTAGTTAAACTGACAATAGCAACAGTTTTTTCTATCTGTTACTCAATGAATTATTTTATTTAGCTATTACCTAATTTCTCATTATTTTATAAATATTTTTATTATTTTGCAGAATGAGGCAACTTGTTGCTGAGGATGAAATTTCGGTGTTCGCTACTGAAGGAAGCCCTGGAAATTTCTCTATAAGATCATCTTTATCAGATTTAACAATCAATTCAAAACCTGAGAGGTAATAAAATATTAGTAATTATTAATCTGCTTAAAAAGTAATTTGGGTTATTAATTATATTAGTGATTATTTGTCAGAAACTTAGTCTCTAAAAAAAAAAAAAATAGAGTGAAGCAGAAAGAGTTTTAAAATATCAAAATCTTTTTGTATATCTTTTCACCGAGTAAACTTAATGAATAATAAATTAAAAAGGTTATTCATGTTAATTATAACTCCTCCATAAAATATGGGTGAGGAAAAATGATATCAGTCCAATATAGGAAAGGCGACTCTTTCTCTATACAGTTGTAGTGAACGATTGTTGAAATAAAAGTCCCAGATTTCCATTGTGAAAATTTTTAAAAACAACATTAAGGAAAAAAAAAATTAATAGAGAAAAATAATTCATAATGCAGGGAGCAGCGTGGTATAGCGAATAGATCACTAGTCTACTGTTCTCTGGGTCCTGGGTGCAAATCCCAAGAATATTATTTATTCTGTTAATTCAGCCGGGAGACGGCTCTAGGGTATGGAGACCCTCCGTGTGCAGACCCAGGATCTATTAAGTGGGTACTCAAAAATGGGGATAAACCTGGCGGCTGAGTGTGATCTTGGCTTAATCACCTCATTGCAAGGCCGTTGGCCTAGAAAAAGTACGAATCTCTGTATGTGCTCACCCCAAAACCTTCATGGATTGTTAAGGTACGGGTTATTTTTTTAATTCATAGTAGTAGGTAGGGTGTTAGTTGAGCTTGGCTCCATATCACATAGAAAAATATTACCTAAAGATGGCAATAAGTCCGAAACATTTTAAAATAATTTATTAATAAAGTGGTGGAGTAAATGACAGCCTTCTTGGTTCTGCAACTAGTAATTCATAAATTTATTTTTGATAAAGTTTACTAACAATTAATGAAGAAGATTTTCTGGAAACATACTGTAGTATGCCTTCAGTGCTTGAGGTTGAACGAATACCTTTTTTACGAATGATATTCTGAAATAGGGAGTCAAATTGAAATCTGTGAAAAATAAAAATAATAATAATAATGATAATAAAAACAATCTGTTAGTACAAAAGACTAAACTTATTAAATATGCTAAAAGAGAAACTCAAAAATTAATTAATAAAGAAACTTGATAACTAAGTTGGAAATGAATTTTTCAACAAATTCTCCACAATTTCTAGCATTTTTTGACACTGGATGTCTTAATGGATAAATTGCTATAAATTTTAGTTTATTTATAATTGCATGCCATGATGTATTTTAACATTTAGAGTCGATGAAGTATTTTCAGGTTATTTAACTAAAATGATGAATATATCATTGTCATCATACATCATTGTCCAGAGTTTTCTTTTACTTCAATAGTTGTAAGATATATATTTGGCCGTTTCTAAAAGAAGTTTATTGATATATTTTTTTACTTTCATATATAATCTTACACTGCTGATGAAGCAGTTTACGTTACGATTATATATAGATAAATATGCATGATGGATACTTGAAAATGGCCCTAGAGGCTGAAACTTTGTAAGGTGTGAAAGTAAAAAAATATATCAATAAACTTCTTTTGGAAATGCCGAATATATATCTTACAAATGATGAATGTATAATTATTAAAATCTATTTAAATTTAATTAATAATAAATTTAACTGCATATTTCCAAGTTTTGATTATCCTTATTCAAAAAAAAAAAAATTAATTTTCTTCATATTTTTTATGTTTGTATATTTAGCTGCTCTTTAGAAGTCATTAATAACATTCAGCTTCAAGATGAACCAGTTTTCAATAAGATATTATATTTTAGGAATGGGCTTGAAACACCTCCACAAATCGCTGCTGAAAACCCATCCCCCTTAAGTTCTTTGGAGCCTGATGGTAAGAATACTGATTTATTATGTTTAATTATTAATTTATAATAATTATTAAGTAATTTGCATGCCCATAGACATTTTATAACTTAGCAGCTTCTGTTTTTTGTTTTTTTAGATGTTTATAATGATAAATTCGCTATGAAATCAAATTGATATTTATATTTCTTATGTTATGTTTAGTTGATGATGGAGAAGTTATTACTGTGTTGTCGGCCACTTCAGGGGATGACGTGACCCTTGCAGATCAAGAGGATCAAGCATTGCTGATGCAGTTAATTTCTTCCGGAATGCCTTCAGGTATGTTTCCCATTTTTATGATGAATGTTGAAGTTTTTCATGAAGATTAGTTCACCCTGACTTATTGCTTGGAAAATAATTACAATTAACCCTTTTTTGGAATGACAATGTATGGAGATAAGTCATATCCAGTAAACAAACACATCATCAAACGTTTTTACCCACATTGGAGGTCGCACAATAAGATTGAAATGTAATGAAGCCAGGGGAAATATCTTTTTATAACAATATACTTAACTTCCTCTTTGTAGACATTTTTTTTTTCTCGAATTTATTCCTTCCAGTTACTTGATTTACTAAATTTTGAAATTTAATTAACCACTATCGGAAGTGCTACTGACAAAAGGTACATGAATTGGATACTTGATAATGCCCAAATAAAATGAGACATTTGAATGCTCAGATTGTTTTTAAACAAAACAACTTTTAAGATCGCTATTGGATAACTGACAAAGTTCCACAAGCTAGGTTTACAATTTGCTTACAGTACTCATTTACAATGACTGAAACGGACAAAATTCCTCACATTTTCTTTCAATAGAAAATTTAGAGCAATCAGCGATTAATTTAAAAAATTGATTGTCTGACAGCTGATTTGATTAAAATGTAAATGTTTGGTACTAGTCAGTTATATGGGTAACATCGAAATAGGTAGTGAAAAATCGATCATATGACCTTCCTAATTCCTAATAACCTACTTAATTCAATATGGTTATACCAACACAAAAATATATTCACATAATAAACAATAAATAAACTGCATTTATTTAATTCCATTTTAAAAATTTTGTGGGGTCATCTATAGCATAGTGGCTAGCATAACAGCTTTCTATGTCAATAGTCGCGGGTTCAGATCTGCAGTTGGCCCTTGGATTTTTTAATGTGAGTAAAAAATCCTTAGTTATGCCATCCTTCGGAGGTGATGTAAAAAGGTGGTCCTGAGCCTGTGCAATGTCAGGTACTACTTAAGAATCTACTTAAGAAGTATACTTAAGATGCCTATCCTAATAAAACTTGAATAGGCAAAATTTAGAACTCCCACTGTAGCATTGTCCGATTAGCCATAGTAGCATAAAGTGATGTAAAATAAATAAACAACAATAACAATTTTGTATGTCATTTAGTGTAGTTACAAATAAATCTCAATTTTTATTTGGTTTTATCCAGATGAATTCTGCTAAATATGATGCAAAGAAGTCTTCTTTTCTCATTCCCCCACTTTGCACTTCCCCCAGAGCCTTTCCTTCCTTTGAGTATCAACTTTAAATGTGTCTTTAGACATACCCAGTTGCTTCTGGCAAAATCTTTTATTGGTCAATTCCTTAGTCCAGAAAAAAATAAATTAACGATTTTTCCAAATCTTACCTTGATCCTTCTAACCAGTTATCTTTTCTTATCTCTTTCTTTTCTTAACATCCTCTGAAATTGCCATGTTAATTTGGACATTTTCCAACATAGTCTTCATGTCATGATAATTCCATGCACTTTAAGAAAACTCACAGCACATTGTTTGCTATTAACTTTACTGTAAATATCTGATATGGGGGGTGTAAACATTGTATTATTGAGGAAACATTTGCCAGATAATCAACCATATAATAGATTTTTCACTAGCTATTTCGATGTGGCCTGTATAAACGACTAGTACCAAATATTTTTATTGTAATTCGCATGATAGATATTTCATTGTTGTTGTTGTTGTATTTTGCCTGAAATAATACAAGTCACTACTCTTTTCTAATTTCAATAATAACACTAATTGCAAGTCACTATTTAAAAAAACTACCTTTTTGTTTTTATGTTATTGTTGTCGCACTAAATGAATATTGTTTGGATTTTATAAATTATCCAACATAATGCTCATTATGGCTTTTGTGTTGTACTTTTTGCAATTGTGTGCTTTATTATTTTGGAACCAAATAATTCCTTTTTTTCTGCATGGCATTTTGAGCTTTTTAAAATTGAATGGCCATTTGAGATTGATGATTCAATTTATAAATTAACTTATTTGATTTAAATTTGTAGTTGGAGATAAAATGAAAGAGAGTACTGATACTTGGGCTGAAGAAACAGGAGAAGTTTCTTTTCCGAGTTTGTCTGTCCCAGAGAAGACTGACGACGATATGACAATAACTGAGTCAAGGGTTATTCCTTTAGAGTCGGGAAAAGTAGCGCTTATATCTCACTTGGATATGGAAACGAGTTTCCTAGAGCAAACGCAACCTCCCTCTAACATGGCTTCGATTCTCTCATTGTCTTGCGATACCTCATTAGCAAACGAACTAAAGCCTTCTGATTTCAAGTTAACTGATTCGACTGTTCAAGATTTAGAAGCAGTGCAACCACCTTCAGGTAAACTTTAATAGTTTAGTTCCTTCATGCATTAATCATACATGCACAAGTCCCTTAAAACACATTGATATAAACAAAAATATTGGTAAATATTATGATGAATATAAAGTCGGTAAAAAAACATCATTAGAATCTCCCTTTTTTTGTTTCTTTTTTTTTTCCTTTATAATTAACCCTTATGGTTCTCCAGCTTTTATAAATGATATTTCTTTTCTAATTGCTCCTGTGCATATTATTATCATATTAGGTTGACTTAAAAGTAATTTCGGCTTGCACCAATAGATATCATTATGTTTGTTTTGCTATTCTTTTGTTTATGCTAGAATTTGATTCTTTTGTGGTTTGATAGAAGACACTTTTATGTTGCTATAGAAACAAATTCCATATACCCTTGTTTAGAACTGTTAGTTACGGTCAATTTTAATATGTAGTGCAAAAATAAGCATTTTTGACATTTTTATTTTCATAAAGGCAAGTAAGCAGCTGAGGCTCACAAAGAGTTAATGATGTTTAAAGAATTTTGTTCTAGAGATTTTTTACTTAAAGATGATCAACGTTCCGTTCAAACTTCTGAAGTTTATGATGAATGATAAAAGCCATCATTGAATCAAGTCTTTAAATAACTGTGCAAGATATTATGAAAAGGTTAAATATATCACATAAAACATCTTTGGAATTGTCGAATAGAAAGAAATTCACTTACAACAAATCAATATTTCAGACTTTAAGCAATCGAACCTTTTTTTTTTTTTAAATGAATTTTCATTGGTAATGAAAAATGGATTGTCTAAAATAACATTAAAGATCATGGTCCAAAGCATGATGAACCATCACAAACCATATCGAAAGTTGAATTGCATCAGAAGATCTGTCGATTCGGTTGGATTACAAAGGTTTTGTGTATTTTGAGCTGCTTCTAAGTTACCAAACAATCAATTCAAATGTTTATTCCCAACTACTTTAAAATTAGAGGAAGCAATCAAAGCGAAAAGGCCAGAATCAGCAAACTACAAAGGAATCATGTTTTCCCAAAACATTGGATGACCTCACACATCTTTAGCAACACTTACAAAATTATTAAAGCTTGGTTGGTAAATAATGCCGCATCACATACATAGCTCCTGACTTTGGTCTGTCGGACTATCGTTTATTTCGAAGTTTACAAAACTATTTAAATTGTGAAAATTTCAGTGATAACAATGACCTCAAGTAGCACTTGGTTGGTTTGTTTACTGATTGAAATGATGAAGTTACCAGAAAGATGGCAAAAGGTCATTGAACAGAATGGAAGATATTTAAATGATTAAATTTCATTTTTTGTATAGAAACAATTAAGTTTTATTTCACATTAGAAAACCCAATAGTTTGTTTGAATTATAATTTCAGTCATGAATTTGTCAGTAATATATTTTTTTAATAATTGATAAGCTGTTGAATATTTCAAAAAATTTGTCAGTTAATACTTGTAAGGGCAATCTTATTAGGGAGTCACTCATCATAAAATCCTCATTGCAATTAAATCATTATAAGAGCTATCAACATTTTCAAATTCTACTAGAATTTAAATCACTTGGAGAATTGTTTTTTAAAATATTCACTGCCACTATTATAATCAACATTTATAAAATTGTCTTCATTTATTTTTGGGCTCAATATATAAAAAAATAAGAAAAGGCCATGATATACAGCTGTAGATGCCAATTGCTCTGTTATGGATACTTAAATGATAAGGCAATGGTGCCTTCATTTTGCCTACAAAGAGTTTTGGCATGTTTTGCCATTTTACCTTCCATGTGACCAACTGTTACTGTGTGAGGAATGGTTTACGACTGATGAGAGTTATATTATTATATTGATTATATCTTCATCACTCCATCTGATCTGTTGGATTGGAATCTGTGCTTTTCTTCTTATTTTATTAATTATTGCTCACTACATTAATACCATAAAATAATCTTGAAATACCTATACTTCCTACCTATCAGATATTCTTAGGTCTCTGTGATGTTTACATGCTTTATCTTACTTTCAAAGTCTTGCAATGTTCGTATACATCTGGAATGCTTCACTTAGATATTGGTCGGTCTCTTTTTGAACAATTAATTTCAACCAAGAACATGTGATTTAGTACCACAGTTTTAGTACCACATCAGTTCATTTCTGTTTCTTGCTCTACCTCATTTTAAAGACGTTTAAAAAAAAAATAATGATAGACATGAAGGATTAAGAGATTAATTGAAGCAAGGAAATGAGTGAGTTAGCAAAGAGTAGTCTATGCCCTAGCCTAGCTTTGTTAAATTGTTTTTGTTTTTAAATTATTGATCCTCGTTAATCAAATTAATGCATGTATCTAAATGAAAAAATATAACCTTAATGCCAATGTACTATCAAATCAAAGGGTATCTGATATAATTCAGTGATCAATATTTGTATATATGCTTAGGTCTTTAAAACTAAATTATGGTTGTCTGATATTTTTTTTCTTTTTTTTTTTTTTTTACATATTCCTGCAATTTCTTAAAAGTTTGAACTGAACTATACTGTATCATGACTGTTAGTTTAACCCTAAAATTGTTTTTCTTCCTTAACCCCTTAGCAGTTGTGGACTACTATAGTAGCTTTGCTTCTATAGCATTTCAAGTCCGTTAGCTACTGTAGTAGCTCTGTTTCTAGAGCCATCTAGTGGTCTAGCAGACAATGTGAAGTATGTTTCCTTGACAACAGATATCGTACAGATCCACTTTTGGCTATATTATTGAGATTGAGGCTATAATACTGAGAGCAGATTTCTATGTTATTGCGTATTTTGTTTAAAGCCAGCCTCTGAGCACCCTGAAAATCAATTTCCAACTCGAATCATGTATCTAGGATATTACTGGTTTAATTGTATATTTTATATTTGACGAGGGAGTGGCTCAGTCTAGTGGATAGAGCACTAGTCTACTGTGCTCCGGGTCCTGGGTTCGAACCCCGGCTGTGGCTATTTCAGCTGGGGGTCGATCCTGGGGTATGGAGACCCTCCTAGAATCAGTACGAATCTCTACATGTACTGAGCCCAAAACTCTTCTTCATTGGTTGTAGTGGTACAGGTTTTTGTTTTTTTTGTTATTTGAAGAATTTTGCATAATTAAAGAATTTTTACAAACATGTATCGAATTTTTTCATGTAATATGTCTGATTGTAACAATAAGTTTTAAGAAAAAGAATACAATTTTTAAAAAACTGAAGAAATAATTAAAATTTGAAGAAAAGCGGTGTGAAAAAGTAGTCGGCCCAGCTGGGACAGTTGCCTTTACTACCAACCGGTCCAGCAAGCCCGATCTACCTCCGCATTAAACGGACGCTTAAGGGTTAATTTCTAAAGTATTCAATTAAGTATAAAGATAATTTAAATTTTGTTGAATTTATTGGACTAAGAAGTAAGAAGAGAAAAAATAATGTTGTAAACTGTAAAATTAACCGGAATACTGCTAAATAAGACTCCAATCATCTTGCATCAAAACTCTCCCTTATTAATATCCTATCTTCCTTTATTGTTATTAGTTTTCTTTATAAGTAGTTATAAACTTACTATGTTGAAATTGAATTTTATTCTGTTCCTGTACATTTGAATTATTTCTAAAATTGTGTAGAATGACAAATTGATTACAAGCTAGTTACCTTTGACTAGTTCACATCTTGTAGTATTTTCAGTTGTAGATCACTTCAAATTTAGTCTTATCATAGAGTAACTATTTTTTTTCTTTTCAGGAATGGATAGCATTTTATCATTAACGTGTAGCTTAGAAGGTGATAGGAAGAAGACTGAAAGCCTTTTGGAAAACGTAAAGCCCCCGCCAGACATGGATGATGCTCTAGATTTGGACAACTCCATGGTCAGCGTTGCTAGCCTAAGATCGGAAATAGCGGATGATCCATCGACTCCTCCCCTTCAGAGGCGCCTTACTCCAAAACAGAGAAGAGACCTTGGAAATTTCAGGTATAGTATATAAATCAATCACAATATTAAATATATTTAGAGTCTATAATTAGATTTAATACATTTTGTATTTTTACTTCATTTGATATTATGGAAAAGGATTGCTCAAATTTAAAACAGACTGAACTAAATATATGTCTATTGAGCTCCTTGGACAAAACTTAACTTATTTATTTTAAACTTTAAAACGTGAACAAAATCCATGATAGTTGTTAGGGCGCCATAAGGATAGCAAAAAAAAAAAAAAAACCTTGGACGACCTTTCCCTAAATTACCAGCACTGGAAATATCTGGTTGTCTTTAAAATTAGTCAGTTAATTTAACATTGCAGAAAAATTAATTGTTAAAAATATTCAAATGTATAGAGAAAAAAAATTGGATGGAATTTCAAATGATTACAAATGCCTTTTGAAAACTGATTTATTGATAAATTCATTGTTAAACATAATACAATTAATTTTAGAAAAATAGAAAAAAAAAACACAACTCAAAAAAAAAAATAGAAGAAAAATTATAACTCTAATTTAAAAATAATAACATTAATTTTATATTAAAAAGAAAAACAAAACAAAAAAAAAAAGACAAATCCTAGACATAATTCTTAATTTGGAAAATAAACTATGATAAAACTTAATTCTGTATTTACAAAAAAAAAATGGAATTAAATTTTAATTATTTAAAATCTGTATGGGAAAACAGATGAATGAAAATTAGGTTGATAATTATATTAAATTACAGATTAATGGTTACATTTAATATTTACTGTTAATGAATATAAATATATATATATATATATATATAATATATATATATATATATATATATATATATATATATATATATATATATATTATTGTTATAATACTTTATTTTTTTTAATTTAAAAAATGAATAATGCGTGGTAATTTTAGGGTTTTCAAATTAATAACTCTGAGTCTTGGCTAAGGCTAAAAAACTTATTATACTCTACTTTAAAACATACTACAAAATAAAAACATAAACTTAAATTGACTTAAAAACTATTTAAATTTAAATATATATAAAATGTATATATTATCTGAATTAGCTGTCTTCAGTTGATTCTCCATTCCTATTTTTCAAAATGATGTCTTCAAATTCCTTGAAATCACAATAATTTTATATTTGGTGGCATAATCCAATCACGTGTTTCAACGTCTTGCTTCGTCCACGGCTCATAACAGAAAAGAGAGTTTTCATGCATCCATTCCGATCGACTGTACACAACATAATAGCGGCCATTCCCAGAACCCACGCCATATTCTCCCACTTTTTGCGCATTTTGGTTATTCTTTCTCATTGACCGATCACCTCGTGCCCTCTTGATTTTCCACAATTCTTATTATTTCGGTCTATTTAATATTAAGATTTTAGAGCCGAAGTTTATTTGCGATTCTCCCAAAAAAGGTTGCTTGAAATTATTCTTATTGAGCTTGTTTAGCACTTTGTCAAACAGTCTGATAGATCACTTAAAAATATGATAATTTGAATGTAGTAAAGTAATGATAAACATTGGTATTTCCAGGTACAACACTTACGTAATAAAAGGAGAAGATAAGAATGAGCCTGCTAAAGAAACTACTGAGTCAAGGGTGGAAAGTGAGCCAACTGAAGCAAAGGAGAAAGTGAAAGAGAAGATGACTCCAAAGCAGAGGAGGCAAGCTGATAGGGACAGGTTTAGGACCAGGACAATAAACGATGCACCTCCAAACCTGGAAAGGTAGGTTCAATTTTAACTAGTTATTATTAATATTTTTATTAAGGAGAAGAGGCTTTAACTTAGTAATGTTAAAAAAAAAAAAAAAAAAAAAAAAAACTACTTCTACAACTCATGAAGGGTCTTAGGCTCAGTATATATTGAGATTCATATTGTTCTTGGCTAATGGTTTCTTAAGGAGGTGATTATGCCGAGATCACCCGCAGCCGCCAGGTTTTTTTCACTTTGATTTTTGGTTACCCACCTTATAGAAGCTGGGTGGGCTCTAGGGTGTCTCCCCATCCCAGAATTGTACCATGGCTGGAATATCAGAATATATAATTATTCTGCTACAGCTGAGGTATGAACCCAGGACCCAGAGGAAAGTAATTTAATCATCTATCTATCGGAACTTGTTGCTCCCCCAAAATTACTGATTTTTCTATTAATTTTCCATGAATGTTGTCATAAAAGTATTTTTAGAGCCTTGATATTTTTCTGAATCCTTAACGGTAAGGGTCACAATATGTTCAAAGAAGTTTTCTGATGTGATGTCAGTTAACAAATAAATGTTATCTCTTCGTCAGTTGAAATTTTAGATAATATTAATAATTATTTCAATCATTTCTTAACTAAATTGTAAACATTAAAATGTAAGCTTTAATTTAAAACAAAATTGTTAGTAATCTGTATAAAATGTTCTCTAATTATTGCTTACAAATCATATAGATACATTATGAAAGTAATATTAATGTTGATAGATTATCCAGTGAGGAGAGCTCACCACCAGAAACAGACATACAAGAAGCACCTGAAAGCACTAGTGAAGCTGAAGAACCTCCTAGGCCAGTTGTTGTTAAACCTCCTGAGGTAAAGATTTTTCTTTTTTTAACATAAACTTTAAATTTCTCAAAACAAAAATTCTACTTACTTTTCTTCAATTCATGTTGCAGGTTAAAAGTATACGAGGTGGGGTTAGAAGTAGTGCGATCCCTGTTGTCCGAAGCCCTGTGAAATCAAACACGAAGAGAAAACCTGCAGCAGTTGTTCCCATCCAGAGGCAGGGCACCTTTACAAAGGAAGAACCATCCTCGTCTTCTATCCCTGTTCCTGTTAGGAAAGTTACCTCTCCTCTTAAGAAAATCCCTATAGGTGAGGAACATCTTTTAAAAATTAATTTTCCCTTTTTATATTCCCTTTATTTAATTTCTCATTTCGTACTAAATAATACATCCTCTGGGTGTATCATTTAAGTTACTTTCCCTCCTCCTTCTCCCCCAGCCCTTATCCTGAACTGCTGCCTCTAGTAGACTTATTATGCATCATCCATTATCCCGTTTATACAGGCAATTGCCTTTGCAAATCCGATCAAACTGCAAGGATCAATCAGTTCACAAAGCTTAGGATCTGAATTACAGTCATTGCCAAGGTGATAAAACCATATCCTAGCTATTTCTTCACAACTGCATATCACATGATAGGCAGCTTTATTTTTCCTCTTGCAGAATCTGCTGATTGATGAGGCTACTAACTCCATATCACTGAGGTGCTTATTGATCCGAAATTGTCCTATATATAGTCCTGTCATCCTCCTCAGGGTTATTCTATGTACTCTCTTCAGTATAGTTAGGTTTTATTACCAGCAGCCACCTTGATCAAATGATTTGCATAGCTGTGGAGGGTCTCTGAGCAGAACCTCTCCTTGCGAGGTTATCAGACCTCTCATTACCTAGAATTCCTGAGTGCGAAGGCACCCACTGTACTCAGACCTTGTTCCGCAGGGACAGATTTACATTGGACTCTCCTAGTAGTTTGGACTGGATCATGTAGCTACCTAACAATCTTATAGTGGCTTATCCAATAATCAGTATGGAATAAATAAATAATAAGTCCGTATCTTACCCCTTCTGAATTGGAATTGGAATGGACCCCTTCTGAATATGATTCGAGCACAGATGTTTATTGCCATTATTTCAGCCTGAAAGACCGTCATATGGAAATTCTCTTTCTGCATTACTCCATTCTCCATATTCCTGCCTCTGAGATGACAAACATCTCTATCGCATGGTCTGTGCGAGTCAATCCTAGTAATAACTGCATAGTAGAGTGTGTTCGTTTATTTCATGACCTTAAGATGAGAGTGCACCGCAAACACTGAATCTTCATCAGTCCTGAACAAGTTACATGGGGAATGGAAACTTAGAGAGCATGTAGGCTATGCTAAGTGCCTGAGTATCGACTACTATGTGTAATGGTGTTCAGTAGAAGAGTATTCAAAGCTCTGGTTAATTTTATTCATTAATTTCCCAATAAAGTTGTTATTTTATCTTTCTTATTAATTAAAAATCTTTCATGACTAAACTATTGTAAATTTTAATTGTGAGTGAAGCTCATAAAATTTTTATAATTCAAACTTACAGGTGCAAGTAAGAGCACAGGAAATTGTAGTTCAAGTAGTGCTAGCGGAAGGGGCAGAGCAGCAAGTCTGCCAAATAAATCTGGTAGTAGTGGAGTGAGGCCGTCGGCCAGCAACCAGAGCTTGAAGTCGTCTGCGTCCTCTGATGGGCGGTGGGCGTCCAACTCCAGCCTCAACAGCCAGCCGGTGTCCAGGGTCGCTGCGCTCTGGAAGAAAGTGGACGAGGCCAAGAAGAAGCAGCCTGTCAAGGACACACGTGTCTGGGTATCAGCTGAACCAAAGAGCAAGCAGGTCAGAAATTTTATCCAAACATTATTATTATTATTATTATTATTATTTATTTGTTTATTGCATATTCAGTTATAATAATTATATTGAAAAAAATCAGTATTTCTGGCATGCTCTTATTCCACTTCTAATTCAATTTATAAGTAATGTAAGAGTTTCTTTTTAGCTTGCTAAAGGTAAGACTTTTCTAAAACTGCCTTCCGTATCAGCTTACAGATATATCGTATCCTAACAAACCAACCGCCTTTTCTCTCTGTCCTCTAGCCCCCATAGCTTGATCCAGCCCTTCCATCCATCTCTTTTTTGCCTGACCCCTTCTCCTTTCAATTGGTGCATGGCGAAGGACTCATTTCAACCATCGGTCGTCCTGCATCCTCATAACATGTCCCTACCAGCTCAGCTTTCTTGTCTCAATGGAGTGAAGGATGTTTACAGGTTCCTTGACCTATTCCCTGATTACATAATTTGGGATGTGTTATAATCTTGATACCCCACAGCTACGTCTCCAGAAATACATTTCCACTGAGTCGAGTTTTTTTGCTGAGCTAGCTGGAATAGTCCATGTTTCTGAGGCATGGAGTGTGGTGCTTTCTACGAATTAATGGAAGAGCCTCTTTTTCGTACATCCCTATACTATAGAACAGAATTGAGAGTTCATTTGAAGTTTCTCCCTCCAATGATCTCATTGATGCCTCTTTTGCTGCTGCTGTCCTTTGAAAGATATTTATCTAAATATTTGAAATGTTCAGTCAGTATTACAACTCATTCTCCTACTTTTAGAGCTGAGTTTCCATTTTTTTTTATTGCCAAATATTCAGTTTTTGATTCGCTGATTTCCAGGCCTCCTGCCGTTTAGACTTATAATAATTAAATATTAAGAAAACTATTAATGTTAATATTATTTAGGATGTGAAAATTCGCTAATGATGTTTAAAAAAGTAACAAATGTGTCTTCTTTTCTACCACACTTAAGACACCACCTCTGAAATTCTAAATTCTTTCCTTTTAGTTTCTAAGTGTCATACTATGTGTGCAGACCTACCTCCTATTCCAGTTCATTTGTTTTATCAGAGAGATCCACTGGTTCCTTTTCCTATTTAATGGAGGTTATTGTAAATTATAAGTTATTATGATATATATATTATTATAATTTCTTAGACTTACGATATATAAACCCCAATGCTTTTGTTCACAGAATATTAGATCCTTTCAACCATATCCTTCTCACATAAAGGCGTTTCTGGAAACCTCTAACATTAATTTCTATCAATACAATTACCATTAGAGGTTCTTATCACGCCTGATTTTGGAATTTTCGGTTTATAGATTACTTCAATTTTTAGAAAATGTTTGAATGCATCTTCTTCTGAAGATAACGTTTCTCAAATTTTAATAATTTTTAATTTATAAAATAAACAAAAACTTAAATACAATTTTCAAAATGAACTGTGCAAAACAATTAACTTGTAACCTTGAACTTTAAATCACTGGTAACACCATAGGTTGCATACAACAATAGTGTACAGGAATTTTCTTAGGTAGCTATTCTGTTAGTAACCATGAACAATTTCAACAAAAAATACTAGCTGCTATTAGTCTCGCAATACAATCGCAAGTTCGTGATAAGTTGTGGGAGGTATGAATGTCTACAACAAATCAAAAGTTATTCCTTTGAAGTTAGATTAAATTACGTAATACTACAAATTGATTTATTTTACATATTTTTATTGATATTTATTCATTTTTTTTTCTTTTTGTTTCAGATGGTGTGAGAAATGTAAATATATATATTTTAGCTGCATGTTTAAGGAAAACATCTGCAATTGATTTGTTATTTATAATATTCAATATTCATTGTCTTCTATCCTTATAAGACTATGCTTAAATATTGAATAAAATTAAGTAAATAATTAATTTTATTATTATTAATTAAAATTTTCATTCCTTATTATCTTCAACATATATAAATTGTGTGATTTTATAAATTAAAGTTATAATTGCTGACATTATAATTTTTATCAGTGTTATACTTCCTTAATGTTCAGAATTTATTGTAATTTTATATGTTGATTTGAAGAGCTGTGCAATTTTATTTTCTTTAGTTGAAGAGCGCATTTAAATTATTTTAATTGAATGAAAACTTGTATATTTCAGCGGAGTAAATATAGATGAATAACTGTGTTTCTTGTCATTTTTTTTTAAATTAATTTATTTGTAAAGATATAAAGTTATTTTGTTTATATTACCAGACTGCTTAGTAGTAGGCTGCTGTCGAAATCTATTTTATAGAAATAGAACATGACTTATAGTTTATTACATTTGAATAAACATGTTATATCCAAAAGAGTTTTAATAAATTGCAGACCTTTTTCCTATTATTTTAATTGTTTTTTTCTAATTTCAAAATAAACAAATATATATTATTTGTTTTTACGAATTGAAAAAAAAAAAAGTACAAGAGAGAGAGAGATACACTTCATTCAACAAGTGGTGCTGCCCAACTTAATTGGGTTGCTAATAACACAGCTTACTTTTTTTTTTTCCTTAAGGGACAATTTTTTATATAAATATATTAACATCTTAAAAATCTTAGCTTGCAATATACATAAAAATAGATTAATTTTTTTTTCTTTTAACATTTTTTTAAATTTTTATAAACACTTTTTTTTTTCCTTTTAACTTTTTTTTTCCTAAATTATTTTTCTCATTTTATTCTTCTTTTTTTTTCCTTTTCTTGTTTATCTCTCAAATTTATTCAAATATATGTGTATAACAAAAAAAAAAAAAAAAAAAAAAAAAATATATATATATATATATATATATATATATATATATATATATATATATATATATATATTAATGAAGATCACAATAATGCCTATGGCAACCATATGAAACTCCGCTTCAATATTAAATCTCCAGCATATAGAATAAATGTAATAAAGTAAGATAAAATAATAATATTAATATCATAATAAAAAGTTAGAGGATTAAAACATAAATAAAAACATACACACCCATGTCCCTCCATCGATCCCTGTTTCATTCGCTATCAGTAAATGTATAGCATAAAAAAGTACAAACCTATAGCATAATTTTTGGGTAAGTAGAAATTTACATATAGAGGGAGGTACTCATACTGTAGTGAGAGCAGATAAGATGTTTGAAGATATTTTTAAAATTGTTCCAATGGGGCAGAAAAGCTTTCTCTGATACGTTTGTAGAGGGGTTAAGTTCAGATTTCTTGAGCATGGACTATTGTGAGAGTTAATGCTATGGGCTGTTCTGACACAAAAAAATATAAACAGGCTAAGGAACTGTGTGGGGCTTACAATTTTGATTAGTACCATAATATTCAAATATCCCTTGTTGAATAATTACAAAATACAATTTTATAGTCTCTCTTTGCTTTGCACGGCCAAAATTTGAATGTGGTGTTATATGTGTTAAAAAAAGCTCTGTTTGTCCGATTCAGAGTTTGTGATCAGAACTTCATCATTACAAAAAGTGCATTTGGTAAAAAATATTATGTTTAATTTATAACATTTTTTGCTGCTTACAATTTTTTTATTTGAATTATTACATATTCTATACAGTTTTTGATGTCTTGAAGTACATTGCTTTTTCCGAAAATTGATGAACTCCGTACTTAGTATTAATACAGGTCAATAATTATTGAAACATTTCCTTTTTATTTAAAAAAAAATCAGTAATTAAAATAAACTTATTATATACTTATATGTATAAATATTCATTATTTTCATTATCACACATTGAATACGTTTTTACCTAACCATTGTATGTGATAATGAATAATTATATAAGTATAAATTAAGCTTATTTAAAAAAAATAGCTTGCAAAAAATCAATGCAAATAACTGTTAATGCAGATTGCCCAGAGCAAATAACAGGATAATTAAAACATAATGATGAGGAAAATACTTCAAAATATTATTATTAATGTACTTATATAACATAATAAATAAATAAAGCATATACCTTTATGTATGATATTAAATTTTTAATGAAATTATATCTACCTACCAACTAAATTTGGTTTATTATTATAAAATTTGATTTGATGTGAACAGGTCTCAATAATTTACCTTCTAGAATTTTTTATGTGATATACTGTAATAAATTTAAAAAGAGGGAGGGGTGAGGTTACAATGCCTGCATTGTCTTGATTATTCAGCCTTTGATAGTTCTGTTCCATTATGCATCTAAAAAGTCTTTTTCTCTTGTTCAATTGAGACGATAATTTTTAATGGGCATTCATTTTACGAAATATTAATGGAAAATCTAATAATAATAATAATAATAGCTTTATTGACATCAGTATTGACAAAAGCCTTTCCCATAGGAAGGAATTTATAGTAGTTTGGCTATAGTAAAAAATAAATATATAAACAATTAAAATATTGAAGATTAGCAAATAATCCAAAGAAAGAAAAAACAAAGAATAAGTATACAAAAAATCCAATAACAAAACAGAGTTATTAAAAGAAAGCACACCAAAACTAATAAATATTCTTTAAAACGTTTTTCCACCAGGATTTGTCCCTCGCAACCAGCCACCAGTTGTTGCCTACACTTTGCGTCAATTCATCCCTCGACCTGCAATGTGGTTGTCCCATTTTCCTGCTGTCCTCTCTCAGGATCCACTCCATGCAAGTGGTTTTACATTTCAATCGATGTGCCTCTACCCTTGGACTTTTAATGTTTACCTTCTGAAGAATATCTTCTTTTTATATTCTTTCCTGTTTCTTGATAAACATTAAACTCCTCAGAAGATGCATTTTGCATGGTATTCAGCCTCATGTCAAGTTTTCTTGTTAGTGCCCAGGTTTGAGACCTATAGAGAATCATGGGATATACACATGTGGTCAGAACTTTGGTTTTGAGTTCCAGCGATAGATTGCTTTTAAATATTTTTTGGAGAGACCAATATTCACACCATACGAACTTGATTCTTCTTTCTAATTCCTTATTCATATTTTCCCTGAATGTTATTATCTGCCTTAAGTAAATGTACTTCTCTACATATTCTATCTCACTATTGTTTGAATAACTTGGTATTTCTATAGAATTTGTCATAATTTTTGTTTTCAATATATTTATACTAAGCCCATATTTTTTGCTAATGTCTACTATTTCTTCTATCATCCTCCTTATACCATTTATATCTGCAGATAATAGACATATATCGTCCACAAATCTTAAGTTGTTCAGCATTTTACCATTGACGGATATTCCCAGGCTTTTTCTCTTGTTCAATTAAGATGTTAATTTTTAATGGTATCCATTTTAGGAAATATTAATGGGAAATAAAATATTACTCATTAATATATTATTCAACCAATTCACTCTAATGTTTTTGTATTCAAATCCAGCATTGTTTTTAATTTTATTAATACGTTTTTCATTATGAAAGGAAAATGTTCTGTGAGCTTTGGGATGAAATAAACTATAAAACTAATAATAATAAAACTTTATTCTGGGATTATGCCCTTAAGAATAACAATGTTGTACAGTACATATTAATATTTATATCTGGCTGATTAACCGATAAAACTAATTTTTATTTACAATGTGCCAAAAAAATAAATAAAAATAAAAACAAAGTACTTTGTACTTTTTTGAAAGAACTGCAATTTAATAATCCACTTTGAAAGGCATTGTGTTTCTTTTTGGTAAAATTGAATGAAAAATTTAGATAAAACTAAACTATTAGAATACAATTGTTAAAATATAAATTTCATTAAGTACCTCTGAAGTACCTTTTCAAAATCAGTGTATACATGTATACATATACATGTATGTTTTGTTGATAATTATTCAATCTAGTTTTTAAGGTATCCAAAAGAAAAAAAAAACTGTGACCATAATATTGTCCTATTTTAGTTCCTGTTTCCATCACTGGCTTTAAGATTTTTACTTTCCTATTGTACAAATGTTATTAGAAATGTTTTACAATACAGCTTTCTTTATTTAGTTTTCTCAAAGTAATTTCCGCCACATTAAATACACTTTTCCATTTGCTGAAACCAGTCCTTAAAACTGCTCTGTCAAGTTCTATAAGTGCAGTGAGGAACATTCGCTGCCTCAAGCTTTAGGATGGATCCTGTGTACCACTTAGCTGTGACTGTCTCCTGTGTGTCCACTAAAACACACTACGATTCCACTCAATCTGAAAAATACATCAATAACTTTTTCTTCATACATTAAGATTTTCTGACTGTTGAAGGCATATCTTCATCGTGAAAGAACTAAACGCAGTTTTGAGCCTTGGTCGGCACATCGTAATTTAACAGCCAAGTTTCGTCACCTGTCTCAATGCTGTTCACATATTGAGATTGTCCTTTATCAAATAGTTTCAGCCTCTTTTACTTTATTTTTCTTACCTTTAAAATTCCATTAATATGAAATATTTCTGTTTAAACAAATCTATTCTATCGCATCAAATTTACAAACAATGTAGAGAAAAATAAAGCAGCAATGAAAATTAATTTCACCCAGTTGAACACATGTATGAATGTAGTTGATTAGGATCACTTGAATTTATAAAGAGTATTGTGAAACATAAGAAATATATTTACATTCTAAAAATAATTCACTCTGCTAGTTTAGTAAAATCAGGAAAAAAAGGAACTGCAGCTTGAATAATTAAGATGTAGATTCTCCTATATCTTCTCAGAGAGATGAAAAAAAAAAAAAAAAAAAAACCTCAGTCAGCTTATATTAATCCTCTTGAAGGTCTAAAGAAATATCTTAAGCATCATAAGAAACCACTATATTACTAATTTCATAAAGTGTGAGAATTATATTGATTTACTCCAATTATATATATATTATATATATATATAAGTATAATTTTAATTTTTTTTTACATTATTGTCTTGAAATAGCAGGTGTCCCCCCCCCTTACATTTTTTTTTTTTTTTTTACCTATTGGAACGGAAAAAATGTACTGAGCATGCCCTACCTTATCTCTGAGCAAAGAGACCTAACTTTAATATATATATATTTTTAAATAGTGGTGTTGGAGGAAATACTTTTGAGATTTACTGTATTTGGTCAAGTGTGGTTGGTAGTTGTCCTCAAACGGCGAGATACCGCCATTACTGTTTGAATTTGACAAACTTTGTTGCTTTTATTTAGTGTCGTTTATTTTGAAGGAAATAGTTAGCCTATTGAAAAGTGATATTATTACTTGCAGGTCATATGAGAACCACAACTTCCAGATTTAATAAGGATAGGAGTTTTTAAGGAGTTCCTGATATCGCAGAGGCTCGGGAAATTGATCTAAGTCAATAACTATTTATTAATCTCTTAAAACAAATACGAATGGAATTATAAAATGTCAACTTGAATCCTTCATATTTAAGCATCGGTTTACATACATACTTATAATGAAATCATTTACTACAATTGTTATTTTGCGAATTTATTTTACATGAGACAATCCAGCAAGTAAGTGTTTTTTTAAATGTAGATTTGGTATGAATTAATCTCTTTTTTAGTTGATAAAAATACGATTAACAAAAACTTACACCTGATTCTGCCGAGATAAAGTCCATATTCATTTTTATATGTGTTCGTATTTGAATTAAATAGACACATTTACTAAGAAAATATTTATTTATATATAAATAATATATATAATATATAAATATATATTATATATATATATTAGTAATTATATTAATATGCTTTTGTTTTTTATTCTTAGCTCTATAATTACCAATTTTTTTTTACCACTTATTGTATTCATTCAAAAGAGGCTCAACAATGGTTTCAGATTATGTCTGTTTCCCATGCAAAAAAAAAAAACTGAACAAGGGTTTGGTAATTACTTTAATTGTGTCATACAGAAGATCCTCTCACATTTTCAGAAATTAAACTTGAAAACCAGGAAATAATTACCTTCAATTGAGACGTTGATTTCCAAAAGGTACTATATCCATTCTAGGAAATTTTACAGGAGGCGCGAAGATCTCTCATTACTATATTATTAAACTGGCTAATTTGGGTCTTTTTGCCTTAAAATTTAGAATTCTTTTTTTACTATAATAATAACATCATATTAAAGTTATGAAATGAATTTTTTTAGAATGATTTGGAACGAAAATAAATGCGTAATTAGTACTTTTATAAAATGACCGCATTTCTAAATCGCGTTTTTTAAGGACTTGAGAATTCATTAGATAACATCAAATAGAATATTTAGATAAAACTAAATGATGAGAATACAAATATGTAAAAAAATCAATTTCGTAAAAAATGTCCCTTAGTACCTTTTGGAAATCAACGTCTCAATTGTTAAAACCTAAGATGATGATGTCGATTTTCGAGCATTTAGCAAATGTAGATTCTGACTATGAACGATCAACAATCTGGTTATTCCTTTTTAATGATTGGATTATAATTTTTTTTTTATATATTTTAGAACTTACTTTTATTTTACATCGTTAGAGCCATTTGTAAGAATAATGAAAAAGGTGCAAAATACTTGGTATAAAGTGCCTCTTGATGATTTCTTGTTTGTGTTAATGTTTAATTGCTTGTTAATGTTTAGTTGATCGATTATTACGTTTTCTTGAGTTATAATTCAATTTTTACTTTTACATACCTATATATGAAATATTTATACCACTTTATGCCATGCATTTTTCACTTGTTTACGATTTTGAGAAAAATCGCTTTATCGATTTAAAATTTAATGGGCTTTAATATCATGTAGGTTTCATTCTAATTGAAATAGTCTGACAGGGCTTAAATGCCGGTTTGTAAAGTTTTCTTCCTCTAAACTACCTATAATTTTGTACATCCTAAAAATTAACCATATAATCTTATCAACACTGACAAATAACTGTTTAATATATAAGTTGAACGAATTTGATGACCAACTAAAGGATAAAAGAACAAAAATATTTTTTAATGTACTTTTTGTTGTTTTTATATTAAGAACAGTAATAAAGACGTATAATAAACCGTTGGAAAGAGAAAGAAAAAGCATAACTTATACACAAAGTTGTAAAAGGTAATGTTTAGTGACGAAGAGAGCATAAACTTATTACTAATTGTTATACGAAACAATGTAATTTAGTTATATTATTTAATTAAAACCTTATGTTTCCAACGAAAATAAATACACTCTAACGCCTCTCCAGTCTGGAGCTCATCCTGCTCGACTAATTTCCAAAAACTTGAGAGAATTCAAAACTTGTCAATGCGGATAATTAATAATTTCCCCCGATACAAGAAAATATCATCTATGCTCCAAGATTTGCAGCTTCCTACAATTAAACAACTTGTCCATTCACAAACAGCTTCTTACTTCAGTAATACTCCAGTCTCCAAAAACCCATTAACAAAAGAAATCGGTAATTACAATAAATTTTCACGAAAACGATATTTCATTTCTTGTGCGTTTTAGAGTTTGTGCTGTTTCGTTTCACGGTCAACGGTCGTGTAATGAGGTGATTTGGTCTATATCACGCTCAGTCGCCTAATATCTCTCCCAGTTTTTGAACCCACACACTTTATAGAGGCTAGGTTTGCTCCATGAGGATCTCCATACCCCAGGGGCGCTCCACGGCTAAATAATTCAGACACAGCCGTTAGAACCTGGGACCCTGAGAGCAGTAGGACTAATGCTCTATCCATTAGACCACACCACTACCTATTTTTTAAAAAATTATTTATTGAAATTAACATCTGTATTAGTTAATACTTTAAGTAAATTAGATAACAAAGAAAATACATTTCCTCTAATCAAGTGGTTCCAAACAAAAACTTTTCGGGGCTAGAACAACCTCCTCCCCTTAATCCTAATTATTAGATATATGTTTAGGTTTTTAATGGGCTACACCGTATCACGTCAATTTCATGGGAAATACATTTAGCGAAACTCTGTATTACAGAAATGTCCTAGTTGTAAAAATGGAAATGAAGAAAAAGGAACCAAGTTCTAGGAGTTTAGTTCAATCCGCGAAACATTGAATAAATAAACTTTAATGTTGGACCTGGCAGATGTCCCTAGGATTTTTTAAAGATAGTGATTAATCTTTATTTATGCCATAATTCAGAGAGAACGTAAAATGGTGGTCCAGAGCCTGCGCTAAGGCAGGTAATCGTTTAAGATCTCCATTCTAATAAAACCTGAGTAGGCAAAATTTAGAACTTCCACTATAATATCGTCCGATAATCCACAGCAACATAAAAATTACGTTAAATGAAGAAAAACATAATACAATTGAAAACTTATATAGAGTAGGTTTTTGTTCAAATACGAGTACCCGTAAAGAAATCTAATATTGTTCTTTATCTTCTACGATACATCTGTTCTTTAAGCTTGTTATTTTCGAAATGTTAGAAAATGATCAATTTTAAGGTTGTTTTTGTGCTATGGCAGACACCTGTCTGTGATCACAAGCAATTATACCACTTAGAATATTAAATTTGTCCGTACAGAACCTGTGATTCTCATGAACAGCGAAATTCTTTGCGAAATTGTGATGATGTAATAGTTCTTCATTGACCCATGCCTTTTAAATTAGGTTCGAAATATTGAATCATGTTACAATGAAGTTATTTTTTTTTATTAGTCTTTTTACCTTTTTATTTACGCAAAATTTTTAAAATGTAGAACCAAACGGCGAGGATGAGCTGTAAATAAATAAACAGTGTAGTTTCTCATAAAGTAAAATAATAGGATTCCAATAGGAGCTATTCTCAACATTCTCAACTTTCGTAAATTCATTCTCTCTGACTACTTTTAAATTAATTAAATTTAAATTATTAAATTAATGTTGGATCATAGGGAAAAAAAATATAATATTTGGGACTTCCACTGAATTATCTTTCGGGCCCAAGAATACTAGGTTCAATTGGTTGGAACCAATATTTGTCGAATTTTATTACCTACAACATTTATTTGAGTGATTATGGCGAAAAATCGATTCCTCAAAAGCTAGAAGCTGATAATGCCTGAAAAACATTTTCGACTTAACTCCTTAACTGCGTTTTTATCCTCATACAAAACTTAAACGACAATAAATCGCTCGTAGATACCGATTACTATAACACTTGACAAACGTTCAAAATTTCCACTGTATTGCAAAAAGCTCATTTATGTTACCATTATTTGGCCCATCTGAACATATGGAATCGAGCTTTGGTGCTCTACTAAACCATATAATTCCTCCTGCATCCAATCCATACAATCCAAAATCCTGAATGCTCCTTACTTCGTCACAAATAAAATTATCCATAACGACCTTAATACCCCATTTATCGCAGACCTTTCTCGTACCAGATATACCACTTTCAATTCCAAACTCCCAACCCACATAAACCGTCTTGTCCGCAACCTATCAACCTCACATATTCTTGATAACCCTCCCAGACGATTGAAAAAAATATGACCTCGGGATCTACTAACTTAAATAAACATTGTTGTTCTACCGCTGGGTAGTTTCTTCACAACTTTTTTCCCGTCCTTTATTATAATTCAACACTTACTGCATGTATTTATGTTATATACAGTCGTAAAATTAAATAAAAATATAAATTTAAGAAAAAATGCGGATTTCCGGATACATCTGCAGAGGATTTTTTTCTTGTTTTGAGGTCCTTATTAAGTCTAGACACAACCCTGAAACATCCTGCACACTATATATATATATATATATATATATATATATAGAGAGAGAGAGAGAGAGAGAGAGAGAGAGAGAGGAGAGAGAGAGAGAGGAGAGGAGAGAGAGAGAGAGAGAGAGAGAGAGAGAGAGAGAGAGGGAAAGAGAGAGACTTTTATATACCAACTCCACATATAAATTATTTGAACACCTTGGTAGGAATCAATCGGAAACCAAAGATTGGAAATTTTACACCCACGCTTATAATATCTGGGATGTAAAATGGCATGCGAATGACGTTTATGTTTCGACCTTGAAGCCATGATTCACTGAGATGAGGATCCACCGCATGCGTACTAATATTCCGAATTGTGTTCACCTTGAGCCTTAATTATAAATTGGGAAACCAGGCTTTTCCTGCCGAAAAAAATATGAAGGTTAAATCAATTAATTTTAATATTGAAAAAAATACAAAACAAAAAATCTTTTGTTTTGTTTATTTAGTAATTACATAACGTTGGTTTTTGTCATAATCGCCTAACAAAAAAAAAAAAATTCATTCTAGAATTTGAGTTTCCGCATTTCAAAATATTTTTTTTATTATAGTGATATTTACAACTGTATTAACAAAACAAATACATAAAGTAAATATGATCATTGATGTATGTGCATGATATAGGCGTGAGAAGAAACCCAGTGGTAGCACTTGGTCTCGAGACAATCGGCTTTTCAGGCTCCTCGGATGATGATCAGGACTAGCAGGATATGAGGGTTTGTGGACAAGTAGGTTTGGGTGGACTGGTAATTTTGAGTGAAAGGAACTATATCTACTTCGGGCTAAGTCTGCAACTAATGGGATATTCAGGTCTATATGGATTATTCTATCAGTAACAAAGTAAGGGATAACGATTAACGATCATTCGGAGACTTAACTTTTTACTTTCACTTATTATATATACTAAGGGAAAGTATTGCGATCGTGAAAATTTTCGAATTCCAGTTTTCTACGGAAATACACGTTTTAGGGTCCCTTCTGATTGAAATAGTATGACTGGGTTTAAATGCCGATAATTTAAATTTTCTTCCTCTAAAGTACCTTTAATTCTGTAGATTCTATAAAAATAACTATATTATCTTGTTAGCATTGATAATTAAAAAATAAATATGCTAGTTGGGCGAATTTAATAAACAACTAAAGAAGAAAAGTGCAAACATATTTGTTTAATGCATTTTTTTGTTTTTGAATTTAAGAACAGTAATATATATGTATAATATACCGTTGGAATGCTAAAGATTTTAGAAAAGAATATTATCTTATACATACTATTGTAAAGGTTAACGGAAAGTGATGAAAAGCCGACAAAACAAACTGATTGTCGTAGATAATATTAAAGTCCAATTTAAATAATTCTCTAACAATTTATTTTCGTTTATAAATTTGTTAAAAATAAATATAATTGATATAAATAATGGAGGTAAGTGAAAGTCGTGTGTTGCGCGCACCAGATTTTTTTTTTATATTGAGGATGTATAGTCGACTGTAGAAACTATTATAGGTGGAATAGTCAGGAATCAGTCATTTTTTGAAAAGTTTTTAATTTTACCAACGTTTCGGCCCAAGCTTGTGAGCCATCATCAGGGCATTACTGAGCCATGTCCAAGCATAAACTACCTGGTCCATGTCCAAGCATAAACTGTTTATGCTTGGACATGTCTCAGTAATGCCCTGATGATGGCTCACAAGCTTGAGCCGAAACGTTGGCAAAAATAAAAACTTTTCAAAAAATGACTGATTCCTGACTATTCCACCTATAATAAGATTTTTTTTTAATATTTAGCTTTCCAGCGGTATAAATCAATATTACTATTATTATTTTAGGGGAAAAAATATTTATATTAATAAAATGATGTGGTTATTTTTTTTATTATTATAATTTTTTCTTTGGAATCTACAAAATTAAAAGTACTTTAGAGGAAGAAAATAAATATTAAAAAATCGGCATTTAGGCCCTGTCAGACAATTTAAATTAGAATGAATCCTACTGTAACAAACGGTCTAACCGTAATATAAAGCAACTTATCGTCACGTATCTTGGGAAAAAACACCAACGCTGGGACGAGAAGTTAGGAGAGATCCAATTTGCATTGAATTCCGCATTTCAGGACTCGACCAAGTCCAGCCCTGCTTTCTTAAATTTCGGTAGAGAGCTAAGACCTTTACACCAAGTTCTCGAGGGAGATATTCTAGCAGCTCGCGAAGAAGAACAGACTCGTTGGGCGGCAAAAGTGGCCAAATTGCCTGAAGTTCATCATGTCGCTGAGGAAAATTCTCTTAAAGCAAGCATAAATCAGAGTAGTCGTTATAATTTGAGACGCCGGAAAGATCGTTTACATCCGGGAGATCAGGTTTTAAAAATGACTTTTCAGTTATCTTCAGCAGCAGATAAACTCGCAGCTAAACTTAACCCCAAGTATGAAGGCCCTTATACTTAAAGTAAATATGATCATTGATGTATGTGCATGATATAGGCGTGAGAAGAAACCCAGTGGTAGCACTTGGTCTCGAGACAATCGGCTTTTCAGGCTCCTCGGATGATGATCAGGACTAGCAGGATATGAGGGTTTGTGGACAAGTAGGTTTGGGTGGACTGGTAATTTTGAGTGAAAGGAACTATATCTACTTCGGGCTAAGTCTGCAACTAATGGGATATTCAGGTCTATATGGATTATTCTATCAGTAACAAAGTAAGGGATAACGATTAACGATCATTCGGAGACTTAACTTTTTACTTTCACTTATTATATATACTAAGGGAAAGTATTGCGATCGTGAAAATTTTCGAATTCCAGTTTTCTACGGAAATACACGTTTTAGGGTCCCTTCTGATTGAAATAGTATGACTGGGTTTAAATGCCGATAATTTAAATTTTCTTCCTCTAAAGTACCTTTAATTCTGTAGATTCTATAAAAATAACTATATTATCTTGTTAGCATTGATAATTAAAAAATAAATATGCTAGTTGGGCGAATTTAATAAACAACTAAAGAAGAAAAGTGCAAACATATTTGTTTAATGCATTTTTTTGTTTTTGAATTTAAGAACAGTAATATATATGTATAATATACCGTTGGAATGCTAAAGATTTTAGAAAAGAATATTATCTTATACATACTATTGTAAAGGTTAACGGAAAGTGATGAAAAGCCGACAAAACAAACTGATTGTCGTAGATAATATTAAAGTCCAATTTAAATAATTCTCTAACAATTTATTTTCGTTTATAAATTTGTTAAAAATAAATATAATTGATATAAATAATGGAGGTAAGTGAAAGTCGTGTGTTGCGCGCACCAGATTTTTTTTTTATATTGAGGATGTATAGTCGACTGTAGAAACTATTATAGGTGGAATAGTCAGGAATCAGTCATTTTTTGAAAAGTTTTTAATTTTACCAACGTTTCGGCCCAAGCTTGTGAGCCATCATCAGGGCATTACTGAGCCATGTCCAAGCATAAACTACCTGGTCCATGTCCAAGCATAAACTGTTTATGCTTGGACATGTCTCAGTAATGCCCTGATGATGGCTCACAAGCTTGAGCCGAAACGTTGGCAAAAATAAAAACTTTTCAAAAAATGACTGATTCCTGACTATTCCACCTATAATAAGATTTTTTTTAATATTTAGCTTTCCAGCGGTATAAATCAATATTACTATTATTATTTTAGGGGAAAAAATATTTATATTAATAAAATGATGTGGTTATTTTTTTTATTATTATAATTTTTTCTTTGGAATCTACAAAATTAAAAGTACTTTAGAGGAAGAAAATAAATATTAAAAAATCGGCATTTAGGCCCTGTCAGACAATTTAAATTAGAATGAATCCTACTGTAACAAACGGTCTAACCGTAATATAAAGCAACTTATCGTCACGTATCTTGGGAAAAAACACCAACGCTGGGACGAGAAGTTAGGAGAGATCCAATTTGCATTGAATTCCGCATTTCAGGACTCGACCAAGTCCAGCCCTGCTTTCTTAAATTTCGGTAGAGAGCTAAGACCTTTACACCAAGTTCTCGAGGGAGATATTCTAGCAGCTCGCGAAGAAGAACAGACTCGTTGGGCGGCAAAAGTGGCCAAATTGCCTGAAGTTCATCATGTCGCTGAGGAAAATTCTCTTAAAGCAAGCATAAATCAGAGTAGTCGTTATAATTTGAGACGCCGGAAAGATCGTTTACATCCGGGAGATCAGGTTTTAAAAATGACTTTTCAGTTATCTTCAGCAGCAGATAAACTCGCAGCTAAACTTAACCCCAAGTATGAAGGCCCTTATACAGTTGTCTCAGTTACGGGTGGCGGATCGTGTAAGTTAAGGGATCAGAATGGAAAGTTCGTAGGTTTATGGCATCCATCGAAGCTTAAGTTATTCCAAACCACCTGACGGACTTACCCGCTGGAGGGGAGTGTGTAACGAGTTTTTAATTTTCCCGCTCGGTTTTCGTCCGCCCGGTGTCTTAAACTTGAGCCGATATATGGAAACGTACAGTGTCGCTGCCTAGGATAAGTACCGTGGAGATACCGGGATTCCGCGATTTTAAGCCATTACCGTAGAAATTCTCGTACCGAATAGATGGATGGAAGTACCGAGTTAGCAGAGAGGCAACCAGGAGCAGTTTAAGGCTATTTCTATTTGATTTTTCGTCATATATATTTAATATACCCAGCGTTGGTGTTATGGTAGATTTTTTTTTTTTTTTTCCGTATGCTTGTATGCCGCTGACAAAGGAAATAAAGTATAACATCGAAAATAATTTTATTTTCTATGAAGGACCCGGACCTTAACCATTAACCATGTCACACTACATTAAATTAAATCCCATTAAATTTTACATCCATATACCGACTTTGATCTCAGTTGATCCATATACGCTTCCAAAATATGAAATTTCCGTTTTATTCAACTTATCATTTTCGAGTTAGATTTACCACACAAACACAGACCATTTTGCGGGATTTGGTAATTTGGAGTCAGAGGACCCTAAAGCATGGTATGAAGTGGCTCTTCTGGTGAACTGATTTTGATGAAAAAGTTGCTGTAACATCTCGGGCGTATAGTTGTCTTAAATATGAAATTTCAACATACACACAGACCTTTTTTCGGGACTTGGTCATTCGGACTCAGAGGACCCGAAAACGTGTATGTACAGTAAAAACTCAAATTCAAAAATGTTCACTTTCTTTTTTTTTTCTTATAAGTATAGGTAGGTGATGATATTATGATGATATAGGTGATGTATTCGCTGAACCGACTGGTAGACGTCCGAAAGGCAGGCCGAAGCGTCGATGCGTTAAGGCTGATGTCGAGGGCTTGGGCTTGAACGGTGAACATTGGACGAGTCTGTGTAGGAGGAATTTGGTGGTATCGGCATCGAACCTTCGGATTCGCTAAGCCTGTTATTATTATAGGTAGGTGAACGTAAAATTAAAATCAAGGAGAATTAAAAACTAATATCAAATTTCCTTGATGCACCGAAAAGCTCAAATAATTTAAAGTAAATAAGATAGTAAAAATGAAATTAAATGAAGAAAACGAAGGAAGTGATATCATTCTGGTTTGAACCTTCATATTGGTCATAAATGTCATACACCATACTTGTGATTGTGAAGGTTAACTAGGTGATTACATAAAATAAAGTCTAATTACGATAGCAATACTGTCCCTGAAGGTGACGATACACGGTGAGAAATAGGGTATGTGTAGGTGAGGTGAAATGGCGATATTCACATCGTTGAGCGTGCTGGAGAGTTGGTGGAAGTAAATATCGCGATAGTTGATGTACTATATCACCCTTTCATCTACTTTCCATAACGATAATTGATAACAATATCATTTGTAATATTATGTAGGTCACACTTTTACTAAAAATAGTTTATTTATATTCATATATATTTAATTGTGTTTCTAGATTCCAAAACCATTATTTAATAATATGAATATTTTGACTGTTTGAATATTACATTTTAATTCTATAGTTGTTTATTAGAAATTATATTATATATTTTTTTGTATTATAGTTTGAGGTTCATAATATTTTTTTTTTTGGGGGGGGGGTTAAAATTCGAAATAGAAAAAATTGAAAGTGATTTAACAAAGCAATGTTGCTGTCATAGGTGGCATACATGTTCCCGTCACTTGTGTTGTTGACGTTTGTGGTTGTTTAGTACGTAAATTTGTATAAAAATGTCGAAAACATTTTTAGACATTAGTCTTATTATTATTAAAACAAGATGACATCAATTGAACATTCATCTTTACATAAGAACTTGGTAACCTAACAGAGCTAACCAACCTTTTCAACAACTTTCCTGAATAATCAGCTGTTCACACATCCGCCATTTGGCCGAGTACTGTTGCGTACTCTCACCGTATACACGCGCAAATTTTTACTCTCACGCAGTTTTCACCACCCTCTACTCTCGCGAGAGTACTTTTACATCACCAATACATACTCTATTTCTCACCGTGTATTTCATACAGACCTTTTTTGCGGACTTGGTCATATGGATTTAAGGGAATCTAAAACGTATATTTCAGCTGAAAACTAGAAATTCCAACATGTTCCCTATAGCAATACTTTCCCTTAATGAATGAAATGAAATGTTTATTAACAAACATTTGCAAAAAAACAGAGTATTTTACAATACATACAAGTAAGGTTTCAAGCTTGCCTGAACTTTTTTACACTTTACATAGGAGTACAACTAATCATTATTTAAATTAGTCTACTAAAGTACAATATAAGAAGGAAAACAAATTTTAAAAACCTCTAAAAAAAAAAATAAATAAAAAAAAAATAAAAGAACAAAAATAATAATAAGACAAATAATTAAATTAGGATAAATGATAAGAAATGCAAACGTAGTTAATTTAAATAAAAATATGTTTTAGCCTTTTATGTTTATAAGCTTTATAAGTGAAATCGGCTTTACAATAACCAACAATTTCCCTTATATGGTTATGTCTACCATTTGCACATTAATTAAAAAAATCTATTGTTAATTTATGAATAAAAGTTGAGATACTAGGCACATTTAAACAATAATGTAATAGGTCAATTAGCGTCCATCTAGGATTACTGCCAAGCATTTATTTTGCAAAATTTGTAATTTTTTATAATTTGTCTTGCATGTGTTAGACCATACAGGGCAAGCGTAACATATTATAGGCCTAATATAAAGATAATGTAATAACTTTTTACTTTCACTTACCTATATATAAAATATATATAGTAAGGGAAAGTATTGCGATCGTGAAAATTTTCGAATTCCAGTTTTTGACGGAAATACACGTTTTATGGTCCCCTGAGTCAAAATAACCAAGTCCCGCGGGATCACTTGTAGCTGGGTGGCTAGCGTAACAGCCTCCCATGCTAAAGGTCACGGGTTCAAACCCGCAGGTGGTCCTAGGATTTTTTAATGGGAGTAAAAAATCCTTAGTTACGCCGTCCTTCGGAGGGGACGCTAAAAGGTGGTCCCGAGCCTGTGCGATGTCAGGTACTCGTTAAAGATCCCTATCCTAATAAAACCTGGATAGGCAAAATTTAGGACTCCCACTGTAGCATCGTCCGATTAGCCATAGTAGCATAAAGTGACGTTAAATAAATAAACAAAAACCAAGTCCCGCAAAAAGGTCTGTCTGTGTGTGTGTGTGTGTGTGTGTGTGGTAAATCCCGGGCTGAAACGGTAAGTCCTATGAAAATGAAATTTCATATTTAAGACAAATATACGCCCGACACGTTACAAAACCTTTTTCATCAAAATGAGCTTACCAGAAGAGCTGCTTTATACCATGCATTTTGCACCTTATGATTCTCTCAAAAATGACTATCACGACTTTGATTAATATTGATATAAAATTTAATGGGCTTTATTATCATGTAGGTTTCATTCTGATTGAAATAGTCTGACAGGGCTTAAATGCCGGTAGTTTAAATTTTCTTAATTTAATTTTGTACATTTCAAAATATTAACCATATCATCTCAATGACATTGATGAAGGACGGCTAAGTATACAAGTTGGACGAATTTGATGATCAAATAAAGGATAAAAGAGAGAAACTATTTTTAACGTAATTTTGGGTTTTTTGATATTAAAAGACAGTAATATAGACGTATAATATACCGTTAGAAAGATAAAGATTTTAGAAAAAATATTATTTCATACACATAGTTGTAAAAGGTAATATAAAGTGACGAATGGGGAATAAACTTACTTATTAGCTGATTAACAATTTATTATAGTTATATTATTTAATGTAAATCATATGTTTCCAACGAAAATGAATACACTTTTTATTAAAATCAACTTCAAATTGAAGTATATTTAATAGTTTTTAAATTGATTTAACAGTCAAGGTAAGTGAAAGTAGTGTGTTGCCCGCACCAGATTTTTGTTAATTATATTAAGTTTGAAATAGTTGGATAACAGGAGGAATAATTTTTGCATGACCACTATGGCTTTATTAATTTGAGTATTAATATGGTTTGTGAATGTCGGTCTAGAATCTAGATGTACTAGGTATTATCTTAATTCCACGTTTTTATTCCTGACTGTCAGTGAAAAAAGAAAAAAAATGGAGTATTTCGCCTGGAGTTACCGGTAATTATGCATGTCCGCAACAGGAACAAGCGTTTTATTTTTATTTTTTATTTAATGTGAGCAACATTAATTGAAGTTTTTTTTCGCAAACAAGGCTGTTTCCGTGAATTTAATGTTTACTAGCGAATAATGAGGAAGAGGGATATGATAATAAACGGAGTAAAAAAGAATCGACAAGCGCTGAACGTAGTGGTCAGGGAAGACAGGTTTTTCTTCACCCTACCTTCCACGTCCTGAACTAAGTCATTAAATAATTCTCAGTCTCTCGCGTGTTGTGATTGGGATGGCATCGGTGGCTGTTGTGGTTGTGACTTTTGCAGGACCGAGTACAATCTGAAGGTCGTCCAACTGTACTTAGAAGTAATTTCACATTTTTTATTTTCCATTATCGGTCTCTCATTACTAGACTTTGATCAGAAGTATACCATTGAATTAAGAACAACTATAACTCATTGTAAATATTTAAAAATAACATTAAACTAGGAGACGTCAACTATTTACATATTTTTTAATATATATATATATATATATATATATATATATATATATATATATATATAATATATATAAGTAGTAATTACAAGGTGACACAATTTCCTGAACATGGACAAACAAAACAATACTTAAAACGCTTTAACATACTACAAGACGACAAATGTCCATACGACGATAACATACACAATTTTCGACACCTACTATTCGACTGTAAGAAATTAGACAACATTCGAGCTAAGCTTATACAGTACGTTATATTAGAGCACGGTACTTGGCCAGAAACAGAACAGAGACTAATGACAAAATTTAAAAAGTATTTTATAAATTTCGTTAACAAAATAGACTTCAACTAACTTAATACTGATTGTAGGAAGGCAGTTCAGTCTATGTAATTCTTGTTGTGCTAAATTCATTATATTTTGTTTGTATATATTTAGTTGCTTTATTCTAATTTTGAAAAATATTGAAATGTGTAATTAACATTATTTTTAAGCTGTTTTCTTTTGTTAGTTATTTTTGATTGATGTTAAATTAATTTTATTTTTGTTACTTTTCGATATATTTGTTTAAAATGAAGATCAAAATAATATAAACTTAATAATTTGTGAAATATAACATAGATTACGTGTAGTGTGCCTAAGAATAGGCATGGAACATGTGTATAAAAATCAATAAACTCTCCTTCTTTGGGGTTACCATAGGAGGAAAAGATTAAAAAAAAAAAATATATATATATATATATATATATATATATATATTATATATATATATATATATATATCACTTACTATATATGAAATATATAGTAAAGGAAGTATTGCTTTCGTGAAAATTTTCGAATTCCAGTTTTCAACGGAAATACACGCTTTAGGATCTCCTGAGTCCAAATCAACAAGTCCCGCAAAAAGGTCTGTGGGTTGGTAAGTCTAGGGCAAATTTAAAAGTTATACGCATTTGAAATTGTATATTTAAGACAACTATACGCCCGAGATTTTGCAGCACCTTTTTCATTAAAATCAGCTAACCAGAAGAGCCACTTTATACCATGCATTTTGCACCTTTTTAAGATTTTCTCAAAAACGGCTCTAACGATTATGATTAAACTCACTATATGGATGTAAAATTTATTGGGCTTTAATATGATGTAGGTTTCATTTAGATTGAAATAGTCCGACAGGACTTAAATGCCGATATTTTAAGTTTTCTTCCTCTAAAGTACCTTTAATTTTGTAGATGTAGAAATTTGTCTACAAAATCAACGTTGCAGATGATCCATTTTATTGTGAATTGATTGTTATCTTGTTTCTCATAGCCCGGACGAAGGCCCACAATGTAGACTTGTGGGACTTGGTCATTTGTACTCGTTGGACCTAAAACATGTATTTCCGGTGAAAACTCGAATTAGAATATTTTCACGATCGCAATACTTTCCCTGAATATTTATTTCAAAGAAAGGTAAGTGAATGTAAAAATTGTAGATAAATCGTTTCGAAACGTCAAATTGCGAAGATTTAATACAAAAGGTGATACCTAGTGATATATGATGTAGATCTTAAGTCGTGGTATTACGAAACGATAACGCAGAATTATTAAAATATTTATAAAACTCTGCAAATTATTTATTTACTAGTAGAACCGTCCCTTCTCACCACGGGTACAATTTGAACGAGGTGTGTTTTTATGTATAAAAAACCTCTTTTCGACCAATTTAGGGTTTATCGCTTTGGGAGTTAGTTCATCGTAACGAAAAATACAATTAGCAAGAAAATATTTTTATTTTATAACATCTATTCATTATTAAATTTAATCATAGGCACACATGAAAAACACTAATCAAAATTAGTTCACTTTATTTGTTTGCTATTTTAAAGTGAAGCATAGATAACGAAAATTTAATTTTTCCATTTAAAGAAAACTTGATAGCAATGTATGATTTCAAAATTATATAAATAAAAAAAGGTTCTATGCTATTGGGTTTATTACTATAGGGGTACTCACTACGTTTGCTGTAGCATGCTATTTGTGCTATTGTGCTAAACCCATCAATTTTATACAGGAAATAACTGTAGAAACTCGACGGGTTTAGCACAATAACACAAATAGCATGCTATAGCAAACGTAGTGAGTATCCCTTATTTTATATTCCCAATGAACTATTCAAATTACATTTTAAAGGTTTAATTTAGTTTCCACAGGAATCCAATGTTGTTTACAGTGAAACATCCCTTTTCTTTAAATAGTAATACATTGGAAATAATTAATAAGAATGTTAGTTTATAGATTTATAACAACTTACCATTGATGTTTTCAACTTAGTGTCAATTCGGTACGTAATATTGTTTCTAAAATCTTGCGTACTAAATGGAAGAATATAACTGTACAACGGTGACAACATTTAACTATTATAATCTCCCTCTTTACCAATAACATATCTTCATAAGTTTATGGGCTTAAAACAACATTATATTAACTTGTACGATTTATATAATTGCATATTAACTTTTCTAAAATCATGATAAATAACAAAAGGTTCTATGCTATTGGGTTTATTACTATTTTATATTTCCAATGAACTATTCAAATTACATTTTAAAGGTTTAATTTAGTTTCCACAGGAATCCAATGTTGTTTACAGTGAAACATCCCTTTTCTTTAAATAGTAATACATTGGAAATAATTAATAAGAATGTTAGTTTATAGATTTATAACAACTTACCATTGATGTTTTCAACTTAGTGTCAATTCGGTACGTAATATTGTTTCTAAAATCTTGCGTACTAAATAGAAGAATATAACTGTACAACGGTGACAACATTTAACTATTATAATCTTCCTCTTTACCAGTAACATATGTTCATAAGTTTATGGGCTTAAAACAATATTATATTAACTTGTACGATTTATATAATTGCATATTAACTTTTCTAAAATCATGATAAATAACAAAAGGTTCTATGCTATTGGGTTTATTACTATTTTATATTCCCAATGAACTATTCAAATTACATTTTAAAGGTTTAATTTAGTTTCCACAGGAATCCAATGTTGTTTACAGTGAAACATCCCTTTTCTTTAAATAGTAATACATTGGAAATAATTAATAAGAATGTTAGTTTATAGATTTATAACAACTTACCATTGATGTTTTCAACTTAGTGTCAATTCGGTACGTAATATTGTTTCTAAAATCTTGCGTACTAAATGGAAGAATATAACTGTACAACGGTGACAACATTTAACTATTATAATCTCCCTCTTTACCAATAACATATCTTCATAAGTTTATGGGCTTAAAACAACATTATATTAACTTGTACGATTTATATAATTGCATATTAACTTTTCTAAAATCATGATAAATAACAAAAGGTTCTATGCTATTGGGTTTATTACTATTTTATATTTCCAATGAACTATTCAAATTACATTTTAAAGGTTTAATTTAGTTTCCACAGGAATCCAATGTTGTTTACAGTGAAACATCCCTTTTCTTTAAATAGTAATACATTGGAAATAATTAATAAGAATGTTAGTTTATAGATTTATAACAACTTACCATTAATGTTTACAACTTAGTGTCAATTCGGTACGTAATATTGTTTCTAAAATCTTGCGTACTAAATGGAAGAATATAACTGTACAACGGTGGCAACATTTAACTATTATAATGTCCCTCTTTACCAATAACATATCTTCATAAGTTTATGGGCTTAAAACAACATCATATTAACATGTACGATTTATATAATTGCATATTAACTTTTCTAAAACCATGTGCTTTCCAACGGTATAGTATACGTCTATGTTACTGCTTATATTTAAGACCTAATTTTTTGATGACTTGGTTAAAGAAAAATTATTTTTCCCCGTTTAAAGAAAAGCTTAATTTCAATGTATTTCACTTAAAAACCTTCAGGAAAGAATGCAATAAATGATGGCGAGAACTGTATCAAAATTCGTCTTGTGATTTAGAAGGAGTTAGCGGATACCAAAATCGCGTTATCATTTTATATATGGTATATATAGAGATGATGTATTATTTTCAGATGGTTTTTTGTATATGAATATTGCAATGTGTTGTTTTTCACCCCGAGGTTTTGGGTTGGCCTGAATTGCTGTACGACGATTAACTTATCTTCTAGATGAGGATCAGAGGTATTCATGAGGATTTACAGTTTTCGAGTGATGTAACGAAAACAAATTAACTTCCATGTGCAGAAAATGACTACTCGATCATGGCCACTTTTTTTCTGTTGCTGTAACAACCACTAATTACCTTTATCATTCTCCTGTCAGTAGACTTCACCGACAGGGAAATAAAATATCTCATCTATACGAACGTTAGCCGTGAAAGAGATCGAACCTCAAGAAAGATAACATATTCAAATTTTGGAAGCAATTAAAAAAAAAAAAGTATAATTAATCAAGAACTATCCTACTTAAAATACATGTTTCAACCGCGTAAGTATTGAGGATAGTGCTAGGATGGAATGGAATATCAACTGTATAAAGCATTGGACCTAAGATACTTCCTTGAGGTACCCCAGAGGACGGAGCAAATATCGAAGAGTAGAAAAAATTATGGTTTACTTTAAAGGTTCTATTTTCCAAAAATTAAGTTCTAAAACAAAAAATAGTACAATCTAATTATTATAAAAAAATAAATAAACTTTATTCTCATATTTACATTTTGACAAAATGTTAACAATGATTTTGGATGAGTCATCCTTACAATCAGAAAATATTTTTGTTTTTTTTTGTGATTATAGTACATTAGCCTAAATGGCAAACATATGGTGAAAAATTGAGGTTACATTGCGATTGTAGGAAAAATTATACAAAAAACCTACGCATAAAAACTACACATAAAATAATTGAGAATACATAAAATATTTAAAGATACATGAAATAATTGAAAATACATAAAATAATAGATAATACATGAAATAATTGAAAATACATAAATTAATAGAAAATACATAATATGATTGAAAATTATAATTTTTATAACATAAGAAAGTAAGTTAATTTAATAATACGTGTTTTGTTCTCTTATGAGTATATCGTTTTAGTGAACATTTATTGTAATTACCGATTTCTTTTATTAATGGGTTTTTAGAGACTGGAGTTTTACTGAAGTAAGAAGCTGTTTGTGAATGGACAAGTTGTTTGATTGTAGGAAGCTGCAAGTCTTGGAGCATTGATGATATTTTCGTGTATCGGGGAAAATTATTAATTATCCGCATTGACAAGTTTTGAATTCTCTCGAGTTTATGGAAGTTAGTCGAGCGGGATGAGCTCCAGACTGGAGAGGCGTATGTGATTAACGGGCGGATGACTGATTTATATATTGTTAATTTGTTTTGAGGACTCAAACGGGATTTTCTATTAAAGTAAGGAAACATTTTGTATATTATTTTTTTTGCCTTGTCGATTTTTCATTTTTCAATTTATATTCTACATCGTTTCCGCGAATAGTTTGTGCGTTCCATATTATAAATTTAATTTTACTATTGTCACTAGTTTTAATAACTATTTTAGGATATAACACTTTATGTAGCTGTTTGTAGACAATTAACGAAGAGGAAAAGCGAAACATTAGTCAAAGGAAAGTGGCCTATCACCACTGCTAATTTTAAAATGGTATATCTCTGCTATTTCTTGACCAATTTCAACAATTCTTTTAATGATTTGTAGGAAATTTAATTATCTGACGAATGGCATTACCATGTACCACCATACTTCGGGTAGTTCTTTATTCATTAATTCGTTGGGCGTACTGACGGATTTTTTATTTATTTGTTATTTAGGTTCTACGTATCTCGAAACGTAAACCCTCAAATTTTGAGGGAGAGGAGGTAAGGTAATTTGATTTATTTTTATTTTTTCAGTCGATTATAAAGGTTCATTATTGAAAATAATAAACCAAAAAATAGTTGGTTATGGTTTTGAACTATAATCAATATTTAATTTTATCTATGCAAAATGTTAAAATTCTATTATTGTATGTATATATTTGTTAGTACTTATTGTATTCTTAATTTTTATTCCATTACCCTTTTTTTTTCTGTTTATGTTATTATAAAATGAGTGTACTTGCCCGTCCATAAATAAATAAAGAAAGAAAGCGAACGAATATAAATACAAAATTAAAAATCTGTTGTCACTTACCTCCGTCGTTAAGTATGAAATGCGTGTTTCAACAATTATTATTTACAACTATCATTCAGTTTTATTTGTTTTTTATCACGCTCCATTACCTTACACAACATTGAATATAAGATAACTGGTCGGTTTGGAGGTCACCCATAGCGTAGTTGCTAGCATAACAGCTTTCTATGCCAAAATTCGCGGGTTCAAACCTGCTGGTGGCCCTAGGATTTTTTAATGGCAGTAAAAAATTCTTAGTAATTCCGTCCTTCGGAGGGGACGTTAAAAGGTGATCCCGAGCCTGTGCGATGTCAGGTACTCGTTAAAGATCCCTATTCTAATAAGACCTGGATACGCAAAATTTAGGACTCCCACTGTAGCATCGTCCGATTAGCCATAGTAGCATAAAAGTGACGTTAAACGAATAAACAAACAAACAAACTTGTCGGTTTGTTTCTAAAGGCTAAAGCTTTCCAACATTATATTACACATCTATATTACTATTCTTTCTAAAAAAAAAAATTATGGTTTTTCCTACTTTAGTTGGTTATGAAATTCGTTCAACTATTTATCAATTTTAGAGGTGAAAAAGAATTAATATATGTATATGAAATATACAGTAAGTTAAAGTACTGCGATCGTGAAAATTTTCGATTTTGAGTTTTCCGAAAATACACGTTGTGGAGTCCCCTGAATCCAAATGACCAATTCCTGCAAAAAAGGTCTGTATGTGGTAAATCTAGCACCAAATTCGTACGAAATCGAATTTGTTTATAGTTTAGAAAACTATACGTCCGAGATGTTTCAGCAATTTTTTTCAATGAAATCTGCAAAACAGAAGATCCACTTTATACCATTCATTTTGAAACTTTTCACGATTTTCTCAAAAAATGGGTCTAATAATTTTGATTAAACTCGCTAAACAGACGTGATATTTAACGAGATTTAATATCATATAGGTTTAATTCTACATACAAGTTGCACGAATTAGATAACCAACTAAAGGTGAAAAGAGTAAACATGTTTGTTCAGATAATTTTTTTTTTCAAAAACAAGAATGGTAATATAGATGTATGACATAATGTTGGAAAGCTTAAGGATCTTAAAAAAAAAATGTTATCTTACTTACAAAGTTGAGCAAGGTAATTTAACGATGTCTGCTCTGTGAGGCGGTGTGTTCGAATTTGTGCCACGTTTAATCGATTATTGCCTGTTGTAAGTTTGCTAACAGTCTAGCTAGTGCTTATTTTGAAATTTGTTTACTTCGTGCGATTTTTTCATACCAAGCTCAGATTTCTGTCAGTAAGTATAACTCGAAAGGCAGCTAAAATGTTTAATTTTTTTTTTATTATCTTGCCCTTATAAATAATAGATAACATGGATATGGAAATACCTGTGATACACGCCGTCCGGTAAGACGGACTAGTGCGAGCCTATGTATTCGGTGGACGTAGGACCAATATCTGAAATTTCGAATTTCCCCATATTTTTTTGGTTAAGATGTTCTTCTTAGTTTCTATTATCATTGCCCATCATCAGTTTTTTTTTTAATTAAAAAATTTCCACCTAAAATATCTTATTAAAAAGACCGTCCATGAAAAATGTCCTTTTTTAAAAAGAAAAAATACCACAACTATTTTGGTGAACCAAAATTAATGAATCATCTTTAATTCGATAATTTAACTTTATTACGTAATTTAAGTTTATGCAGCTTGAAATTTTACAGATTCTTAAAGTTTTTATTAATCAAAAATATAAAAAAAAATTAAATTTCATAACGAAAATCGCCCCGAAATCAACCACCACAGAAATTAACTAGAAGGTTTATAGTTTACTTTCCATTAATAACTACAAGCGTGTTCGTGCCGGTTTACGAGATTTTTGATTGTTTTTTTTTTTCTTTTAGCTCTTGCTTTTTTTCAAATGTTGTCCCTATAAATTACAGTTTCTCTGTTTTAAATGTTTGTTTGTGCTTTATGAGCATATTATTTTCTATAGTTCTTCTGAATCGTAAATATAAATTATCACCCGATGCTCTAAATTTGTAAACAAATTATTTTTTCTAATTTTTTTTTCAATATTTTACTAAGCCAACATACCTACCTATAGTTAATTTAATTTTAATTTTTGTTTGTATTACATAATTATGTAAAAACATAATTAGTAAAAGTAATTCATTATAATATTTTGAATTAAAATTTATATGGGTTTCATTCATGTTTTTTTATTGTCAATTAAATGGTGCCTACTCCTCTTATATGGAAAAGGGAGAGGGGGTTTGGTTTGCCAAAAACTCCGTAATCCTTTTATACGATTGCTCCTCCTATCAAAACAAGTCTTAAGTAAAAGTTGCTGGAAATAGGTATGGAATAAATTTACGACGTCATAGGGTTCAAAATAAAATTAAAAAAAGTTTCTTCCGGGACACTCTGTATATCAAAATTAAAATCTGAATATAGAAATCGATTCCTCTTAAAAAACAATGGGGTTCTACATTTAACCTTTTTACTTTCACTTACTATATATAGTAAGGGGAAGTATTGCGATCGTGAAAATTTTCGAATTCTAGTTTTCAACGGAAATACACGTTTTAGGGTCCCCTGAGTCCAAATAACCAAGTCCCGCAAAAAGGTTGGTGTGTGTGTGGTAACTCCGGGGGAAACGGTGAGTCCTATGAAACTGAAATTTCATATTTAAGACAACTATACGCCCGAGACGTGACAAAACTTTTTTCATCAAAATGAGCTTACCAGAAGAGGCACTTTATAACATGCATTTTGCACCTTTTTTCGATTTTCTCGAAAACGGTTCTGACGATTTTGTTTAAACTCGCTATATCGATGTAAAATTTAATGGGCTTTAATATTATTTAGGTTTTATTCAGATTGAAATGGTCAGGCAGGGCTTAAATGCCGATATTAAATTTTGTAGATTCAATAAAAATAACTATATTATCTTGTTAACGCTGATGAAAAACAAGTAAATATATAAATTGAATAAATTCGATACCGAACTAAAGGAGAAAACAGAAAAAATATTTTTCTAATGCAATTTTTCGTTTTTGAACATATGAGCAGTAATATACATGTATGATAAATATTTATATATCTATCTTTCTGCATCCACCTTTGTTTAGAATCGTTATTAGACAATTTTAAAGAAACTTTGGGTTTGATTTTTACACGACTTGGTGATTTTTCAAGAATTTTCAAAAAATGTAAAAAAAATTAAAACTATTTTAAATATATCAATACATACACAACATAATAAAGTGCAAATTGCTTTCAAAATTTTAGTTTTGTTTCTCGTTTTATCGACAAAATTTCAAAATCGTAAATTAATTTCTACACTTTTGATAAAGTATAACGCATTGTTGGCTATAGAAATTTCTTCAAGACCAGAAAAAAATTGACATATAAAATTATTTTGAAGTCTTACTTAATTTTTTCAAGTGATAAACCATAATAAGCCCCGATGCGAGATTCACCTATAAATGTGTTTTTGTACGGTATTTTCGTTATTTATTTTTCTTAAATTTAATATATAAAATTTATCTATTGTAATGTATACAATTTAAATGATGAAATAATATTTCAGATTAGATAGAATATATATAAATTATAAATAACTGAAGTTCTGCTCCGAGACACAAAACAATAATACATTAAACACAATACAAAATTTTATGTATAAGAGGGGTACTCACTACGTTTGCTATAGCATACTATTTGTGCTATTGTGCTGAACCCATCAATTTTATACAGGAAATAACTGTAGAAATTCGACGGGTTTAGCAAAATAACACAAATAGCATGCTATAGCAACGTAGTGAGTACCCCTAAGATAACATTTTCCTATTTTTAGCTTTCCAACGGTATATTATACATCTATGTTACTTTTTGTTTTTAAAACCACAAAAAATGCATTAAAATATTTTTGATATTTTATCCTTTAGTTAGATATAGAATTCGTTAAACTTATAAATTTATCCTTTCTTTATCAATGAAAACAAGATGTCATGATTATATATTTTAAGGATATAAAACTAAAGATACTTTCAAAGAAGAAATTTTGAAATATCACTATTTAAGCTTTGTCAGACTATTTCAATTAGAATGAAACTCACATAATAATAAAGCCCATTATATTTTACATCAATGTAGCGAGTTTAATCAAAATCGTTAGAGGCGTTTTGGAGGAAATCGTAAAAATGTTCAAAATGCATGGTATGAAGTAGCACTTTCGGTCAAGCCGATTTTAATGAAAAAGTTGCTGTAACATCTCGGGCGTATAGTTGTCTCAAATATGAAATTTCAGTTTATACAACTTATCTTTTTTAGGCTGGACTAACGATACATAGACACACAGACCTTTTTGCGGGACTTGGTTATTTGGACTCAGGGGACCCTAAAACGTTTATTTCGGTTGAAAACTGGATTTCGAAAATTTTCACGATCTCAATACTTTCCCTTATTATATAATTCATATATAATATAAGTAAGTATAAAAATATAATTTAGCTATGAATTATGAGGCGTCTGAAAAGAAGATGGCCTCGAGACCTTCCTGTTTAGATTAATTACTAGAGTGCTGCCAATGGGCAGTTTCTCTTCAGGTTTTTCATGTACACTATCTTTAATCAGCACATTTACTTGATGTATTCCTATACAGTTGTAAATTTCAATAAAATATAATAAAAAAAAAAAAAAAAAAAAAAAGCTATGAATTCTGTTAAGTTCCGCACTACATCCCTGACTAGGTTAAGCATTTAGGTAATTAGTATTGATCAACATTTTAATTTGGTTTTGTTGTCTATCACAAATTAAAACATAAATTGCTACGCTTTATCATTCATACATTTTGAACATTTCGTCAGTGTTTTTCTAAATATTTTGGTTTAGTTATTATCTTTAAAATTATAGTGGATATAAAGATAAAATTTAAATTAAAGGAATAAAGTAAAACCAGAATGAATTTTAAAAAAAACAAAAAAATATATAATTTATTTTTTTCAGTAACGTAAAAATAATAGCAAAACATAATTTTTATTTATTTAACGTCACTTATGCTACTATGGCTAATCGGACGATGCTACAATGGGAGTCCTAAATTTTGCCTATCCAGGTTTTATTAGGATAGGATCTTTAACGAGTACCTGACATCGCACAGGCTCGGGACCACCTTTTAACGTTCCCTCCGAAGGACGGCGTAACTAAGGATTTTTTCCTCCCATTAAAAAATCCTAGGACCACCTGCGGGTTTCGAACCCGTGACCTTTAGTATGGGAGGCTGTTACGCTAGCCACCCAGCTACAAGTGATCCCAATTGTATATTTTCATTAAAAATAATTTTAAAAACTTTCGAAATACCTCTTGTTTTTGTGGTTTTTGATCATCATTCTTGGAGATCTCTTTTCTTAATTTATACAAATCGAAACTAAATAAACAAACCTTTGCTTTTATACAAGAAAAAAAAAAGAAGAAATCTTTGAAGAGAAACCAGTTTATTTTTTGCTTATTTTCGTTGCAAATCCAGTTTGTGTTAAAAAAAAAAAAAAATATATATTGAAGAGTTGATCCAATTAGGACTCTAAGATATTGTAAATTCAACTTTTTCATTTATGAAATTGATCATTTTGGACACTTACACGAATAGGATCCCAACTGTGCCGATTTGGAGAAATATTATAAAGAATTTATATGGAAACATGTGTTTTATTAAAAAATCTATTATATTATTATCTAAAATAATCAATTAGTTTAATCTTCTTTTCATCACTTTCTATTAACTTTTATAAGCTTGAGCATAAGATATTTTTACTAAAATATTTAGCTTTCCAACGGTATATTATACATGTATATCACTGTTCTTAAGTTAAAAAACAAAAAATTGCCTTAAAAAAAATATGTTTTCAGTTTTTTCCTTTAGTTGGGTATCGAATTCATTCAATTTATATATTTACCTGTTTTTCATCAGTGTTAACAAGATAATATAGTTATTTTTAAATGAAATCTAACAAAATTTAATATCGGCATTTAAGCCCTGTCAGACCATTTTAATCAGAATAAAACCTAGATGATATTAAAGCCCATTAGATTTTACATCAATTAGCGAGTTTAATCAAAATCGTCGGAACCGTTTTCGAGAAAATCCAAAAAAGGTACAAAATGCATGGTATAATGTGGCTCTTCTGGTAAGCTCATTTTGATGAAAAAGGTTTGATAACGTTTCGGACGTATATTTGTCTTAAATATGAAATTTCAGTTTCATAGGACTTTACCGTTTCCGCCCGGAAGTTACCACACACACAGACCTTTTTGCTGGACTTGGTTATTTGGACTCAGGGACCCTAAAATGTGTATTTCCGTTAAAACTGGAATTCGAAAATTCACGATCGCAATACTTTCCCTTACTATATATAGTAAGTGAAAGTAAAAAATGTAAATCATCTTTTAGGTCAAGTCACAACTTATCATAGATGTAATTCACTGATAGCTCGGTTATTATTGATGTTAAATTAATCAAATAATTAAATAAAAAAAAAAAACTAGCTGAATATTGCTCTTTGAAATCAGCAGTATGAGTGACATGATATTACCCTTTGAATTATTGCCTTTTCATACTGCTTAATTTTCCCTATTAAACAGTTATACCCTAATATTGTTATTTAGTAATTATAAACTATTGTGTAATAATTTGCAGGTTTTTTAATTGTTTTCGCTTTGAAAAAGTTTAATTTTAACACGAAACATATTTTTTATCTTCACTAGCATCTGAATTTTTTTCACGACTCATAGGAAGCGTTGAACCCTAATATTTTGCAGAGTCAAATGGTTTAATGTACTAGTTTTACTTAGAAAAATGTCATCGAAAATCTGTTTGACGCACTTGCGATCCTCTTCTTGTTATTACGGTTATATTTTGTTCCAGTAACTAATAAACGTTAATAGCTTCATGTAATTAAAATAGTAGGTTTCTATTATCTTCAAAAAAAATTTATCACAAAAAAACTTTAACGAGTCAACATTTCGGGGGCCTTCCCACATCAGTCAGGAGTTGTCTGACAAGTTAAAAATACATTTTTTAATGTAAAAATGTTGTCAAAAATGTCTTTAAAATAAAATTATAACAAACAGTGAACAACAATCAACCCATCTCAAATATTCTTTGGACCCTTATGTGAGATGGGGTGATTGTTGTTCAGAGTTTGTTATAATTTTATTTTAAAGACATTTTTGACAACATTTTTACATTAAAAAATGGATTTTTAACTTGTCAGACAACTCAGTGAGTCCCGATGATGGGGTAGGCCCCGAAACGTTGACTCGTTAAAATTTTTCTGTGATAAACTTTTTTTTTATATCAATTACAATCTTCCTTTAAACCTGTTTTTTGTTGTTGTTAATATCTTCATTTTAATTAACGCTATTTTTTTTTATATTTTTACATCCAATCCCCTAAGAATAATGAACTATGTGCTAAACAAGTATCATTTGTGTAATTTATCTTAAATAGATAATTATTAGTTTCAGGTTTATTTATTATGTAACTTATTTTTGGAATGGGCGGGTGATTTTTTTGAATTTCATCTATTTATTTATGACGCCTCTGCCCCTGTGATTCATTGTCGTATTTATTGACGTTTTATACTCTTATAGAACAGGCTTCTTTTTACATATTTGAGGAGAACATTGACCTTGTTTTCGCCGTATTTAAGAACATTTATATAAAAATGTAAGAATATTGGGTAGAGAAATAATACATGTTTTACGTTTACGGTACTTATTGTACAACATCGGGTACTAGGTGTGGCTTCCAGACCTCGCAGAAGATAAAAGCCGGGAAAGAATTTGCAATGTCCTATTCAGAGCCGGCAGAGAATTACTACTTCTCTCCTTGACCTTTTGTTGGTAGTTTGCCAACGGGTAGTATCTTTTAGTTTATTATTTTCAATAATGAACCTTTGTAATCGACCAAAAAAAAATTACCCTCCCTCAAAATTTGAGGGCTTACGTTTCAAGATGTGAAGAATCCAAATAACAAAAAAAAAATACAAGGGCATGTTACGATGATCCTAACACCTCTAGATGTTGATATCAGCTGGTTATTTTAAAAATGGCAACTGATTATTTAATTCAATAATTTAGTCATTTTTAAAGATAGAGAAAAATTGTATTAGTGTTTTTAACAAAAAAAAAAAAAAAAAAAAAAAAAAAAAAATGCGAACAATTATAAAACAGATCAAAAAGAAAAAAAAAGAAATTTCGCAAATAAATAGGTCCATAACTCAAACTCAGTTGCTTTTGAAGATAGAGAAAAATATGTATAGTTTTAGAATCAGTAAAGCACGATACAAAAAAAAAAAAAAAAAATAATAATGATAATAATAATAATAAATAAATAATAATAATAATAATCATTACGGACCACACAGTTTTAAATAATCGGCCAGACATTTTAGTTATTGATAAAAATAGAAAATTGGCACAGATTGTTGAAATAGGCGTCCCATCGGATGACAATCTTCAAAAAACGGTTTCTGAAAAGAAAAGGAAATACCAGGAGCTGGCAGAGGAGCTAAAGCAACTCTACGGATTGGAGAGCTGTGGGATTTACCCTATTATACTATCTTGCAATGGCCTGATTCCAGAGAGTACGCTAGAATCAATCCAACAGCTAGAGCTACCTGTAAGGATTCTAGCGGAGGTTCAGCGAGCAGTCCTTCTAGGGACAGCAGCCACTGTTCGAAAATTTTTAAATATAACATAATTAGAGCCTAACCCTTGACTCATTGAGTCCGGGTAGGTGAAAATTTCCAGCGTATGTTGAGAAAGTGCGAAATATAAATAATAATAATAAAAAAAAAAGCAATGATATTTTGGTACTGATTGATACGCGTTGCGGCAGATTTCATATGTTTATTTCGCTAGGCCCTATGGTGTTATTAACACATTAAGCCACTTTTATGTTTCAATATCCTCTCATTTTTGTAAATAAATTATTTATTATCCTTGGACAAATCCCATTAGAAGAAAATTAACAAATTATATAAATGGGCTTCAGAGACTTACAGTAATATAAACAAGTTAACTGAAACTAATAAGAAATATACATACGCAAATGAGTAGAAAATAATAAGAAGTGAAATATAGCCTTATTTACAATTCTGTTATGACAGGTTGGTTAGGAGATGAATAAATAAGCGGGATTTGAAGGTGGGATAAGGAATAGAATTCCATAAGGTTGAGGATCGGATAAGAAACGATCTGTCGAATTGTGCAGAACGGTGGGCCGTAGTGTATAAATCTGAAGGCCTAGTGCATGTATAACGGGAATGTACAGAGGATTAGAATTGTAGGAAGTCGAAAATATACGATGGACGGCTGGATTGGATAACTTGGTAAAGGAATTATGCCAGGAATTCTATGTATTAGGAATTAGGCCATCTGAATTCGCTATAAAATTCGGAGACGAAGGTGTTCCTAGGGAGACCGAAGATAAATCGAACGAAGCAATTGATTAAGTGTTTTATTTTCACCTCGAGATCTCCAGAAACACCACCGTATACCGTACAGCAGTAGTCGAAGTGGAGGAATATTAAATTGGTAACGAGGAGTTTCCGGGTTTCAAACAGGAATAGGTGACGAAGAGAATTCAGTGAATTTTGTACTATGTTACTAACATAATTATGGTTGATTTTTCAGATAAAATGGCTGATGAAACAAAACAGGGACTGCCTACAGAAAAAGACGTAATTACAGAATGCATTGGGGAATTCGGGCGGTGGCAGATGCTGATAAACGTATTGTTGCCCTTTGTCGCCATCCCATGCACCTTCCACCTGTACTTAGCTAACTTCATAACAGACGCCAATGCCACCTGCGCCAAACCGGAGAACAGTTCTCTCACCCAAGAACAGTGGATTCAGCTAAGTGCCTTGGTAATTTTTTTTTCACAATTATATTTTAAGACAACCATCCCTAAGAAGAAAACACTTTTACTTGTCTATCCTCCTTTAGTTCATTGTTAGATTTTGCAGGAATCAGCTGCCCTTCTGACAATGATACTACTTGAGCCTTCTATTTCATAGTTCATAAATTTCTTGATCTGAAAAGTCCCCCCTCCTTTTTTTTTTAGTACCTACCGTTTATTTGTAGCAGAATGTGTTTTCTTTAAGCAGCAGGCGTTGAATGAAGTAATGTCCTGGGACTAGCCGCCAATTGCTCAACCGCGACATGAAAATAGTTTTGTTTATATCAGCCTGAACAACTCCAACTCTTAGTTCCTCCGGGTTTTCAAATTCCAAAAGGAGGTGGAATGATCAAGAAAAGTTTTGTCTAAGTTCGCAGTTATATGTGATGAGACACAAATATTAATTGGTTGGGTTCTTATTTTAAGTGAGTGAATGACAGAACTGAGGGTGAGGAGTTCAGATTTTCAAGGTTTAGTATGTGTAATAATAACGGAAATATTTTTGTCATAGAGAAGGATGAAGTCATATTTACTCGGTATAATAAACAGAAATAGGGTCACGTCTTCGGATCCCAACGATAAATATTATGAAACAATTCATTCGACGTTTTAATGTTAATTTTAATTTTCCTCTATAACAGAAAGTCGCAGTCAAAGTGGGAGGAAATAAGAAAGAGGAAACAAGTAGCTGTTGAGTGTATAAAGGTAAGGATTCCTTGACAGCAATTGGTAAGTGGATTGGTAGGATACAATAAATATCTTAAGGCAGCAAAAAAGGTCAGCTAGATAGGATCTATCAGAGCAATCGGCCATTAAATTCGTAATAAAATCTCCAAATATAATTCTATTATTGGACAGAGAGAGAGGGAGAAAGTGAAGAAGATTCAAATCGAATATATGAAGGGACATATTAGGGAGTAGGTGCACTATAATAAACAGGAGGAAGAAAGAATAAGAGTTTTTATTTTTTTAAGAATAAGAATTTCAGCCAATAGATGTTCTTAATGTGTGGATAAGTAGATGTTCATAAATACAATAAGTAAAATGGATGAATTACAATAATAGGCATGCATAGACATGTGAAGAAGCTACCCAGTGGTAGCACTTCAAAGTTTATTTTTTCAGGTGCCTCGAAGGATTATCGGGAATAGTAGTTGAGAGGTTATGGACAAGCGGGTTTGAGTGGACAAGTAATTTGAAATTAAAGGTGTATCTATCGCGGACTAAGTCTGCAACCAGTGGGATATTTAGGTTTCTATGGATGAGTTTATTAGTAGGAGCATTGAGGATATTGGGTTGCAAGGATTGGATGCGGGAGGAGTTTGATAGTTTAGTGGACTCCCATAACTCAATGTCATAGGTCCAAATAGGTCGGATAATGGTTTGTAAATGTGTTTTTTGTAGTAAATGGGAGTTTTGATCGTTTGTCGAGTAAGTGTTGTAGTAAGCGGTATCTGCGGGCAGTCATTTGTCATTTCAGTCTAGTGTGAGCATTCCAAGTAAGGCGCTTGTCTAAATGGAGTCCAACGTAAGGGATCTGTTCAACAGGGATTAGTGGAATATTGCCAAAGGATACAGTGGGCAGGTAGTCATAGGTTTGCGACGAAGGGTAAAGGTAATTGGATAGGATTTATTAGGATTGATTTTAATTCTTCATTTATGACACCATTCTTCAATGGATTGGATGTGAGACTGAAGGGTTTGTGATGCAACTGTTGGGTAAATAAAATAAAATCTGAAATAGTATACAATAGCTAAGTCAATTCAAGTAGACGTCAAACATTATAAGGATATGTAAGAAACCAATGTAATCGAAAAAAAAACCTAAATACTGTGGAAAAAAGACAGGTAGACAAAAAGATCATTATAAGCAGAAATAAAAAATAAAGTAACACGCGCAATTAAATAAATTATCAACAGCGAGCGTGAAATTATCGTGAACATATGCCTAGGTCATCTTATATTAATAACAATAACTATTGGGAGACAGTTCTCACAGATTTAGAACGATAAAAAATAAAAAGGACGTCCCTTAACGAATTTATATAATTTTCTTTTTCAGTTTGCTTTTAGCCTCTTATGTCTCTCTGAAAACAAAATTCAATCAATTTCAATTTCCGTTAAGTAGAAGGAAAAGGCCTTTTAGACCGTCAAAAACTACGTATATTCTTTTTTTAAATTTTTCTTTCCATCCAATGATAGAATACAGTCTTGTATTAGTGCTTGTGATACATCTTTGGCAAACTGACTCGCTATATTATTTTCAGATGCTCTTTTACAGGATGACGAGCAAAGTATGTGCACTATCAGGGATTTGGATTACAGCCTCAGCTACAGAGAACTTAGCCAGCAACTTAGTAACGCAAGCATTCCATGCAAGAGATGGAATTACGATTCAGTACACTTTGACAACACTTTAGTTAGCGAAGTAATGAATCTGTTTATTAATATTGATTATGCGTTATAATATTGAAGAAATGCTAACAATTATAGTTTGTTTTTTTACAGTGGGATTTGGTTTGCGACAGAGAGTATTTGTTAAACGTAGCTGAAATGATGTTCCTTCTGGGCATTGCTCTCGGAGGTGTGGTGGGAGGATTCATCTCTGACAGGTACAACATTAAGTATTTTAATTGTACAATAAATATATCTTTATTAAGAAATGTATCACTAGGAGAACGAAAACACTGCTTGATAAAACGCTTATCCGCCCAGTCCTCATGTGCGCTTCTGATCCGTGGACCCTTACAAAAACCAGAGAGGATGAAATCCTGACCTTCCAAAGAAAGATCCCCCTAAGAACATTTGGACCCGTCAGGGATGGTGACAACTGCCGAAGAAGAAAAAAATTTGGAAATATATCAGCTGTATAGGGAAGCCAATATTATCAAAGCTTGGACGACTTTTCTGGCTTGGCCATGTTGCCCGAATGAGTGGAGAGGAAGTTCAAAACGTCACCTGGAGGGAAATCTTTACCGAGAGAGAGGCAGAGGACGGGCTAGACTCAGATGGGAGGACTGTGTGACACAGGATGCCAAAGCCCTACTGAAAATTAGAGGAAAAATAAATTATGAAGACATGTTTAACACAATTTAATTAATTATTTACTACTTTCCCTTACTTATATATAAAATATATGATAAGAGGAAGTATTACGATCATGAAAATCTTAGTATTCGAGTTTTCACGAGAAATACAGGTTTTAGGGTCCAAATGACTAAGTCCTCCAAAATGATTTGTAGTGTCTATAAAACAATAAGTTTTATAAAATTGAAATTTCATATTTTAGAAGCTTGTATGCCTGAGATATTACAGCAACTTTATCAACAAAATAAAAGGACCAGAAGAGCCACTTTATTCCATGCATTTTGCACATTTTTATTGTCTTCTCAAAAACAGTTCTAAGATTTTGATTAAACGCAATCTATCGGGGTTTGATATCATTTTGATTTCAATAGTCTGACAGGACTTAAATGCCGGGATTTTACATTTTCTTCCTCCAAAGTATCTGTAATTTTGTAGAAGCAAAAAATTTACCATTTCATCTTGTTGGCATTGATAAAAGACGAGTAAATATACAAGTCGGACGAATTTGATAACCGACCAAATGAGAAAAGAGCAAAAATGTATGTTTAGGTTTATTTTATTATTATTGTTTTAAACATAAGAATAGTAATATAGCTTTCCAATGATATATTTTACATCATATACTGTTGGAATGCTGAAGATTTAAAAAAAAAATCTTATACACAAGGTTGTAAAAGTTAATGGAGATGAAAAGCTGATTATTTTAGATAAAAACCTACTAAATTATTTAATGATACAAATGTTTCAAGCGAAACTCGATGTAATTCTTTAAACTTTTTTCATCTCTAACTTTGTTTAAAAGTTCTAAAATAGATTTAAACAACGGAGGTCAGTGAAATTCGTGTGTTGCGCGCTCCAGATTTTCATGTTATGACTGTTTCCATCACAGTTTTCCTAGAGGAAAGGTCACCTAAAGATCGATACTTAGCACTTTGTAGAAATAGTTTTGTCTTCATCCGCATATATTTCACCTTTTAATTAACCATTTTTAAGAATGCAAATAGTTAAAATTTATTCTATTTTTTACATAGACATTATAAAAAGTTGAGAGTGATTTTAAAGAAAATAATTTTAATCTGTCCACTTAATTGTACAAGACCTTGAAGATTTATTCTCCCACGCCATGATTAATCACGATTCACTATAAAAGGAATATCAACTGGTTTTTTTTGTCCTACCACGTACGGAATTTTATATTATTAATTATGTAACTCAACCAAATTGGTTTGCGGATGTTTTCTCATTTTATCACGGTTCATAATTTCTTAACGACACAAGAATTCGTATCGTATAGATCCGTAAAACTACTAAAAAAAATCTTATTTTGTCATGAAGACTTTACACTGATGAGGGAAGAATAATAATGTTGAAAATTCTGTACTAGAAAAATATAATTAGATCTAGTTTAATAAAGATTAAACTGAAAAAAAAAATTGTTTGTTTTTAGGATTGGCAGAAGAAGAACCTTGATGTTCTGCTTGGTATGTGAGATCTTGGTTGGAGTCGTTATTTATTGGAATCCATGGTTTACTCTGTTCTTAATATTGAGAGCCATTTTAGGTTTCTTCTGTTCCAGCAGTTTATACACTGGTCTCGTATTGTGTAAGTAACTCCCATCTCATTGATCCAAGTTTTGGTTGTCTATTCACTTTAATATCAGATACTTCCACAGATTTATACAGAATGGACAAAACCTAATAAAATTTGTAAATAACGAAATTTAGATGATTTTTCATGAGAAAGCAAAGTGGTTAGGAGGAAGCTTTATTAAGGAGATGGTTAAGGAATTCCAGAAGATGGTAGCAGGGATTGTAAAAGATTATTTTCAAAGGACGCAGTCGCTGTGGTTGGAATAATGCAGAATAAGGTCAAAAATGTAGAATGTTTTTAAAACTGTAACCAGAACTATTGTACTGCAATAGTTTTATCAAACTCTGGCATCCCATAACAGTGCAAACAAAGCTCAAGCTGACTGTTTTCCCAGATTAAAAAAAAAACTTCTCTGATTTAATTATAGATTTTATGTTGTTTTCTTTTAAGGCTACTTAACAATTCTGTCCTTTGAACCTCACAACAAGTTAGACCTTAAAATGATAATAAAAATAATTTTTGTAATAATGATAGAGTTTAGTTGACCGTTGAGAATATTAGATGAGGAAGATGGTTGGGGGTGCGGTCATCAGATAGAAACACACATATTAAAAAGTAATAATTTTGTAATTGTGTACCAACATTTCACCCTACATTGTGGGACTTCATCAGGGTGACTCATCGAAGGTATCTGAAGAAATTCAGCTTCACTTCTTCACCACTTCCACTTCTTGAGATACCTTTGATGAGTCATCCTGATAAAGGCCCACAATGCAGGCTTAAACATCGGCACACAATTACAATAAGTATTACTTGTTAATGGGTGTTTTTTTATGACTGCAATCCCAACCATCTTCCTCATATAAAATACTTTTTATTATGTCATGGTCCACCCTTATGTAGTTTTCTTGTTGATTCAGTGCTGATTTGTATGGATGCTTTCATTATTCTGTTAATCATCTTAATATACCAATTCTAACTCTACGATAATACATAAATAGAATTCAATCTCATATAAAATGTAGCAGTGTTTCAGACATATAGGTATTATAATGATGGTGTTTTTTGTTGACCATTGAGAAATTAGATGAGGAAGATGGTTGGGGGTGCGGTCATAAATTAGAAACACACATTTAAAACAAGTGCTATTTTAATTATGTGCCGACGTTTCGGCCTACAATGTGGGCCTTCATCAGGGCTAAAAGAAACAAGATAACAACCAACATAATATATAGACTTAATAATGCGTTAGGTATATAATAATAATATGGCAGTAATATAATATGGGAACATAAATAAAATTAAATGTAATATGATAATAAAATGACAGTTATAAAGTATGGAAATAAACAAAATTAAGATGATAGTTATAAAGTATGGAAGTAAACAGAATTGAGATGATAATATTGTAATAGGAATATATAAAGATAGACTAAGCAAATGAAACAAATGACAAAGGAAAAATATGTGAACAAATAAAATTTTAAATATGAACAATTTTGAAGTTGTATATGACGGTAATATATTAAAAACATAGTTAAGAGTATAGGTAATATATAAAAAGAACATAGTCATTAAAAAAGAGAAACAGTATGAATAAAAATAATTTTAAATTTTAAAATAATGTAATATTAAACTAACAATTATATGTCAGGATATGTAACAGAGAAAGATATGAGTATGGAAAGAGGGAGAAAGAAATAGGTGATGAAAAAAAGATCCTAATCAATAAGAAAAAAGATACATACTTGACTCTGAGACGGTGTCTAAAGGAGTGATGTTTTTTCCGTTTAAAAAAATGCTCATTGCGTGGAACGGAAAATATGGGAACTAGAATGTTCGTTAGAGCTTTTCCAAGATGTTATGTTTACTGATTCAATTGTTTGTTGAGAAAAAAAATTAAAGTATTGGCTAATGATTATAGGAGTCAATCCGAAAAGACACCATTGATGAGTGGGACCGGCGGTGGGTGACAACCTCAAAAGGTGCTACCTTGAGGAAATTCTTGCCCACGGTCCGGTCACGATTGGAAGCTAAATGGGTAGTGCCGGATTACTGGGTCTCGCAATTCCTCACTGGGCACGGGCTTTCCGAAGTAAGTTACACAGTTTTGGGAAAGAAATAGATCCCCTGTGCCCCAGTTGTGAAGTACCGGAGACTGCTGAGCACATAATTGTGGACTGCTACGCCTTCGAAGCACTAAGGGTCAAACTACTAAGGGAATGTGGGCTCTGGGTCCTCACGGAGAGCTATTTCCCTCAGCTGGTGTCCAAGCAGAATTATGGACATTTTCTAGCATTTATTCATGCTTGGAAAACTTCACTTGGTCCATTAGCTTTTAACGTAGGTGGAACAGGACGAGATCGAGGAAGGCCACCTCCGAGAGAAGAAGCAGAAGCAGAAGATATGGTCATCGAGGAGAGACCAGAGTGAAAAACTGGGAAGAAAAGAAAAAAGAAAAAAAAAATTCATGATTACTACTGGTAGCACTACTGGCTACCGACACCCGTATTGCCATGTGGCAAGGTAGGGAGAAATAAATAAATAAAATAAATAAATAATGATTATAGGAGAATTATTAATAGCTATTATAGGAGCAGCGTCTTACATGGTGAGGAAGATTGTTTAATAATCTCTTGAGGTTTTGCCTTTAAGGTGTTATTTACCTGCAGTTCTTATTTACAGTTGATTCCAAAATTCACAACTAGAGTCAGATTTCATCCACTTTTGCCAACATATGTTTATATGTATTCCCCCCTTGTTCTCATACTCCCTCACTTTGACTATGGATGCCTATGATAGTGTATGGAGAACTCTCTGGGGAAAATGAGATGAGGCTGAAGAAATTAATGAATAGATTTATAACATTTATATACGGCCTCCTCAGACGATCACATATTTCTTACTGGGATTCTGATCCAGAGTGGTTTTATCCTGATTCCCAAAGAAAAAGCTTATTAGGTATCTTGTTATTGCAATCCTTGAGTGCCAGAAAATCTTCCTATTATAATGTATATTTGCCCTCCTCTCTCCATACTCGTTCGTACATGTTCTAAATACAAGATATCAACCTACTCTTACATATACCCTCTCACAGAACTGCTTCCTTAGAACAGTAGTTTATAATCAGTGCTACCATACTTTGGAACTCCTTAACCATCTACCTCAGTAAAGTATCATGCTTAACGATATTCTAACACCTCCTTATTCCTCCACCTCCTAAAAGATCAATCTTCCTTCTGTATACATGTTAACTATCTTGACTGAATTATGCACTACTAAATTTATTAATTTTTCACCTGTTTTTATTTATATCTTACACTTATTTTATTTATTTCATAATCATTAGCTGGATGGATAATTATGTATCTGAATGAAGTCAGACAAATTGGACCTTTTCTGTTTATTGTTATTTATTCCTAATGGACAAAATGACCCAGAATAAAAATTATTTTCATTCATTCATATAATTTAATTTGATTATTTTAATGCAGCTGGTAATGGTGTTATAAGTAATTATTAATATAATAAAATGTAATACAGAGATATTGATTTGATATTTTTAACATAGGAAAAATAATAAGGTATGATTCAATAATTTGTTTTTATTGCAAAAAATCTACTGTCCATCTGAAATATGTGGGTCATCATCAGGGGCAAGCAGATTCTATGTTGTAGGTTCAGAAATTTCAGTTTTTATGTCAATCTCATATAGACAGTTAGCAGAGCCATTTTTAGTATTCCTAAGATAAACATATGGTTCTATTATCTGTTTCCAATTAATATTTTCCAGGCTTGGAGGTAGTTGGAGGAAAATGGTTTATAATATGTGGTATTTCATACATGCTCACTGTTCCTCTTTCTTACATAATCATCTCGGGAATAGCTTACCTCACAAGAAATTGGAGGACCCTTCAACTGGCCTTATCATTGTCTGCTGTACTGCTCCTTCCTCTATACTGGTATGAGATTATTATTAAAATGAAACAGATGAAGTCAATATCAATAATTGGTCCGAATGTATTTAAATTTTTCTATCATAAAAAGGAACAATTGAGACATTGATAAAATTAGAAATAATATTCATAATGTTAACATCAAACATTTAGTCCTTATACCTCTTTATTTACAGAATCCTGAATGCATGACTATAGTTAAATCTAATTATAAGTGTTTAACATGATCGTAAAGCTTGGAACAAAAGATTTGTAAAATCTATAAAAAGGAACGAGAAAAGTTTACCAATGATTTTTTTTTTTTAGACGGGTATAGAGATTCGGTGATGAGTAAAGGTATAAAATTAGATTTTCACGTTAGTTACAAACAGAAGACCTAATGCAAAACCTAATAGTAATGAGGTTATTTATTATAAAAACTAAATGTGAAATAGTATATTAAGCCAGAATTTTGGACAAAGATATAAGTAGCATTGACAAGCACATATGTAGGATTTTAGCTAGGAGGAGGTAGTAGGTTGAAAATTGTTGATGGTGGCAAATGAAAGGTTTTTTGTAGACTGTATTTACTTTAAAGCATGCTGTTTATTTTCAAATTTAAATTTATTCGCAAAGAGTGCTGCCAATGAGCAGTTTCTCTTCATTATTATTTCATGTGTTATAAAAATTCAGCATATTTACTTGGTTGTTTTTTTTTTTTGAACAGTTGTAAATTCCAATAAAAATATATATAAATTTATTCAGACAGTGTTTGAAAAAAAATAACCTATATTATCAACCTCTTGCTCCACCCATCTAACATTTTTTAACCCACTTGGCTGATCCTTAAGGGTAGAGGTAGAACACAAATAAAAAAGAAAAAAATTAATTTTTTATTTTTATACCTACCTAATTTTAGTGTAACATTATTCTCTCTATTCCAATGGCTTTTAATTTTTATATTCATTTATTAAAATTCTGAGTTATTCAAAACAGGATTGTTCCGGAATCCCCAAGATGGCTTTTATCATCATGCCAAAAGGAAAGAGTCAAAGAAACACTACAAAAAGCTGCTGATTTCAATGGAAAACCTCTACCAGATAATTTAGATGAATTAATTGAACAAGTAAGAAAACTAATAATTCACTTACATTAATCATATTTATATTTTTCCATGGTATACGCTATACTGCAGCCTCAAGTAGGCTTATTGTATGCCGTCCAATGTCAATACAGGCCTATTGCCTTTGCAAATTTGACTAACACTGTAAGGATTGATTAGTTCATACAGTTTAGGATCAGAAATATGGTCATTGCCAAATGGCAAAACGTTATCCTAGCTATTAATTCACAAATACATATCACATGATAGACAGTTTCATTGTCCCTCTTGTAGAATCTGCAGATCGGTGGGTCAACTAATCTCATATTATGGTGGGTCTTCTTGCTAAGCTGACTTGTGTATAGTCCTATCACCCTCCTCAGAGTTATCCTATCCATTTAGAGAAGAATATTAATTCTCTCTCCTTGGGTTGTTCCTTCCAAAAATTCAATGACAAACATCTACCAGATAATTTTTTTTTTCTGTTTGCACTACAGACCTTAGAGAACCTTTATAGAAAGTATGGTTTCCAAAGATTCTACACCACAATCCTCAATGATATTTTATAGGGTAGGGTCATCACAGCCTATGCTGATTTTTTTGAGTAGCCAACTGTTGGCTGATGGGTCGCATATACCTGGGGGAGGTTGTGAGTGAATTGTCATTCACTTATATGCTTGAAAAAGTCCTACTGGGACTAGGATTCAAATTCACCCCTTTGGTGCTAGCCACTCAGCCATGAACTTCTCCTCAACCAAATAATATAGATAAATTAATTGAACAAGTAAGAAAACTAATAATTCACTTACTTTTATCTCATTTATATTTTTCCATAGTATATGTTATCCAGCAGTCTCAAGTAGGCCTTAGAGAACCTTTATAGAGAGTATGGTTTCCAAAGATTCTACACCACAATTCTTATGATATATTTAGGGGTAGGGTTATCACTGCCTATGCCAATATTTGTGAGTATCCAACAGTTGGAAGATGGGTCTCACGTACCAGGGCGGGAGGAGGGGAGGGGATTGTGAGCGAATCCCCATTTAATTATATGCTTGAAAATGTCCTTCCGGGACTGGGATTCAAATCCATAACCTTTGGCGTGGTAGACTGGCGTGATAGACACACAGCCATGGATTTCTCCTCAACCACATAATATAGATAAATTAATTGAACAAGTTAGAATTCTAGTAATTTCCTTACATTTATCATATTTATAATTTATTTTTCACTGCAGTGATATACTTGTGGAAAAATATATTGTTTTCACCCGATTTTTGTTAATACATTATTGTCTTGTTATTGCTATTATACTTTTGGATGGATTAGCTATTATACATTATGGAGTGACGTTGGTCTAGTAGATAGAGGATTAACAGTGTTCTCTGGATGCCAGGCTCGAATCCTGGCTGAGGTATTATTCTGTAGTAGGTTTATTCTGTTATTTCAGCCGTAGACCGACCCTGGGGTATGGAGAACCTCCTGGGGCACACCCAGCCTCTATAAAGTAGGTACCCAAAATTGGGGAAAAAACCTGGTGCCCGAGCATGATTTAGGCCTAATCACCTCCTAGCGTGGTCGTTGGCCATGGACAGTATGAATCTCTATAAGTACTGAACCCGAGACCCTTCATGGGCTGTAGAAGTACAGTTTTTTTATTTTTTTAATTATACTTTTGTGTTTGCAAATCTAACCATACAGTAAATGTTGACCAATACCTACATTTTAAGATCAGAAAGATGAACATTGCCAAGTGTTAAAAACGTATCCTAGCGATTAATTCACAAATGCATATAACATGATAGACAGTTTTATTTTCCCTCTTGCAGAATTTTGAAATCGGTGAGCTAACTAACCTCATATTATGGAGGTGCTTGTTAAGCTGCCCTGTATATAGTCCTGTCTCACTCCTCAGGGTTATCTGATCCATTGAGAGGAAAATATTACTTCTCTCTTTGTGCATTGATCCCTCCAAGTACAACTTGGATACTGCTTCTCAGAGTCCTGCCAATAATAGTAATGCCAAACCTCTACCAGATAATAATATGAAAACTAATAATTGACTTACATTTATCATATTTATGAATTATTTACTAAACTTTGTACATATTTTTTAGGGAATGAACAAAACAGAGAAAGAACCTCCAAAAGTGAGATTAATGGATTTGTTTAGAACCAGCTACTTGAGGAAAATAACCTTGGTCTTGTATGTTGTTTGGTTCTTTCAATGCCTTTCATATTATGGACTCGTATTAAATCTTTCCAAATTGGGCGGTGATATTTACATTAATTCAATAATATCAGGTAATTAAGAACTAAGTATTTTATTTTTGTTTTCTTACAAGGTGGAAATCTTAATGACACTTTAGTCTTAAGGCTTCAGATATTGTCAGACTCCATCCCACTAAAACCACCTTCCTGCAACAACAGAGCTGGCCCAACAAGTTGCTCTTTTTTTCATAGCAATGGTCTATGCCAAATGGTCAATGCCAGCCTCCTATGCCAAAGGTCACGGGTTCAAACCAGCAGGTTGTCCTAGGATTTTTTAATGTGAGTAAAAAATCCTTAGTTATGCCGTCCTTCTGAGGGGACGTTAAAAGGTGGTCCCGAGACAGTGCGATGTCAGGTACTCCGTTAAAGATCCCTATCCTAATAAAACCTCTGGATAGGCAAAATTTAGGCTCCTACTGTAGCATCGTCCGATTAGCCATAGTAGCATAAAGTGACGTTAAATCAATAAACAAACCTATAGCCCAGTAGCTAATCTACTGTGTCTATTTTTCTTTTAGAGTTTTAAAATATTAACCATAAGTAATTCAATTTATTACCAAATTGCAAAGCGAAAACCGCTGCTTTCTCTATCACACATCTTGCCCATGGTCCATCCGCCATTTTAATTGCTGATGATCAAACTTTCGGTCTCTTGAAACTTAACAAAATTTCCAGAGTGAATAGTTTGTGTCCTTCTGGGATATTAGTTTTTCTAAGATATTGTCCAAGCTTTTCGTTCCTTATTATCTCTTTGAGGTCATTGCAGAGCTTGTTCAATTTTTTTTTTCAGGAGTATGAAATCTTTGCCAAATCCTCCAGGCATTTCTCTTTTCTCATTCATTTACCTTTGGCAAAGGGAATATTTGCTTTCTAGATGAATGTTAGATACTGTCCCTTGCTATTATCTAAATGTTTGCATTGAACCTTTCAACTTCTTTCATTGAGCTGATAGCTAAATGGTACTTGAAGATTTTATTTTTTCTTCCGATGATTGCCTAAAAAGGTCCCAGTTTGTTTTTATATTTGTTAACCAGTTTTGGTTGGTGTGAGATATGTCATCATTTGTATTTTATGTCATTATATTTTATATATTATAGATTCTAATATTACAAAACGAACTTGTCTTAACATGACTCAGAATGGTCTAATAGATTGAAAGTTATAATTTAATATAGAAGTTGATACTTATTGAACTTCTATTGTTATAATTTATTATATTTAATATTTCTTCAGGTTCTTCCTGAAAACAACCTCCTCTTTTAGCTTCTTTCTTCGTTCATTCCTAACAACCATTCATCTATTTTATTAAATAATCATGAAAAAAACAACACAAAAATTGCATAAAAAAATATTTGCTTTTTTCTCCTTTAGTTAGATATCATATTCGTTCAAATTATATATTTATCCATTTTTTATTAGTGTTAAAAAGGTGATTTAGTTATTTTTCAAGGTATTTCAGGAGAAGAAAATTTAAAATATCAGCATTATTTTACAACCTGATTATTATATTCTAACACCAAACGAGATAATTTAGGATGATGATGGCTTTTCTACTATTGTTAATTATTTTATCCATCTCAGTTAAGATTAAAAAATATTCATTCCATTTAAAGAGTCGCTCATTTAAAAAATAAAATAATTATTTCTATTTTTATTGATGATGAATCCTTATTGTTTATATTGATCCAATACGTCGCTGCATATCTATTTACTTTACCTTCATATTAATCATTATGATAATATACTGCTATGCTTACTTAAGCTGGCAAAAATATTTTTTATAAAAACTGTAGTTATATTTATTTTTCTTGAAACAGGTTTAGTTGAATTGCCTTCCATTGCATTAAGTATTATTCTGCTGCTCAAGCTTGGAAGAAGATGGCCTTTGGCGTTTGCCATGGCAGGTGCTGGTGCTGCTTGTATTTTTTCAACTCTTTTCAATAAAGGTATTAAACCTAATAACTTAATTTACTTTATAACATTAAAATTAAATTAAAATCTAAAATCTTACAAAATAACGAAAATCATTTGATATATTGTTTTAATTAACAAGATTTTTTTAATAGTTTTTCCCCCTTGTATGTGTGGCTGTGTAGCTAGTGCGCTAGTCTATCTGGCCAAAGGTTGTGAGTTTGAATAGGGGTAAGGAGTGATGAAACCCCACCCAATTAATAATCGCGGTGTGATCTTCTTATAAGTCTACATTGTAGAGCTGATGATCCTAAACCATTGCCTATCTCAAAATCTAAAAAAATAAATTGAAAATATAAAAACAGAAAAAATAAATAAATAAGAGTATACATATTGTGAATTATTCAATATTCAATCAAATCAAAATTCTATAGTTAGAGTTCACCAGTTACATATTCCTGAAGATGCTTGAATATATGGATTTGACCAAGGATTGGGAAGAACATATTATGCATGAATAGTAAGCAAAACTTCAGAAGGTAGTTGAACAAAGAGAAAAGAAAGATCTAATGTTTAAGGCCTATGGAGAATTGTATAAAATTTACAATGGTATGTTCTGGTTTTACAATGGTTTCTGTGTATTGGACTGAGGATTTCAGTTATAAGAAACTGTAGATGTAGGAATGAGACTGGAAACTGATGGTTAAATATAGTCAAGATTTGAGGATATTACAAAGTAGTGGAGGATTACTTTAACAGAGGATTAAGTAAAAGTAGCTTGTGAGAAACTTAATGGTCCAAAGACAAATTTGTGAACATAACAATTGAGAATCCAACTTATAATAAATAGAATTAGTCAAAGTAATTTAGGTGGGTTGTAGAAGAAGTTAATGTGAAGAAAAAAAAAAGACTAAGGTCACACATCCCATTTGGAAATAGGGATGCTTGAATCCTGGGGGACTGGGTCAGGAATATAAAAATATATTAGAAGTATCAATCAATAGCTTGGATCTGATCTCAAAGGAAAGTTTGAAACAAAACCACAAAATGCAGTTGGAAAAGGATAATGATTTTAGACGTTATGTGATACAAGAAAATATCTTTAGAAGATTCAAGAATTGTTACAGTTTGCTTCTTTTTCCCATAGCTTTACATATTTTTATGGTGATCTTGGTGAGAATAGATGTTGTGCAGAATCCAGGTTGAAAACCAGATTAAAGGAGATCTAGTAGTTTAATTCATCAGGAGAAACTTGAAGCACTATTGTGAAAAAAAATAATATTTTACGATGTATTGACCCAATAAGTCATTTTCATCAGATACTGAACATTTTAAGAGGTTGAAGCAGAGCTGTGCACTGCGTTACACGATATATTACAATTAACACAGTCTAAATTAATTTCACAATAGAATTTCAACCTTCACTTAAAATTATAAACTTTATAAGATTTTAGTTTTCCAATAATAGATATTTATTCCTCCCTAATTGGTTCTTTTATCAATGATTCAGCACTCTGATATTAAGGGGGAGACAGACTAATACTAGCTCAAATCTTCATATCTGTCTTTAAATTAGTAAAATATTGTTTTATTTTCACTTTAGTCTATAGAAAACTGAAAATTTGTTGTGATAATGATATTTATCAGTAGATTAAATCCAACAAAATTAAATTATTATTATTTTTACTTTTTCTCCACTAAATATTAATATTTTATAGATGGTCTCATCCACTTGGTACTAATAATGATTGGCCGATTTTTAATCAGTTCTCCTAATGTTACAATCTTAATATACACAGCTGAGCTATATCCAACCATAATGAGGAATTTCGGAATGGGTTCTGCAAATATAGCAGCTGGTATTTCTCTTGTGTTGATACCATATATCTGGTTTATGGTAAGTATAGTAATGTTTAACCTCTTACAATATTTTCATAAATTAATACATAAAGTTAACTGAATTCCCTAACTGATAAAAGTAATTCACATTTACACCAATTCTAGTTAGCAAGATTGTTATAGTTGAGAATATTTTTTCAACTATTTATAAATCCATCTCAGAAAGTATTTGTTGAGATTTTTTTAAGACATCTTGACTTAATTTTAATAGTAAGCAATTATGTTTGTTTGTTTAACGTCACTCTATGGTACTATGGCTAATCGGATGATGCTACAGTGGGAGTCCTAAATTTTGCCTATCCAGGTTTTATTAGGATAGGGATCTTTAACGAGTACCTGACATTGCAAAGGGTCGGGACCACCTTTTAACGTCCCCTCCGAAGGACGGCATAACTAAGGATTTTTTACTCCATTAAAAAATCCTAGGGCCACCCACGACCTTGGGCATAGAAAGCTGTTATGCTAGCAACTACGCTATGGGTGACCCCCATAAGCAATTATGACAACCCAGACTTCTTTAAAACAAGGTTGTTTTTTTTTCTATAAAAATCTCTTCTTGATTCAGCTTGTCAGCCTGAGAGATATATATGTCTTCCTCATAATATTTTTGAAACTATTATTAATTACTTCTCTCATTCTTTTGAGCCTTAGCTAAACTTAATTCTAATGTGGTATTTTTCATCCCTGTGTTACATAATGAAAATTCTGTCCTAGATTTTTAGAATGTATATTCTTCTGTATAAAAATGAAAAAAAAAAAAAGAAAGAAATAATTTACAAATTTCATTGGTAAAAATAGTATTACTTCTTAAAATTATACAAAATAAGAACAGTGTGAGCTGCAGAGCTCCATCATTATTCAGAGTTTAACTAAAACTCAAAATTATGACTATCAAAAATTGAGACTCCTCAAAACGTGTACCTCCTACACCTCAAATGAAATTTTATAAAGCTAACTAAATTTAGGGATATGTAAAGGTATAAGAATTCTTAAAAATTACAACAATTCTAGAAAACATTCCCGATTTTTTAATTAAATTTACCCTCACTTTTATAGCATTGCTCTGTTGTCTAAAAACCAATTCTGTAGATACCATATCATTCCAAAGGATGCCTAGGGAAAGGGGTTGTATATATATATATATATATATATATATATATATATATATATATATATATATATATATATATATATATATCACTGATGTTTGGAAAAAAGGGCTTAAGTCTTAAGCCCTTAACTTAACTTAAATTTAAGTTTACAGGACAATTATTTGAAGTTTTAAAAAATCATTTTAAGTCCTGTCTAAGTATTTATTAATTCATGAAACTCTATTTTATCCCATAAGGTGCTATTATTCATAGTAAAATACAAACTTAAACATGATATTATTTATTTATGTGAAGCCGATTTAAGCCCTTTGGGTCTCAACATTTTTTTTACTCTTATAGTGTTCTGATCATAATTTAATCACCTTTGTAATTACCATTAAGCAACTTAATTCCTTTTTACCAAGGATATGAGAAATACTTATGTTGAAAAGAGAGGCAAATCCAAAACAATTTCTCTTATGAGGAAATTATGATTTTATTTAAATATTCTGAACATGTTAACAATGAAAATAGGTAGTAACAAAAATGACGAAAAAGCAAGTTTTTATTTTATTTTATTTATTTACAATTGTCTTGGCCAAAGTGATATTTTCCACCTGTAAAAAAACTATTTTCACTAAGCAAATATGTTAACTTATGAATAATTGGTTAATTCATATCATCTAAAATCGTCAGGGTGTATTGTATGGATTGGTGGTGGATTTAAGTGTTTTCTACCATGAACCTTCAATTGTTCACGCTGTAAATCAGTCTTTTGTGAAAATTTCTATAATATTCTGTAGTAGTATCATAAACTATGAGTAATTCCAAATCCTTGTGAAGTAATTCCATTAGGTATTGATAAGAATTTTATAAATAGTAATTTTAGTGTTCAAGGATAATTTTGATCGTTAATCAAGTAGCTTGGATAATAGTCTAAATCCTTTGTTCAGCTGTTTTCTCGTATGTCTAATGTGGGTCCTCCAAGTCAGTCTTTTTTCTAAGTAAAGTCCCAAATATTGTACTTCTTCTATAGTTGAAATAGGTACATTCTCGAAATATGCTGTAGGACATTCACCATGTTTGAGTGGGAAAACAATGAACATACTCTTTTTCCCTTAAATCAGATATATTATAGACTACTGGAAGGGTACTATGATTTTTCTCATTGCTTTCAAAACTTGGATATCCCACTTGAAGAATTAAACAGCTACTTAATATGCTTAATCAGGTCATTATTTTTTTATTTCTAGGCAGGATTGAATGAGATTATTCCAATACTCATCATTGGACTTGGTGGCATATTAGGAGGTTTGGCTACTTTCCTTCTTCCTGAGACAGCAGGGTTGTCTGATCACATGCAAAAGAGTTAGGAGTGATAAAGAGTTCTTCAAACCATTCCTTACTTATAAAAAAGTAAAAATAACTGATTGGTAATTTGGTAAATGAGAATTGAATCAATACCTCTGAAAGTCTAGGAACAAATGTAATATGTGATATCTAATTTGTGTTCTATTATTTATTTTAATAAGAATTTATAAATAATTTTATCAAAAGATCACATTTTATGCTTTAATACTGTGATGAATGATTGGTTACGGAGATAGTTTTCAGTAATTTTTTTGTGACAAACGGATTTGTTATATTTTGATGTTCTTTACAATGAATTTCACTCTTAAGAACAACTAAACTCAAATAAACCTGCTTTTAATTTATAAACTTTGTGTGAATAAACATAATTATAGTTAGTTTTTAAAAGTATTAATAAAAGTTAGGTGGCACATTGAGATTACCTCTCAGAGCAGAAACCCTTAGCTCACTACTGTCTGAAAAAACTTTGTCGATTGGATAAATTAATTTTCTGGTGAGTGCAAACTCATCTGTTTTGATATTATCTGGACATATGTATATATTATAAAATGTTTTTTAAATAAAATGTGTTTATTTTTTTTAATGTCAATACATGAAATGCTTTGTATTATTTTATACATGTTACATACATTAAATAAGTGTAAGTCAAAGGTTTCAGATTAAGGTAAAAGTTTAAATAGGTTGAATAGACAAAACAATCTTCAGAATAATTGTTGGTGCATTTTTATAATTAGAGGTTTTAAGCAAAAAACGATGGTGATGATGATAACGATGCACATGCAAAAGACATCTTGAGTACCTAAGGAGCTATGTAATATTGCCTTGTTCTAGCAGCATGGAAATATCAAAGTAAATTATGAGGTTGCATAATTAATATTAACAAATTATTTTTTTCTCATGTGCTTAGTGCTTTATTTATATGAATTTGTGTTTAAATTTTGCCAAAGGAACTGTTGTGGAAGCGATTTAATAAATATTAAACATATCAAAGTATAAAAATCTTTATTTACCATCTAAAATGGCAATTATGAAGAGATTTAGCCATAAAAGGCTGGAGATGTGACTATGCTAGGTGTTCATTGTATGGCAATTCCTTACTAGCCTTACACTTTCTAAGCAATTGGATTTAGTTATTGATTCATTTAACATTAAAAGAGATTACATTTAGAGGTTTTTCAGCAAACAATATAAATAACGAAAAGCAACTAGTTATAACCGATACTTTAGAGCCAATCATAAGCCAGAAAAGATAAGCAAAACAAGTAATATTTAAAAATAGTTAACATAATTTATTACAGCTAAAGAATATAAACGGCTGTTCAATGAGGAGATTAGGCCGAGATAACACTGAGGCACCAGGTTTTCCTCATTTTTAGATACCCAGTTATGGAGGCATGGCTGCCCCAGGAGGGTGTCCATATCCCGGCTGAAATAGCAGAATAAATAATATTCTGTCATAGTGGAGATTCGAACCCAGGACTCGGAAAACAGTAGACTAATGCACTATCCACTAGACCATGCCGCTCCCTCACAAAATATAATTTATTTATCATTAAAAAGCATTCCATAAGTCATGAAGTAAAAAAAAGCAGAAGGCTTCTCAAAAGATAAGATTTTCTGAAAATGGTTATAAAAATTAAAATAACTTTTATCATATAAATCATAAGATTCATGGTTAAAATGTAAAACATTCTGCTGAATAGCTATACTAAATGTATGATGGAGAAGTTGTGGTTAAGGGTGTGGGCATCAAATAAAACAACAATAAGATTAACTTATTTCTTTGTGGGCCGATGTTTTGGCCTTACTTGTGAGTGTTCTTCAGGCAAAGAAAAACACGATACAACAATACAATAAGAAAAATATAGTAAGTAAATAAAAAGATAAATGTAATAAAATAGGGAAAAAACATTGATATAAAATGAAGATATAATTGGTAAGAAAATATATGAAGATAATAACGAGAAATTAAGCAACTAATTAAAGTTAAGAAATTATGAAAATAACAGTGAATAAGTGGAGACATATAAATGGAACTAGTACATTTAAATTAATAACAATAAAATTAAGAAGTAAGATAACGTTACATAAGAACAATTTTGAAGTAATATCAATAATAAATCTGAATAATGATAGTATTAAAAATAAATCTGAAAGCATTCAGATTAATTAAATACAAATATATTTAATACGATAAAATTACACAAAATCATGCTTTTAAATTTATATAACAATTTTCTTGATGCATCAATTACATATTTTTTTAAGTTTTCAGAAGTTTTTAACAAAATCTTCAATAAAGTGTTCATATTGAAACTAAAAATTGAAAATCTGGACAATTTCATTTAAATGATTTCTAGCTAGTCTAGTCGTACACATTCTGATGGTACTGTGCAGAAGAGGAAGCAACAAATAGTGTGGTCACACACTGCTCACATTATCATCAACTGTGTTCATTGTGTGACTAGGCTATCGGTTACCAATCCACAACTTATTTCTCTTCCAGAAGGTCTTGCAGTTTATTAATATATCTTAAACAGATATATATGTAACATTATAAATTACTGTTAAAGAAAACCATTGAAGTATTATTTACAAAACTAAATAAAAATATTTCTTTACAAACAATATACATAACAGTCATATTTAAAAGGAACATAGTCTGGGGATAATGAATAACAATAACAGTTATTCTTATCTGCTACTCGGACTATTACCTTCTGAATATCGCAACAGTTAACTATTGATATCTTGTCCAATGATTAGATTTAAATTAAATCATAATTAAAATTAAATGTTTCTCTGAAGTTAAAGTTTGATTTAACACATGGTACCCAAAATATACTGGGCAATAGCAAATACATAAGTTTTTAATAAATTTAACATTAGAATTAAAATGACATCAATAGAAACTAAAAAATAAAGTGAATACAGTGAGTCTTAACACAATAAAAATCTACCAAGTAAATGTTATAAAGGATAACTAAAATATGTTTCTTATTTATCATTTAAAAATAATAACAAGTCTCTAATTATCAAAAATTGGTTTAGCTAATAAGCAAAGTAACTACATACAGTACATTAAAATAACACCTTACTCTACAATATGATAATAATACATTTTCTTAGCAACTACCCTTAAGTGTAATTCCAACATAAAATAAAATGGCCTATGTTTAATAATTAGGCTTATAAGCATAAATGATAAGATATAACCATTATTACCCGAATCATGTAAGCAACAGGGAGGGGTAATTAAGCCCTGATTAAGTCCATAAATAATCTATCAAGGGCAAGGCGCAGGGTTGCTGAAACATCGATAGTATAACTTGATTATCGATAGAATGTATTTTATCTCCATCTTCCAAGAGATAAAATCCTTATGTCATGAGGACTTATCTATGAATATTTATCTTCTAATTTAACTTCTTTTCATTTGCAATGTCATCAGCGGAATTATTAAGGTAACTATAACTTGACAACATCGATATCACTTTCATGTTGAACAAAATGTATCGTAAGTGTGTATCGATAACCTCAGTTATGGCTTCTGGGACCGTCCACGATTTTAAGTTGCGCACTTATCAAACGTGGCCAATCAAATCTGTCGAAGTGATCAACTGTTTGGACGTGGTTGCCTTTATTAGTTTAATCGCGTTTTGAGAAACATTCCATACAAGCGCTCCAGTGTTGATATAAATCATTTAATTTTATCTTAATAGTAAAATAAAACACTGTTTTACTGCACCGTCGATTTATTTGAAATTGCACTAAGTGGGGTCACCTGTGGAGTTGTGACTAGCATAACAGCCTGTTATGCCCGAGGTCAAGGGTTCAAACCTGGTCCTAGGATTTTTAATGGGCGATTAAAAACCCTAAAGAGAGGTCGTAAAAAGGTGATCCCGAGCTTAAGCCATGTAACGTACCCTGATTAAATTTGTATAAGCAAAATTTAGGACTCCCACTATAGCATCGTCCGATTAGCCACAAAAATAAAGTGACGTTAAATGAATTTACAAACAATTGCAAAATTTTGCCTTTCAGACTAAAACTTATAGGCTTTCTAACTTTTAATAGGTTAGACAGCCAAATGTTTTTAACCTTTATGCACATATTTGCCGTTGGGCTTGGGGTTGGCCATACGTTAATGAAAGTGTGTTTGCGCCTGTATTACGAAGTACTCAATTCTCTGCATCATTACCTTCAGTTACAATTTTTGTGAATGTTCATTCATATGTGTTTTTCTCTTAAACTTGTATTTTTGGAAACCATATTGTTTTATGTTATTTCAAACGTATTATTTTGAATAGAAAAAAAAAAAAAACGGTTACAAAGAAAGTGTAGGAAGGTCAAGTGCTTTCGACTCGAAATCAATAATCTCAGGCCCACCCACTGAGCCAGCATCTTGTCCAACCTGAAAGCATTAAGAATAATCGAGTAGGTACATTGCCCAAAACTTGAAATAACATTAACACACACACAACACACAACAACACATATATATATATATATATATATATATATATATATATATATATATATATACTTTTAAAAACCAAAAACATTTAAAATTATTACACAATGGTTAATTATTTCCAAATAACTATATTTGATATACATATACTTCTTCAAAAATAAAAATAAAAACATTGAGTATTGATCTTGTAAGATTGTTATTCAAACCAGATCATTGCCCATTTTAGAATTAAATTATATGTATTTATAATATTATATTATGTTGCTATGTGGAGAATTAAGATAACATTATGAATTCAGATAAAATGTGTTGAGGTGGATGTATAGTTTTTTAAAAAATCTGGCTCTAAAGAAATGTATACCACTTATAATGTAAATCAGCATTAATGAAAAATTTACTTACCACGACTCCTATGTTTAAAACGCATTAATTTATAATATTAAGAAATAATTTTCTAAAGGAACAATTGGTAATGGGTCAATCCATTCAAAATCGTCCAGACCTTGCCGCTCGATATTTTTGATTTTTGACCAGTTATTCAGCACGGGCTTAAACATATATTGGAAAAATCTTTTTAATTCTTGTAATTTTTTAGATATATAATAAGATAACAACATGCTTTGTATTTTTGTTCCCACAACTCATTCATTATATAAATTGTGAAGAATGTTGTTTGAAAAATTCTCTAAAATAAATAAAAAACGAGACAAATAACGAGTTGTAAGAATATAAAGGAAAAGAGCACTTAAACACATTTTATAGATAGGTAATCTGTCATAGTTTATATATAGGTAATCTGTCATAGTTTATAGATAGGTAATCTGTCATAGTTTATAGATAGGTAATCTGTCATAGTTTCATAATTTTTCACTTCTTCTTCTTCTGCGTTCTCCCCCCAAATGGTGATGTCCGGGAGTAGAACTGTAAACTCGGCGGTCTTCTTTAGGTCCTCCAGATCACTGTAGAGCTTGGTAGGGTTTGGCCAGATCTGCTTCCTGATGTCTCCTGGCTGAGGGTATGACTACTAGATTGGCTCTTCAGTCTGGTCTCCAGTCCTACATCCACAGAGAGAGCTTTCCCCGATGCCAAACGTTTTGTAGAGGTGTGCCCTCATCCTGTTATGGCCCGTTCTGAACCTGAAGAGCACAACTCGTTCATTTCTACTCATTTTGTAGTAGCCGTCTTTTGGGTCGCGGTTCGGGTGCAGGTCATTCCATTTAGCATTCACTGCAGCCCTGTTTATTGATATCGCCTCCAGGAGGGTCTGGGTGCAGTTTGGTTGTGGTGATGCTGCTCCTTCCTTTGCAAGACGGTCGACTACATCGTTTCCTTACAGTGCAGTGTACAGTGCCCTGGTATCCATTGCAGTACCACTTCACCATACTGCAATAGTAGATTTTCAATTTCTTCTACAAGGGCGGGAAGGCCTAATTTCTTTTTTTACTTCAGGGCACGTAGTACTGATGCAGCGTTCGACAGAAAGACTATTTTAGAGTCAGCATTTCTGTTGAGCCGTCTCAGTATTTTGCTGCCCTCTAAGATTGCCTGTTGTTCAGCCTTGAGATTTGTGGACCTTAAGCCAGTTGGAATGGCTTCGTCTAGGGTGTTTCGGCTCGGAAATTTTATATGGACCCAGCTCCACCGTTCGCAATATCTTTTTTACTTAGTCCCTTTTGAGATATTTCCGTGTAAACATAGCAAAAAATGAATTTTCGACAATTTTGAAAAGTCATATATAAAAAATGACTATGCTCTCAAGATATAAATTATTATAGCAAGTAGGACTATGACTGAGCTATAAAAGAAAAAATAATTAAAAGTGAGTCTCTTTTCCTTTATCTTTTAATTTATTTGTCTCGCTTTTTATTCATTTTCGAGAATTTTTCAAACAACTTTCTTCACAGTTTAGGTACTGACTTGTGCAGACAAATAATCAAAGTATGTCCTTATCTTATTGTTAATTTTTGTTTTGATTTGATATCTAAAAAATTACAGGAATTAGAAAGATATTTCCAACACATTTTTTTGTCGGAGAAGCTGACTTAAAACGGCTGCAATAATAAAAGTATTGGTCAGAATTTTTTTTTTATTTATGGTTGTATACTAAAGAAATATGATAGAGAACAACTGGTCAAAAAATACGATTTCAAATGGATTGATCCATATATATATATATATATATATATATATATATATATATATATATATATATATATATATATATATATAATAAAAAAATAAATAAATTAAAAAAAAATATATATATATATATTTTTTTTTTATTTTTATAATTTTATTTGTCCCACCATTGTTTACAACTTTTAGGTAGGGGTCGCGTCGCCCCGATGACCCTCTCTGTCTGTCCCCTGACTGTGACTATGTCCGAAAACACTTTTCTAGTATAAGGTAAGTTCAAACGAAAAATTCCTATCCTAGTAATATTATTTAGATTTAAATTTAGAAAAAACAAAAATTAAATATTATGAAATTTACATCGATCTGTTTTGTTTTGCCTCGAAACAACCATATACACCAAACTTATTTCAGCTTAATCGGTATTTATGCATATAAGGGTAAATGACCTTTTATCGTTCTGGTCGCCACTTGTTGGAAAGGAAAAATGTAATGAGCATTTCATTAATTTCAACGCGAAGGAATGTATAGCTTTTTTGCAAATCTTTATATATTCAATAACTCGGTGGATTTTATTAATTAAAATAATATAAATTAGACAATAAATATAAGTTATCCACCATAAAGGAGCCAGGAAGATTACAGCGGTGAAGGTCACAACCATTGTTCTCTTGAACCTTTACCTTAAATTATCAACACCTAATTATCTTGACTCTCAGGCAACAAGTGCCTCATTACCCAGCACATGTTCAGCAGACCTCTCTTATACTCATACCGGAATGTTCTCGACATTGCATAATATGATACCATGCAATGAAAGAATAATTTCCTTATACGCTAAAATGTGGACTAAATCAAAATATTATAGGAATCCGTTTACTACGCCTGTGGAGTTTGTTAACTAAACTTCATTGCCGGTCCCAAGCCCGGATAAAGCAGGAGGATTAAAGGAGGGCTGACTACTCACCTTTTATAAAAAATCTACAGGTAACTACAACCTAGCCTCTGATTTTGGACGGATTTATGTAAACGACCTAGAACTCGTTATATGGCAACATAATTGGAATTGTTGGAATCTGGAACGCGAGATCACTCTATAGACCTGTAGCACGGACAGAACTGGAAAAACAACTGCAACAATTAAATTTAGATATAACTGCTCTTCAGGAAACACGTTGGACTGGTTTTGGAAAGCAAAGTGGAGACCAAGATAAACACAAGTTCAGTACAGCCTTCATAGTGTCAAAGAGAATGAGGAAGTCAGTTCTTGATTTCCTACCGATAAATAAAAGGTTTTACAAGTTAAGGATCAAGGGTAAAATGTTACTCTGATAAATGTTCATGCCCAACAGAAGAAAAAGATGATGATGAAAAGGATGTTTTCTATGAATTGTTAGAACGGACTATGAAAATAGTTTTGGGAGATTTTAATGCTCAGGTTGGTAAAGAACCAGTGTTTGCTCCTACTATTGGCAAACATAGCTTGCATTGGAAGACAAATGATAATGGAGAACGAATGATTAGTTTGGCTGCATTTAGATCACTAGTAGCGATGAGTACTGTATTTGCTCACAAAGACAAACACAAACAGACGTGGATTTCACCAAATGGAACTGCAAATCAGATCGATCGCGTTCTGGTATGTAGTAGACAATGTAATGTATTTAATGATGTGAGATCCTATGAGTGACCGGACATTTCTTCTGATCATTATTTGGTGGTTGCAAAGGTCAAGAATGTATATAAAATAAGGGTGTTTGAAAAGAGCAAACCACAGATCACCTGGGAAAGAGAAAAGTTAAGGGAAGAGGAAATAAGATATGCTTTCCAGAGAGACGTTGGAAGAGGTATAGGTAACATCCCTGCTGTAATCGGAGGAAGAGCTTTGAATGAGGAGTGGAACCATACCAGAAAAGATTTATATGATTCAGCCGACCAACATTGTAAAAGGGATGGATATAGAAAGATTAAAAACGCGTGGTTTGACCTGTAGTGTAAAGAAGCGGTTAATGTGCGGAACTGACAGAACTAGGATTCCAAGTGAGGCAAGTCACCAACGTTCTAAAAGATAAAAGTCCACTGCCTCTATTCTTCATGGACTTGGAACCATCAGCAGGAGTCGAAAATATCTATGACCTCAGTAGACTCTACTATACCCGTGTAAAGGTTGAAAAACCTTACACAAAGAAAGACATTGTTCAGTGCCATAACTGTCAGGCATATGGTCATACCAGAAGTTATTCCCATCACATACCACGCTGTGTGAAATGCGGTGAACAGCATAAAACAGAAGAATGTACAAGATCAAGATCTACACCCGCTGTATGTGCTCTGTGCCTCAAGGATCACCCGGCTAACTACAAGGGATGTGAAATCTACAAGAAACTCCGAACCAGATACCAAAAACCTCAGGATACGAATGAAACAGCTGCACCAATCAGAAGCAGAAGAGAACCATCTAAACTTGTAAATTCTAACGTGTCATTTGCCCACTTGCTTGGAGGTCGAAACCAGAATCATGAAGTCGAGGCACTGCCGGAACAACGTTTTCCTCAACAATCTCAATCTATTGTACAACAATCTACTTCTCAAAGTTTACCTAATCTTCAAAAAACTCCTCAACATCAAATTTCTCATATCCCTTCACCATCAAACGTCACAGATCTTACCAGTCTAATGACATCGTTCATCTCCGAAATCAAATCTCTTGTTATGCCGCTTATATCAATCCTTACAAATCTAGTATCAAATTTAATCCCTGCCTTGAAAAATTCTTAAATGAATTCACCTAACTCCTTATCCATTCTCCTTTGGAATGCGAATGGTGTTAGAAATCATACTGACGAACTGACAGCGTTGTTGCAAGACAAAACAATCGATGTTGCACTTATAACTGAAACAAGACTAACGACTAAACAGTACTTCAAAATACCGCAATACATGAAATACCGTACTGACCACCCAGACGGCAAAGCCCATGCCGGTTCTGCTATCATTGTCCACCAATCCCTCTCTCATCATTTACTCCCACTTCCCACCTATGATTTCCTACAAGCCACAGCCATAGTAATCAAGACTTTTTCCTTTCCGGTAACCCTCACATCTGCATATTGCCCTCCTAAACATTCCATTTCCAATTCCGAATTTGTATCCTTCCTGGATTCCTTAGGAAATTGCTTCATTCTGGGTGCAGACTTAAACGCCAAGCATCTGCAGTGGGGTTCCAGAACCACGAATTCTCGGGGACGAAATTTGCTGTCTGCACTCAACTCCCGAAATTTTAATATCCTGCCTCCTGACTCCCCTACCTACTGGCCAACCGATCCTAACCGCAATCCTGACATCCTCGACTTCTTTATCCACAGCGGATTAGGCTTCCTCAACTTGTCTGTAACTCGCCTTGATGAACTATCCTCAGACCATAGTCCACTGATCCTAAAAGTATCTCTCACTCCAATTCCAAAACCCATTCCACCATCATTCATCCGAGGCCCTGTAAACTGGAACCTTTTCCGCCAAATCCTAACCGATAATATTGACCTCAGAGTAACCCTCAAAACCCCAGATGACCTAGATAATTCCGTCCATTCCTTTACCACCGCCATCCAACAAGCTGTCTGTCTGGACTGCCTCCTCTCCTAAACACTCCAATATAAATCCTCACCAAAATCATTTTCCACAACATATTATAGACCTCATCCATACCAAACGCCGAGCAAGATCATTATGGCAGCGCACCCGACACCCAACAGATCGCCGCTCCTATAACTTCTATTGTAGACAATTGAAGAGGGAGTTGGCGACCTTCCGTTCCCAGTCCTTTCATTCCTACCTCTCCTCTCTATCAGCTCGTGATAATTCCCTGTGGAATATCACGAAAAAGATCCTAAAATACCATCAAGTTTCCCATCCTCTCCGACGTGGTGATGACTCCTGGGCTGCGTCTGATGAAGATAAAGCCGAGGAATTCGCCACACACCTCTCCAAAGTTTTCACTCCTCACCCGGAATCCCACGCCAATCACACCGCAACAGTGCAAGACTTTCTTATGTCACCAATTCCACTTTCCCTACCTCCTAAAGCTATTAATCCCTCTGAGGTCAAATATCTTCTCCAAAAACTGACCCTCCGTAAATCTCCTGGACACGATCTTCTTACTCCCCAGATCCTCCGACAACTTCCGCAGAAAGCTATTATATTCCATACTTATATTTACAACTGCATCCTACGCACCACCTATTTTCCTCTGTTATGGAAACATTCCACTATCATTCTTTTTCTAAAACCAGGCAAACCTTCCAACAACACTTCATCCTACAGGCCTATTAGTCTACTCCCCATCCTCTCAAAAATCTTCGAAAGGCTTCTTCTTAAACGTATCCTACCCATATTAGAATCTCAAAATCTTCCTTCCCATCAGTTTGGATTCCGTCCTCAGCATTCCACAGTTCAACAGGGGCTCCGAGTTGTAGACCATATTTCCTCAGCTCTTGAATGCAAAGAGTATTGTTCTGGTGCGTTTCTGGACATTGCGCAAGCTTTTGACCGGGTATGGCACACTGGATTACTCTTCAAGCTGAAAACCCATTTACCCCAGTCTCTATACCTCATTCTCCGATCCTATCTCTCAAACCGTTCCTTCCGCGTTCGCTGTGGTGTAGAATTTTCTAACCTTTATCCCGTTGAGGCCGGTTTTTTCTCAAGGCAGCGTCTTGGGACCTGTCCTCTACATCCTTTACACTGCTGATATTCCTACACATCCTGATACCTTTCTGGCAACTTTTGCAGACGACACCGCCATCTTATCATCCAGTTCCAATCCTGAAACAGCATCCTCAAACCTGCAAAGACACCTTTCTCTTATCGAAGACTGGTGTAATGCTTGGCGCATAAAGGTGAACGAAGCCAAATGCAAACACGTAACCTTCACTCTTCGACGAAACTCCTGTCCACCAGTTTATTTCAACTCATTACCAATTCCTCTCTCAGATACAGTCCGGTATCTTGGCTTACTGTTAGACAAAAGATTGACTTGGAACCCACATACAAGACTTAAAAGACAAGAACTCAACCGACGATTCGGACAGTTATACCGACTACTCAACAGAAAATCTGAACTTACAGTTGACAACAAATTATTAATCTACAAGACAATACTGAAGCCCATTTGGACCTACGGACTTGAACTGTGGGGGACAGCTAAACGTACTAACATCAAACGCATTCAATCCTTTCAATCCAAAGTCCTCCGTACAATAGTAAATGCTCCTTATTATGTCTCCAACTATACCTTGCACCACGACCTTAATGTTCCATTTATTTCAGACCTAATTCCATCCAAATTTTCCAAATTCCACCAGAACCTATTTCATCATCCTAATCCTCTAGCTCAATCCCTATCCAGCTCCACTCATCCATACAACCCACCTAGAAGGTTGAAACGGCAGTGGCCCCGCGACCTGTTGTAAATATATTGGAGTTCTAGCACTGGCTACATTCTCCACTCAATGTGATGTACGTATGAGTGTGTGTATGTGTATATAGGTATAAGTGAATTATTGACTTTTGTATTGATTCATTATTGTGTATATATTTTATTGTAATTTTATGCCGTGTAAATATTGTATGAATGTAGTATGTATGATATCTTTCAGCATTACTATTAATGTCCAAATTGGGACAGATTGTAATTTTACTCAATAAAAATTGTTGTTGAAAAAAAAAAAAAAATGTGCGGAAGGAAAAGAGGAAAAAACTTCTGAACAGGGACATTAGACAGAACAGAAAGGAGTACCAGCAAGCCAGATCAAATGCAAACAAGGTTCTGAGGCAAAAGAAAAGACATGCATTACAGGAAAACTGGTGTCAATTGGAAGAGTACTGCAGGAATAATGAGGCCAGAAAGTTTTTCGGCGAAATAACTAAAATAAAATCAGGTTGTATAAATGCCTATCCAATGATTAAGCGTTCTAATGGGAAAATGGTATTTCTGGATCAGGATGTACAAGAATGATGGATCCAGGAATTGCTGAACCCCAGAGAAAACGACGAGTATCCTATTAAGGATTTTCAAGACTCTGAGAATGACCCACCATGAAGTAAACCCACCAGATTCAGAGGAGGTTGGCTTGATTGTTGACAATTTCAGGAACAACAAGGCTTTTGGTTCAGATGGCATACCAGCGGAGTTTTTAGAGATTGGTGGGTCATCACTGGTCGAGGAGTTGACTCATCTGATAATTAATATCTGGGAGACCGAAAAAATGCCGGATAGCTGGAAGGAATCTGTCATTATTCCTTTACTTAAGAAGAAAGGTGCTTCTGCGGACTGCAGTCATTATCGGGGAATTAGCCTCCTGAATACTCCATGCAAAATGTTTTCCGTTGGGCTCTACAACCTTTTGGCGATTACCAGGGGGGTTTCAGGATGAATAGGTCAACTATTGACCAGATATTCTCTTTGCGACAAATAATGGAAAAAACAAAATAACTTAACAAGATTTTATGAATCCTTTTCATCGACTTTAAAGCAGCCTATGATTCCAGTATTAGGAAAGAGCTCTACCTGGCAGTGGAAGAGTTGAGAATTCTTCCGAAGCTAATCCGACTTTTAGCTTGTACTCTGAATGAGAGCACGAGTCGAGTGAAAAAAATAGGAAGCTGGATCGATCTTTTGTATTGAAGTCAGGAGTTAGGCGAGGTGATCCCCTTTCTCCACTTCTATTTAACATTCCAAGTGGTGGTCAATAGAGCAGGGCTCAGTCAGTCGGGCACCATTTTTAATAAGGCAACGAAAGTGATGCTGATAAGAAGGAAATGCTGATGATGTGGCACTGACTGGATAATTCCTAAAGGCGATAAAGGAGTCTGTGAAGGGCTGCACAGAGGAGCAGGAAGAATGGGACTATACATCAATCAGGAAAAAACAAAAATTATGGTGCTCAGGAATAAAAAACCTACAAATCGGCCAAAGTATTATGTGGTGGGACAATATACATTCCAGTGCGTGTCCAGTTTTAAGTACCTCGGCTCCATCGTTAATGATCAGGTCGACGAAGAAGAAGAAGTAATTCGCAATCGAGTAATGGTGGCTAACGTATATTTCGCTCTAAGAAGTTTTCTCCGAATTAAGCTTCTAAGTAGGATTACTAAAATGATTATATATAAAACAATCATCTGACCTGCCTATGCAACCTGGAACCTACGCAAAAGCCTGGCTGAAAAGATCGACAGATTTGAAAGGAAAGTGTTGAGGCGTATCATAGGGCCAGTTAGAGATAATGGTACATATCGCTTAAGGAAGAACAAAGAGATCAACGATCTTTTCGACGATCTCCGAGTTTCTCATTTTTTGCGAATTCATCATTTAAAATGGCTGGGACATGTTATGAGGATGGATGAAGGTAGAGCCGCAAGGAGATTGTATTTTGGGATCCCGGATGGAATCAGACCACGTGGAAGACCGAAGGGAAGATGGAAGGACTCCGTGGCTGAAGACCTGAGGATGGTAGGAGTATCCAGCAGACATGTCGCTGACCGAAGTAATTGGAAAAGGGCAGTTGAGGGGGCCAAAGACAGCTTCAGGCGCATATCGAGCCGATAAATAAAACAATTAAATAAATAAACAGGAATCCGTTGGAAGTGCCCATTGTTGTAGACTAAAAGATTTGAAGGTAAGTTACCACACATTTGCAGACTAAAGAACTTGAGGGGCAAATAAATATGTTCCAATGAATTTAGATTGTTGATTACATACGCCTTGCCAGTCTGGAGTTTAAACTGCTTGACTAATTGAGACGTTGATTTCCAAAAGGTCACTAAGGTCACATTTTTTTTTTTTCGAAATTGTTATTTTGACATATTTGTATTCTAATGGTTTAGTTTTATCTAAATCCGTCATCAGATTTTATCTAAAAAAACATAGAAATCCTTTAAAAACGTAGTTGAAAATTGCATTTCATTCCAAAAGGTACTAAATCCACATTTCATTTCCTTCCAAAAGGTACTATATCGCCTGTAAACAGATATAACCTTTCCTTTCATTTCCTTCCAAAAAAGTACTATATTACTATACGGCAGAAGCACCTAATTCCGTAATATGTCACCATCAATTTTTTTTTCTTCATTTTGTGCATTTTTATTGGTTCATTCAGTACGTCTTGAATCACTGCTATTATTTTTATCAGTAGTTTTAACCTAATAATCGGTTTTTAGACTGTTTTAAACAACTTAATTGCCTGGCTTCGGTTATCGTAGGTTGTCAATTAAATTGCGTTTTTTCAAAGTGTTTCTTCTTGCAGCCAAATTAATATGATATAAAAATATTGAGTTAAACTACATTTAAACAATTTGTCAATGCTCAAAACGCTTCATATTCCAGTAAAACTCTAGCTCCGAAGACCCATTAAAGAAGTAGGTTAATTATAATAAATAAACTCTCCAACGCTACACCCATGATAGGACAAAAAAACACATACAAAAGAACAAAACATTTATTGTCGAGTTCATAAGGAATATTATACCATTTAATTTAATAAATCTAACTTGAAAAGATCATGCGCATATATGTATGCGAGTGTGTGAATATGTATGGGTGTGTGAATGTATGTATATATATATACGAGGCATGTTTTTTAAGTAAGTACCCTTTTGGAATTAAAAAAATACGTGCAAAGATATCGCAATAATTTTATTTTTACATGAAAGCCTGTACCTTAATCTACTTTTCTACATAACTTCCATAAATTTTGAGGCACTTGTCATAACGCGGCACCAGTTTTTGAATACCCTCCTCAAAAAATTTTGCCGCCTGACTTGTTAAACGAAGTTGACGAAACATGGGTGGCCTACGTCTCACCAGAATCAAAACAACAATCCATGGAATGGCGACATTCGTCATCACCCAAAAGAGTGAAGTTTAAGCAAACAATTTCTGCTCGGAAAATCATGTGTACAGTTTTTTGGGACAGAAAAGGAGTATTGCTAGTCGAGTTTCTGCCTCTTTCCGTAATGAGACAATCATTGCTACCATTTGTCCCTGCACTTGAAGAAACATCTGGGCGGTCGGCGTCTTCAAGACGATAACGAAGTCAAAACATTTGTGATGCAGTGGTGAACAAGTCAGGCGGCAGAATTTTTTGAGAAGGGTATTCAAAAAGTGGTGCCGCGTTATGACAAGTGTCTCAAAATTCATGGAAATTATGTAGAAAAGTAGTTCCAGGCAACCCACAAGATTTTTTTCGGCTGATGTGGATGTAGAGAATCCATTTGTCGTCACAAGTAACAACTCGTTTAAAAAATGGAGCCTCCACATTTTTTTTCAGGAGGAAATCACATGAAATCTTTTCAATAAGATTCCACTGAGCTCATGGAGAACCCAAACGTCGTGATGAAAAACATACACAGCATTCTTTAGATGATCCAAAACGGTCGATTTGCAGGCTCTTAACTCCGCAGCTATCTCAAGGACAGTAATTATATACTTAACTATTATTATTATTTTTACTTTCACTTTCTATATATAGTAAGGGAAAGTATTGCGATCGTGAAAATTTTCTAATTCCAGTTTTCAACGGAAATACACGTTTTAGGATCTCCTGAGTCCAAATAACCAAGTACCTCAAAAAGGTCTGTGTGTGTGTGGTAACTCCCGGGGGAAACGGTAATATGAAACTGAAATATCATATTTAAGACAAATATACGCCCGAGACGTTACAAAACCTTTTTCATCGAAATGAGCTCACCAGAAGAGCCACTTTATACCATGCCTTTTGCACCTTTTTTCGATTTTCTCAAAAACGGTTCCGACGATTTTGATTAACTCACTATATCGATGTAAAATTTAATGGGCTTAAATATAATTTAGGTTTCATTCGGATTAAAATGACCTGACAGGGCTTAAATGCCGATATTTTAAATTTTGTTTCTCTAAAGTACCTTTAATTTTGTTGATTATATAAAAATAAGTATATTATCTTGTTACCACTGATGAAAAACAGGTAAATATTTAAATTGAATGAATTCGATACCAAACTAAAGGAGAAAACAGAAAAAATATATTTTTATGCAATTTTTTGTTTTTGAACATAAGAGCAGTAATATACATGTATGATATACCATTGGAAAGCTAAAGATTTTAGAAAAAATATTATCTTATACTCAAGCTTTTAAAAGTTAATAGAGAGTGATGAAAAGAAGATATAACTAACTGATTATTTCAGATAATAATATAATAGATTTTTTAATAAAACACATGTTTCTATATAAATTCTATTTAATTAATTCTTTAATAGTTTCACGTATTTTTATTTCTAACTGTATTTGAAAATTCTTTCATTGATTTTAAAAATGGAGGTAAGTGAAAGTCGTGTGTTGCCCGCACCAGATTTTTTCTATATTTTTCCTACTACCTTTTACTACATGTTCAAATAGGGTCTGACCAAAATTATATTGTTGATTTTAAGGAAATCCGAAATCATTACAAATATAATTATTTACGTTTACATACAAATATAAGATTTATTCACATAATTACAATATACAAATGCTTGTATATTGTAATTATGTCAATAAATCGTTTCTATCTATCTATCTAAAAGAACAAAACATATGTTGTTAAATTAAGTTAGTTTGTCTTAATTTATAAATTTTATATAAAACCTAATATACAGTTTTTTTTTTTTTTATAATTTTTCCAACAGCTGGACAATAATTTCATTTTCAATTTCTTACATATAAGTCATTCACGCTAATGAATTATAGTTGCCTAAAAACACCTGATTGTAATGATGTCTCACCGGAAATCTTTTGTAAATATGTAAATAAAGTTTATTTTCTTATATTTTAAGATGCATACATTTAATTAAATTTTACCTTGCCGAAAGTGATGAATTTTCAATTTCAAATTTTTTGTATTGAATCAACTTAATTAATTAATTTAGCATTAACGTTCACTCCCCAGTTACGAGGCTCCTTTACTATACTTCTTTCTCCCACCTATTTCTTCCGACCTTCGCTGTTTGGATGTCAGTCCAAATTCTTTGCATCACTATCCTGGTGCTCGAGAGTTCCTTGATCTAATGTAAGTATTTTCGTGTTGAATTGTGAAGAATATACAGTCATGACGATTATAACATTTTTTAAAAGTTATATATAATATTCCGAAGTTTTTTTTTCCCGTTAATATATGAAGAAGTTACCATCCTAAAAGGAATAAGAAATATTGTTTCTATTAACAGGTAAGCATTTAAAATTATTGGCATTAAAACTTTATTTTACTTTCACTTATCTATATATGAACTATATAGTAAGAGGAAGTATTGCGATCGTGAACATTTTCGAATTCCAGTTCGAATGGGGTTTATTAACATTATGTAGGTTTCATTCTGACTGAAATAGTCTGACAGGGCTTAAATGCCGATATTTTATATTTTCTTCTTAAGTACCTTTGATTTTGTAGATTCTATAAAAATAACCACATTATCTTGTTATCATTGGTAAATAACAGATTAATATGCCATTTGAGGGAATTTGAAAAATAACTAAAGAAAAAAACGGAAAACATATTTTTTCAATGCAATTTTTTGTTTTTGAACATAATAACAGTAATATACATGTATGATACGCCGTTGGAAAGCTAAAGATTTTAGAAAAAATATTATCTTATACACAAACTTGTAAAATGTAGTCGGGACTGATGGGAAGAAGATAAAACTAAGTGATTATTTTAGATAATAATATAATCGATTTTTTAATACAACACATGTTTCTATAGAAATGCCATTTATTAATTCTGTAATGTTTTCATTCATTTTTATCTCTTTCTGTATTTAAAAATCTGGTGCGAGCAACACACGACTTTCACTTAACTCTGTTTTTAAAATTAATGAAAGAATTTTCTAATACAGTTAGAGATAAAAATACGTGAAATTATTAAGGAATTAATCAAATTGAATTTATATAGAAACATGTGTTTTATTAAAAAATCTATTATATTATTATCTAAAATAATCAGTTAGTTTTATCTTCTTTTCATCACTCTCCATTAACTTTATAAAAGCTTGTATATGAGATAATATTTTTTCTAAAATCTTTAGCTTTCCAACTGTGTATCTTACATGTATATTACTGCTCTTATGTTCAAAAACGAAAAATTGCATTAAAAAAATATTTTTTCTGTTTACTCCTTTAGTTGGATATCGAATTTATTCAATTTATATATTTACCTGTTTTTTAGCAGCGTTAACAAGATAGTTTAGTTATTATTATTGAATCTACAAAATTAAAGGTACTTTAGAGGAAGAAAATTGAAAATATCGGCATTTAAGCCCTGTCAGACCATTTTAATCCAAATAAAACCTACATGATATTAAAGCCCATTAAATTTTACATCAATATAGCGAGTTTAATCAAAATCGTCGGAACCGTTTTCGAGAAAATCTAAAAAAGGTGCAAAATGCATGGTATAAGTGCCTCTTCTGGTAAGCTCATTTTGATGAAAAAAGTTTTGTCACGTCTCGGGCGTATAGTTGTCTTAAATATGAAATTTCAGTTTCATAGGACCTACCGTTTCCGCCCGGGAGTTACCACACACACAGACCTTTTTGCGGGACTTGGTTATTTGGACTCAGGGGACCCTAAAACGTGTATTTCCGTTGAAAACTGGAATTCGAAAATTTTCACGATCGCAATACTTCCCCTTACTATATATAGTAAGTGAAAGTAAAAATTGTTTATTCGATTTTAAAAAAGGAGGTAAGTGAAAGTCCTGTTGTCCGCACCCGATTTTTTCTATATTTATGCTTTTTTCTAGAGTAGCACACATAGCTTTGTGTTTAGTAAGTATAGAAAATTCGTACGAAAACAGAAATTTTATATTTAAGAATAATATATGATCGAGATGTAGCATAAACATTTTCACCAAAAGTGAAATTGCTACTTTATGCCATGCATTTTGCACCTTATTACGATTTTCTCAAAAACAGCTTTGACGATGTTCATTTATCCATGTAAATTAGATGAGCTTTCATTACATGTAGATTTTATTAAAAAAAAAACCAACGAAAAAAAAAATTAAACATTTTAAGTGGTTAGTATTAATAAAAAACGGCCGTGCAATGAGGTGATTAAGCCGGGATCACACTCAGCCGCCAATTTTTTCTGCATTTTTGTATATCCACTTTATAGCCTAGGTCTGGCTTAGGAGGGTCTCCATACCCTAGGGTCGCCCTCCCAGCCGAAATAACTGAATAAATAATATTCTGCTATAGCCGGGATTCGAACCCAGATCCCGGAGAATGGTAGACTAATGAACTATTAAATAGGGGGGGGGAGAAGAGCAAAATCCTTTTTTAAGTACATTTTTTTTTTTTAAACATAAGAAAATAATGTATTTGTGTAATATATCGTAGAAAATCTGTAGATTTTAGAAATAATATTATCTTATTTACAAAGTTGTATAAAGTAATGGACAATTAACTGATTGCTTTATATAACTATTTATATTGTAGGATTATTTAATCTTAAATAAACGTTTCGATCTAAACATCGTTATTGTTTCTTCAATCTTTTTACTTTCACTTACTATATATAGTTAGGAGAAGTATTGCGATCGTGAAAATTTTCGAATTCCAGTTTTCAGCGGAAATACACGTTTTAGGGTCCCCTGAGTCCAAATAACCAAGTCCCGCAAAAAGGTCTGTGTGTAGTGTGTGTCGTGTGTGTGTGTGTGGTAACTCCCGGGCGGAAACGGTAAGTCCTAAGAAACTGAAATTTTATATTTAAGACAACTATACGCCCGAGACGTGACAAAACTTTTTTCATCAAAATGAGCTTACCAGAAGAGGCACTTTATACCATGCATTTTGCACCTTTTTTAGATTTTCTCGAAAACGGTTCCGACGATTTTGATTAAACTCGCTATATCGATGTAAAATTTAATGGGCTTTAATATCATGTAGGTTTTATTTGGATAAAAATGGTCTGACAGGGCTTAAATGCCGATATTTTGAATTTTCTTCCCCTAAAGTACCTTTAATTTTGTAGATTCAATAATAATAACTAGATTATCTTGTTAACGCTGATGAAAAACAGTTAACTATATAAATTTAATAAATTCGATACCCAACTAAAGGAGAAAACAGAAAAAAACATTTTTTTAATGCAAGTTTTCGTTTTTGAACATAAGAGCAGTAATATACATGTATGATATACCGTTGGAAAGCTAAAGATTTTAGAAAAAATATTATCTTATACACAAGCTTTTAAAAGTTAATGGAGAGTGATGAAAAGAAGATAAAACTTACTGATTATTCAAGATAATAATATAATAGATTTTTTAATAAAACACATGTTTCTATATAAATTCAATTTGATTAATTCCTTAATAATTTCACGTATTTTTATCTCTAACTGTATTTGAAAATTCTTTCATTGATTTTAAAAATGGAGGTAAGTGAAAGTCGTGTGTTGCCCGCACCAGATTTTTTTATTTCAAAATAGATTTGAACTACTGAGATATGTGAAAGTCGTGTGTCGCGCGTACCAGATTTTTTTTAATTTACTGATCATTAAAGCATTAGCCTAGATCACATTATTCCAGATGACCAGATATTTGTTTGTTTATTGATTGAACACCACTTTATGCTACTATGGCTAATCGGAAGATGCTACAGTGGGAATCATAAAGTTTGCCTATCCAGGTTTAATTAGGATAGGGATCTTTAACAAGTACTTGACATCGCATAGGCTCGGGACCACCTTTTAACGTCCCCTCCGAAGGGCAGCATAACTAAGAAATTTTTACTCTCATTAAAAATTTCTAGGGTGACCTGCAGGTTTGAACTCGCGACCTTGGGCACAGAATGCCGTTATGTTAACCATGATACAACTGTTGACCTCACAGACTAGATATTTTATCTGAGACATGTTTATGAATAATTTTTATAAGGCTAAAACCCAATAAAATGAAACGAAAGTTTGTGTTTGCTTAGTTCTCATCATCTTGTCATCCGTTATCTATATACAGTGAAGCAGGAATGGGTTTAAATGTTTTCTAAGAATGTGGTGTTAGTGCGTTTAACTCATAGCAGATAGCAGTGAAGAAAATGTTCGTAGTTGTATCATTTCGTTGTTCTCTCATTCGCATCAGCTAAGATCATTATTTCCTCAATTGAGACGTTGATTTCCAAAAGGTACTAAAGGACATTTTTTTCAAAGGTGATATTTTCACATATTTGTATTCTAATGGTTTAGTTTTATTTAAATCCGTCATCAAATTTTAACTAAAAAACATAAAATCCTTTAAAAAAGTATTTAAAAATTGCATTTCATTCCAAAAGGTACTAAATACACATTTTATTTCATTCCAAAAGGTACTATATCCATGTTTTGTTCCAAAAGGCACTATATCCTATGTAAACAGATATAACCTTTCCTTTTATTTCCTTCCAAAAGGTACTATATTTCCTACTATACGGCAGAAGCACATAATCCCGTAATATATCACCATTAATTTATTGATTTCATCATTTTATGCATTTTTATTGGTTCATTTAGCTCGTCTTGAAGCACCGCTATTATTTTGATCAATGATTTTAACCTAATAATCAGTTTTTTAGGCTATTTGAAACAACTTAGTTGCGTCGCTTTGGTTCTTTTAGGTTGTCAATTAAATTAAGTTTTTCCATAGTATTTCTTCTTGCAGCAACATAAATATGGTTTAAAATTTTTCAGAAATTTAATAGAATGATGGCATTTGATGCCGCAAATAGTTGGAATTAGCATTCCAGAAACTTGCTAAATAAGTGAAGAAAATCTAACTTAGTAGTCGATTTTTTGTATGTAAAATAAAAGCTCAGAACTTATTATTTATCAGTATCTATGGTTAATAATATAGTTAAATTTGCTAAATTCACACAAATAGTAAATACAAGTTCAAAACAAACTTCATCATTACATACTTTCTTATTATTGTGCCATAAATAGAAAAATTGTCCTTTGAATATTCACTTACTTTATGAAGAATAGATAATCAAATGTTATCAAGCAACAAAGAAAGATATTTCTCAGAGGGAGAAGAAGGAAATATACATAACTTAGTAATTAACGATATAAATACGTTAATTAATATTAATGTTGTATCGGGAAGGTTATAGTGACTGTTACCAACTTATCTCGCGTTATATTCTTCCAAAAAGTACTATATCCATATTATATTGTTTAAAATCATCGGAAAAGTGCAATAATTTGTAAAAATGAGTTGGCAACACACTTAAAAATCAACTTTTGATTTTAATGAAAAAAGGAATCACGTAAATTGGTCCAATAATAAATAAATGACAGAGTTTTGCTTTTCCTGTAAAATTTTCTAAAGTGGATATAGTTCCTTTTGGAAATCAACGCCTCAATTACAACCTTATAAGTCCACATCAAAAAACTAATGTCGTTGCCCTTGTCCCTCATTTATAATTATCCTACTTTCTCCATATAGGTGAATTTCGAATAAAACTAAGGGATCTGCATTTCAGTAATTTGCGACCATGAACTCAAAACTTATAATCCGTATGTTTTTTATCACAAAATTATTTCGAAACAAGGACCGGATTGACCACTAGGCCAGTTGTGAAAGAATTAATTACATTGAATTTCAATTGAAACGTGTGTTTTATTAAATAATCTATTATTTTTTATCTACGACAATAAGTTTGTTTTATCCACATTTATCACTTGGATTTTCATCACTCTCCGTTAACTTTTACAATGTTTTGTATCAGATAATATTTTTTCTAAAATCTTTAGATTTCCAACGGTATATTATACATCGATAATGCTGTTTTTATGTGGAAAAACACAAAAATTGCTTCAGAGAATTGGTGAATTCCTCTTTTCTCATTTAGTTGGTCATCAAAATCGTTCAACTTCTATATACAGTTGTTTTATAGCAATGCTAATCAGATGATATGGTAAATTTTATTAAATCTACAAAATTAAAGGTACTTTGAATTATGAAAATTTAAAATATCGGCATTTAAGCCCTGTCGTACTATTTCAATCAGAATGAAACCTACATCGTATTAAAGCCCATTAAATTTTACATCGATGTAGATAGTTTAATCAAAATATTTTGAGCCGTTTTTGAGAAAATCGTAGTAAAGTGCTAAATGCATGGTATAAAGTAGATCTTCCGGTCAGCTGAATTTGATGAAAAAGATTCTGCAACATCTCGGACGTATAGTTATCTTAAATATGAAATTTCAGTTTCATATGACTTTTCGTTTTCGCCCGGGAGTTACCACACACACAGACCTTTTTGCGGGACTTGGTCATTTGCATATGAGAATATTTTTGCTCTTTTCTCATTTAGTTGGTCATCAAAATCGTTCAACTTCTATATACAGCTGTTTTATAGCAATGCTAATCAGGTGATATGGTAAATTTTATGATATCTACAAAATTAAAGGTACTTTAGGGGATGAAAATTTAAAATATCGGCAGTCAAGGTCCAGTCTGACTATTTCTAAATGATATTGAATTAAATTTTACATCCATATAATCAATAGTTTAATCAAAATCGTTAGAGCCGTTCTTGAGAAAATCCTAAGAACGGTAAAAATGCATGGTATAAGGTAGCACTTCCGTTCAGTCGATTTTAGTGAAAAAGGTGCTATAACATCTCGGGCGTATATTTGTCTTAAATATGCATTTTCAGTTTCGTACAAATTTTCGTTTTCGTGCTGGACTTACTACAGACACACACCATTTTTTGGGAGTTGGTTATTTGGACTCAGGTTACCCTAAAACGTGTATTTCCGTTGAAAACTGGAATTCTAAAATTATCATGATCGCAATACTTTCCCTTTCTATATATTTCATATATAGGTAAGTGAAAGTAATAAATTGTTAATGAATTGATTAAATTGAATTTCAATAGAAACATATGTTTTAACAAATAATCTATTATATTACTAGCTGTAACCCGCGGCTTTGCTCGCGAATATTTTATTTTGTCTTTATATAAATTTGCATGAATGCGTTTAAGAGTAGTAACTATAAAACGTATATGATGGAGCAGCTGTTTGGGGATGTGGTAACAAAGAAACTACCAATGAAACACATGGTGGCTGCGCCCTTAACCAACTTCTTTACCAAATATTCAAAACGGTCAACAACCACTCCATTATTAAAAGCCGTATAAGATCCGCTTACATTTTCAAGAAATATAAATATTATATTCTTTCCAATTACATTTATCAAAGTTGTTTTCAATTGAAAATTTCCCCCATTCCGTGGATCAATGTATATCAAACACATTTATGTTGCAAACGTGACTATATACCACGATTACGTTACAGCTAAAATATATTGAGTATTTTTGGGTATGCCTACTTCTACTGGATCGCTATTGTATATTTAACAGAATAAAATGGCAACTTATTAGGCTAAAGTTAGAGTTACAGATGATGAGGAAAGTGATTTCAAAACAATTTAGCCTATTACTATAATTAATCTAATATAACTATAAATATCTTGTTTCCAATATCGAGACACATTGAAAAAATAGAACAAAAACTACACTTTGGTGTCTTTGTTTGCGGTTCGGTGAATTTAAATTAAAATTGCTACAAATCTAAGTCGGTTCAGTAATTTCAGAGTTTATCGCGAACAAACATAGTGACATGAGATTTATATATATATATATATATAGATTATCTATTACAGTCAGTTAGTTTTATCGGCTTTTCACCACTCTCCATTAACTTTTACAAATTCGTGTATAAGATAATAACTTTTCTAAAATCATTAGCTTTCCGACAGTATATTACACGTCTATGTTACTGTTCTTATGTTCAAAAACACCATAATTTCATCTAAAAAAATATTTGTTCGTATTTGTTCAAATTATATATTTATCCGTTTTTCATCAGTACTAAATAGATGATATAGTAATTTTTATAGACTCTACAAAATTAAAGGTACTTTAGAGGAAAAAAAAATTAAATATCAGCATTTAAGCCCTGTCAGACCAGTCCAATCAGAATGAAACTTCCATAATTTTAAAGCCCATTAAATTTTACATAGATATAGGAAATTTAATAAAAATCGTTAGAGTCGTTTTTGAGAAAATCGAAAAAGGTGCTTTATGCGCTGTATTAAGTTACTCTTCTGGTTAGCTTATTTTGTTGATAAAGTAATAATAATTCAAAGGATAATATCATATCACTGCAGCTGATTTCAAAACACAATATCTCATCTAGTTGTCAACCAATATCAATGATTCTTTTTCCATTTTGTCGAAAATTTAATTCTCTATTCTATCGATAAAATTTGGTATTTATTTATTTTGGTTAAAAAACACTGATAAATGTTTTCTCTATCTTATAAAATAACATAGTTACAAGCGAGATTTCTATTTTTTATTATTTTTTTATTTATTAAACATTTTACATCTAAATATCGAATTTAATCAAAATCTTTAGAGCCGTTTTTGAGAAAATCGTAAAAAGGTGCTAAATCCATGGTATAAAGTGGCTCTTCAGGTTCGCTTATTTTGTTGATAAAGTAGATGTAACATCTTACGCATACGAGCTTTAAAAATATGAAATTTCATTTTTTAACCACTCACCGTTTTTGAACTAGACTTACACGGATAATATAGTGAGACTTGGTCATCTAGACTGAGGGATTCCTAAAACGTGTATTTTCGATGAAAACTCGGATTCGAAAATGTTCACGATCGCAATACTTTCCCTTGCTATATATTTCATATATAAGTAAGTGAAAGTAAGAAACATTATTTATTTTTATTGTTATATCCGGAAAAAAAGTTAGTAATTTTTGAGGTAGAAAAGTCAGGACTGATTTTTTATTTATTTCAAAGGACGTCTCCCAAGGGGTCTCCAAATTCATCTTCAGCATTCAACTAGCAAGTTAAAACAACAACGTCTCTAAAATCTATTAAAAAAGATTATTGTGATTTAAATTATAAGGAACATACGTTTTTAATTTTAAAACAAAAATTACAAGTATTATAAAAGTAAGGAAATGCCTAAAATCGTTGTCCTCAACTGGATTGCTAAGGCCATTTTTAATGTTCTGACGTTTTTAATTAGTTTTTTAAAATGAAAATTCACGAAGTTAGTGGGAAAAATGTGAATGAGGTGGAAATGAGGAATTTCACAAAATTTTAGAATAATTATAATTTTTATTATTATGAGCTATGTAAAAGTGTTGTTCCTGTTGAGATACCTTTTTAGTAATTTTAATTTTTAAAATTACCAACTTATGTTTTTAATGATCTACATCACAAATATTGTTTATAATATGCTTTAGAGATGTTGTTTTAACTTGCTTGTAGGATCCTGAAGATTTGTGAGATACTCCGAAACGTCGATTTGTGAAGGTACTGTAAATAAAAAGAAAGAATAAAAAATCAGCACTACTTTTTCTATACTCCACCTCAAAACAATGTTTTGTTTTTTTAAACTGGCTGATGAATTTAATTATTTACACAAGAATCATATTCTAAAATACATTTTTATTTTAGAAGGATTATGAATGTGATGAAACAAAATTAAGGATTTAATAGACAGAGTAAAACAGTGCGGTCAGTGGTAGTCAGAGGTGTTACGGTATTTCTGATAGATTTATGTGTTTTTACTTTCACTAACCTATCCATGAGATATATAATAACAGAAAGTATTGCGTTTTGGGCTCCCTTGAGTTCAAAAGAACAAGTCCCGCAAAATGGTTAGTGTGTGTATTTATAAGTCTAGCTCGAAAACGATAAGTGGTATACAATTGAAATTTCATATTTTAGAAGCTTATATGCCTAAGATGTTACAGCTACTTACTCAACAAAATAAGCGAACCAGAAGAGCCACTATAGGGGTACTCACTACGTTTGCTATAGCATGCTATTTGTGCTATTGTGCTAAACCCATCAATTTTATACAGGAAATAACCGTAGAAACTCGGGTTTAGCAAAATAACACAAATAGCATGATATAGCAAACGTAGTGAGTACCCCTTTTATACCATGGATTTAGCACCTTTTTTACGATTTTCTCAAAAACAGCTCTAAAGATTTTGATTAAATTCGATATTTAGATGTAAAATGTTTAATAAATAAAAAAATAAAAAAAAAATAAAAAAGGAAAAATGAAAAAATTTGAAATATACGCTTGTAACTATGTTATTTTATAAGATAGAGAAAACATTTATCAGCGTTTTTTTAACCAAAATAAATAAATACCAAATTTTATCGATAGAATAGAGAATTAAATTTTCGACAAAATGGAAAAAGAATCATTGATATTGGTTGACAACTAGCTGAGATATTGTGTTTTGAAATCAGTGGTAGTAATATCATATTATCCTTTGAATTATTGCTTTTCAAATTACTTAATTGCCTGTCAACAGCTATATAAACAGTTATATCCTAATATTGTTATAGGGTTGTTTCACATTGTTCAAATACGTGTACATAAAGGATTTTGCAGGTCTCTGTTGTTTTCTTCCAAATGTTTACATATTTAAAGTAAACAGTTACTAATCCTCTACCTTTGTATTATAAACATTAACTTCCCAATCACTTACCCACTGTTTTAGTATACCTCCAAATATGAACATGGAAACACGCGATTTTCGAGTAATATTTTTGTACGAGTTTAAACTCGACCATTCAGCAGCAGAAGCCGCTAGAAATATTTGCAAGGCGTTTGGGGAAGGGAGTGTTAATGAACGGACCATTCGCCGTGGGTTAGCTAAGTTTTTAGCTGGGGATACCGAACATACAGTAGAAGGAAACCCCTACCACACAGTTAAAGGACTCTCAGCACAACTAAATGCAAGTGCATCTGCCGTTTCCAGACATTTAAAGTGTATTGGGAAAGTAAAAAAGCTCGATACATGGGTACCTCTTGATCTCACTGAGCCGCAACAAGACCTCATGTTTCTAGACATACCGTGCAAATATTGAAAAAACTGGGCTACGAAGTTCTTCCGCACCCACCATATTCTCCCGACTTGTCTCCAACAGATTACCACCTGTTCAGGAATTTAGACAACTTCGCTAAAGGAAAACTTTTTGAAAATTATGATCAAGTGAAAAGTGCGTTTTCAGATTTTGTTTCACTTCAAAGCTCAGAGTTTTTCAGTTCGGGAATAAAAAATGGTGACACGTTGGGAAAAATGTTTATAAAAAGAAGATAAATACTTCGAATAAAATTATCTTGTTTTCATATCGTATTTTTAAAAAAAATCACTTACCTTGAAAACGGACATTTCATGTGACACAACCCAATATTTGGAAATAATTAACCATTCTGTAATGATTTCCAGCGTTTTTTGTTTTCAAGCCAGGGGGCTCACACACTATTATATTTGTTTAAATATCAAATAGTATGTCAATGAAGGATTAAAAAAAGAATTCATTTTATTACTTTCACTTACCTATATATAAAATATATAGTAAGGGAAAGTATTACGATCGTGATAAATTTTCGAATTCCAGTTTTCGACGGAAATACACGTTTTAGGGTCCCCTGAGTCCAAATAACCAAGTCCCGCAAAAAGGTCTGTGTGTGTGTGGTAGCCCCGGGCGGAAACGAAAAGTCATATGAAACTGAAATTTCATATTTAAGACAACTATACGTCCGAGATGTTGCAGAATATTTTTCATCAAAATCAGCTGACCGGAAGATCTACTTTATACCATGCATTTAGCACTTTACTAAGATTTTCTCAAAAACGGCTCAAAAGATTTTGATTAAACTATCTATATCGATGTAAAATTTAATGGGCTTTAATATGATGTAGCTTTCATTCTCATTGAAATAGTACGACAGGGCTTAAATGCCGATATTTTATATTTTCTTCCTTTAAAGTACCTTTAATTTGATATATTTCAAAAAATTAGGTACAACAACTTGTCAGCATTGATAAATAACAGCTAAATATGAAAGTTGAGCGAATTTTATAAACAACTAAAGGAGAAAAGGGCAGACATATTTTTTTATGCGATATTTCTGATTTTGAACACAAGATTAGTAATGTAGATGTATAATATACCGTTGGATAGCTAATGATTTTAGAAAAAAATATAACCCAATATACGGAATTTTAAAGGTTAATGGAGAGTGATGAAAAGCCGATAAAACTAACTGATTGTTGTTCATAAAAATATAATAGATTATTTAATAAAACACATGTTTCTATTAATATTAAAAATAATTAATCCCTTAACAATTTATTTGTATCTTTCAATGTATTTAAAATTCCTCATTTGATTTTAACAACGGAGGTAAGTGAAAGTCGTGTGTTGCGCGCATTATTATAATAATATAATAATAAAAGAATTCTTTTATTTTCTTTGGAATTTTCTCTGGGTGTAGATTTTTCTCACAGTAATTGCTGCGAAGAATCGATTGCTGGATTATCTTGAAATGTTTTGAACAATAAGTTTTATAGTTGTGGATGTAATTAGTTGACCGTTGAGAATTACTGGAAGGAATTAGTCCGGGTAGCGGTCATTAAATGAAACAACTAAATAGTTTTAACTTTAGCTTAAAACGTTGGCAAACAATAAAGTAGTTGAAACTATTTAGTTGTCTCATTTAATGACCGCTACCCGGATTAATTCCTTCCAGCAATAAGTTTTATAATTCGATAACAAGAATTTTTAGTCTTTTCTCAAAAAGTAAGTTGGCACCATAATATAATTGGGAGCTATATCTGTCTTAATTTATGGTTTAAGTGAATACATTAATGAATTAATAATTTTTAAAAAATATTCATTTAAAGATAATAAACAAAAAAGAAGTTATACTTTAAGTGGTAGTTTACGTCATTTTCCATTTTCCTCATGAAATATTTGGAGTTTAAAGTAATTTGCATTTAATAATTTGGATTCGTTTGTGTTGTAATTATTGGTTTAGCAGAAGGTTTTAATGCTTATTAAAACAAGGCAATTTACATTTAAAAGGGAAATTAAAATGTATCGCATTATTATAATTACCATAATATTGGAAGAAGTTTTGATATTAAAATTAATTATTTGATGAGTTGGTCATCATCTAAATCACACATAATAAGAAACTTTTTTATTCGTGGACCGACTCTTCAGCCTAAATTTTAGGCCTTCGTTGGCGTTAAGAAAAAATAATAATAGCAACCAATAAAAATTAAATAAAATATAAACGGAAAATAAGATTACAGTAACAGAATTTGCAAACAAAGACTAATTATTATATAATCAGTAAAATGTTGTATAAGATGGTGTATAAGTGAAGTAATATTTTTGGAAATAAGATATGAATATGAAAATAATAAAATAAAGAAGTAAGATGCAAATTTGAAAGTAATAATAATAATTTATTTATTTATCCTGGGTCAAGTCCCTGTAGAATAATACTAAGGAATATAATTAAATTATTTGATGTCTTAGAGTAATAATAAAAAATGAAAATACAGTAATAAAGAAACAAATAAGGAAAAAAAGACAGATAACATAGACAAACTAAGTGATATATATAACAAATCAACTTCCAACACTAATGATTAAGAAAAAAATCTGGTGCAGCCAACCCTCGTGAAAGTCGTTACCTCGGCTGTTAAAATCAATTTAAAAACTATTAAATAAATATTAAGTTAAAAAAATTTAAATTAATTTAAATAAAAAGTTTATTTAGTTTCGTTGGAAACATACCATTAGGATAAAATAATATTAATTTGTTATGTATAATAATCAGTAATAAGTCTATGTATTTTTCTTAACTTTACATTACTTTTTATAACTTTGTATATAATATAATATTTTTTTCTAAAATCCTTAGCTTTCGAACGGTATATCTTCCATGTATACTCTAGTCTTATGTTCAAAAACAAAAAATTGCATTACAAAAACAACAAATGTAAAAAATACTTATGTTCAAAAACAAAAAAATATTTTTTTTTCAGTTTTCTCTTTTAATTGTTTTTCAAATTCGCTTCACTTGCATGTTTAGCTGTCATTTATCAATGCTAACAAGGTAGTATGGTTATTTTTTTCTAAAAATCTACAAAATTAAAGGTACTTTAGAGGAAGAAAATTTAAAATATCGGCATTTAAGCCCTGTCAGACTATTTCAATAAGAATAAAACCTACATAATTTTAAAGCCCATTAAATTTTACATCGATATAGAGGGTTTAATCAGAATCGTTAGAGCCGTTTTCGAAAACTGAACTGAATTGAATCGTAAAAAGGTGCAAAATGCATAGTATAAAGTGGCTCTTCTATTTAGCTGATTTTGATGAAAAAGGTTTTTTAACGTCTCAGGGGTATAGTTGTCTTAAATATGAACTTTCAGTTTCATAGGGCTTTCTGTTTACGCGCGGGAGTTACCACACATGGACACACACAAACAGGAACATCGGGAAGCTTAAAAGCACCTGGTCAAGGCAATCAAAGATGCAAAGCGTAAATGTTGGAGGAAACTCTGTGAAGAAGTAGATGAGGACACGTGGGGAAGGCCATACAGAATAGTTATGGCAAGGCTAAAAAGTTCAAGCTTATCGCCACCAAGCTCTCCTGACCTATTAGGGAAAATTGTTTTAGCGCTGTTCCTAACAAGACGAGAAGTAGTCTTCGATTAAATACCGCACCTAGAACAGGACCAGGTACCGGAAATCGCACCAGAAGAACTTGAGACAACCTATCGCAAAGTAGGGGATAACAAAGCCTCAGGACCGGACAATGTTCCAAACGTTGCCCTAAAAGCAGCGGTCAGAATCAGACCAGAACTCTTCCTGGAAGTGTACAATTCCTGTCTCCGTGAAGGGGTGAAGGGATTTTGCCTGTTGAGTGGAAAAAGCAGCAATGGATACTCCTGCCAAAGGGTAAAGAGTCTCCTGGTGACCCTGCATCCTACCGTCCGATCTGTCTTCTAAAAACTGCGGGGGAAATCCTGGAGAGGATTGTGTGCAATAGAATTACAATGCATGTAGAGGATAGTCAACGACTGTCTGAAAATCAATATGGTTTTCGGAAAGGTAGATCAACAGTCGATGCAATAGACTTTGTGATAAAGTCAGCCAGAGAAGCCACTGCAGGAAAAAGATAGAGAAGGGGTGGAAAGAAGTATTGCGCCGTGATAACGTTAGATGTCAAGAATGCGTTTAACTCGGCAAGATGGGAGTGCATCATGGAAGAGTTAAGTAAGAAAAACCTTCCACAGTACCTCCTTAAGATCATCAGAAGTTATTTTTCTGGTATAATTCTGAGGCATAAAACAGTCGTAGGACTAAAAACGTACAAAATAACAGGTGGCGCTCCTCAGGGTTCCGTATTAGGACCGTCTTATGGAATGTTACGTACGATGCCGTACTCAGACTTCCTCTGCCGGAACTTATTTCCAGCAGGAAAATGAGGGAAAGAATCAATTTGACCGTTGGAGAGGTCAACATCCTCTCAAAGCTCTTCATTAAATACCTAGGTGTTCAGATTGATGCCAGGCTGCGGTTTGATGAGCACCGGCAGGTAGTCAGCATGAAAGCGGCGAAAGTAATTAACGCTAGAATCATGCCAAATATCGGTGAGCATGCGCAAAGCCGGAGGAGGCTCCTTGCTAACGTAACCAACTCAGTGCTTTTGTACGCCGCACCAATCTGGTCGCATACCTTTCAGGTGAGATCATATTCTCGTAAGGCGATAAGCGTCCATCGAAGAAACGCCTTGCGCATCGCAAGAGCATTTCGCACTGTATCGTATGATGCCGTGTGTATCATCGCCGAAATAATTCCGATAGATCTACTGGCAGAAGAGCGTGACAGAATCTACGTAGAAAACGTGAAGAGCCAGAGGCGCATTGGCTAACATTAGCGAAGACAAGATACTGGAGACTCTTCATCATCTGGAAGGTGGATGAACCGCCTGATATCAGATATTACATCGTGGGTGACCCGCACACATGGTGAGGTTGATTATTACCTTGATCAACTGCTCTCTGGACATGGCTGCTTCAGGTCATATATTTACAGGTTCAAGCTGGAAGAAGAATCATCATGTACCACCTGTCCTCCTTTGGATGAAACAGTGGAACATGCTTTCTTTGCATGCAGGAACTTTACCGTGGAGAAGGAGAACCACACCGGAAAATATAATACAGCTCATGTTGACCAGTCAAGAAAACTGGAATGCTATTTCAGATAATGCTGCGAGAGTCGGAAGTAGACTGAGGACCCAGGAGCGAGCGATAAGAGGTAGAGTACTAACAAGTACACAGTAGAGAAGTAGGCGCTTAGCCATCCTGTCCACCGCGAAGTAACGCTTGCAAGCAGTTCCGTGGTGTGGCATCGCAGAGAATGTAGGGGGTTTTTAGTGAGTAAGAATCCTACACTGTTGTTGATTCAAGAGCCCACTTCGTCTTAAGAAAGATTTTCTCCTACAATAAACAAAAAAATAAAAAAACACACACAAAGACCTTTTTGCGGAACTTGGTTATTTGGATTCAGGAGACCCTAAAACGTGTATCTCCATTGAAAACTGGAATTCAGAAATTTTCACGATCGCAATACTTTCCCTTAATATATATTGCATATATAGGTAAGTGAAAGTAAAAATGCGAGGTTGCGAAAAAAAAATGTAAAACAATATAAAGATTTATTGTGGCATAGAGCCACCTAAACCACCTAGCGATATGAAATTTACTTTTGGACCTTCATTCATTAATAAAAATCTGTTCACCTGTTTCGGAGGAGTACGACCACTTACGTTATGACACGAAATTATTATTTATTAGATAATGTTTAATTTCTTAAAATGGTGTATCTACATTAAAAAACGCTTCAAATTAGTACACAATGGTTTATTATTGCCAAATAACAATATTAGGTTATAACTCTTTATATAGCTGTTGATAGGCCATTAAGTAATATGAAAAGCAATAATTCAAAGGATATCATAACACTACCGCTGATTTCCATACGCAATATCTAAGCTAGTTTTTAACCAATTTCAAAGATTCTTTTTTCATTTGGTCGACATTTTCGGTATTTATTAAAATTAAAAGAAACGGTTTTTTTTTTATTCGTTATTCGGATTCTACGCATTTTGAAACTTAAGCTCTTAAATTTTGAAGGGAGGAGGGTTTTTTTTTTTTTTTTTTTTTTTTTTTTTGTTCAATTACAAAGGTTCATTATTGAAAATAATGAACCAAATCACATATTCATGATGTGCATATTACACTCGTTTGTTTTAATATAACTTTATAATTTAGTTTTTTTTATCTTTTTTTAAAAATATTATATAATGATATAATTGGATTTTTAAAAAGTAATATTTGATGTTATTATCCGATTTTTTTTTTTTAAATTATGCCTTTTCCCTCTCCCACTCCTTTGTGAGCTCTCACAAGACGTAGCTCTCACGAATTTTCATCCATCTCTTCTCTACCGTGTAGCGTGGCTTTTACAACGTTTACCCATCTTCTTCACGAATTGAGTAATGTTTATGAAATGATTGAATTTAAAATAAAATAAAAAAACAACTCTAATTATATATTTGAATGATCCTATTTTAATCTGTATTATTATTAGTTAAATCCATTGTATTTATATACATAAGGATAAGTTTCTGATTACGTCATTATCGGTTGATTATTATACTGTATTAATTCTTCTTATTTTTTTCGTAATTTACATTAATTTTTAGGAAACCTCTACACGGAAATATGGAAACATTACTTAAAGTGCGAACACTGTAAATTCAGTTTAATCGAGATGAACGGTAAAATGGAAGACAACATGATTGAAGTGAGAGGTGCTTTTAAGCGGCATGACGAGAATACGGTAGTGCTTCGTGACCTCAACATGACTGTACAAAGAGGATCTATGTAAGTATATTTGTCTTAAGAAAAAATCATTTAGACAATATTTTCCGATTTTATGTCTTGTTTACTTATATATGACATATAATAAAGCGAAGTGTTAGCGAACTATTTTGAAGCAGAGTTCTCAAAGAATAAACAGGCTTCATAGCATTCATACTCAATAAAAAATCTGTTCCGCGCAACACACGACTTTCTGTTATTTATATCAATTTGAAAATTTTTAAACAAATAAAATGTTAAAGAATTATTTTCATTGGATTTTATTAGAAGCATTCGTTTTATTAAATAATCTATTATATTATGATCTACGACAATCGGTTTTTTTTTATCGGCTTTTCATGACTTTCCGTTAACTTTTACAATAGTATGTATAAGATAATAATTCTCAAATCATTAGCATTCCAACGGTATATTATACATGTATATTACTGTTTTGTTCAATGACAAATAATTGCATTAAAGAAATATTTTTTTCATTTTTCTCCTTTAGTTGGATATCGTATTCTTGCAACTTACATATTTACCTGTTTTTTAGCAATGCTAATCAGATGATATGGTCAATTTTATAAAATCTACAAAATTAAAGGCACTTAAGAGGAAGAAAATTTAAAATATCGGCATTTAATCCCTGTCAGACTATTTCAGTCAAAATGAAACCTACATAAGGTTAAACCCCATTATATTGTACATCGATATGGCGAGTTTAATCAAAATCGTTGGAGCCGTTTTTGAGAAAATCGTAAAAAGGTGCAAAATGCATGGTATAAAGTGGTTCTTCTGGTCAGCTGATTTTTATGAAAAAGTTTTTCTAACATCTCGAGCGTATAGTTGTTTTAAATATGAAATTTCAGTTTCATAAGACTTTTAGTTTTCGCACTGGACTTACCACACACACACAGACCTTTTTGCAGGACGTGGTCATTTGGGCTCGAGGACCCTAAAACTAGTATTTGGCATTCGATAATTTTCACGGTCGCAATACTTTCCCTTACTCTATATTCCATATATAGGTAAGTGAAAGTAAAAAAAAAATGTTTCCAGAATTGATAAACATGATCCATGTTTTTAAAAAATGCTGATAACACGAAAAAAATATATTATATATTGAAAATTTAAAAAATCACATAAAAATCAATGAAAGAAATATAGAAGTTTAAGTTATCTCTTAAAATAATATAAATTTGTTATAATATCAATTTTCAAAACTATGACCACTATTGATTTGATTCACAGCTATTTTCCGAGGAAATTGTTCCACTTCCGGTTATTTCACAATGCTAATTGTTTATGATAGCAAAATGCCTCAACTTTGACATAATTAAATTTTTTTTATTCTGCCGGTAGTTAAAAATATTAACCAAGAACTAAGAAACTTTTCTTTTCTTATTTCATTTACCGTATAATATAGATGAATAGAGAAACAGAAAAATATTCGATTGGATCAAATTCATTAGCATAAAAAATTAAATGGAATTTCTATGACCATGAATCTATTTATGTCCCTCCAGTCGAAACAATCAACCTCTAGGAAAATGGTAAGTTCAATTAGACAAAGTTTTACAATCTGTAATTGCCATTGAAATAGACATAGTGGAATCTAATAAAAATGCCTAAACATGACAGCACATAAAGAATCACCGACACAGACACATACAAACACACACAGAAGGAAACTATTTTACTATTAAAGAATTGAGACGTTGATTTCCAAAAGGTACTATATCCACTTTTTTTATTATAATCAAAAGTTGATTTTTAAGTGTGTTGCCAACTCATTTTTATAAATTATAGCACTTTTCCGATGATTTTAAACAATATAATATGGATATAGTACTTTTTGGAATGAAACGTGGATATAGTACTTTTTGGAAGAATATAACGCGAGATAAGTTGGTAACAGTCACTATAACCTTCCTGATACAACATTAGTGATAATTAACGTCTTTATATCGTTAATTACTAAGTTATGTATATTTACTCATTCTCCCTCTGAGAAATATCTTTCTTTGCTGGTTAATTACATTGATTATCTAGAACATATTGATATAATGAATTTATATATGGGTAATGGCGGCTACCATATTGATTATCTATTATTCATAAAGAAAGTGCATATTCAAAGGACAATTTATCTATTTATGGCACTATAATAAGAAAATATGTAATGATGAAGTTTGTTTTGAACTTGTATTTACTATTTGTGTGAATTTAGCAAATTTAACTATATTATTAACCATAGATACTGATAAATAATAAGTTCTGAGCTTTTATTTTACATAAAAAAATCGACTACTAAGTTAGATTTTCTTCACATATTTAGCAAGTTCCTGGAATGCTAATTCCAACTATTTGCTGCATCAAATGCCATCTTTCTATTAAAATGTGAGTTTCTGACAAATTTTAAACCATATTTATGTTGCTGCAAGAAGAAATACAATGGAAAAACTTAATTTAATTGACAACCTAAAAAAACCAAAGCGACGCAACTAAGTTGTTTCAAATAGCCTAAAAACTGATTATTAGGTTAAAACCAGTGATCAAAATAATAGCGTTGCTTCAAGAAGAACTAAATGAACCGATAAAAATGCATAAAAATGGTGAAAACAATAAATTAATGGTGATATATTACGGGATTATGTGCTTCTGCCGTATAGTAGGAAATATAGTACCTTTTGGAAGGAAATGAAAGGAAAGGTTATATCTGTTTACATAGGATATAGTACGTTTTGGAACGAAACATGGAAATATTGGGTTGATGCAAAATTAATGCTCTATTGCAATATCTTAATTCCAATTGTGTAAACAAAGCTAATCCTAACATTGATCATTATTATACCAAAACAAACCTTATCTAATACCCTCTCTTTCACCATGAATTTGTTTAGTAAAATCGTTTTGTTCAGTGTGTTCAAAGGTCTTGAATCGAAAATGTCAAAGTGCGATTTTCGTCAAATTTATTTTTACGAATTTAAATTAGGGCGCAGCGCTGCGCAAACGGCTCGTAATATTAATGAAGTGTGGGGTCAGGGGGCTATTAATGAGTGCACGGTGCAGCGTTGGTTCCAGAAGTTTCGCAGAGGAGATTTCGACCTCGAAGACAAGGAAGGTCGGGGCCGTCATCTTGCTCTGGACAACGACCAGCTGAGGTCAAAAGTGGAAGAAGACCCAACCAAAACCACACGAGAAATGGCGGCGGAACTCGGAACTCAAAAATTGCAACGTCTTTGCCCAGCATTGATGAATCGGAAGGGGCCGATCCTGCTCCACGATAACGCCAGACCACACGTTGCACAACCAACGCTTCGACGACTGCACGAGTTGGGCTACGAAGTTCTCCAACATCCGCCTTATTCACCTGACCTCTCTCCTACAGACTTCCACTTTTTCAGGCATCTGGACAACTTTTTGAGGGAGAAAAATTTTCAAAACCAGGACGACATTGAAAATTCTTTTCGTGATTTCATTGAGTCCAGGGATTCGGATTTTTTTTCTGGTGGAATAAGAAAGCTTGTTGAACGTTGGCAAAAGTGCATTGATTCAGATGGAAATTATTTTGATTAAATATATATGGTTAAAGTAAAGATATGGCGTATTTACAATACCTACTAAAAACCTGCATTAATTTTGCATCAACCCAATAGTACCTTTTGGAATGAAATGCAATTTTTAAATACTTTTTTAAAGGATTTTTATGTTTTTTAGATAAAATTTTATGATTGATTTAGATAAAACTAAACTATTAGAATACAAATATGTGAAAATATCAACTTTGAAAAAATTTTCCTTTAGTACCTTATGGAAATCAACGTCTCAATTGTCTGAACATCAAACTCATCAACATTACTCTGCCATTTTAAAAATCTTTCCTTTATCATGCAAATGATCTCGAAGCTGAATTGCATGATATACAGTGATGGAAAAAAGTATTTGCACAACACGTTTCTATGAATGAATTAGTTCTAGGAAACAAAAACCTTCGCTTTCCTTTGCAATAATGAAAAGTACATTTATTAAAAACAGAAAAAACCCTTTTACAAAAAAATAAATTCTCTTCATCATCAAACAAAATAATTAAAACAATAATAATGTTTGGAAAAAAGTATATGCACACTTCCACATTTAAAAGTTAAAACTCAATTTTAATATTTTGCAAATAGGCTATTTGCCTCAATAATTACTTGTAGACGCCTGGGCATTGAATGCACTAGGTTTTTAATTAAATCTAGGTTTATTTGTTCCCATTCTTGAACAAGAAGTTGTTTAAGATGACGTCCACTATTGATATGGTGTTTTTTTACATTTTGGTCAAGGGTGTGCGATAAACTTTCAATTATATTTATATCTGGTGGCTGAGGAGGAGTGTGGAGCTGTTTGGAACATTAAATACTAAGTTGTGTTTTTTACTCCTTTGTTCTCCTCGCAGTATGTTTTGGATCGTTGTCCGGCTAGAAATAGTACTGATCCTGGATTCCCATTTTTTCAACACTAACACGCAAATTACGGCGCAAAATGTTCACATAGTCTTCCGCATTTAAAATGCCTTCCATGCTCACAAGATTTCCCACGCCATGGTAGAAAACACAACCCCAAACCTTAACATGCCCTCCACCATGCTTTACAGTCGTTAAAACATATTGCTTCTTTAGGGCTTCATTACGACGTCGCCATATCGTCCTTCGACCATCTAAACCAAATAAATTAAACTTGCTTACGTCAGAAAAGACGACATTTTCCAAAAAAAAAAAACATAAGGGTTTCTGTACGTACTCCTTAGCAAAAGCAAGGCGCTTTTTACGATTCGTTTCACTGAAGTATGGCTTCTTTCTCGGAACTCTAATATGGAGCCCTTCCGAAGTCAGGGCACATATAATTTTTCTGCTAGTAACTTGGACTCCAGACGTTGGTTGGACCATGGCAGCCACCTCTCGAGAACTTATCACGGGATTTTTAAGAGCTTCTTTTCTTATTTTTCTCTTCAGCCTGGGACTTAACTTTTTTGGACACCCTTTACGCTCACTGTTTTCGGTTGAATCACGTTCCTCATACTCTTCTATGACGTATCTCACTGTAGAAAAATTCAATCCTTAGAAATCGGCAACTTAGCAATTTGTTTTTTTGCTGATTTTTCAGTAAAGCAATTTTTTCGCGAGAAGCGGCACACAGTTCACTTGTCTTTGGCATGATAATTGTCTATTGACTGAAGGAAACTGATTGAAAGACTTGAGAATACTGGTAATAAGCAAACCTATGGACACAGGAGGATTAATGCAAAATTAAACAGAGTTTGTGAGTCATAGTAGACCAAGTGTGCAAATACTTTTTTCCAAGCACTTTTATTGTTTTAATTTTTTTGTTTCATTATGAAGTGTCATTTTTTTACAAAAGGTTTTTCTCAGTTTTTAATAAATATATCTTTCATTTTTGCAAAGGAAAGCGAATTTTTTTGTTTCCTTAAACTCATTTATTAAAAAAAAACATGATATGCAAATACTTTTTTCCATCACTGTATCTTCTCTCATTTTCGAACGGTTAATGCAATACATAAATTTTATGAGATCTGCTGTTTACTATTACTTTATTTAATAAAACTCCTTTCTTTCCTAATTTGGCTTCCCTCAGGACTTCTTTGACTTTTTAATATCTATGTAATATCACAATTTACTGATACATTGGATTCGTACCCTAATGTTAACAATCCAAGCAATTATTTATTGCAATAGTCTTATCTATTTTTCCCAACCTATGTAGGTTCTTTATCAGGTTACCTCAAGAAACAGATTGGGAAATATCAATCCCACAATATGGACTTAGAAACGTTGGCAATAAATAGTTAAGACAATTTCTTTGTATTTTCTTGTCCGGGTATCTTCCTTCTGAATTAACGATCAACTATTGGTATTAATTATTAGTAAATTTGATTATTTGCAAAGTAAAAAAGCCCAAGTACTTCTATTAACAATTTAATTTAAGAAAGAAAAAAGAAAATTTTTTTAAAGAAATCATCCCACCATCACCAAAACTCAGTAGCAAATTAAAACTTTAAAATATAATAATTATTTCACATTAAGGAATGTAATATGTCAATGCCATATTGTTTAAACATATTTAATTTATAATAAGACAGTAAAAGCCAAGCAGCTTGGTGGCCAATTTTTGAGTGGTATTTCGTTGTGCCAACAAATGGTAATGTATGTAAATAGACGGTAATATATATCATTTTAAAGAGGAAAAGTTGGCAAAAAACAACAAATTTTGATCCTCAAAGGAAGGTGAAGTAGATAATCTTTATGTATAAATATAGTTTGAGAAATATTGAAGACAATGGATATAAGCTCATAAGTATTAACAATTTTCTTAATAAAAAAATAATACACAGGTTACTTTCATTAATTTGCATGATTACATGGATTATAAACTTTGTTCTTGAATATGAAACTATTTGAATAGAAATGATAATGAAATATTGTACAGCTAAGTAACTAAGAGCAATGTAATATGATTTAGAAATGGACTGAAACTATGGTATAAAAGAATAAAATTAAGTATTATGCTAGTCATTATTTTATTTTCAACAAACTATTTTTTTTTTTTTTTTTTTAATAATTCCCTTTAATGTGTTGTTTGGTCTTATTATCATCTGAAATAGTCTACAGAAGGAGAGGAAGTCACCCTGATTCCGAATCATGGTGACTAAAACAATGTCTTGGGGTCTCATTAACAAATCTTAATAAGATTATTTCATATACTTAAGAAAACTGTAAATAATAGAAATTAGGTAATCAGATTGGGTTAGAAAATAAAAAGGAAGTATGTGCATTATTTGCAATAAATAAGCCATCTATCTCTCTATGTAAAATACATACATAAGATATATATATATATATATATATATATATATATATATATATATATATATATATATATATATATATATTATAATATATGATATACATTATGTTAATCATGTCTTTGTTTGTGTTTAAATAATGAAAATTTGCTTTTAGATATGCATTTCTCGGTCCTAGCGGTTGTGGTAAAACCACACTTTTGAAATGTATTGTTGGAAGAATGAGACTTGATGCTGGAGAAATAATTCTTGGGGTTCGAAAAAGATCACAGATAGGCTACATGCCGCAGGTATGCATTATTTCATCTTTTATATTTGTGTGCATTTTGTTGTACATAATATACTATTATTCCTTAAATATTATAATATTGTTATAATTATAATATCTTAATGGCTAAAAGATGTATTTATTCTATAGAAAATTAGTTTGATCAATTACAGTAAAAAAAATCTGGTGCTCACAACCCATGATTTCACTTCTTGAAATCAAGATTTTAATAAAAATTAAATTGAAATAAAAATTTTATTATTTTTTATGTGAAAATTTATTTATGCTTAAGTTATATAACAATAAAAATTATTATCTACTACAATCATTTAATTTTATGCCAATTGGTCATTTTTCTAAAATCTTTATCTTTTCAATAGTTTAATATTCATGTATAAACATGATTGCTGCTCTCCTGGGCATTAACAAAATTAAGATTAGTGAGGAAGCCTAATTGACAGGCCAGATCAATGGGCTGCGAGGAGTGCCAAAAAGAGAGCCCTTGACACATTCACTATCCAGCCTGACTACAGATCATATGTACCACCTAAGGATTTGGATACAATCTAAGCAGAGATCAAGACTGTAGTCCTCACAGGATTGGTGGACAACCTGATTTAGCATGCATGAGTAGTCTGGCTATTAACCCACAGAAATATTTGGTTATAGTGATGAATAAAGAAGAGCTGTGGTCAACTACGCTATCCTTAGAGAATGGGGATGTTATCCAAATGATAAATGAAGGAGAAAGAACTAAGTATTGGGATTCACCTTCTCGGCAGAGCTGGATTTTGATGAAGAGTCGGTGACCAAAATGAATAAAACCTTGGATTAATTAGTGAGCTCTTGCCTGCTTAAAGAGTAATAGAAGCTCAACTTTGTAAATTAATACTTGTTCCAGAGGCTTATTCATCCTCTCCAGACTGCAAACCAATAGGATGCTGTAAGCACCAAGGAGGTATCATGGTCTAGGAATGATCCACTGTCAATGGGATGCTATCCTACAACATTGGTCCATTACTCAGCAACTGTCTTATGTCCCAGATACTCCGTTTCAGTCAATATTTTTGTATGATGTGGAAATTTTGCCGAAGGACTGGGTGTTGAGCAGAGTGATGGAGATGTGAGAGCTCTACGACAGTTGTTTTGGGAAGATGCTTTTGAAGAATAGGTCAATAGCAGGTGACATAATGTTAATGTTTGCCATTTCAAGGATACCCTGACAGCCAACAGATACAAATGTGATAAGAAAGTCCTCTTGGTTTTACAATGGTCAAATACCCTAAAGCTAAACGTTAACTCTAACTAATAAATATTAAATATTAACTAATAAAATTAATCTGAAAAATATTTCTGCTGTTTTCTTCTTCAGTCCGCTATCAATTTCTTTCGTATATTACATTCACCCATTTCATCAATGCTAACTAGTATAAATGGAAAATTATTCATAATCAACAAAATTAAAGATTCTTTAGAGGAAGAAATTTCGGAATGCATTATGCCATCTCGTTCTATTTCAATAAGAAAAAGACCTACATAAGATTAAAGTGCATTAAATTTTACAATGTAGTGAGTAAAATTAAAATTGTTACAACCGTATACGAAAAAATCATAAAAAGATGCAAAATTCATGGTGTAAAGTAGCACTTCTGGTTTTTTGATGTTGATGAAAAAGTTGCTGTAATATCCGAGGTATTAACTTGTCTTCAATATGAAATTTAACTTTTGCATGAATTTTAGTTTTTTAGTTAAACTAACATGTTTTGTGGTACTTGGTCATATGGACTTACAGGACCTTAAAACATGTATTTTCATTGTAAACTGAAATTCAAAAACTTTCATGATCGCATTTGATATATTTCATAAACAGATAAGTGAAAGTTAAAAGGTTAATTTTATTATGGTGGATATAATTAGTTGACCGTTGAGAATTACTAAAAGGAAGGTCCTTTTAGTTAATTTTATTAAATTAATTTTGAATACTTGAGTTTTCCATAGTGTTCCTCCAATAGTGCCTAACTCTTTATAGACAAATCAATGGTTTTAGAGGTAGCTAGACTCCTAGAGATGTATTATATACTTCTCAAAGTCCCTGGCTTCATTTTGCCTTAGCTAAGTGAGGGCTACTAATACCTTGCTTCTGAATAATGTAGATATTTTTTCTTTAACTTAGTAAAGACGTTGGAGGCATAGTGAGGATGTCCAATGGACTATGATCAAACATGTTGCTGAGGTTTAAACATAATTACATTAATGCTACACTGACTCACTAGTGAGTCATTGCTCAATAAATGGTGATTCTGGCTTAAGCAAAATTTTAAAAGGAAATTGCTAGGTTTTATCTAGTATTGAAACTGAGTTTTCGTAAACATTTCAAGAATCAAATCTTTCCTGAAATTAAAATGAGGTACTTCTGCCAGTTGTATTTGCTTAGAGCTTTTTAGTGACTTATTTATTCATTATCCTTACATTGGCTCATAGGTTTGTATTGATAATAATATATCTGAAGTGTTAAAGGATTGTAGTTGAATAAGGATTATTTATTTTTTACTATCATTTACCATTTACCTTTATATGGCATATATATAGTAAGGGAAAGTATTTAAGATTTACTAAAAAAATTGCTCTAATGATTTACATTAACCTCGCTATATTGATGTAAAATTTAATGGTCTTTAATATCATATAGGTTCCATTCTGATTGAAATAGTCTAACAGGAATTAAATGCTGATTTTTTTTATTTTCTCCTTCTAAAATAATTTAAAGTTTGTAGATTAATAAATTAACAATATCATCTTATTAGCAGTGACAAAAGACAAATACATATACAAGCTGAATGAATTTGATACCCAACTAATAGAGAAAAGAGCATACATAAATTTTTTCAAGTAAATTTGTATTTTGTTTTCTGAACATTAGAATAGTAAAATAAGACATATAACATACCACTGAAAAGATTTTAGAAAAAATGTTATCTTATTTATAAAGTTGTATAAGGTAATGTGAAGTGACTAGTAAGGCATAAACTTAAGTGATTATTGTACATAACAATTTTATAATGTTAAATTATTTTATCTAAAACATGTGTTTCCAACTAAACAATATGATTCTTTAAACATTTTTCAACTCTAACTTTAGTTAATAGTCCTTAAATTAATGTTAACAACCGAGGTAACTGAAAGTAGTGTTTTTCCTGCCCCAGTTTTTTTAATTATGATTCCGTTAAACTCAATATGATAATACATATTTATAATTCAATATACTTTTTATTCAGGACACAGCTTTAATTGCAGAGATTACAATAAAGGAAACATTGAGTTATTATGGATGGATGTATGGCTTAAGAGGTTCAGAGCTTGAAACAAGAAAGCAGGTGCTATATGGTTTTCTTGATATACCTCCAGAAAATAAACAAATAAAGAAATTAAGGTATCTAAATTTTTTAAAAATATAGTATATATAATAATATAATATAAATATATATAATATAATAATATAATATAAAATAATATAAATAATATAAAAAAAAAAAGGCTATAAAATATTATATATATATATATATATATATATAATATTATATATATATATAATATATATATTATATATATATATATAGCCTTTTTTTTTTTTTCCTGAAATAATCTCCAATCTCCATGTGAATTTTATTTGAGATCCAAAATTAGTGGAGACAAATAAATTTATTTTTATTTGAAAAAATGTTATTGATATTTAAAACTGTACTCAAAATAAACACAATAAGTGAATGTGCTAATTACAATTATGAGCTTTAAAATGTCTTGTGAAGAATTACCCAGTGGTAGCACTTCAATGTTAATTTAATTTAGTAGGTCTTGTGGCCATCGTCTTTTCAATCGCCTCGGAGGGTTGTCAGGAATAGATGGGAATGATAAGTTGCATACAAGAGGATTTGGGTGGGTTGGAATTAAAAGAGGCATATCTGTTAGGAGATAGTTCTATGACAAATGGGATATTTAGGTCATTATGGATGATTTTATTTGTAACAAAATTAGAAGCATTTATGATTTTTCAAAGGGTTTTGGATTGTAAGGATTGAATACAAGAGGAATTAGATGGTTTAGCAGAGCCCCAAAGCTTGATTCGATATGCCCAGATGGATCTGATGATGGTAACGTAAATGAGCTTTTTGTAATAAATTGGAAGTTTTGAACGTTTGTCGAGTAAGTGTTGTAGTAATCTGTATCTACGTGCAGTTTCTTTTCGTTTAAGTCTCATATGAGGATTCCATGTAAGACATTTGTCAAGATGGAGGCCTAGGTATCGGATTTGCTTAAGAGGTATGAGTGGGGTATTATTAAAGGAAACAGTGAGGCAGGAAGTCATCGATTTGTGACCAAGGATAAAGGTAATTTGGTGGGATTTTTTAGGATTTTTTTTAACCCTCCAGTTCTGACTCCATTCCACAATGGATGTGATGTGAGACTGAAGGATTTGGGTGCAGTGATTGGATCATTATGGACAGATAATACACAATTGTCATCTGTGCAAGTTGTGAGGACAGTGCTACAAATAAAATTGAATTTGATTTTTCCATTTTTTAATTCTTATATATAAACAAAAACAAAACAATAATTGTTAATCTAAAATCCTAGTTGAGGACAAAGATCTGAGCAATACTCTTGCTCGGATCTGATGTATTTATATATTGACTTCATTTTACTATTTTACCTAGCTGAATGTGTGTAATAGTGAAAATGTTGGGTGTTTCTGAATGTATAACAAGACTTCTGAAGATGGGGAATATCCCGAAACGTCATACTGATGAAATAAAAAATTGAGTATTAATGGAAGAATTTATTCAGCCCAAAATCAACCTTAATAATTATTATTTTGTTTCCAGTGGGGGTCAGCAAAGAAGGGTGTCATTGTGCATTGCTCTATTAAATAACCCAGATTTGATGATCTTGGACGAACCTACTGTTGGCACAGATCCTCTTCTAAGTTACAGGTATATTTCTTCAATAAATTCAAATAAACAATCAAATTTAGGGTTTTATTAGAAGATTAGAAGTTTCATTTTAAATATTTTTCTCTTTTTTATTTTATTAATAAATTTGTTTGGTGGATTCATAATTTTGTTTGTGAATTATTTTTTGTTAATAGTGTGTAAATTGTTTTAAAATATTTCCAGTTCTTTTTGCTTGATCTGACAATAATGATAGCTATGTCAAAGCCGGCTCTTTGAAACTTTTGTTTGGTTTCTTTGGCATTAGTGTCGTTTGTGCTACAGCCGAATGAATATTTTAAATGAATAAATGCTTTTTGTCATATTTTGCTTTTTTATTCAAAAAAGACAAGGTAGATTTGGAGTTCCATTGACTGATATGTTAGGTGTACAGGAACGATGCCTTAACAGAACTCACTGCTCAAAAATGGTTTGTCAAGTGGCATTACGGAGATAGGAGTCTTGAAGATGCATCCCTTAGCTGTTGGCCCACTGAGATTGATTTGATTGATATCAAGGCTCTAATCCACAAAGACCAGAAAGGTATGAGAAATTGCTGAGACACTAGAATAGAGTTTGGGACCATTTAAAGGCATTTAAAAAAGCTTGGCTATTCCCTCTCGATGCTTAGGTGCCACAGAAACTGAAAGGGAAACCTGGCCAACAGAATATAAATCTGCAACAATCTTCTGAGCCAGAACAATAGGAACCCATTTCTCAAATAAATAGTGGATCATCCATGATATATTGGATGATAGTGGTTGGCAACGTCCAAAAAAGATTTTGCTCCCAATATGGTTGTATTGCCACAGTGCTGTAGAAGTTGTTTCCACTTGGAAAAACAATTGATTTGAAGATGTACTGCACAGAGCTAACGAAATTGGGTAAAACATAACAAAAGAAATGCCCTGAACTAGTCTATGGCAAATGTTATGTATTCCACCATGATTAAGCTAGACCATACTCTACAACGAGCACACAAGAGTTAGGAAACTTGGCTGGGATGTTTTATTACACCCATTGTATTCTCCAGACCTTGCACTAGTGACTTATATCAATAAGTTTCCTTTTAAACAACCATGTTAGTCTTCTAATTTGTTTAATATATTTAAGTGGGTACTTTTAATCTTATGATTCTGTCCAAACTTATTGACCTGTGATTCGCTATCAAGTTAAACCAATCAGCAAACATAATAGATAAAGCATATATGTAGCATACGCATATTATTTCTAATATTTTTCTACCTAAGTGTTCTCCCAAAACAGATGCTGTCATTATGAACCTTAAATTTGTCTTTAATTTTGAACATAACGATATTGATCTTGTCTAATAAATTATTTTACAAATATTGTAGAAGTCGGTTGGGGAGTGTGTTCATTGAAGCACTCCAAATAAGATTTTATATATTATTATTCAATATCTCAATTATTTATTTTTTAAATTATAAGTATTAATGTTTTTTTTGACCATATCTGTTCAATTTCCAATTATCTATATTATATTTATAATTATATATATATATATATATATATTTTTTTTTTATGTTTCCTTTTCTCTTTTTTTTTACTCATAGCTAGTTTAATCAATTTACTGTATGAATCCATAAGTTTGTTATGTTTCTATTAATACTGCGAATTCTTTTAAAAAATCTCCAGTTCTTAACATTTTTATTACTTATTAACAGTTAAATTTAATACTTATTGTCATCATTTTCTACTACTTACTTATTACTTTCTGGCACAATAAATGTTGGCACTATAAAATAAGTCTGCTTGTATTTAGCATTTCAATAATTGCACTCTCAACCAACACCTATTATTCATCTACAGTCTAAAATGTTTTGATCATTATAATTATTGTATATTTAGTTTAAACGTTCAAAATTTCTGTTCAATAATTTTTTAAAGAAAAGAATAGCTAAGGCTCATATTATAAATTTGCTTTGATAAAATTGCAGTTTAATAAATAATTCTGGTATTTACTACTTATCCAAATACTCTATGATGTAAAATATCTTTTTTTATATATATTAAATATATGTACTGCAAGTTTAAGTAGAGAACTATCTAACCTTTCTGGAACTACCATTTAAAACATGATATTATTTGATTACAGCATATGGCAATGTTTACTGAAAATGTCGATCATTGATAAAAAAACCATTCTCATGACAACTCACTACATAGAAGAAGCGAAGCAAGCTAATAGGGTAATTAATTATAGTCTTCCATATAAATATTGGATTGTGTCACATGAAATGTCCGTTTTCAAGGTAAAGGATTTTTATTAAAAATACAATATGAAAACCAGATAATTTTATTCGAAGTATTTACCTTTTTTTCCTACACATTTTTCCCAATGTGACACCAACTTTTTTATCCCCGAACTGAAAAACTCTGAGCTTTGAAGTGAAACAAAATCTGAAAATGCACTTTTCACTTGATCATCATTTTCAAAAAGTTTTCCTTTGACGAAATTGTCTAAATTCCTGAACAGGTGGTAATCTGTTGGAGACAAGTCGGGAGAATATGGTGGGTGCGGAAGATCTTCGTAGCCCAGCTCTTTCAATTTTTGCACGGTATGATTTGAAACATGGGGTCTTGCTGCCGGTCAGTGAGATCATGAGGTACCCATGTATCGAGCTTTCCCAATACACTTTAAATGTCTGGAAACGGTAGATGCACTTGCATTTAGTTGTGCTGAGAGTCCTTTAACTGTTTGATAGGGGTTTCCTTCTACTGTATGTTTGAGAACATCGTTGTCTATTACGGACGGAGGTCTTCCTCGGGGCAAGTTTTCCAAGTCGGTATCCCCAGCTGAAAACTTAGCAAACCAATGGCGAATGGTCCGTTCATTAACACTCCCTTCCCCAAACGCCTTACAAATATTTCTAGCGGCCTCAGCTGCTGAATGGCCGAGTTTAAACTCGTACAAAAATATTACACGAAAATCGCGTGTTTCCATGTTCATATTTGGAGGTATACTAAAAAGTGGGTAATTGATTGGAAAGCTAATGTTTATAATACAAAGGTAGAGGATTAGTAACTGTTTACTTTAAATATGTAAACATTCGGAAGAAAACAACAGAGACTGAAATCCTTTATGTATTTCAGAAACTATAAAAGCGGACATTTCATGTGAAACAACCCAATATATTACTTTATATTTAGTATTTTTAGTTTTCTAATTAATTATTGGTTTCAATAGAAAATTGTGTTTATAAAAACAAATGTTAAAACAATGTAAGCTAACTAATTCACTCTAGTATACATGGATAACTTTTATTTGTTTGTTTCAATTTTTTAAAGGTAATTTTAGAAAAAAAAAGGTAGGTATTGTTAATTACAGAAAATTTGTTTACAGATACACACACTTACACCATTTATTGCTGGCCTATTTTTTGTTCTATTGATCCTTGGCATTATTTTGTTATTATATTTCTTCATGTAGGATTCAAAATTTATGTTTTCTTATGCTGCAAAGGATATAGTTTATTGAAATTGAATCATATTAATTTTCTATTATTAATCCCCTTGAATAAGAGGATTCTTTAACAATAGATTTTCCAAGTCTTGAAGAGTTCTCAAATTTTTAAGATTTTCTTCCAAGATAGAATGGTTCTTCAGATTAGATTTGAATAGCATCTCATATATTTTAAATTGTTGCACCTGTTTGATAAACATATGACTTTATTTCAGCATTGAGGGCCAATTAATCAAAATTTCACCTCTCTGTTGGTCAGGCTGATTTACATTTTTTTTTTCAGTTTTGTCCCTATATTCTTGTCCATTTAATTTGATTTACTTTATGTTTTTGTTTTTATAGAATGGTAACACTGTTTACCCATTGTGTCTGTATTGATGTTCATTATCTTTTTATTAGAGCCTATTTTTATATTTTCTCAGGTAGTTTTATTTACCAATTGGTTGTTGGAAGTTAAGCCTTAATGTTCTACGTTTCTTTTCCTTTCTTTGATATCCTCTAATTATGACCAGTCTGTTATTATCAACTCATCTTTACTCTATTTTCTATTATTAATTTATAATGTTCTATTTAAGATTATTATGTAGCTTTTATCTGTAATATAATATTATTTTCCAGTTTCTTTATTTTTCTATTTACTGTCGAGACCTTTTTATTAATGTAGTTCTATTTGGCTAGGTTGGAATGATGAGAGGGGGCTGCTTACTAGTGGAAGGAGAAGCTGCAACTATTGCAGAAGAATATAATTGCACAACATTAGATCAAGTCTTTGTCAAACTTAGTGCTCAGCAAGAAAATTCTAGTCATTATAGTATTCACAGTGAGGTAATATATTTCATAATGAATATAATCTTATACTTAGAATATAACATTACATTTTCCATGTATCCAAAAAATGCTGCAAATTATTACATAATGGGTTATTATTCCCAAATACCTATATTAGGGTATCAGTGTTTATTTAGCTGTTTACAGGCTATTAACTAATATGAAAACCAATAAATAATTCAAAGGAAAAAAGTATATCACCGCTGCTAATTTCAAAACGCTATGTCTCTACTGGTTCTGAATCAATTTCAGTGATTCTTTTTACATTTGTAATTTATTTATTTATGAATTAGGAAAAACAGATTTTTTTTTCATTATCCGGGTTCTACATATCTTGAAACGTAAGCCCTCAAATTCTGAGGGGGTCAGTTTTTTTTTTTGGTCGATTGCAAAGGTTCATTATTGAAAATAATAAACCAAAATTGCTGATGTACGGATATGAAATGTGAATGTATTTTCTGAAATATGTTGATAGCAAATCGGTAATTTGTAAACCTTGATAATAAAACATAATGCCAAAAAGCTAATGACTCTTGATACAAAGTTGTCTAATCTTGGGACACTAACATTTCTAAAATAATATCATCTCTGAAATTCTGTAAAGAAATAGAATATTCTTAATAACATCAAAACTAGAAGAATCGGCTGTTTAAAAATATGTGTTTCGGACTCTCATCTGTTTTTAAACATTCATTAGTTTAAATGAGGGACCGAAAATAAATGTCTCAATTGTAATTTAAAAAATTTGGTGTGGGCAACACACGACTTACACTTACCTCCATTTTTAAGATCTTGAAAGAATTTTTAAATACGGTTAGAGATAAAAAATACGTGAAACTATTAAAGAATTAATTAAATTGAATTTCTATGGAAACATATGTTTTATTAAAAAATCTATTATATTATTATATAAAATAATCAGTTAGTTTTATCTTCTTTTCATCACTCTCTATTAACTTTTAAAAGCTTGTGTATGAGATAATATTTTTTCTAAAATCTCTAGCTTTCCAATGGTATATTATACATGTATATTACTGCTCTTATGTTCAAAAACAAAAAATTGCACTAAAATTTTTTTTTTTGGATTTTTCTCCTTTAGTTGTATTTTTAAATTCGCACAGCCTAGATATTTACCTGTTTTTTATCGGTAGTAACAAGATAATATAGTTATTTTTATAGAATCAAAAAAATTAAAGGTACTTTAGAGAAAGAAAATTAAAAATATTGGCATTTAAGCCCTGTCAAACTATTTTAATCAGAATGAAACCTACATAATATTAAAGCCCATTAAATTTTACATCGATATAGTGAGTTTAATCAAAATCGTCGGAACCGTTTTTGAGAAAATCGAGAAAAGGTGCAAAATGCATGGTATAAAGTGGCTCTTCTGGTAAGCTCATTTTGATGAAAAAGGTTTTGTAACGTTTCGGGCGTATATTTGTCTTAAATATGAAATTTCAGTTTCATACGACTTACCGTTTCTGCCCGGGAGTAACTACACACACACAGACCTTTTTGCGGGACTTGGTTATTTGGACTCAGGGGACCCTAATTTAGTATTTCTGTTGAAAACTGGAATTCGAAAATTTTCACGATCGCAATACTTTCCCTTACTATATATAGTAAGTGAAAGTAAAAACAAAATTATATCATCTCTTTGGCTACATTTTTAATTATTTTTGGTATTATTAAATTGAAATTAATTTGGTGAAAATAATTCATTAATTTAAAAACAAAACACATAACATAAATAAAAAACATGTTTTTAGTTAAACTTTTTAATTGTTTAATGCTATCACTGTAAATATGAAGAAGTTGTAACTATTTTGTAAGCTATTTATCGTCATCGGTTACACTGGTAGTTAGTGAGTTCGTACTGTTCATTCATATCATTAATCAAATTGATTTAGGTTAAATTTCCGATTATACTATCAGTTATCAGCCATTGGGAGGACGTTTTTTCTCTTAATTCTTTTTATTCAGCAACAAAAAAAACCACCTTCTACGAATTGGACTTCAGCTGCAGATTGCCTGTAAACGAGTACAGACAAAGACGGAAGCCTGCTAACCATCTTCTAATAACAATCTTGAAGTGGACCTCTTAATAGTGGATGGCTTGTCAAGACAACACCAGCATCAGTTTTTACACTTCGATTACTTATCCAGGGTATTTAGGACATTTTCTTTTTCTTTTAATTGCCCAATTAATTTAAATATAAATCTTTATGAGCCCATTAAAAATTACTATATATTGACTGTAAATATTAAATGTACCTCTGTCTTAATATTTATTATTATTAAAAATATAATTTAATTTAATTATCAATGTAATCTTAGTTCATTTGTTTTCCCATATAGATTTAAAATAATTGAAATTTAATTCCATTTTTTTTTGTAAACAGTATTAAATTTTATTATTGTTTATTTTCCAAATTGAGAATTATGTCTGGGATTCGTCTTGTTTCTTTTTTTTCTTTTTTTTGTAATATAAAATTAGTGTTAATATTTTTTGAATTATAGGTATAATTTTTAGTCTTTATTTTTCTTCTTTTTTTTTAGAATTGTGTTTCTTTTTTATTTTTCTAAAATTAATTGTATTATGTTTAACAATGAATTCATCAATAAATCAGGTTTCAAAAAAGCATTCGGAATCATTTGAAATTCCATCCAAATTTTTATTTTATTTTTAAAGACAACCATATTTTTCCAGCGTTGGTAATTTAGGAAAAGGTCATCGAAGAGGGCTAGTTTGTAATTCTTACGGCACCCTAACAATATGTATGGCCAAAAATAATGTATACAGATAAATCGTACTGTCCTTCAGCCAGTAGTTATGTATGGAAGCAAGCCTTGGACACAAAAACGCAATGATGAAAGGCTATAAAACATGTGGGAAAGAAAATTTTGGGTCCTACAAAAGAAGGCGGACGAATGAAGATGAATGATGAAATTAGGAATCTCCATCAGACACCTGATATAGTTGCCACCATTAAGAATGCCAGGAGAAGATGGCTGGGGCATGTACAGAGAATGGAAAGTGGCAGACTAAAATGATGATGGAGGGACACCCTGGTGGAAGAAGGAGCAGGGGCAGACCTAGACTTCGTTGGCTGCAGGATGTAGAGGAGGACCTTCGGTTGTTGGGTGTTAGCAGATGGAGAAGGGCAGCCGAAGACATGTCACAGTGGAAGAGGATCACTGAGGAGGCGAAGGTCCTATAAGGACCATAGTGCTGTTAGATATATAGACAGATAAAAGCATGTTACCACTCACGGTGTAGTCAATATGAAAGATAACTATTGTTTATATAACTGAAATTTACAACGGAGCTTCCTCTTATCAGCTAGATATGCAATGAAGCTGGGGTTGAAAAAAAATGCCCTCGAATTTCTTGGAAAAAGTTATTTTCTAAAGTCTATACTAAAGTATTTTTTTCAAATATCTCAAAAACTATATGCCTCCAGAAATATTAAAAAGATACTCATTTAAGAGGATATCAAATTTTTTTATAAATCTAAAAGAAAATCATCTAAAGCTGATTAGTAGGTGTAAAGTTACTAAATATATGTCATTTATCATATCCATGTGGTGATTACCATGGACATAAAGTTTAGTATATTGTTTCTAGATTTATGAGTGCATATCAAACTAATTGTACCTATTTGAATGTATTATATCTTATTATTAAAGGAGATAGCAAAATTGTTATAATTGTGTTTTACTGATATTAATTTTTTTCAGGATGAAGAAAGCTACCCATCACCTAAAGTAAGACCTAAGCTGCCTTTGGTTCAAGAAAAATTTTTCACGCTGAAGAATTTCATCAGTCTCTTGCTCAAAAATTTGTATTTTTTAAAATATAGTCCATTGTAATTACTCAATAATTTATTATAATAAAATATAAGTTAATTACTTCAACTAGATAAAAAAAGTGATTTCTGTTACAGAGGATGGTTTCTAATATTATTCGTCCCCATATCAGCATCAATTTTATTTGAATATTCTATTGGAGGAGATAAATTTCATTTGAAACTGGGAGTAGTGAATGAAGAACTTGGTCAGAAGATGTGTGATGGTTACAACTTTTCCTGTAATATGGCTTCCTGTGAATATATCACGTTTCTGCAAGAACGAAAATTGGAATTAGTAGGTGTTGAATGGTTTTGGTTGAATATCTTTAATATTATGACTTTAACACAAAGATTGGAATATAAATTTTCTATATTTTAAAAGGAACTCTCTTACTTGTGTATAGTCATCACTGGTTTCTCAAAATAAGGGCAATAACTCCAGAATTTGTACTGGTCATTCCTTTTATTTCGTACATTCATGTCTTCTCCACATGTTATCATGAAAACACCTTTATTTATTTTTAAATGATTAAAATCTGTAATTTTTACCCTCATATAAATAAATGCTCATTTATATTATATTAAATGGTTTGTGGTTTGAAAGAAACATACCACTCACTCACTAAGTAATCATTTTATCTTTAAAAAACTATATCTATTAAGCTGAAAATATTGATTCCCTAGTAAAATTTTAAGGTTACACCCATGGGTATGAAAAATGCATATGGTATAGAATAATTATGCTTAGAAGTTTAAGTATGGATGTTGTAGCTTTTACGAATCCTAGTCTTTCAAGCAGTTTTTGGTTGATATGTTATTCAGTACAGAGAGGCTTGCTAAACTTTATAACATGCAATCAGGATAAGCTGTTTGTGGGAAGCTAAATTTATCTCAAAGGTCCTCTTTGTTAGGGGGATGAAAATGTTTTGGAATAAGAAATATGATTGTGTTGGTTGCCATCTTGTTTTATATATATGCCCTTATGTTAATCACTTTAGTCACCCTGATTTCCTTATCATGTTTATTGTTAAGTCATTATAAAAATAAATATGAAATTTTAAGAAATTGGTGATGCCTTAAAATATGGACCATAACTCCGGATATGATTGTGCAGGTAGTTGTTTCATTATAGTGTGGAGTGGCAAAAGCTGGAATTGCTTAGCACAGACACATCATATTACATAGGCATACACCTTAAACCTATTTAAATTAAAACAAAATCCCTAAAATGAAATTTTCTAATTAAAAAATCTTTCTACTAATTAGAAAATTATTTCGTTTGATCTGAATATCTTTTTTTTAATACAACCTTTAATAATCAAGTATAATTTTCCAGTTATTGCTTAATTTTTAATTTCGCTTACTTTTCATTAATAATTTAATATTTTTATTTCATTTCATTTCAAATATATAGTAAGGGAAAGTATTGCGATTATGAAAATATTCTAATTTCAGTTTTCAACAGAAATACATGTTTTGTCCTCTGAGAACAAATAGTCAAGTAGTGTGAAAAGGTCTCTTTGTCTGTGTTTAGTTTAGCTCAAAAAGTCCTAAGAAACTAAAGTTTCATATTTAACACCACTTATAAGCCCGATATGTTACTGCAACTTTTTCATCTAAATCGTTGAACTAGATGTGCCGTTTTATACCATGCATTTTGCACCTTTTTACAATTTTTTTTCCAAAAATAGCCAAAACGGTTTTGATTAAGCTCACTATATCAATGTAAAATTGTACGGGCTTTTATATCATATAGGTTTCATTCTGATTTAAATAGTCTGACATAGCTTAAATGCCAACATTTTAAATTTTTTCTTCTAAAGTATCTTTAATTTTGTACATTCAGAAAAAGTAACCATATTATCTTGTTAGCATTGATAAAAAACTGGTAAATATATAAGTTGAACAAATTCTAAACCTAACTGAGGGAGAAAAGAGCAAAAACATGTTTTATATGTGATTTTTTAATATAAGAGCTTTAATATCGATGTATAATATACTTTTAGAAAACTTAATATTTTAGAAAAAATATTATCTTATACAAAAAAATCGTAAAATTGAATGGAGACAGATGAAAAGCTGATAAAACTAACTGATTGTTGCAGATTATAATATAATAAATTATTTAATAAAACATATGCTTTTATCGGTAATCAATAAATAAATTAATTCATTGACCTTTTTTCATCTTGAAAAAAATCATTTAATTCAATCTTATTTTCATTCAAAAATTCTTCAATTGATTTTAGCAACAGAGGTGAGTGAAAGTCCTGTGTTGTGTGAACCAGATTTTTCATATTTAATTTTATACTTTCACTAAAAACTTAAAACCCATTTAAAAAAATATATATTTTTTAAATATTTATAGATATTAAAAAAGCTTTAACCTATTTCTATACTTCAGTAACTACAAACTTAGTTATTTTTTCACAAAAATAAATTGAAATTTATATTCCACTTAATTTATTATTATAATTTCTTGATATATTGAATAGTTGATATTTTATTTTTATAGTAACCAGACCATGAGGATTTCTTTTTGTTCATTGTCTTTATTCTAAGGGGACTTGATCTCAGAAAAAAAAAAAAATTCATTTCATTCAATTTCTTCTCAATCTTATCTTTGTATTGATTTCAAATAAATATTGCAGATACTTTATGAAGATCTGGAAAATGCTTATAGGGATGCTAGAAAAAATGTAATTTGGGGTTATTTGCATTTCTCTCAGAACTTTACTGATTCCCTCTATGAAAGAATAGTTGAAAAAGGATCTGCGACCGATGAAATACTTAGAGACAGTGAAATCAGCGCCTGGATTGACATGTCCAGTAATTATGTCTTGTTTTTCTTATAACTGATAGTTTTCTTCAAACATTAATCTGTAAGTCAAAATGTTTTTTTTTTCTTCTTTTTTGCAGATACAATAATGGGGGAGTATTTGAAAAAGAGTATCTATGCGGCTTTTACTGAATTTTTAAAACAATTTTCATTTAACTGTAATTTGCCAATAGATTTTTATGGCCCCCCTATTCAGGTAAGTTCAATTACCTAACCAAATTGATTCATTAATTATTATTATTTTTTTAAACTAATTTTATATATGCGTTTTTAAGATTAATCCACCTATCTATGGGTCGAAAATTGCAAGCTACAAGGAGTTCCCGATGCTGCTCATGTATGTATTTTTTCCTATACTTTAGAGATGTGAAATGATCTTTATATAATTGAAATAGTTTTCTGTATATTTCAAATCTCCACTGAAAAAACATTACTGAATCTATTTAGAATGCAATAACTAATATTTTTTTTTTTTTACTTTGGCTTACCTATATATGAAATATAAAGTAAGGGAAAGTATAGGGATCGTGAAAATTTTATAATTTGAGTTTTCAGAAACATATAAGCCTAAGATGTTGCAGCAACTTTTTCATGAGAATCGACGAACCATAAGATTTACTTCATACCTGCATTTTGTCCCTTTTTAAGATTTTTTCAAGATTGGCTCCAATGATTTTTATTAAATTTGCTCTATCCACGTAAAATTTAATTGGCTTTAATATCATGTAAGTTTCACTTTGATTGAAATAGTCTGGCAGGGTTTAAGTGCTGATATGTTTTTTTGTATCTTATTTATTTTCTTAATCTAAACTACCTTTAATTTCATAGATTCATAAAAATTTTTTTTTTAGAGAGAGAAACAATTATTTATTGAGCAATATTACAATCTGTCCAATTCAGGACATTTTTAATAGTGATAATGTACAACATTCATACTACATTCACACGATATATACAAAACAATAAATTTATATAATAATAATAATAAAATATACATATATACAAAATAAAATCAATAAAAATATATACAATAGTCACTCATACCTATATACAATTCACAAGCATACAGCACGTGAGTGGAGAATCTAGCCAATGTTAGAACTCCAATATACATGTTACAAGAGGTCACGAGGCCACTGCCGTTTCAACCTTCTAGGTGGGTTGTATGGATGAGTGGAGCTGGATAGGGATTGAGCTAGAGGATTAGGAGGATGAATTTAGATGGAATCAGGTCTGAAATAAAAGGAACATTAAGGTCGTGGTGCAAGGTATAGTTGGAAACATAATAAGGAGTATTTACTATTGTACGGAGGACTTTGGATTGAAAGGATTGAATGCGTTTGATGTTAGTACGTTTAGCTGTCCCCCACAGTTCAAGTCCGTAGGTCCAGATGGGCTTCAGTATTGTCCTGTAGATTAATAATTTCTTGTCAACTGTAAGTGCAGATTTTCTGTTGAGCAGTCGGTATAACTGTCCGAATCGTCGGTTGAGTTCTTGTCTTTTAAGTCTTGTATGTGGGTTCCAAGTCAACCTTTTGTCTAACAGTAAGCCAAGATACCGGACTGTATCTGAAGGAGGAATTGGAATGGAATTGAAGTAAACTGGCGGACAGGAGTTTCGTCGAAGAGTGAAGGTTACGTGTTTGCATTTGGCTTCGTTTACCTTTATGCGCCAAGCATTACACCAGTCTTCGATAAGAGAAAGGTGTCTTTGCAGGTTTAAGGATGCTGTTTCAGGATTGGAACTGGATGATAGGATGACGGTGTCGTCTGCAAAAGTTGCCAGAAAGGTATCAGGATGTGTAGGAATATCAGCAGTGTAAAGGATGTAGAGGACAGGTCCCAAGACGCTGCCTTGAGGAACACCGGCCTCAACGGGATAAAGGTTAGAAAATTCTACACCACAGCGAACGCGGAAGGAACGGTTTGAGAGATAGGATCGGTCATAAAAATTAACCATTTCATGCTGTTAGCATTGATATAGGTTTATATTCAAGATGAAAGAATTTGATAACCAACTGAAGGAAAAAAGAGCAAAAATATTTTTGTAACGTAATTTTTTTTTTTTTTTTTACATAAGAACAGTAACATTGGATTCACCATTGGAAAGCTAGCGATTTTAGAAAAAATCTATCTTATACATGAAGTTGTATAAGATAGTGGAGAGTGGTGAACATCTGTTGTAGTTAATGATTTCTATAATTAGATTATTTAATCAAAAATAAAAATAAAACAAATTTTTTTTTCAACTTTAAGTTCATTAAGAAATTTTAACAAAGGAGGTAAGTGAGATTGGTGTGTTGTGTGCACCAGATTTTTTAACTTTTGTCATTTAATCAAAATAATTTTCTATATTTGTACTGATGATCTAGAAGTTAGTTTTTTAATTATGTTTGAGTCCTAATTTTCATTCCATTTTAAACAAAATTATATGTTCAAGTGGTTATACTTAATATAAAAAAAAATAAAATAAACTTTATTTAAATTTTTACATATTGACAAAATATTTATAAATGATTACGGATGAGACATCCTTACAATCATCAAATGTTTGGTTCATTTGGTAGTTATAATCTAATCATCTAATCTATAATTAGTGGTAAAATTAAATTGTGATTATATAATGTTGTAGGAAAAATTATACAAAAACCTACTAATAAAAACAGATAACACAGTTGATAATATAAAATTAGAAATTAAAATAAACTAGCTTAAGTTAGTAACACATGTTTAGTTCTTTTATGAGTGTAGCGTTTTAGAGTTGCTTTATTATAGTTACCGATTTCCTTTATTAAAGGATTTTTGGAGACTGGTGTTTTACTGAAGTAAGAAGCTGTTTGAGTATGGACAAAATGTTTAATTGTTGGAAGCTGTAAGTCCTGGAGCATGGATGATATTTTAGTGTAGCGGGGGTAATTATTAATTATCCGCATTGATAGATTTTGAATCCTTTCAAGTTTTTGGTAGTTAGTCAAGCAGGTTGAGCTCCAGACTGGCGAGGCGTATGTAATTAACGGGCGAATAACTGATTTGTATATTATTAATTTGTTATGAGAGCTCAAATGGGATTTTCTGTTGAAGTATGGAAACATTTTAAATATTAATTTTTTGGCTTTATCAGTTTTTCTATTGATATGATCTGTGAACGTAAGAGATTTGTCTAATGTTATGCCTAGGTACTGTACGGATTTTGACCAAGGGATGAGAGCTGAATTTATCTTGATTTGGTGGTTTATTTGTGGGCGACGTTTAGTGAAAAGAATTGCTTCAGATTTGGTGGGATTAATTTTCAATTTCCATTTTATGCAATATTTGTGAAATTTTTTAAAATATAGTTGAAGGCGATTCACTATTGTATCTATGCGATATGATGATGTATACAATGCTGTATCATCAGCGTATAATGACCTCGTCACAAATGGATGGGCTGGTAAATCAGAAATGAACAAATTAAATAGGATTGGAGATAGGCAAGAGCCTTGAGGAAGACCCGCTAAGATGGGGAGTGTGTCGGAAGTAGATGTCCCAACTTGAATATAGAACTGTCTATTTGTTAAATAGGAGTGAATGATGTGAATCAGGTATGGTGGGAAGTTGAATGCGATTAATTTGTATATGAGCCCAGAGTGCCAAATGGTATCAAATGCTTTTTCGAGGTCTAGAAGGAGCATGCCGGTATGTTTGCGTTCGTTAAAGGCTTTTGTGATGAAGTCAGTAAGTTGTGCTAATTGGTCAATAGTGCAGTGGTGATTCCTAAAACCAAATTGTTCATCTATTAGGAGGTTCTTTAGTCTAATATGCTTGTTAATTCTTTTGAGAATTAGTTTTTCCAGAATTTTAGAAAGTATATTAAGTAGACTTATAGGTCTGTAGTTCGAAACATTACTATGGTCTTTATTCGGTTTTTTTATTACTATAGTTTTGGAAGTTTTCCAGATGATAGGGAAGTAGCTATATCTCAATGTGCAATTAAATACTTTAGTTAAAAAATAAATCGATTTTCGGCTTAGATTTTTAATAACTAAGGAGGGGATGCTGTCATCACCTGGGGCTTTTTTTGGCTTCAGTTCTTTAATGATATTTGCGACTTCTTTCGGAGAAATGGAAGAGAAATTAACAATAAAAGGTGATTTTAAATAATCGCGGACGGATTTTAGAATTTTACGGTTGTGGTGATTTGAACCAAGGAGAGAGGTGATTGAGTGAGTTGACTGGAAATGCTTGACTAATAGCTGAGCTTTTTCCCTGTCCAGATATGCGTAGCCGTCGTTATTTTTTAAAGGTGGAATTTTCGGGGACTGCTTAGTTAAATTTTTGTGAATTTTCCACATGTTATTGTCCCCTGGCTGACAAGATTTCAAAACCGTAGCCCAGTTTTCGTTTTTCCAGTCATGGAGACGTTTTTTAATGTAACTGTTTAGTTTATTATAGACTAATTTGGTTTTTGGAATTTTGTTACGCTGGAAAGATCTTTTTAATCTATTTTTTAAATATATTAATGATCTGAGTCGATATGGTAAATTATTATGATAATACGGGTGGTAGTATTGTTGTGGAATGGATAAGGACATGGATAATTTTATATGTTCATAAAAATCGATTAGTGTGGTATCGATTTCTTTCGAATTATTTATGGTTGGGTTTATATTGATTCGGGAATCTAGCTCTTTCCTGAACTTTGGCCAGTCAGCGTCTTTGAGCGAAAATTTGAGTATTTTGGAAATTTTTGGTAAAGGAGATTGTATACGAAAAATCACGGGATTGTGGTCCGAATTTAAACATGGTAAAGCGATAAGAGGTGATAAGTTGTAAATATTTTTTGTAAGAGCCAAATCGATGATGCTAGGTTTGTAATTACGTTGAGTCGGTATATGGGTTGGTTCAGACGGACTGTGTAATTGAATATGGTTTTTTACGATAAAATTTAGAATTAATTTACCGTTTTTATTTGTTCTGTTACAGTTCCACTGTGTGTGTTTCGCGTTTAGATCGCCAAAAATGATAACTTGTTTATTTAAATTAAATAGTTTACTAATATCTGGAATATTTATTTTATTTGGTGGGATATATACAGATATTACAGTGGTCGATTTATTGTTAATAATTGTATTGATCGCCACGGCTTCGGTAAACATTAAGTCAGGAACGTGTATAAAATGATGCTGAATATCGGACCGCACTAAAAGCATGACCCCCCCTCCAGCTCTACTACGGTCACGTCTGTAAATGACATATCCTGGAAGAGAGAAACGATCAGTTTCAGAAAGACGAGTTTCACAAACAGAGACTAAATGGGGTTGATTATGATTTAAAAATAATTTAAATTCTACATCGTTTCCGCGAATAGTTTGTGCGTTCCACATCATAAGTTTAATTTTACTATTGTCACTAGTCATTAGAATTTTCCGAATGAGTTGTAGCACCTATTGTAATGTATACGAGAAAGTATGTTGTAAAAGAGTACGGGATATAAAGATCGCTGATAATTATTATTGTGAAATTGAAGCTAAGGCTAAAGTTGTTTATACAGCAGCTTATACAATAGGAATTTAGCAAGACACTGTGTATAAACAATTTTACATCGCTAACACTCATAAGAGATTTGAATAAATAAATATTACGAGTATTTTTTCACAATGGAATGACCATTAATCCAACATAGAAAGTAATCCTTCTACGAGAATAAAGATTTTTGACATGCCATCTTCGGCGCTTTTTAGTTGTAATAAAATTTTTTTAAAGTTTGTAATTAATTTACTTACATTAAATAAATTGAATATATTTTTTATCTCTTTAAAACAATCAGACATGGTCGGTTCGTTAGAGTTGCTGTTGGCGGTTTTCGGAGAGAATATATTTTGAGGCCACGGAGATTTCGGGGTTGGTAGAACTGGAAATTCTTGGTCAGTTTGTTCAAATGTTTTTCGTGGAATCGCTCGAAGTGCTGGTTTTTTTTTTGCTTAACTGTAATTCGAGATTTCTTTGATATTTCGTACATTCCGTGGAATTTGAAAAATGTTCATCGGAGCAATTACAGCATTTGGGTTTGAACCCGTCGATTAATGTGTTTGGGCAGTCCTTTGAAAGATGGTCTTCGGCACATTTCAGACATTTTGGATTTTTAAAGCAATTACGTGCCACGTGGTTAAATTCTTGACATTTGTAACATTGAGTTAAAGTTTTGTTAGATCTGTATTTTTCCCATTTTATTACAATGTTACAACTATAGCGAATGTTATTTAATTTGGCTAGCTGTTCTTTATTATCTAAAATTACTATTAGTATCGGAAGCTTTATAGACTCGCTGGCAGATTTTTTCTCCATTTGGTAGATTTTATGAATGGCTAAACCTTGATTTTGTAGGTCAGTCGAAATTTCTTCAATGGGAAACTGAGGAGGCATACCTTTTAAAATAATTTTAGGTTTCGTTTCACTTTTTGGAGTGAACGTGTGAAAGCCGAGATTGATATCTTTTAAGAAATTTTTTACGAGTTCAAAGTCTTCACTGTTATGGACATATATTGTAGTTTTATTCATATTATATTTTATATTTAAGTCTTTCACTTTTGATTTTAAATTGTTAATAGCACCACTGATGTTGTTGTAAGATGAGTTTACTATTATGGGAGGATATTGACTTTTGTTCTGTTTCTGACTTACTATGTTTTTTAAGATTTCGGTATCTTCTTCATCTAAATCGGAAAGTATGTCATAACTATTGGAGGTTTCAATGTTGAACTCACCTCTTTTACGTTTTGTTGACGTGCTGGCTGTCTGTTCGGCCATAGTTCGTGCTTGGCCCCCGACCGGGGCACTCTTGCTTGTATTTGTTTGATTGGTGAACAATTTGAGTAACAACTGATAAACACAAAATAAAAGATTTTTCGAAAGAAAAAAGAATGACTGTAAATAAAATCACTGACTAAAGGAGAGACTGATTAGACCACTGAACTGTACCCTACGGCTGCTAGACGTGGACTCTATACTTAATAATTTTAAAGTTTCTTCTTTGAATTTTCGTCATATCTCTTGGCTTTCCTCCTCATTAGTCTTGATCCTTTCTAATATTTCCTTCTCTATTCTGAGTATCTGAAGAAATCATCTTTCAGAGACTCATGTAAATGTAAATAATACTTTACTAATTTAAAAAAGAAATATATTTCCTTTGTTTGTGGTTGGTTCTTATTAGTTTAATTTAAGTGATTATAAGTAAAAATTGCCTTTAGTCAACATCCTAACAATTTTGAAATAATATATTTAAATATATTATTTATTGAAATGAATAAAATTATCAAATTTGCCTTATTTTCTATTGTGTGTAAAGTATTATTTCTAGTCTCTTCTTTATTGGGACCTTGAATAAATTCTTGCTGTTTTTTTTTTTGTTTTTTTTTTGTGTAAATTAATGCTTCATTTAAAGTAAATAGTAAAAAACATGCCAATAAAAGTATTGCCAACCGATTGCCTCTACTTTCTCCTATCATTCTGGGGTGTACATGATATCCATGTTGGAAAAATGACTCCTCTATTAAGGCTATCCCAGAATCTACCCAATTTTGGTATCATCACAAGAATGGAATTGCTGCTCAGCTAAACCAATGGACCATCAAGTGAAGTAAATCATAATCAGAAAAGGCATATATCTGGTGAATACAGCAGGTGATATTAGACTTCTCATTTAAGCATATCCAGTTAGGATTTTACCAGTTTTGCAACATTTGACCGAGTGCTGTCATGTTTCTGCTCATATAGCATCTGTTTTTCTTTTAGAACTCAACTCAAATGAACTAATTTTAGTCAATGAAAATAGATTTGTCTGGGATGATAGTTTCATTTGTAGAATTTCATCTCATAAGAATTACATAATTTGACTATTGCAGAGAAGCTTCAAACTATGGATATTTGGCTTTGCAAAAGACTTTGTTGCGTGGTCAGTCTTACCCCACAGTTTTTAAGCATAGGATGATACAGTATCTATTTTTTATAGCCAGACACCATACAATGCAAAAAACTGTTCCTTTTCTGCCAGTGAAGCAGCAGATCACAGGTGAGAAAATGTCTTTCAGCTTCAATTCAAGAGGCACCCAATGTTCTTATTTCTGGATTATTACTAATGCTTTGGAACTATTATCCTGTTAATACAGACCTAGTGCCTTGGTGAATCTGACTTAACTGTAGGGATTAATCAGATCACACAGCTTAGGATCTGAAATATTGTCGCTGCCAAAATGGTAAAACCATATCCTAGCAATCTCCAGACAACTACATATCACATGATGGGCAGTTTTATGTCCCCCTCCTTGCAGAATATGCAAGTCAGTGAGGCTACCAGCCCCATCCATTGAAAGAAGATTACAGCTTCTCTCTTTGCAGGGTCCCTCCAAAAACATCTTAGAATGATTGATGCTGCTTTCCAGTATCCCTTCAGAATAGCCTGGTTCCATTGCCTTCAGCCACCTTGATCAGACCTTATGAATAGCTGAGGTTATTCGAGAAACAGGCTTGGGTATGGAGGGTATCTGAAACTGCAAGAACTTATTCAAGGTACTAATATCTATTCCAGTTATAAAAAAAAAACAAATTAATAACATGATTATTTTTTAAGGTTAGAATTTTTTCTGCCTATGACATATGCATCAGCCCTTCTAGAAGATAAACTGAAAGGAATAATGGAAAGAAGTTTTGTAGCAGGTAAAGTTTGTTCATGAGTTATGTTCTGTGTCCATCAGTTTTGATAATAACTTAATACATATTATTTCATAATAATAGTTTATGTCATTATTTGATAATAACTTTAGTATTACTTTATTACCCTTATAAATATGAATAATTGCTATACTCATATAAACTCAACACTTTTGAAATTATAATTGCTCCATTTCTAACCATCCCTACACTCATCAAATTGACACTGAAAGCTCGAACCTCTTTAACAGACTATTAGAGTTCTTTAATTATGACTAATTTTTTAAAGGACAATGACCTGTAGTCAACATGCAAAACAGAACATCAATATTTACCCTCAATATATTATCAATATCAAATTAAAGTACCCACAGTATTTGTGAAAAACACTCATTTGTTAAAATTAATCAAAGATATTAATTCTTATAACAAATAAAACACCATTTTGTGATATTACTGATAATTCCTATAATCTTATGTTTATTCATAATGTTTTGTGGAATATTTTAAAATGAGGACCACTAAAAATATGTAAACAAAAACTTTTTTATTTTTTTATTAGTGAGAAGAACAATTATAATATTTCTACATACACATATTTTTATTATTATATAAACTACTATCGTTCTATGCACTTCGTCATATGTTGTACAAGTAGTCGTTTGTACTACTTTTATAAATAATATAATTGTAATTTAAAAAATAAACCTTAAGTTTGTTTTTGTGATGTTTTCATGTTTTTTCCAGACACAAGATTCAGTTTTTGTACTATACTGTTAATCTTAGGGGAGTGAAGGTCCCAGAATAAAATTTACTTTTGTTTCTTTCTCGATAAGTCGAAAATTAGGTAACAGATGCCTAGAGGTTTTTGTTTTTTTAGTCTCGAAATTAGCATTTTGGCTGCATTTAATGATGACCAGAATCTCTTACTAGGCCATTGATTTTATTATCATAAAATAGTTTTAACTCTTCATTAAAAGAAAAATCTGGGTGAGATTCATTCTGAAGAGGTAATTTTTCTTTCTCCTTCGATTAGTTCAAAGGGTATTCCACTGGGATTGGTATTTCAGAGTTATAGACTACAGAGAAAGTAGCTGAAATAGCTTCAAGCTTTTAGGATAAAATATGTTTTTTTTCTTATTAAATCCCTTACAACTACTGAACAAAAATATCAATTGATTGTATAATTTTTCATCTCAAAGGATTCCTAAAACATAATGATTTTTTCTTATATTTTCCTCACATGTCCACACCTTATGAGGGACCATGGTTTATCCTAATCCCAAGTTCTAATTTGAAATAAGCAAAATAAACTTTCTTAACGAGATCCTTGATGCTTCCTTGATGCCTTTTCTTAATGTAAAATATTTTACAAGCTATTATTGAATAAATTAATGTGAAATTAAGTAGTTTTATAAGAATTTTTTTGATGAAATACCGTGTATTAAATAAAACACACACTTTAAAGAGCAGTGGAGGAAATATAACTACTTTATTTATGCAAAACATGGACGTTAATTGTTTTAGGTTTAGGAAGTGAAAATCCTATGGAGTTTTATAGTTGCAGATCTATGTCATTTATAAAACATTTACACGGAATATCAGACAATGACTGAATACTTTTTATACCTATTAAATTTTTTTATCGATTGAAGCATCACAAATTTTTGGGATACCAAAAATGACTCATTTTGAATTAATAACGCTAAAACATGAAACAAGCTCACCTGGTATGTCAGTAATAAAACATGATAATTAACGCACGATTAGTGTTTACATCCTTCATGCCTTGCAGGCCAGTTATTGCCAAGTTAAAGGAACATAAACAATAACATTAACAAAAACTTTCTGATTATACAAGAACACTAGAGAAATATTTGGTCTTCTACTTAATAAAATGTTTAATTGATGATTTGAGAACATCATTAATTTCATATTTGATTTATTTTAACAGGGCATACTCCAACAGAATTAGTGGCTGCACAAGTTTTTGTGACATTAATTCTTTTCTTAATTACAACTTCTTTGCTGACAACAATATTTTATGGCATCTTTAATCATCCATTTGAAGGAAGTATAATGTTGGCATTGGCCCTTCTAATTTTAGTTGGAATTGCTGGAATATTTTATGGTAAGAAACATTTACTTTTTCTATGTTTTATATTTTCTGAAAGGTAAGAAATTCATTGTTATTTCCTGTTAAATTTGTTTTTCTTGAAAACTATCACCCAATTTTACAAAGAGTTGAAGTGGCTTTACCCTTCCTCTCGCTGTAAATATTTCCTGGCATCCTTCCTCTACCAAGTTATCTAATCCCGGTGTCCATTTTACATCTCGGATCTCCTTAAATTCAAATCCTCTGTTTGTTCCCGTAACATCCGCTTGCGGCCTTCTGATCTGTATATAACGTCCCATCGATCCACAGCCTTCGATAGATCTTTCTTATCTGATCCGCATCCCTCTGGAACTCCATTCCTTTCAATAACCAAGACTTCCAAACTCTTTCAACATTTAAATCCCATCTAATCAGCCATTTCCTAGATGTTAATTTTAGGAAAAATCGACAAACAAAGCAGATAGATACTTATATTTATTTGTTCAATTTTTCATTTTCATGGGTACAGACGAGAGCGAATTTTATTTGAAACGATTATCTTTTCAAAGATTTAAAAATAGATTATATAATGTTTTGCAAACATTCTGAAGAATTGTATCTATCTTCATAGCTCTGCAACCCATGAAGGGTCCTGGCTTCCTCCAGCAGCAAATGCCACGATTCCCTGTCTTGTGCCGCGGCCATCCAGCTTCAAGAAGCTTCATGTGTCATTGGCTACACAATCCACCCAGCGCACCTTTGGCCTCCCAACCTTGCGACGACTGTAAACGATTTTGATTAGTAATCTCTTAGGAGACATATTGTCAGCCATTCGTGCCAGATGTCCTGCTCATCGAAGCCTCCTGATCTTAACGAAGCGGTATACATCAGTTTCACAATATAAATCGTACAGCTCTCTGTTGCTCCTCCGCCTCCATTCATTATTTTTATAAACACCGCCATATTCGGCGCAATACTTTCCGCTCAAATATAAGTAGAAGCTGGTCCTCAGCTCTTGATGTCGCCCACTTCACCGCTGCAGAAATGTTTTTTCGAAGCCCAAAATAGCAACGATTTGCGGCTAATATTCTTCTTTTTATCTCAGCTGCGGTTTCGTTGTTGTGATTCACCAAAGACCCCAAGAATACAAATTGGATAACATGCTCAAACTTGTACTGTCAAAAAGAAACCTTGGTGCCAAATAATCCTGGAGCTTCATCCGAAATCATATACTTCGTCTTATCTTCGTTCACAATGAGTCCTATGCGTTTCGCTGCAGCTTCTAAAGCAAGGAAGGCTTCAAATACTGCTTGCCTGGACCGTACCACAATACCTATATCGTCCGCATATGCCAGCATTTGCACCGATCTGTTCCATACAGTGCCTGTGGTTTGTATCTTGGAGTCCTCTTACTGCTTTTTCTAGGGCCATATTAAAGAGCAGGCATGCCAGGGCATCCCCTTGCCTCACTCCTCTTGTCGATATGAACTCCGATGATCTCCGACCTTGCACTCGGACCACACATTGGATGCTTGTCATGGTCAGCCTAATGAGTCTGATCAATTTAGGCAGAACAGTCAGCTCTTGCAATCTTTTATATAGTTGCTTTCTCTCAATGCTGTCATATGCTGACTTAAAATCAACAAAGAGGTGATGTGTGGTCACATTATACTTCTGAAGAATTGTAATTACTTTTTTATTTTTTGTAACTGTATATTTTTACTTTTTTTTTTCTCTTAAATCCTATTATATATTTTTTTTATTATACCTTATTTTTCTGTTCTCCTGTTAACATTCAGTTTGTTTTTTTTAATTTTGTTTGTACATTTTGACTAGAATTTATCTTTTGAGTTATTTCATTGGTTCATTTTATTATTTAATTCAATTATTTTAATCTAAGGCTCCAGTCTTAAATCCACTTTTCATTTTCTGTTATATTATTCTGAAGGGACTTGTCCCAGAATAAATAAAGATTTGTTTTTACTGAAGGAATTGGTCTGGGTGGCGGTTAGTAAATGAAACAACTAAATTATAAACGGTCAATTAATTATATCCAATTTTTGTTTTTCATTTTATTTTATTTTATTTCCTAGTCAGGTTTTTTAATTTTAACCAAGAATAAAATACAAATTAATTCTAGATGATACGTAGAGCATTGTAAAGGAGCTCGTTTCAATGTATTATAAATATTGCAGATGTATTCTATACAAATAAAGAACTTATATTAAGAAAATTATTAAATGTGTTTGTTTGCAGGTATATCTGTTGCATTAATGTTCAACAATCATGCCTCAGCAACGAGCTTTGTTCTTGGCAGTTTCTTACCTCTTACACTTCTTAGTGGTATGAATAGATTTTTTTTCAATTCTTTGCATAATTCTAGATCAAATCAATAATTTAACATTTTATTACAATAGTAAAACACCTTTTTCATTAATAAAATAGATTGTAGAAGAATAGATATTTTGAACAGTGCTACTCTACTTTTATTTTGACTAGGATAAAGATGTAATGCACATTTATGATTAATTAAAGTGAAAATATAAGGATGGTTAAATTACCAACAATAATTTTGTAGGTGTGATGACTCATATTATTTTTCTAGCTTCCAATAGTACAATATTTTTTACTCATTCTTTCTCATAACATGCCCTAGACCTTTAGCGAGAAACTCAGACCTTCAGCTGAGACCCTAATATTCGTTCCAGAATTTTCATTTGAAACTAGCCAATTTATTTCGTAAATGCATCTCCAGATTTCCATGTCTTATTCGTGGTATAATGCTAAGCATGTAAGTGGTTTAATTCTTTTTTCGGTTTACCTAATGATATAGTTTTGACAAAATACTATATAGTTACAAGTGGACCTGCCTCTCCTTCGTACGGGTGCAAATTGAATGAGGAGTCATTTGTATTTAAAAAATCTCTGTCCAATTTAGAGTTTATCTCTTTGGGAGTCTTAGTTTATCGTAATGAAAAGTGCAATTAGCAAGAAAATATTTTTATTATATATTATCTATTTATTATTATATTTAATCATCAGCAGAAATAAAAAACATAAATCAAAATTAGTTAGATTTATTTTTTTACTATTTTATAATGAAGCACAGATAATGGAAAATTTAATTTTCCATATAATTAAAACTTACTTGCTATATATAGAAATAAGAATGGTTTCTATGTTATTTTAGTTTATTACCATTTTATATTTGAAATAAACTATTTAAATTACATTTTTTTACCTGTAAGATTTGGATGTTTAAAAGGTTGTGAGCTTACATCAACTTTATATTAACTCGTACTATTTATTTTGTTGCATATTAACTATTCTAAATTCTTGCGTTTTCCAACGGTATATTATTGGTATATTTTACTACTCTTAATTCAGGAATAAGTTTTTAATGACTTGATTACAGAAAATTTAAGTTTCCCATTTAAAGAAAAGCTAAATTTTAATGTATTTTACTTATAAACGTTCAGGAAAGAATGCTCTAAAGGATGGTGCAAACCATATCAAAATCTGTCTTGAGGTTTAGAAAGAGTTTGTAGAAACCAAAATCACTTTATCATTTTATACACACATCTAGAGATTTCAATCTTTCACTGCAACAAAATTGTATGTAAGCTAGTAATAAAAATTTGTTCTAAGATGTTTAACATTTTCTCTTGAAGAGTGTTAACATCAAATAATGACAAGGTGAATAGTATATTAGAAAAATATTCAATTGAATTGATAATAATAGAGCAATAATTTACAAATTATGTGTTTGCTGTATAATCAATAATTTTTATTAAATTGACTATGTATAAAGTTTCAACATATTGAGCTATTTTTTTTTTTAAATTAAAGGTGTAGAAACTAAACTTACAAAACTAAACGATTTTCTAACATGTTTTAGGTTTGATATGGCCCGTTGAAGGAATGCATAGTATTCTTCGATCAATTGGTTGGTTACTTCCATTGACACGACCAACTGAGGCATATCGATCCATAGCTATAAGATCTTGGACAATAGACCATCCAACGGTTTATGAAGGATTTTTATCAAGCCTTTTATGGATTATAATCACATTGTGTATAACTATCATTCTATTAAAAACAAAACCAGGAATAGCCATAAAATAGACATGCATAAGTCTACCTATCATATTGTAAATAAACCAAAAATTAAAAATAATTTATTAATATTAGAGCATATTTTGTACTGTTTCATCTATCAATCTGTTGTAAACTGTAAATAGTTCCATTGTATGGATTATGTGATTTGGGAATGTGATATTGGAAAGTTTTAACAAATCAAATTTTTTATTTAATTGATTGATTGAATAATATATCAGGAATAATTTCAAAACATATTATAAAAATAAATATTGTTCTGAAAAATAAGTTTGTAGTGTTTTTTATTAGTAATTTCAATAAAAAACTACAGATGCTTGTAAATATATTGAATCAATTACAAATGAGCCATTATTATTTATAACACGTTACCATCTTATTGATAATTTTTTTAATTCCTTCTGCCTGAAACATCTCTGATTTTTGAGTGATATGAAATGAAATGAAAAAGAATTTTTATTCTGGGATCAAGTCCCCTTAGAATAACAAACAGTGAACAAAAATAAATCCTTATGGTCGGGTTATTTAAATAAAATATTTATTAAAAAAATACATATTTTTAAAGTTTTTCCTATCCAGGTTTAATTATGATAGGGGTCTTGAACGAGTACCTGACATAACACAGACTCAAGATCATCCCCTCCAAAGGATACATACATACATACATATTCGGCGCAACAACCCGTTATCGAGTCTAGGCCTCCCCTAGCAGCCTCCGCCAGACGGCTCTGTCTTGTGCTGCAGCAGTCCAGTTCCTGATGTTGAGCAGGCTCCTTGCATCCATCCCTACACCATCCAGCCATCTTGTTTTGGGTCGCCCTACTCTCCTTGCTCGGTGCACCTCTTCTGTCAGTATCTTCTTTGGAATCTCAGAATCACTCATTCGAGCCACATGGCCGGCCCATCGGTGTCGTCCTAGCTTTATAATCTTAACGACATCAGCATCCTTAAAGATGTTGTAGAGCTCCCTGTTTTTTCTTTTCCTCCAGACTTCTCCTTCTCTTACTGCTCCGAATATTCTTCTGAGCACCTGTCTTTCGAATATTAATAGCCTGTTCTCGTCCGCCTTAGTACTTGCCCATGCCTCTGATCCATAGGTGAGCACTGGACGTACCAGGGTCTTGTAAAGATTAATTTTTGTACTGGAGGAAAGGTTTTTGGAACTAATAGGGGCCAATGTTCAGGAATGCAATATGGTCTCCACCACCACCCCCTACTCGCATATATTTAGTTTTATGCTCATTAACTGTGAGACCAAATTCTGCGGCAGCTGTTTCAAAAGCAATGAATGCCTCCTTCAATGCCTTTTCTGAAGTCGCCACGATGTCAATGTCATCGGCATAACCTAACAGCTGTACAGTCCTGTTAAAGATGGTACCTGTTGTCTGAATTTTTGATTTTCGCACAGCTACCTCTAATGCCAAGTTAAATAGAAGACAAGCAAGGGCGTCTCCTTGTCTTACTCCGCTATTGGTTCTAAATGCCTCAGAAAGATTTGACCCCACACGGACAACGCATTTTGAGTTTTCCATTGTCATCTTTACAAGTCTTATAAGTTTTCCTGGGGCTTTAAGCTCTTCTAGGGTCTTGTATAGTTCTTCTCGACCGATGCTATCATATGCCGACTTGAAGTCGACGAAGAGATGGTGAGTGGTCAGCTTGTATTCCATACCCTTTTCCAGGATCATCCGTAATGTAAAGATCTGGTCGGTGGTTGAGCGGCCTCTTCTAAAACCTGATTGGTAATTTCCAAGTTCTCTCTCTGCGAATGGGACTAGTTTCTCAAACAGGACATTAGATAGCACTCTATAAGCACAAGAGAGTAACACAATTCCCCGATAGTTAGCGCATTGATTTCGGTCCCCCTTCTTGTGCAGGAGACATATTACACCATGGTCCCATTCCTGCGGCATCCTTTCTTCCATCCAGATATCCAGTATGAGCTCGAACAGTGCCTTTTCCAACTCCTCACCTCCGTGCTTCAGTAACTCCGCCTGGATGCCATCGATGCCAGAAGCCTTGTTGTTTTTGAGCTTACCAATGGCGTCTTCAACTTCATCTCGGTCAGGTGGTTCTAAGTCATCTCTTCTGTGCGATATGACGGACGTGTCTGGATGCTGATCTTGTTCCTTAGTAAGAAGCTGCCTAAAGTTTTTCACCCACCTTTGCAGAACTTGATCCTTATGAACAAGAAGTGTCCCATCTTCATCTCTGCAAGAGGTGACTTTTGGTGAGAATGTTTTTCTTCCATCATTAACTCTCTGGAAGAATAGTCTGGACTCGTTAGCTTTTTTAAAATTTTCCATCTCTTCTAACTGTTTATTTTCCCAAGCTCTCTTCTTTTTTCTATGAATTCGTTTTTCCTCTCTTCTCCTCTCACCATAAATCTGAGCTGACCTTCTTGTGTGGCATTGCAACATTTTCATGTAGGCTTCATTCTTACAAGCTGTTGCATGGAGACATTCTGTATCAAACCATGGTGACCGAGTAGGCCTATCTTTATAACCTAAGGTTTTCGCGGCTGCTGCATTCAGAGCTTCAGAGCATTTTTTCCACTGTTCTTCAATGCCATCAGCAGATGAACGCGTCCTTTTACAAAATTCTTCTTTAAAATTGTTCTGATACCTAGCACAGACTTCCGGCTCTTTCAGTTTATCGATGTTATATTTTCTTGCCGATAGATTTTTAGAACATCTGGTAACGGATATCCTTGTTCTGATTTTAGCTATGCTTAAATAATGACCCGTGTCCATGTTTGCTCCTCTGAAAGATCTAACATTCATCAAGCTGGATTTATGGCAGGAGTCGATTAAGAGATGATCGATTTGATTGGCCACAAGGCCATTTGGTGATCTCCAGGTAGCTTTATGGATGTTCTTTCCTGCGAAAAGAGTTGTGCCTATGGTTAGTCCAGAGTTTGTGGCAAAACTTATAAGCCGATGACCATTGTTGTTGCTATCCATGTGTAGGCTGTAGGATCCATTCGTTGGCTTATATGCAGGTTCCCTGCCAACCTTTGCATTTAAGTCTCCAACAACAATTTTCATATCATATTTTGGGCATGCATCCATGACTCTTCCAATGTCTTCGTAGAATTGATCCTTTTCTTGCTCATCAGCCACTTCCGTTGGGGCATGACAATTAATAATGGTAATATTATAAAACTTACCCTTAATTCGAAGTCTGCACAATCGGGGTGTCACTGGATCAAAATCAATGACAAGTTGCTGAGCGCGTCCCCTCACAACAAACCCAACTCCAAAACTGTGTTGAGTTTCATGGCAGCTATAGTACAGAGTATGGAATTTCTTTTCAAGAGTCCCTTTACCTAGCCAGCGGATTTCCTGGATTGCTGCTATATCAATTTTATATTTGTCCAATTCCATAAGGAGGGCCCTAAGCGCCCCTAATCTGTGTAGAGATAAAATGTTCCAATATGCTAATTTTAAGTCAGTGTGGCGGTTCCGAAGTCGTTCCCTTTGAGACAGTCCGGCATCTTCTGTATCTTGAGGTTTCGTAATTATTGTACTTTAAGGAGGGCGGGTAATCAGCCCACTGCTCCCGAGTCAGGTGGAGGGGCTGCCTCCTCAGAGCACCCTGACATACTTCCCCATCCGGGGCGGCTTCCTAGGGAAGGTGACCCTAGGGTGAGTATTGTAGATGACCTTGTGTCAGTGTAGGTGAATCCCTCCAAAGGATAGTGAAGGATTTTTTACTCCCATTAAAAATTTTTTACTACCCGACAGGTTTGAACCCATGCATAGAAGGTTGTCATGCTCACTAAACCACAGGTGACCCCTTTAAAGGATGTAAACATTTTGAAAAAATAAACGTTTATTCAAAAACACAAGGAGGATTTAATTTATAATTAGATACCTTATGGACCTCTTTTGCAGCCAAATATTAAATTCTAAAATTATTTCATTAGCATTTTTATTAGCAAATAATTGCTTTATATTAAATTATGATTTGTGTGTGTGTGAGAGAGAGGGTAGAGGTAGGTAAGTATAGTACGAAAAATGAAAGTAGAAGGAAACTGAAATTTCATATTCAAGACAAGGTGTTCAAGACAAGTGCAAGGTGTTTCACCAACTTTTTCACTAAAACCAGCTGACAGAAAGCGCTACTTTATGCCATGCATTTTACACCTTTTTACAGTTCCTCAAAAACAATTCTAATGATGTTGATTAAGCTCGCCAAATCAAAGTAACAATTAATGGGCTTTATTATTTAAAAATGTTTTCCTTTAAAGTACCTTTTATTTTGTTTATCTAAAAATTAAAAGTATAATTTTATTATTAGCATTGAGTCACACTTATGAGAAACAATCTTACGAAAATAATTTTTAACCCCTTAATCCTAATGGGAGGAAAGTTATGGATGGAAAAAAAAATTGTTCTATCCTTAACAGCTTAACCGATTTTCACAAAAAAAAATGTATGTTATGGATTTTACAAATAGGTTTCAAAAAATATTTTTTTAAATTTTTTCCAAGAAAACGTTGGTCAAAAAATAATTTTTGGATTTTTCAAAAATATATTTTCTGGTTATGATGGTTTGAAACACCTCCAATTTTTCGCCACTTTATTTCATTGAAGGGTCCTCCATAACATATATTTTTTTCAATTTTATCGCAAATGTGACCCCATGGAGAAAAATAAAAAAAACAAATTTTTCTCCTGAACGATCAACCGACTTTCACAAAAAAAAAAAATATGTAAATGGTTTTCTAAAAGAGTTTCAAAAAACATTTTTTTACATTTTTTATTTATAAAACGTGAGTCAAAATTTTTAATTCATTGGAGGTTCCTGCACAATATATATATTTTTCAAGTTGATCTAAAATGTACCCAATAGAGGAAAAAAAAAAAAACAGCATTTTTTTCAGCTCTCTGAGTAGTAACTAGTCACACATGAAGAGTAGAGATAGAGCTGTAGGATCGTAATGTCGTTTGATATTACTTACACACTATGCACATAAATACTATTTATTATACCTATTATCATAAATATCTTATATAGGATGGAAAATAAGTATATATATATATATATATATATATATATATAATTTTTTTTTTTTTTTTTTACTTGGATAACTACTACATTACACTATAGGCCACATAACTATTTAATAATCAACTGTTAAATCTTGTCAAGAAGTAAAGGTGCTGCTCCTATTCTGATAATTACTTAGAAGACTAAACTTACAAAACTAAACAATTTTCTAACATGTTTTAGGTTTGATATGGCCCGTTGAAGGAATGCATAGTATTCTTCGATCAATTGGTTGGTTACTGCCATTGACACGACCAACTGAGGCATTTTGATCCATAGCCATAAGATTTTGGACAATAGACCATCCAACGGTTTATGAAGGATTTTTATCAAGTATTTTATGGATTATAATCACATTGTGTATAACTATCATTCTATTAAAAACGAAACCAGGAATAGACATGCAGAAATCTACCTATTATATTGTAAATAAACCAAAAATTTTTATTTTAAATTAAAAAAAAAAAAAATTATGTTGGATTGGTACACCAACAATCGTTTGCTAATTTAATTCATTGGAGGGTCCTGCACAATATATATATATATATATATATATATATATATATATATATATATATATATTATAATATTCTTATTTTTAAAAAAATATTATTTTATAAAAAAGATCATTTCACATAATATTTACTTAATTAAAACTCAATTTATCTCTCAGGGTATGATATGGGTTCTTGACAATCAGGCACATTTTTATTATTTAATTTTTTAATTATAATAATAACTTACAAACATAATACAAACAATATGCAGGCAGGCTAACAATGTTTCTTCATATTCAGACAGCTGCTCATACCTCCCTCAGCTCATCACCCTAACTCCCTGAAAACTGACTATCCCCAGATATCTTTCTGCTACCTGGGCTTTTACCTGGGTTGTCCCTTGCATCCAAAATGGAAGTTATGTTTACAAACAAACATTCAAATTGGAGCTGTTAATTTTTATTTTAATTCTATTTTGAATCTAATTGTTAGACTGCCTAACATAATATTTAAATAATAAATAAATAAATAATTGTATAATTTATATGAAAAATGGGTATATTACATTTCACCCCAATCCTAGGTAAAAAAAAAAAAATATTTTGAAAGTAATTTTTTTTTTTTTTTTCAAATTCAACTATTTCAAAATATATACATCTTTTCTTTCAATTCTTTGTTACAATTTAAAATATTTTCATTACTTTATAAATTAAGTTTATATACAATTGTTTACATTGAAGGATAAATTTAAAAACTAACCAGGGACATAATATACTATAACTATATACACATAAAAATTATACAAGCACTCTATACAATTAAGAACATATAACTAATCACATCTACAAAATAAACTATATAAATAAATTTTACTTACAAAAAGGTCTAGGTGCATAAAAAAAATAATTTAGAAAGAAATTATCTACCAAATAACAGAGCAACAAATTTAAAAAATAACTTTTGTGAAGACACCAATAATAAGATACGATTCCATATTGTTTTAGGCTGACAATTGACAATAAATATTTAGTTAATTAATTTGTGAACTTACGTAAATTTACATATGAAAAAACTTCAGCAAAAATTACATTATTTACAATTTATTAATTAATAATTCCAGTATGGTGCAATCTGAACATTGTTCAGACTGCCCATTTTTTAACTCATCTAACGGAGGGAGCGCTAATCATCCCTTTTTATCCCCTGGAAAAGGATAAAGATTGCCGTGTTAAAAATAATATTGTGTCCAATCTTTCCCAACATGGTCCAAGACCATGTAACCATTATAAAATTCATATGTTAACATTTTGGTGATGATATGTTTGGTTTGCACATCTCTGTATTGATTAAATATATTCACTATTGGTAATAAACAATTATTGAAGAGGGAGGAACCTATTTTTGGATTATTTAAAACACTTAATCTGTAAAATACCATCTGAAGTCTATTTTGGGTACCTAAGGAGCTTATAAAAGTTCTGAATGTTAAGTATTTGCTGCCACGGTGTTCCACATTATTGATCTGATCTTCTTTGATATTGACACTATCCCTGACATCAATAGAGCAAGTCATTAAGTTCTTGTCCTGGGCCTCTTCAATCATAACATTACAGGAATTAGTCATCAATATAGGTTCTACTGTACACATTGGAGTTACTGTTGCCGTTTCACACTCTTGGTCAGTAGGATCTTCAGAAGGTACAGTCTTTGACAAAGGTTCTTCTGTACAATCAGGAGTTACTGTTTCACACTCTTGGTCCATAGGTTCTTTATTCTTGTATTCTTTATCTTCAGTGGAGGTTCTTTTCTGGGGATCAATTTTCATTTCTGTAGTAACACTTGTTAAGTTTTCTAATATTTCTTTTCCAAATTTATCCACCTTTTGTTCCAATTTCTCCATCATCATCATGAATTGTTTGAATATCTGAATCTTTTCTGTCCTTTCTGAATAACTATTATTTCCTTGGTCCTCCATATTGTTTGCTCACAAATTAACACAAATAACACATACAAAACTTATTAAAATATAAATTGTGCACTGATTGTCGTGGTCTTAATATTTAACAAATTAAGCCACACCTAGTTGGGAGCCAAATTATATAATATTCTTATTTTTAAAAAAATATTATTTTATAAAAAAGATCATTTCACATAATATTTACTTAATTAAAACTCAATTTATCTCTCAGGGTATGATATGGGTTCTTGACAATCAGGCACATTTTTATTATTTAATTTTTTAATTATAATAATAACTTACAAACATAATACAAACAATATGCAGGCAGGCTAACAATGTTTCTTCATATTCAGACAGCTGCTCATACCTCCCTCAGCTCATCACCCTAACTCCCTGAAAACTGACTATCCCCAGATATCTTTCTGCTACCTGGGCTTTTACCTGGGTTGTCCCTTGCATCCAAAATGGAAGTTATGTTTACAAACAAACATTCAAATTGGAGCTGTTAATTTTTATTTTAATTCCATTTTGAATCTAATTGTTAGACTGCCTAACATAATATTTAAATAATAAATAAATAAATAATTGTATAATTTATATAAAAAATGGTATATTACAATATATATATATATATATATATATGATTGCACAAAACTTAGCAAAGTATACAATAAAATTTTAAATAAATTGGGAAGAATAAGTAGACGAAATTAAAAAAGTTTTATTATGGTTAATATATAAGTTGTTTATTGTTATTAGTTTTTATCATCATTATTTAGCAACGTATACAATAATATTTTAAATAAATTGGGAAGAATAAGTAGACAAAAATAAAAAAGTTTTATTATGGTTAATATATAAGTTGTTTATTGTTATCAGTTTTTATAATCATTATTTATATAAAATATTTTAGATTGTTTCATAGTTATTGGTCTATATAATAGTTTGGTTTGTTTTATTGTTGTTTTTGTGATATATTTTTTAAGTGTTGTTGACCTTGTATTTTTAATAGAATAATTTTATTGTATTTATTTATTGATAAGTTGAGCTTCGGCCGCCAAGGCTGGAGGGGGGAGGGCTTGGAGATCCCAGTGCCCTGTGTTAGCCTGAGTGGTGTGCCGGTGCTCAATAAAATTCTTTCGTAAGATGTTTTTATAATATATTGTACCCGGCTATAGATAGATGATTTATGGAAAATGTAACCAACATACTGCAAAATGTAACCAATTATGTTTAGTTGCAGTGTTGAAAAGGATCCTATGTGTATTCATGGACGGAGGATCGAAACGTCAAAATAAAGAAAATTAAGAAGGAGTATTAGTTTAATGGCCCAAAACCCGAATTATTTAAAACAAAATTATAATATATATAATATATATATATATATATATATATATATATATATTTTTTTTTTTTTTTTTTTTTTTTTTTTTTTTTTCAAGTTGATCTCAAATGTACCCAATAGTGAAAAAAAAAAAAACAGCATTTTTTCAGCTCTGAGTAGTAACTGGTCAAACATGAAGAGTAGGGATGGAGCTGTAGGATCATAATGTCATTAGATATTACTTACACAATATACACATAAATACTATTTATTATACCTATTATCATAAATATCTTGTATCGGATGAAATATATACATATAATATATATATATATATATATATATATATATTATTTTTTTTTTTTTTTTTTTTTTTTACTTGGGTAATTACTACATTACACTATAGGCCACATAACTATTTAATATTCAACTGTTAAATCTTGTCAAGAAGTAAAGGTGCTGCTCGATTCTGATGATTACTTTTATTTTTTTCAAGGAATTCGAATATTATGTTATACAATTAAACATGCACACATTTTATGTTATTCGGAAATACGTTCTGTTGTTTTCTTGTTGATATACTATATAGGGAAATTAAAAGCACTTTATTAGAACGTTTTTATCGAAATTTCGTTTGAATGGTTTTGGCGCTAAAGGCCTATAAAAAAACCACAAAAATTATCGGCTTTTTGCGATGAATACTTCCGTGTCACAGAATCCATTGCCAAAACAAAAAAAAAATAAATAAAAAAAAACCAAGAGATCATACAAGGATACATGAAATTCATTCTAAAGAATTTCTTAGAATTGAGAGCTTAAACACATGTCTTTAAAACACCACATACATATCTCAAAGATAGTTTGGAAACGTAAAATACAATGTAATAAATATAAATCGCTGATTGTCTCGGAAGTTCTTTCAGGGCCTGAATACAAGCTTCAAAGATCGCCAATTAAACCACGAAAGCTTGAAGGAACCAGTCTTGAACCTGCCCCCACCACAGAAAACGGCGAACTTTCAGTTAGAGCTGCAAGAACCTTCGTCCATCAGTCAGTATTCGTAGTTCGTGGTTGTAGCATCAGATGACATATATGTATGTATTTTAAAAAAATTAAATTTCAGTTTAATATTTTTTTTTTCGTGATACATTTCTGATCAAAAACTCTTTCCTAGTGAATCCCTCTTTGTATTTAACGAGTAATTGAGAACTGTATTCAAGCGTTTTAAGGAAAAAAATTCTCTTTGAAATTTCATATACAAAAAGTAGTATTTTGCAACCTTCAGTAGCAATTTGGATCAAATGATCTATCTACAAGTTCATACATATATATATATATATATATATATATATATATATATATATATATATATATATATATATATATAATATATAAGTTTGTGTTGTTCTCAGGTTTCAGTCAATGAATAAACAATTTTATCCATGCGACGTTTCGAGAATTTATTGTTCTCATAATCATGCCTTAAAAGTGGAAAAACAAAAAACAGAACATTAATATTATTATACAATAATTAATATATGATGTTATTGTTAGAGATATACAGAAGAGTACATTGAACAATGAATAATCATACAGTAGGTACATAGATATTTTAAAATCTTTAATGTAAATCCTAATTTAAAATATCTATGTACCTACTGTGTGATTATTCATTGTTTAATGTACTCTTCTGTTATCTCTAACAATAACATCATATATTAATTATTGTATAATAATATTAATGTTCGGTTTTTTTGTTTTTCCACTGTTAAGGCATGATTATGAGAACAATAAATTCTCGAAACGTCGCATAGATAAAATTGTTTATTCATTGACTGAAATCTGAGAACAACACAAATTAAATTATCAACAGTCGGAACGACAAACATTAAAATATATTTATAGATCATATATATATATATATATATATATATATATATTTAATTAAAATAATTATTTTTTTTCATTTATTATACAGTGCTCTTCTTCCTCCGTTGGGGAATTGGTGTTAAATATTTTTATCCCATACCTGTCATTTAGATTTTTTCAATTTTAGTCTTTAAACATATCCCAGTAACTATTGATAATAAAAAAAAAAATATAAAATAGAAAAAATAAGCGACATCAATCATGAGGCTTAGTACATAAGAATTTTTATAATATATATTTTGTTCTCTCATGTCCATATTTTGGAGTTGATAACTTAGTATAATTACCTAATTCTTTCATGAGTGTAAATATTTAATTTATTTTATTTGTAAAAATAAATTCTTAGTGATGTGTAGGGCATTGTAAAGTATCACATCAATGTATAATAAGTTTTACAGATCAGATGTATTCTATATAAAAAATAAAGCTTTTAAATTTATTTAAAAAAAAAAAAGTTATTATTATTTTAAATCATGCGGAAATAATCGTAAACAATTCCTATATACCAAAAACATGTTTAGGAGGATTATAAAATATTATTCCTGGCAATTAAAAATAAAAAGACAGTCAAAATTCAGTTTTACTGATATTCTTTATATATTCAAGGAATTGGCTTAAACTTTTTACTGCACCAAATATTCGACAATTTAGACGTGATTCAAAGGATAATCATTCTAGAATTACTAATTGATTCTTGCATAAATCCAGAATTGTTTTTAGTAATATAACATCATATAAGTTATAATGAAATTTTTGTATATTTAAACGAAATTAATGGAATTATCCGTTAAAATAATTATATTTCTAATTGCGTTATAAGGCTAGTGTACATTAATAAAATCAATTGAAGATTGATAACTAATGATAAGAATACAGATTAATCATTTTAAAAAGCAAATTTGCAACGCTCCTTTAATAAATCTTGCTGTGATATTGGGAAACAGCTACTCTCTTGAATAAACGGAAAGTTAAAAAAATGTTTGGGTACAATTACTTGCTTCTTGCAGGTTTTGATTTTTTTCTTCTCACTTTCACTTATCTATGTATGAAATATATAGTAAGGGAAAGTATTGTGATCTTGAATATTTTCGAATCAGTGTTCATCGGAAATACATGTTTAGGGTCCCCTGAATCTAACTCCAAATGACTAAATGAAAGGGTCTGTGTGTATGTGGTAATTTGGCTCAAAACGATTAGTTGTATAAAACTGAAATTTTATATTTAAAAAGCGTGTGCACCTCGAGATGTTACACCAAATTTTTCAACAAAATCGGCTAACCAGAAGAGCCACTTTATGCCACGCAATTTACACCTTTTTCGATTTACTCGAAAACGATCCTACGATTTTGATTAAACTCACTATATCGATGTAAAATTCAATAGCCTTTAATAATCAAAATTATCTTCCACTGAAGTACGTTTAATTTTTTTTATTTGAAAAATTAAACATATCATCTTATTAGCATTGATAAAAAACGGGTAAATATATAAGTTGGACGAATTTAGTGACTAACTAAAAGAGAAATCCGTAAACATATTTTTGAATGTTTCTTTTTTCGTCAGGAATTTCTTCAATTTGAAGGTTTCCTCAACCAAACTCCTGCTCCAGCAGGTCTTTCCATGTCTGCCGGTCCATCGCGTCCTCCTCCGACAGCCCCTTACCAGCCATACTCTCCACCACTCTATCCTTCCATCTAACTAGGGGTCTTCCTCTCCTTCTTCTACCATCTGCCTCCCAATCCATAATTATTTTAGGTAAGCGAAGGTCTCCCATTCGTTTCACATGGCCGTACCACCTAAGCCTCCTTTCTTCCATCACCTCAAGAATGTTGTGCTTTATTTCAAGTGCTTCTCCTATAGTGACATTTTTCACCCTTTCGATTCTCGAAATCCTTGCCGCTCTCCTCCAAAAATCCATTTCAACAGAAAGAAATGTTTTACCCTGGGCTATGCTGAGGGGCCATGTCTCCGAACCATACAACATTATGCTATGCTCGTTTTTATCAATATATTGCTGCTCCAGAGAAATGAGTTGAGCATTCCTACTGCTTTTTTTCCGCATGTGATCCTTCTTTGGATTTCTGGCTCTGCTCGGCCATTACTTTCGATTGTGGAGCCCAAATAACAGAACTGTTCCACTTTGCATAGATTGCACAATGTTGGGTCGGTACTTTCCTCCTTCTCCGTGCACATATACTTGTTTTTTTCATAGTTTATTTTGAGTCCTCCTTGTTCATAATGATCTATTATTTTTCTGAATAGGTAACTTATGTGCTCTTCATCTTGAGCAATTAGTACCTGGTCATCAGCAAATAACAAGTGCCATAGGTTTTGTTTTTTAACATAAAAACAGTAATATAGATGTATCATATACCGTTGGACAGCTAAAGATTGTAGAAAATATATAAACTTATTCACAAAGGTAATGAAGAATGATGAAATGCGGATAAAACTTACTGATTTTTGTAGATAATAATATAATAGAAATTTTAATAAAACACTTGTTACTATCGAAACTCAATGTAATTAATTCTTTAGCCTTTTATTTTCACTTACCTATATATGAAATATATAGTAAGGGAAAGTATTGCAATCGTGAAAAATTTCGAATTCCAGTTTTCAACGGATATACACGTTTTAGGGTCCCCTGAGTATAAGTAACCAAGTCCCTTAAAAAGGTCTGTGTGTGGTAACTCCCGGGTGAAAACGATAAGTCTTAGGAAACTGAAATTTCATATTTAAGACCACTATATGTCCGAGATGTTACAGAATCTTTTTAATCAAAATCGGCTAACCAGAATATCTACTTTACACCATGCATTTTTCACCTTTTTACGATTTTCTCAAAAACGGCTCTGACGATTTTAATTAAACTCTATATATCGATGTAAAATTTAGTGGGCTTTAATATCATGTAGTTTTCATTCTGAGTGAAATAGTCTGACAGGGCTTAAATGCCGATATTTTAAATTTTCTTTCTCTAATGCACCTTTAATTTTGTAAATTAAAAAAAATATGGAACATCATCTTATTAGCATTGATGAATAACGGGTAAATATGTAAGTTGGGCGAATTTGGTAAACAACTACAGGAGAAAAGTGCAAATATATTTTTTTATGCAATTTTTGTGTTTTTGAACAACAAGAATAATAATATATATGTATAATATACCGTTGGATAGCTGAAGATTTCAGAAAAAATATTATCTAATACGCGGAATTTTGAAGATTTCGGAGTGATGAAAAACTGATCGACTGTTGTAGATGAAAATATAATAGATTATTTAATAAAACACAGGTTTCTATTGAAATTCGAAATAATTAATTCTTTAACAATTTATTTGAATCTATGAATGTATTTAAAAATTCTTAAATTTATTTCAACAACGGAGGTAAGTGAATGTCGTGTGTTGCGCGCACCATATTTTTTCATTTCTGACTGTATTTAAAAATTCTTATATTTATTTCAACATCGTAGGTAGCCCGTACCAGGTATCATTCCTTCCACGACAAACTCCTTTCCCACTCTAGTCTACTAGTTTCAATCTTTGCTTACTCTTCGAGTTTCTGAAAATCCACCGAGGCGCCTGAAAAGAAGATTGCCCCGAGTCCTTGAGAAAAACATTTAAAATTTATTTTATTTATTTATTTTTTTTTTAGCGAAACGTGTGGAATTTTAGGTTTGGCACCTTTCTCTTCCTAGCCCTAAAGAATCGTACAAACGCCGCTGGTCAAAACCCTCATCTGTTATTGGGTCTAACATCTCCACGTGATTTAACTAGGCCAGAAATGGGTCATCCAGTAGGTTATCATCCTATTCAAGAGTGTGAAGGTCGAGGCTTGTTATATAAAATACAATACATCCGATACAAAAACCAACTGTCACAGTCTGGATTCAAAACAACCCTTTATACGATAGTTGTATTTCATAATAATATTAATTAATTAGATGATTTAAAATTATTGTATAAGTTATCATATTAAAATAGTTGATAATTAAGGGATTTCATCTGATTCAGAGAAATGTAAGGTCAATCCTCATTATAATTGGAATCATGGTTTCTTCTGAGGTGACTTTTGATCACCAGCTGCTTTATTTTACAATTAGATAAATAAGAAAGCAAAATAATTTGACTGCCTGAATGAAATCGGTTATGAAAAGTTATGTTATTTTAGAACCACATAATAATTACTACTTATTCTCAGTCGTGGACACTCAGGGAGGAATCAAGACAGAAACGCTTTGAAAACTAATCATAAATTAATGAAAAAAAAATTATGAGTGATTTATTTTGTTATTCACTGCTTAATGTAATAACCATCTTTTTTTACTGATGATCTTGATCGGCTGGAACTCCAAAAGTGTGATAAAAATCTGAACTTTAAATTTTTTCCAATAGAACGGAAAATAATATTTAATAATGTTTAGTTACTGACTAACAAAAAATGATAATGCCCTGTACATATATTCAACTTAACGTTTTACATATTCAGGAGCAAAACGTTATGTTGAAACATTTTATGCTTGCTGGAATAAAATTGTTTCCAAAAAATTATAGTAAAACATATATATTTTTTAAATATAAGAGGGAGCGGTGTCGTTAAGTAGATAGATCACTAATCTACTGTTCTCCGAGTCCTGGGTTCGAATCCCAGCTATGGCAGAGTATTATTTATTCTGTTAATTCAGTCGGGGGGCGACCCTAGGTTATGGAGACCCTCTTGGAGGAGACCCAGTTTCTAAAAAGTGGCTACCCAAAAAAATGGGGGGAAAACCTGGCGAATGAGCGTGATCAAGGTCTAATCACCTCATTGCACGGTCGTTGGCCCAGAAACAGTACGAATCTCTATATGTACTGAGCCCAAGACCCTTCATGGGTTGTAGTAATACAGGTTAAATATAAAACTTAGAAAATAATTTTTATTATTTCTATGTATTATGGCAATCCTATATATTAATATAACATATAACTATATATTACATAAAACAGTATAATTTTAAAATTAATTCTTTTCTATAACATAATATAAACCGTCAATCTATATGAAAACAACCCACAGAGGTAGAGGCGTCATAAATAAATAAATAAAATACTTATTAATATTGAACTCTAATCTACTTAAACTATGACTGTTGAAATTACGATAGGTAGAAAAATCAGAACTCAGTCTGATAAACAAAATTTTAATTTTACCGACCGAGTCTGGCACCAGGGACTGCTTTAAAAACTTCGCCAATTCCTCTCTTCTACACATTTCTTATTACTGCGTTCCTACCTTACCATAACCATAAATACTCATATTTTCCTACTCATCCATATTTTCTAAATTTCCTGGAGTACCTCAAGGTAGTATCTAAGGTCCTATCCTCTACTCCCTTTATACAGCTGACATTCCACTCCATCCCTGAACTGTCCTCATTACTTATGCTGATGACATTTGTGTCTTATCTGTCCATAAACGATCCAACTACTGCATCTCAAACACCTTATGCCCACATCACAGCCATTGAAGAATGGTGCCACAATTGGAGGATTAAAATAAATCCCACCAAATCACCTTTACTCTTCGTCACAAACCGATGACTTCCTGCCCCCTCTATTCTTTAATAACATCAAATACTCGTGTAGAAGAAATCCGATACCTTGGACTCCGTCTTGACAAGAGCTTTTCTTGGAATCCTCACACAAGACTGAAACAACAAGAAATTGCTCGAAGATACCGATTACTACGACACTTACTAGCCAAACGTTCAAAACTCCAGTATATTACAAATAACTCATTTAAATTGCTAATATCAGACCAATTTGGACTTATGGAATCGAGCTTTGGGGTTCGACTAAACCATCTAATTCCTCCCGATCCAATCCTTACAATCCAAAATCCTGAATGCCTCTTATTTTGTCATAAGACAACTTATCCTTAATGACCTCAACATCGTATTTGTTGTAGACCCAGCCCGTGATAGATACACCTTTATTAATTCTAAACCCTCTGCCCACAAAAACCAAATTTTCCGTAATCTATCTCTTAGATATTTCTGATAATCCTCCGAGGGGAATAAAAAGAAGGTGGCCTCGCGACCTACTGCCTTAAAATAGTTAATGAAGAGCTACCACTTGCTACTTCTTTCTCATGACATTTTCACGACTTTTTTTCACCCTCCTATTTATTGTGTTGTATATATGTATACGGTTGTAAATTACAATCAATAAATAAAAAAAATTGCTGACGTTTTGACTGAAACATGTGAGCCGTCGTCAGGACTGAAAAGATTTTGAAAACAAAGAATATATATATAATCCATATGTTATAACAATGAAACTAATGAAGTTAAAAATAATGTCAGTGACAAAAAAAAACAACAGAAATAATGAAGATTTTTTTAACAATTATATAATAAAAATTAATTTAAATTAAGTAATTAATTAAATGAACAGATATTATAATAAATTCAAATAAATAATATTATAAAAATAAAGGTGATGATTACTATGAAATAAAAAAAAAAATTAATAATTGATTTATTTGTTTACCTATTTTTTTTTTTTCCAGAGGGTGAGGGCGGGGAGTAAATTTAATTTATTATTTTTACTCATCTACCTATTATACTATAATTGTTTTTAACTCAATAAAACAATATAATTACTGAGGGTTTTTCAAAACGGAGAAATAAAGAGGAACCTTTGAAATTAATTTCAACTCGCTGTGTAAACCGCGAATTACTGAAAAATTACATGTTTAAGTAATCCTAATTGTTTTTTCCAAACGTAGTTATCAAGAAAAACGCTACCTTAATGACTGTTCTTCTCAAACTGCTATTCTCTCTCTCTCACCCTCTCTCTGTTTTTTTTGTTAATGGAAAATAATATTAATTTAATATCTGCTATCCTCACTTGTTTTTGTAATCCTAAAGTTTTTACGCAAACGTAAATACTTTTTAGTATAAAATAACAGGCTTCTTGCAGGTTTTGATCACTATTTTTTTTTTATTTGCCATTGTCGACATTATTCGTTATTTTTATACCAGTGGGATCATAACGGATTACTGGAACTTTAAGCTGGGAAGAGAGCTACAATGTTTTATATCATAAGAGCGTTATACTGAGAAATAGAGCGTTGTTTCTCTATTAGTTTTTGAGAAAAATAGTCTGTAGTGATGATTCTATTCCTCTTTTAGTATGATTTTCATATCAGAGTTTCTTAAGCACTCAACTTATTTTTGTTTCATTAAAAAAAAAATTAAAAAATACCATTAATCGCATTTTATTTCGATATAACATTAGTATCAATAAATTAATAGTCTCACTTTAAATTTTTTTTTTCATAGTAAACCTAAGACATCCTGCCCTACAGTATTCTTAAATAATATTCCGCTTGTACCAGTTGAACAGATCTGCTACCTAGGACTCCTACTTGACAAACATCTAACGTGGAATCCACACACCAGACTGAAACGACAAGAAATTCTGTCCGTCACTTTCGGTTACTTCAACACTCACTGGACAGACGCTCTAACCTTCCACTCAACTACAAAAGGCTCATCCACATGACCATCATAAGGCCTATCTGGACTTACGGAGTAGAGCTATGGGACTCTACTAAACCATCAAATTCTTCCCGTATCCAATCCCTACAATCCAAAATCCATCGAAAAATCCTCAACTCTCATTACTTTGTCACGAATAAGCTCATCCATAAAGACCTTAATATTCCGTATGTTGCTGATTTGGCTCGAGCCAGGTATCATTCCTTCCATGACAAACTCCACTCCCACTCTAACCCACTAGTTTCAATTCTTCTTCTTCTCACCAAGCTTCTTCTTCCATCCCTGATAATCCTCCGAGGCGTCTGAAAAGAAGATGTCCTCGAGACCTTCTAGTTTGGATTACCTATAGAAGTGCTGCCAATGGGCAGTTTCTCTTCGTGTGTTTTGTCTAACAGCTAATTTACTAGTATTAATCAATACAGTAGTAGATATCAATAAATGAATATAAATATAATAATATATATACGCTCTAGCTCTAGTATTTGGGCTGCTCTGAAAATTTGACGACAGTTTCATTGTCAGAAATTTACTGGAAAATATTTTTTGTTATATAGTATTTCTCATTAAAACGTACCGTTTAGGTGGTATCTTTTTTGAAAGAAAAAATGTTACCAATATACCAACGTCTAAATGTATATAAAAGATTAAAAATACATTTTTTTAGTTGATTATTTCTTTCTTTCTTTGCCTTTTAAAATTCTTTAATCCTCCCGTCCGTCTGCAAACTCAATTTCTTCCTAACTGGCAAAAGCAGTTAATTATAAATAGGCACATCCATGATCTATCTATTTCCAAACCGGGGAGAAATACTATAGCCACATTTTTGACGTTATAATTTTCAGTAGATAAGGAATATATTTTTGTATTCAAGCTGCTAAATGGTTTCAAATGAACAATCTTGAGTGCATAATATATTAAAACTCAGTGATAACCGACTCCCAAAAATATGCTTCAATTCACTAAAGAAAACGCATAAACCCACAAAAATACAACTGGTTTCACCAATTATGCTGTATATTAAGTCGAATAAACAAACAGCCTATATTAAAAATAGAAGACCCAGCTATTTTTACTTTCACTTACTATATATAGTAAGGGGAAGTATTGTGATCGTGAAAATTTTCGAATTCCAGTTTTCAACGGAAATACACGTTTTAGGGTCCCCTGAGTCCAAATAACCAAGTCCCGCAAAAAGGTCTGTGTGTGTGTGTGTGTGTGTCTGTGTGTGTGTGTGTGTGTGTGTGGTAACTCCCGTGCGGAAACGGTAGGTCCTATGAAACTGAAATTTCATATTTAAGACAACTATACGCCCGAGACGTGAACATAAGAGCAGTTTTTCGTTTTTGAACATAAGAGCAGTAATATACATGTATGATGTACCGTTGGAAAGCTAAAGATTTTAGAAAAAATATCATCTCATACACAAGCTTTTAGATGTTAATGGAGAGTGATGAAAAGAAGATAAAACTAACTGATTATTTAAGATAATAATATAATAGATTTTTTAATAAAACACATGTTTCTATATAAATTTAATTTGATTAATTCCTTAATAATTTCACGTATTACTTTCACTTACTATATAGTAAGGGGAAGTATTGCGATCGTGAAAATTTTCGAATTCCAGTTTTAAACGGAAATACACTTTTTAGGGTTCCCTGAGTCCAAATAACCAAGTCCCGCAAAAAGGTCTGTGTGTGTGTGTGTCTGTGTGTGTGTGTGTGTGTGTGTGGTAACTCCCAAGCGGAAACGGTAAGTTCTATGAAACTGAAATTTCATATTTAAGACAAATATACGCCCGAGACGTGACAAAACTTTTTTCATAAAAATGAGCTTACCAGAAGAGGCACTTCATACCATGCATTTTCCCCCTTTTTTCGATTTTCTCAAAAACGGACCCAACTAAAGGAGAAAACAGAAAAAATATTTTTTTAATGCAATTTTTCGTTTTTGAACATAAGAGCAGTAATATACATGTATGACATACTGTTGGAAAGCTAAAGATTTTAGAAAAAATATCATCTCATTCACAAGATTTTAAAAGTTAATAGAGAGTGATGAAATGCACATAAAACTAACTGATTATTTTAGATAATAATATAATAGATTTTTTAATGAAACACATGTTTTTATAGAAATTTAATTTAATTAATTCCTTAATAGTTTCACGTATTTTTATCTTTAACTGTATTTGAAAATTCTTTCATTGCTTTTAAAAATGGAGGTAAGTGAAAGTCGTGTGTTGCCCGCACCAGATTTTTTTTATCTCTAACTGTATTTGAAAATTCTTTCATTGATTTTAAAAATGGAGGTAAGTGAAAGTCGTGTGTTGCCCGCACTAGATTTTTCAGTTAGAGATGCACAAAACATTGATACTGTTTACAAATCATATGGAGACAATAGATAAACAAAAATTAATCAACCCCGGTAAATACAGCCCACTTTATCCGTCCATTCATAACAACGGACATAAACCTCAAGCTTACCTATTATTAAACGCACCGTTTTCTGTCATAAAAATATTTGCACAATTAACACTTTCTGGAAACTACAATATTAAATGAACATTTAACAATATATACTACCATTTTAAACCGAAGGAAAACTGCACTCTATGAAACCTCAACGAAAGAGAGGACTTATTTCTCATTTTCATCCGATGCCCCATATACGCACCGTTCCGAACCCATTACATTCCTAGAGTCTTAAATATGAACAGTACAAATTTTATCGCCCTGTTTACCACCGAAGATATTAAGGAATTAAAAAACATTTATTATAGAACTAGGCAATGTTGCCAAATTAGATCATTTATAATAAATTAATAAACTTATTTGTTAACTTTATTATATTATTTATCGTGTTTCGCCGTTTTATGTAAAATAATATATTTATTATATTGGAAACTATTATATTATTCATATATTGTCTTTGCGTTATTTTTTTTAATAAGTTTTTATGGCAATTTATTACTATTCAATGTACCTCGTGAATTAGTATCTTGTTAACTTTTTTATTGAAATGTGTTTTGTATTATATATTTGTTATAGGGGTTACCCCTAAAGCAAATAAAGTTATTCATTCATTGAATTAAAAAAAAATGCTACTCCCAAGGCTATTGAGTTTGAAATTTTAGGAAGAATTATTTCTATCACGTTTTCGGTTTTTCAACTCACTGTGGGCTATATACCAGTGTCGATATGCCTATGAATCCGTCCGATGTAGGGATTTATTTTGTGGCGTTCACTTTCTACTCTGGATTAATAAATTATTAAGCTATAGCTGGAATAAATCAGCTTATGTTTGGCTTGTTCGAGATTCGTTTGTAAGGACGTTGAGTATTTTCGATGGTCAGGGCCTTCCTGATCTATCAACCAAGGCTACCTAAATTTAATTTCGAGAGCAGCCTCAGAATGCCTATCACACCAAGCCCACCCTAATGGCAGCAGTGAATTAGGCCGTGTTAATATTTGGTTCAAAATCAATTTCTGCCTTTTTGATTTCACTTATCTGATTGTAAGACTATTAGCTCATAATTCCAACATCCTTCTGGAGTAGTTGCTTTAGCAAGGTTTTTCTTTTCAAATTATAAATACAATTTAATACAATTTTTGGTTTACTATAGTAAATAATGAATCTTTTCAATATACCAAGAAAAAAAATTATTAAACTTTCCCAATTTTGAGAATTTACGCCCTCCCGGTGTCTGCGATTTTAATTCACTTATATTTGAAACCGCAATTGCTTATCCAATGATTATTATTATTGGAACTCGGCATTACCATTAATAATAATTATCAGTTCAGCGCATACCTACTTTTTGGGTATTCGCTTTTCACTGAGCCCAACAATTGAGACGTTGATTTCCAAAAGGTACTAAAGGATTTTTTACAAAATTGATTTTTTTACATATTTGTATTCTCATCATTTAGTTTTATCAAAATCTTCTATTTGATTTTATCTAATGTGCACCTATGTCCTTTATAAACGCAATTTAGAAATTTAATTATTTTCTAAAGGAACTAATTACACATTTAATTGCGTTCTAAATTGTACCAAAACATCTCATTTTATAACTTTAATATGATGTTGATGTATACTAAAAAACAATTCTGGATTTTAATGCGAAAAGAATCAAATTAGGTAATTTAATAATATAATAATTAGTGATTTTAATTAATAATTAAAAATTTCCTAGAATGGATATAGTACTTTTCGGAAATCAACGTCTCAATTTTACACGCCCATTAGAGTCGTTGTGACGCTCTCAACTCTAGTTACTGACAGAGTACAAGCTTCGCAATTACGGGTTGTGTAACTTTCTAAATTACTCAGTGACATTATCTTTCTTTGGATTTTTTTACGTAGTACCTTATTCTCGAAAACCTTAAGGAGTTGTTCATCCTGCAAAGCAAGCACCCATGTTTCAAATCCGTATAGAACCGTCAGGACAATAATAGTTTTATAAATTCATACATTTAATTTTTTTGATAGAATCTCCTGCTAAGTAATTCACAACTGAATAATAACACGCGTTTCCTGACTTTATTTCCTCAAGAATTTAGTTTTTTTTTTTTTTTTTCTGGTTATCATAGCACCTAAATACTGTAATTTCTCTACGTGTTCAAAACTATGACCTGATATATCAATATCAAGATTGTCACCGTTTCTACAACTAATTATAAATATATCTGTATTTATTTCAACTCCTATCTCTTTACCGGTTTTCATTAACGTACTTGTATTTGGTTATATTCGCGAGTTCAAACGCGGCGGATGGTTGTAGGAGTTTTTAAAGGGAGTAAAAAATCCTTGGGGTTATGCCGTCCTTCGGAGGGGAAGTAAAATGGTGGTTTTAGGCATGGAATTATCAATAATAAGCCTTTCGGTTTATATTTTATTGCATTAATTGAATACGGATAGAGTCAAGTGATTGTTGAGGTATTAACCTTTTATCCTGACGGACTAGGAGACCGAAATAAGCACAACACTCAATTACATTGTGATTGGCTACTATTGTTCTAACAGCTAAAGTTTTCTTAATCCATTATGAAGATCTCAGAGCTAGGAACTGAACAATAAAGTGGCCGTGGAATCAATGATATCAACATCACCATCAGACGTAGGCCTTCCTGATACAGGCGAGAAAACAGTTTATCAAGATTTGACATCATCAACTATTGCTAAATGTTCTCCGAAATCTGTTCAAGAGATACATTAACCGTCATCTGATTTCGATGTTTTTTTTTTGTTGTAAACAATAAGTTCGTTCTGAATGTTTTTTCTCTATATGTTGAGGCATCACCTTAGAACTTCTGTTCAGAAGCTGAGACACCCACCGTATTCTCCAAGATTACCGATCTGCTTCTCCACAGCTGATTCGTAGAACTATTAGATTGCTTTCATTTTTTTCTGGCTATTCAATGACATATGATTTAGTAGAATAGAATAGAAAAGAAACTTTATTCTGCGACAAAGTCCCTTAAGAATAACTGTTCACGCCATATGTTATGCCTGATAAGGTTTTTATAGTTTTTCAATCGAAAAATGATAAGTTCATAATTTTTATGATATTTATAATAAGATCATTTTTTTTGTTTAAATCTTTATTTTTTAATTTCTTTTTAAAATAGTTATTTTAAATATAATTAAAAGTTTTTAAACGAGAGCAGTAGAAGAGAAAGACAGAACACGATCGTACTTCAATTGTTTTTTTACTGCCTCGTGCCAGTCGAGTCTTAAGCTAGCGTCTGAGCGGTGAAGATGTGCCGTATATAGACCCAAGATTCCTCTCAACGTTTGAACGTTTGGACACGAATTTCTTCATCTTCTCATCGTTCCCCTTGGAACTTGGAAGAGCCGCCTTGCGGTCATTTTCAACAACCAAGAGAACTTCGTCCAAGCCGCCCTGCGGTAATTTTCTTCAATACTCAAGACGACTTCGTTCAAGCCGCCCTGCGGTCGTTTTCTTCAACACTCAACTGGACATCTTTACGTGAATATAACCTATCTTTATCCATTAATGGAACATTTAATTTCTTAATTCTTATTCAAGAAACTGTTTAATTTGATAACTATTTTTTTTTTTACATCTTTAAGCATTAATTAAGTTAAGTTTGTTTCTTCTATTTTTACAATATTTTAATTAGGTTTATTTTGTTTCCTATATTTTCTTACAGCTGTTTAATTATAATTAGGTTAATTTTTCTTATATAAATTTATTAGGTTTATTTGTTTCTTATCATCCTTTATGTATTTCAGTGTATTAAATGTATTGTGATTCGTCGTTTGCTTTCATCATTTCATTATTGTTTCATTATTTTTATTTATTTTAAATCTATACAGTCCACTTATTTATTTCAATAGAACCACCCTCAATTTTGAGTTGTCACTTGGAAGTACTATTCTTTCACGGATAGCCCAACGTATACAATAACATTAATGAACAAAATAAAAATTTATATCTGGCCAAAAAAAATATATAACTACATTTAAATAACAAAAGAAAAAAGAAAAGAATAAAATAAAAGGTCACAGTGACATCTCTATGTACATATTCTAGAAATAAATATATAAGAATTAACGTAAAATATATCTTCTACATCTCATTAAAGTACAAGCACACAAATCCCCTCACATAAATTGGCATAATAAAAATTAACTTACATCTGACTGAAAATAATGAAAGTATTTAAAGAGAAGAGATTTAAACGATGATAGGGAAGGGCATGTCGGATGTTTGACGGGAGAGTATTCCATAAGGCCAATGGAACGGGATAAAAAGGATCAATCATATTTTTTGGTTCCGTGGAAAGGAGTGTGAAGGTCGGACAGACGGAATCTTGTTTTCTGGTGATGGGTTGAGGATTTAAATAGTAGGTAGCAAGAGGAAAATTAAAGTAAGAAGCTTTTAAATACTAAAACTTTAAGTGGTTTCGAAGCTTCTCACCTTGTAACATTTAGAACTGACTTCCTTCTTCAATCTTTTGATTTATGGTATCTCATAGATTTCTCTTAACGCTAGACAAGACACACATCCTTAATTTTTGTTAAGAAACTTTTTTTTCTTAACCCTAAATTACTGCTCTTTCATTAATCTTCTACCGAAGGTCTTCGTTCACAATTTCCGTGATATCCGCATAACATTCAAACATCAATCCTGGTCTAGCTGGTGTTGATTTTTAACTTTCTTGTAATTCAGACACAGAGACTATTCTATCAATAAAATAGTAGGTTTCTATTTCTTCCCCAACAAATGATTATCACAGTAAAACTTTAACGAGTCAACGTTTCGGAGGCCTTCTCCATCATAAGGACTCACTAAAATACATCAATAATTAATAACTAACATCAAGATACACTTTTTAATATAATATCTTTAAAAAAATAACAACATTACATAAAAAAATTATTTTTTTATTTACCCGAGTTGTCTAAAAATTAAAAATCCATATTCTATTTTGGTTGTTAATGCAAAAGATATTTGGTCACCTTATGAGTATTCATAGGATATTTAATGGTTTTAAAAGCAAATTATTGTTTTCTTAGAACATATAAATTCTTATATGACTTTACACTTGGCATCCGTGGAACCATTGGTATTACAAAAAACCTGGTGTACAAAACACAAGACTTTCACACCTCCGTTTTTAAAATTTTTTTTAAGAATTCATAAATACAGTAATTTTGATAATTATTAAAATACTAGAAATTCTAGGAGTCAAAGAAGCTGAACTAAAAATAAAAATCAATTTAGGAATAATTAAATAAACCTTTAAAAATTTTTTAATGCACAAAAATTTTAAAGTTAATTGAAATAAAAAGTTTATTCAGTTTCTTTGGAAACATGTGATTTAGATTAAATAATTTAGCATAATTGTTTCGTATAATTATCAGTTATGATTTTATGCTCGATTTGTCACTTTACATTACATTTCGTATATAATATAATATTTTTTCTAAAATCTTTATTTTTCCAATGGTATATTATATCGTAACGTATATTGCTGTTTTTATGTTTAAAAAAATGTTCTTTTCTTTAAGTTGCTTATTAAATTCGTCAAACTTTTATATTTAGCCACTTTTTATCAACCGTAACAAGATTATTAATAAAATTAATTCTTTTATTAATTTTATTATAATTAATTATTAATTTTAATTCTTTCGAATCAACAAAATTAAAGGTACTTTAGAGAAAGAAAACTTAAAATATCAGCATTTAAGCCCTGTCAGACTATTTAAATCAGAATGAAACCTACATCATATTAAATTCCATTAAATTTTACATGGATATAGCAAGTTTAATCAAAATCGTGAGAGCTGTTTTTGAGAAAATCGTATAAAGGTGCAAAACGCAGGGTACAAACTGGCTCTTATGGTCAGCTGATTTTGATGAAAAAGTTGCTGTAACATCTCGGGCCTATAGTTATATATGAAATTTTAGTTTCATACGATTTTTCGTTTTTTTTGCTAGACTGGCCACACACGCAGACCTTTTTGCGGAACTTGGTCATTTGACTCAGGGGACCCTAAAACGTGTAATTCCGGTTAATACTCGAATTCGAATATTTTCCAGGTGGCAATACTTTCTCTTAATATATATTTAAGACATGGGTAAGCGAAAGCAAAAATTAAAGTTCTTTACTTTTCTCTCTTTCTAGTTAATGAGATTGTTAACATTTATATATATATATATATATATATATATATATATATATATATATATATATATATTATATATTTTTTTTATATCATAGCAGATTTTCGCATTAACTAATAGAATTAAAACATAATAGAAAACATTTAAATTCATTTGTACCATCTTCATATTAAAGGAAGTGTTACATAATTGTAATGGATAAACAGAAACACGGAGCATCCTGAATAACTTGAAAATATTCTGAAAAAATACTGGTTGCCCTTGAATCTTCTGTCTGAAAGAATCTTGAAACAAACAAGAACAGAAAATAGCAGAAAAAATAGTACAAAAACTACATGTTTTGCTGGGAAATCCTGATTATACCGATCATATTGGTTAAGCTATTACTAAAAAAACATATTGATTTATTTTATTTTATTACTAACAAGGTCTACCAACAGGCCAAAGTCTAATTACAGGTGGTAAAACTGAAGTACATGTATAAACAGGCTCGTTACAAATACACGTGAAAATTATTAAATAAAATGATAATATAACTAGTAAGTGCTAACTTAAATTAACTTTTTAGAGTAAAAATCTGGTGCGGGCAACACACGACTTTCACTTACCTCCATTTTTAAAATCAATGAAAGAATTTTCAAAAACAGTTAGAGATAAAAATACGTGAAACTATTAAGGAATTAATTAAATTGAATTGTATAGAAACATGTGTTTTTATTAAAAAATCTTACCTAAAATAATCAGTTAGTTTTATGGGCTTTTCATCACTCTCTATCAACTTTTAAAATCTTGTGTATGAGATAATATTTTTTCTAAAATCTTTAGCTTTCCAACGGTATATTATACATGTATATTACTGTTCTTAAGTTAAAAAACAAAAAATTGCATTAAAAAAAATATTTTTTCAGTTTTTTCCTTTAGTTTGGTGTCGAAATTATTCAATTTATATATTTACTTGTTTTCCATCCGTGGTAACAATATAATAAAGTTATTTTTATAGAATCAACAAAATTAAAGATACTTTAAAAGAAGAAAATTTTAAAATATAATCAGAATGAAACCTACATGATATTAAATCCTATTGAATTTGATATCGATATAGCGAGTTTAATCAAAATCGTCAGAACCGTTTTTGAGAAAATCGAAAAAAGGTGCAAAATGCATGGTATAAAGTGCCTCTTCTGGTAAGCCTATTTTGATGAAGAAGTTTTTGTAACATGTCCGGCGAATAGTTGTCTTAAATATGAAATTAAAGTTTCATAGGACTTTTCGTTTCCGCCCAGGAGTTACCACACACGGAACACACACACACAGACTTTTTTGTGGGACTTGGTCATTTGGACTTAGGGGACCTTAAAACGTGGATTTCCGTTGAAAACTGGAATTCGAAAATTTTCACGATCGCAATACTTCCCCTTACTATATATTTCATATATAGGTAAGTGAAAGTAAAAAGGGAAAAAACAATGAATCACTAAGTAAGATAATTTTTTATTTTATACATTACCGTTTTACTAATTTAGCTCTCAACTGAATTAGGCCAATTTTAAATAGGTGGTATACTTGTTTATTTAAATCAAATAAAAATTATTTAAAAATAAATAATGATGTTTATTTCAATTAAGTAAAAACGATTTAAAATTAAATAAAGTTGTTTATTTTAATTGAATAAAAATTAACAGAAAAATGCGATAAAGTATGTATTACTAAATAAAACCCTTGATTTTTTAAATATTTTACATACCACATATAACATAATAGAAAAGACATCCAGATTATGATTGAGTTCGGGTACTTTAAAAAGACTATATACAATAATTCAATTAATACACCCATAATCCGTCTTATATTATATGGATTTTGCTGCATTAGGTTTTATTTTATTTATTTTTTGGAAAATATTTTTCATTACTTTTACTTCCTATATATGAAATTTACATGAAAAGTATTGCGACTGTGAAAGTGTTCGAATTCCAGTTTTCAACGGGGATACGCCTTTTAGATCCCTTGAGTCAAAATATCCAAGTCGCACGAAAATGTCTATGTGTGTTGTGTGGTGTGTGTGTGTGTGGTGGGTGTGTGTGTGTGTATCTGTGTGGTAAGACTAACGCGAAAACGAAAAGTCGTACGAAAGTGAAATTTCATACTTAGTATCACTATAAGCCCGAGATGTTACTGCAACTTTTTAATCAAAATGGGCCAACCAGAAGTGCAGCTTTATACTATCTATTTTTGCCTTATAACGATTCTCTCAAATGATCATTTTGATTAAACTCACTATATGGATGTTCAATTTAACGGGCTTTAGTATCATGTAATTTTCACTTTAGTTGAAATAGTCTGGATTAAAAGCCGATATTTTAAATTTTCTTTCTCTACCTTTAATTTTGTTGATTTCAAAAAATTAACCATATCGTCTTGTTAGTAATGATAAAAAAACAGATAAATATATAAGCTAAACGAAATCAATATCCAACGAAAGGAGAAAAGAACAATTATATTTTTTTATGCAATTTTTGTGTTTTTTGTTGCATTGGGAAGCTAAAGATTTGAGAAAAAATATTGTCTTATACAAAAAATCGTAATAGTTGACGGTGAGTTATGAGGAGCCGATAAAAGTAGCTGATTGTCGTAGATAATAATAGAATAGATTATTTAATAACTCTACACTCTGAAACTCAATGTAATTAATTATTTTTATCTCTAAGTGTATTTAAAACTATATAAATTAATTTTAACAACGGAGGTTTCGTGTGTTGCGCCCACCAAATTTTTCAATCATGATTTCATTTGGATATATAAATTTGTTTTATTCGTAATTTAATATTTCAAGAAATTGGCAGCCTAGACCTTTCACTCTGATTCAATGAACAAGGAAAACAACTTTTACATATTATTTAATATTTCAGCAAGAAATAATTTCGTAACAACCAAATTCAAAAATAAAAAAAAATAAGCAACTATGAATTTGCTAATAAATATATAGTTATATATAGGACTTATACTATTGTCTTGATTGATTTCTTCCTTTTTCAACGTTCGAGCGCTTTGATGACATATCATCAGCGGTTTCCTTGTTCTTCATGAAGCGTACCATCGTAGATGAGTTGACCTTGTAAAGACTGGTGATAGAATGGTCTTGATATATACTACTAAGAGAGCAGCTTATTCTAGGTCTCTTTCCGTGAGGCAATCATTGCAGATAAATATTATATAAACCAATCTTGAATATAAGTGATAACATTCCTGGGGGTTGCCGCGTTTAATGTATCCCTTTCAGCTCCTCTGCAAAAAACTTGGGTGTTTATTGATCAAACATTCAAAGTACTAAGGTAAGTTCAATAAGTACTCTAGCTATTCCATCGTACCAGCCATCTTCTACCACAGTCCACTCCTTGTAAACTAATTTCACCTAGTTTGATAATGGATATGTGGTACATGGTGGCCTCTCGATGATATACATCATGAAACGATTGAAGAAAATGATGAACTGTTTTTAAGATTCGCCTTTGACACGTAGAAGTATCCCATCTTTATGGGGAGCCAAAATGCCTGTTAAACGTGCCCCGCACACGTACGTTATTGTTTATTCATTTATTTAACGTCACTTTATGCTACTATGGCTAATCGGAACGTACGTTATTTCTTCGAATCTTTCCTCGCACAAACCAAAACTCCTTGTACCCTCCCCTTATCTGCAATCGCCTGCAGTTCAAACCCTCAATTCATTCCTTGTCTTCCGTGGCCATCGATGCGACTGAAATGTTATCTCTTTCCTGTGCCTTTCTCACGACGTATGTCAATAATTTAGAGATCAGAAATAATAAACATTTTTTATCTATCGATTCCCGACGTCCGTCAAACATTTCATAAAGTCAAAGGTTTTCAGTATGTAGTTTCTACAAATGATGTCGCAATCCTTGTATTTAGAGAGTTAATTTACTTTTTGCACTTTTGCTCAATAGTTCCAGATCTCAATAAAAACATTGTTTTAGGTACTGAGCCATGACAGAGGATGTAACTACCAGTGGAGGAAAGCGAGACCCGTTGACAGAATGCATCGGCGAATTCGGTCGGTGGCAGCTCCTGATGACCTTCTTGCTGTCGATGGGCAACGTGCCTTGTACTTTCCACTTGTACGCACCGACCTTCTTGGGGATACAACCTGAAGCAACTTGTTCCAGACCTCAAGGCATTCTCCTAGATGACGATCAATGGCGGAACCTCAGCCAAGTATACTCTTCGGTAGGTATGTTAGTGAAGAACTATTTTCCGATAATTCAAATAATTATTTATGTTATTCAGTATTAGGATTCTACAAAGATCTCTATTAACTGTGATTCCTGTGTTTTTAAGTAGTTTTATGTTTAACAGAATATTTTTCATATCATTCGTGGTTTTGAGTTCCACCATACGTGGCTTGTTTTCGTTATTGATATTGCCTACATGGTATGTTTCATTTATTGATACATTTTTACAGCTAGAGCGTTTGTGCATAAATCCTAAACCACATTATTCGGATCAGACTCTTGAGGTATTGTGTGTGAGACCCTTAAAAAATTTTTGACGGATTCTATGTTCCATATATCACAACTCTTTTTGTAATTCGTGATTTTCCTTTTTGCTATCAGATATTTCTTCTATTAACTTTTCATTTTCTTTAATATATTTTAATAATTTAGTATGAAATTCTTCAAAATCAGTTTTAGTGACAATATTAGACAGTCTTCCAGTTTTCGGTCCAACATTTTTGAAAAATTCAAAATGATTGTTCGTTAATTATTTCGAGAGATATTATTTCAGTTTCTATTGGTGCACTCGATTTCTTTTTAGGGTCAGTGCTAAGATTTATTTCTCTGTCTCTTTGTCCCGGATGAAAAATATTTGGTGATACTATTTTTATCGTTTCTCATCAAGCACAACTGTTCAATGAGTATATTCACTGTGATATCCACCCCGTGAGAGGAGCCGTTGCTGAGTGGCTAGCGCGCTATTCTCTCACGCTGAAGGTTGTGATTTCGAATCCCAGTCCCAGGGGGACTTTTTCAAGCATTTAATAAATGGAGATTCACTCAGAGCCTCTACCCGGATATGACCCATCAGCCAAACGGTGACCACTCACAAAATTAGGCCTACCCTATAAAATACATCGAGAAACGTGAGTGTAATCTCCCAGGGTCTACATGGCCTGTCGCGCCACAGGAAGAAAAGAAGAATAAAAGAGATATCCATCCCCTCTCCTTGTGACGTAACTATCTTGCAAATTCAGGAATAACTACTTAAGGCCGACTTGAACTTAACTTTTATCAGTAGAATATCAACTTTGGTACTCACTATTTTATTATTATAACACCATCCTCATAATAACAAGTACCTAACACATATTTACTTCAGTTTTTAGCACAAAATTATAACTTTTAACCATTTAAAATCAACACAATCACAGAGCCGATGTAAACAGAATAATGGCCAACGACCAACTCTCAAATCAAAGCGAAATGATAAAGATAAAGTTGTGTGCAAGGAAGGGTCAGAGCAAACATTTTAGAGGCATGCAGGTTTAGATTCTCTTAGCTTGTATTAGAGGTCATTTCGGAGGAAATTCCAATTTGGATCTGCTGCTCAACTTCGCTGAGTTGCTACAGTACACAGCATACCACATCAATCCCGAAGACAATCTTAAAGAAAAAAGATAGAGAGAGATTCTGCCAAATAGGAAATACATATATTTTACTAATTTTGAAATCGATCATGGACATCTGAAAATCCAGACCAGCCTCAATATATATGGTGATGCAGGATTCCCAGTGAGTCCTTATGGATTATTATTATCATTACCAAAGATTATGGTCTCGGCCATGTTTTGCATCTCATTTTTCCCGAGTCCATAGTTCTCTAAAAATAATCCAGTGGCTGCTGGGATGGTCCCTCTGCTTCCGAACCAAAGTCCCACGACTTTAAATTCCCTTTCACCGAACTCATGAAAAAGATTTATTTCACATATATTTATAGCATCTCCTTCACACAGTCCTTACACCCGGTTCGGGGTCTTCCTCTTCCTCTCCTTCCTGGCTGCTCCCACAACAGCAATCTCTTCGGCCATCTACTCTCCAGCATCCGCTGGCATCCATACCACCACAACCTGCTCTTTCCAATCCTCTACTATAATAATAATTAAATAAAATATTATATTTTTTTCTTTTAATTTACTAATTCCTTACGATTGCCTGCTTACAGGATGGCATGAGGGACATATGCAAGATCAACAACTATGACTACACACTACCGTTCAGCGATCTCAGCCTAATGCAGCCCAACGGCACGCTGCCTTGCGAGTCCTGGGACTTCGATTTTTCTCAATTCGGCGCTACAATTGTTACCGAGGTGATTATTAAACACCACTGATTATTCTCAAGTTTAAAGAATTGCCATGCCCTGAATCGGAAAATTGCAATAAATCCATTAAATGAATTATCATTGATTTAAGTAAACTCGTATTTTAATTTTAAAGTGGAACCTGGTTTGCGACAGATCCTACTTGCGTAAATTAGCTGAGTTCTTGTTCTTATTTGGAGCAGCCGTTGGCGGCTTCGTCAGTGGTTTAATTTCAGACAGGTAATTTTTCCAGTTATTATTATTATACCTTGATAACTACTTAAGCAATATTACTTTCACCTATGAAGTATGTAATAAGGGAAAATATTGCAATCTTGAACATAAATCTTCACGATTCGATTTTAAATTTCGGGTTTCCAACGGAAATTAATACACGTTCTAGGGTCCCCTCAGTCCAAAATAACCTAGTCCAACAAAAAGGTGTCTGAGGCAAGTCTAGCACAAAATCTAAAAGTCGTTAAAAAAGGGAAAAGACTAGAAGATCAGCACAGTTTGTGCATTCAGTGAAGAACAGGAGCCAAAAGACACCTAGAGAACAACTGAATGAACATTTTTTATCTTCATATATTTATATTCACACATTTAGTTGACAACCAGTGAATGTGATAGTTCAATGAAGCAGATGTGGCGTGATAGGCATGATGGAGAGAGGGTGCCCAGCGTGTTTCTTAATTATCATTTATGTTAGGGGGTCCCTCATCCAACTTCTTTTAGCGTTAAGAATAGTAGAATCAAAGTTTTATCAGAATTCAGACGTTCTGTAAGTGCGCAATCGTATAATTAAATCCAAACTCGTAAGAACTACTTTTTTGTATCATTAATGTTAAAAACTGATGTTTCGCAAATCAACCAATAGAGCTTACTATAGTTCAACAATTAATATAAATATCCTCATTTCTCTAATTTTCATCTTGCGCCATGACGATAAGACGAAATATATGATTAGTAGCAGAAACAGTGGCAATCTTGGTGATATTAATATATCAGGGCATACTTTTGAACACGTAGAGAAATTCAAGTATTTAGGTTCAATGATAACAAGAAAAAATGAAATCAGGAAGAAATAAAGTCCCGGTTAAAGGTGGGAAATGCGGTTATTATTCAGTTGCTAAGTTACTTAGTTCGCGGCTTCTATCTAAAAACTTAAATGTTAGAATTTATAAAACTATCATTCTTCCGACGGTTCTTTACGAATGTGAAACGTGGCCGCTTACTTTGAAGGATGAACAACGGCTTAAGGTTTTCGAAAATAAGGTACTGCGTAAAATATTTGGTCCGAAGAGATATGAGGCCACTGTTGAGTTTAGAAGGTTGCACAACGCGGAATTGCGGAACTTGTGTCCTGTGAATATAATTGAGTTGATAGCATCGCGAAGGCTCAAATGGACGAGTAAAGTTGTTGGGCTCGATGAGGAGCGGATTCCGATAAAGTTGGTATTCGCTGATCTGACTGGTAGACGTCCGAAAGGTAGGCCGAAGTGTCGATGGGAGGATTGCGTTAAGGCTGATCTCGGGAGCTTGGGCTTGACCGGTGAACATTGGACGAGTCTGTGTAGACAGAATTTGGTGGTATCGGCATCGAACCTTCGGGTTTGGTAAGCCTATTATTATTATTATCCTCATTTCTATCTGTTGATTTAATTGAATCTTTCAACTTCAACTGTGCAGCTGAATTGGTATTTAACCACTACAAGCCTATGGTAGTGTCTTCAGATTCTGTTCTCTAAAATACTTTGTGATTTATACTTCTCCTTCCTAGCACATTCATTCAAAAATGGTTGTATTAAGATCAGACCTCAATTGTTGGACAAGTGTATATAGAGTACCAAAATAGGTATTATCATGTTTTGTTGGGAACTGCGGCCTAGTCCATTGCAATAAAAGCTCTTTTCTTTAAAACAATTATTTAATTATAACACATCCTATTGCCATGACTGTCCCGGAAGATCTTTAAATACGATTCTCGATAATCTTATTTGATGATGATACCATTAAAATAATTCTCTTGAAACTTAGTTTTGCATCTATTTTCAATTATTTATTTTGTTGTTCAATTATTGTTTTGCAAGTGTTTAGATTTAATAATTAATACATCAACATTTACTGATAATATATGTAAAATCTAGCTTTAAACTTTAAAATTATAGTTTGTAAAATGTAATGCGCGCTTAACCCACCTTAACCTACATTAAATATCAGATGAGGAAGATAGTTGGGGTGTGGTCATAAATTAGAAACACACATTTAAAACAAGTGCTATTTTAATTATGTGCCGACGTTTCGGCCTACAATGTGGGCCTTCATCAGGGATAATTGTTTCTTTTAGCCCTGATGAAGGCCCACATTGTCGGCCGAAACGTCGGCACATAATTAAAATAGCACTTGTTTTAAATGTGTGTTTCTAATTTATGACCGCACCCCCAACCATTTTCCTCATCTAATTTCTCAACGGTCAACAATAACTCCATCATTATACATTAAATATCAGATAATGTTTATGTCTGCTGAAGTAATTTGTTGCCAGTTACCTAGTAAATTAATTTTTATTTTTTTGTTATTTTATATTAAATTCTTACAGCATATAAGGTTTTTTTTTTCCAGATTTGGTAGAAAGCAAACCCTAATGGTGTCATTGCTGGTTCAGATTTTAATAGGAATGGGGATTGCATATACTCCCTGGTTTCCGCTCTACCTCGTGTTGCGAACTCTTCTAGGATTCTTTTGTGTCAGTGTCATTTTCTCTGGATTCGTTTTATGTAAGTCAATTTATCTTTAAAATATACTCATTGTTTTCATTCTAATTAGTGTTAGAGCAGCTAGTTGTTGTGATTCCTCACAATTTTTTACTTTCTATTTTTTTTTTTTTTTCAGTTATGAAATAAATGATAACTTTATTGTTGGCGCGTAATGGAACATTAATCCCTGAAAATAATAACGTTTTGATATCCTTAAGTTTATTTACGAATGCAAATATATCATATACAGTGAGGGTCAAAAGTATCATACATGAATTTATATGATTGTTTTTCACTCATAAATATTTAAACGAGACTTCCATAAAGGAAAATCACTGACAAGATAACCGAAAAATTTATTGTTTTCAAAAATATCCGATTAATAATGTAAAATTACAAGATAATTCAGTGTCAAAAGTATTCGGAAATTGTAATATCCTATTGCTTAATGGTTTCAAATGTTCATATTCTCACTAATCTTTAACACAAGTTTATGTTTTAAACAATTGAGACGTTGATTTCCAAAAGGTACTAAAGGACATTTTTCACGAAATTGATTTTTTTACATATTTGTATTCTCATCATTTAGTTTTATCTAAATATTCTATTTGATGTTATCTAATGAATTCTCAAGTCCTTAAAAAACGCGATTTAGAAATGTGGCCATTTTCCAAAAGTAGTAATTACGCATTTATTTTCGTTCCAAATCATTCTAAAAAAAATTCATTTCATAACTTTAATATGATGTTGTTATTATTATAGTAAAAAAATAATTCTAAATTTTAAGGCAAAAAGACCCAAATTAGCTGGTTTAATAATATAGTAATGAGAGATTTTCGCGCTTCCTGTAAAATTTCCTAGAATGGATATAGTACCTTTTGGAAATCAACGTCTCAATTCTTCTCCCTCGTGTAACATATACCCAACCTATGTAAGATTTTTTTAAATAAAGCTCTACAATAAAAACGTAACGATCTAATATTGGCTTCGAATAATTTTTAAAATAGGAATAGTTGAAATATTAAAAAAAAAATTATATGTGGTTGGCTATGTATAGTGTAGATAATATAATAATAAAATATAAAAGCAAAGAAGTGAGTGTCCAAAAAAAAAAACTGAATGTTAAAACTAAAAGACTGATTTTTCATCAAATAAGAAAACAATAGCTCAAATGAGTAAACCTTAGCTTATTTCTGAATTTTTCAGAACTTATAGATACACAATAAGTGTTACAACAGCCACGTTCTAAAAACATATGACGAAAAGAAAAACTTGGTGTAAGAAGAACGTCTTTTACGAGGTAAGGCAATAGCAGAATAGGCTGAATGTTTGTAACATTTTTTTAAAGATAAAGTTGATGGAAAAAAAAAATGGTTTGGAGGAAACAAAATCAAGAATTTAGTATGCCATAGTAAAACATCTTGAGCGTTTAAGTATGTATGAAAAGCCAGAATTAAAAGTAGAGAAAAAATGACGAATAAATTAAATTTTTAACATATGCACGACCATGAATTTAAAAAATCAGGAAATACTATATTCAAACTGAAAATGTCCACAAGAAACAATAAGAGCTTGAGTGGAATAATATTTCCCACTAGACATTCAATTAATTAGTGAGATCGATTCCTAGTAGGCTAAAATGTATAATTATACAAACAGTTTTACCAAATCGATGTTTATTTATTATTACTCCATTAATATAATTATGAAAACACGTAATTCCGAATACTTTTCACACCTCTAACATACACTATTTTTAATTTTTTTTTAAATGAACGTTCAAAACGTTAAAAATAAAATGATTGTTGTCGTAATTTTTGGGTTTGGCCATTCTATACCTTCTTTCTAACATTATAAAGTGGTTAACAACTCCTTAGAAACATAAAAAATAAGTTAAAAGTAAGTAAATTACGGAATGGCAGTGAATTCCGAATACTTTTGACACCTCTAACATACACTATTTTTAATTTTTTTTTTAATGAACGTTCAAAACGTTTAAAAATAAAATGATTGTTGTCGTAAATTTTTTTTGGGTTTGGCCATTGTATACCTTCTTTCTAACATTATAAAGTGGTTAACAACTCCTTAGAAACATAAAAAATAAGTTAAAAGTAAGTAAATTACGGAATGGCAGTGAATTCCGAATACTTTTGACACCTCTAACATACACTATTTTTAATTTTTTTTTAATGAACGTTCAAAACGTTAAAAATAAAATGATTGTTGTCGTAATTTTTGGTTTGGCCATTGTATACCTTCTTTCTAACATTATAAAGTGGTTAACAACTCCTTAGAAACATAAAAAATAAGTTAAAAGTAAGTAAATTACGGAATGGCAGTGAATTCCGAATACTTTTGACACCTCTAACATACACTATTTTTAATTTTTTTTTTAATGAACGTTCAAAACGTTAAAAAATAAAATGATTGTTGTCGTAATTTTTGGGTTTGGCCATTGTATACCTTCTTTCTAACATTATAAAGTGGTTAACAACTCCTTAGAAACATAAAAAATAAGTTAAAAGTAAGTAAATTACGGAATAGTAGTGAATTCCGAATACTTTTGACACTCACTGTAGTTTTTTTTTTTTTTTTTTAATTAATTGAACTAAACTTTTACAGGTATGGAGCTGATTGGTGGAAAATGGCTTGCTATTTCTGGAGTATCTTATGCCTTGCCGGTTTCTGTTGCCTACATAGTCATTGCTGGGCTGGCGTACTTAATTAAAGATTGGAGGCAGCTGCAATTGGCGATCACTTTGCCTACTTTAGTATTTCTACCTCTATGGTGGTATGTTTTTGTTCTATATCCGCTACCTTTCCAGTGTTAGTTTAGGCGGAATTCCACTGAGGCGACATTTGGTGCGACTTGTAGTAGGTAACATGGTGTGGTCCAACGCTCAAATTTATGTTTCTATAGATGATTACCATAGCTCTCCCGTGTAATGGAATAATAAAATCACGGAATACATAGACATAAGATTAAAAAACGACAAACTGAAAGAGCTATCAGGTAAATATAATTATTATACGGTGATAAATGTAAAAAATATCTGGTGCGGGCAACACACGACTTTCACTTACCTCCATTTTTAAAATAAATGAAAGAATTTTAAAATACAGTTAGTCTGAAGGAAGACATCAGCAACCACCACAGCAATATCCTCAAGTATCAGAAGGAAGACAGTTCAATGTAGGTATGTCAGGTTTGAGACAGGGCATTCCTCAGCAGGCGTCTTCTGTTGAAAATGTCTCGCCTCAATTTCAAAATTTATTATTAGGACTAAGTAACCTTATCCAACCCCTCATTAGCCTTTTAAGACAGCTCTCAGAAGTCACAAAAACCTACACCACGGTCTATGGCAAGTAAATGTTTAACAAGTCGGTTCATTGTCCATTCTTCTGTGGAACTCTAACGAACTACTACAACATAAAACCGAACTAGACATTTATTTACATGAAAAACGTACTGACATTGCTTTGATAACTGAAACACATCTGACTTCTCGTAATAAAATCTACATCCCCGACTACACAATTTATAGGACTGACCACCCAGACAACACTTTACATGGTAAAACAGCAGTCATCATAAAAACATCATTGAAACACCACTCCATACACTTACCAATTACACCCCAAATTCAAACCACTGCAATTATATTGCACACTACACAAAAAGCAATAACATTAGCAGCGGTGTATTGCCCACCTCGGTAGTCGCTCACTTCTGTAATGTTTAGCGATTTCTTTGAAAAACTGGGAAGATGTTTTATTGCCGGAGGTGATTATAATGCTAAGCATCAGGTATGGGGTTCACGATTGTGCACTCCAAGGGGGAGAAACTTGCTCTCCGCTCGAAAAACGACTATATGCTACTGGCGTATTCCTGGATGTAGCTCAGGCATTTGACAGGGTCTGGCACTGTGTCCTACTATAAAAACTCAGATCTTTTCTTCCTTCTACTTACTAATCTCATACTTCTTTCCTTTCTATCCGATAGATGATTTTTCTGTCCGACAGGGCTCAGAGGTCTCTTCTATCCTACCAATCAAGGCCGGTGTCCCTCAGGGGTCAATTCTTTCACCGTTACTATACATTATATACACACATGATATACCAATCTGTCCAAACACAATACTAGCAACTTACGCTGACGACACAGCTGTTATTACTAGACACGCAGATATCACTCAGGCTTCAATGACTCTCCCACATTACTTGCTACAGCTACAGGACTATTTTATACAATGGAAGATAAAACTGAACAATGAAAAATCTAAACACATTACCTTCACTCTCAGACACGATACCTGTCCTCCAGTTTACATGAATAATGAACCCATTCCACAGACTAACACAGTTAATTACTTAGGACTCACCTTTGACAGAAGAATGACCTGGAGCCCACACGTGAATCAGAAACGTTTATGCCTAACCAGGAGATTGAAACTGTTGTACTATATTCTTCATAACCGATCCACATTGAAAATTAGACAACGACTGTATACTTATACCTACTTTTAAAACCATTATGGACATATGCATCTCAAATTTTCGGAACCGCTAAAAAGACTCTCATTAAAAAAATACAGACTTTTCAATGGAAAACGTTGAGACTAATAACACGCTCACCTTGGTATGTGAGTAACAAAACTTTACAAACAGACCTACAGATAATCGAAAAAGGTGCAAAATGCATGGTATAAAGTGGCTCTTCTGGTAAGCTTATTTTGATGGAAAAGGTATTGTAACGTTTCGGGCGTATATTTGTCTTAAATATGAAATTTCAGTTTCATAGGACTTACCGTTTCCGCCCGGGAGTTACCACACACACACACACACACACACATACGCAGACCTTTTTGTGGGACTTGGTTATTTGGAGTCAGGAGACCCTAAAATGTGTATTTCCGTTGAAAACTGGAATTCGAAAATTTTCTCGATCGCAATACTTTCCCTTACTATATATAGTAAGCGAAAGTAATAATTGGTTTATTTTTAATGTTAAAACTGTATTTAAATAGAAAAACATTACTGTTCAGTGATGGAAGTAAAAAAAAAATTAAAAACCTGCGGTCATCGTTTCATCGAAAACGAAAAAAGCTGCAGCCAAAAAGAGTGTCTAATCTTAGAACAAAGAATGAACGTCGTTTGCCTATGAGCAACTAAGCTTTTTATTAGACGTCGACGTACCAAATTCAAATATTCGAAAAAGACACATAGCGATGGATAACAATCAACCGATCACCCGTAGCCAAATATCGCAATGTTACTACAATGAGGTGTTATAGCTTCTCGAAAGTCGCTATCAAATTTTTTAGCATAAATGAGATCTTTTCAAGTAAGAATTGAAATCTCTTCTTTGCTCATCCGCGTAAAATTCTGAAACAATGTGTCATCGTCAGCAATTTTTTTCCTTTTACGGTTTTCGTTTGCAATTCCAAATAAGCAGCAGTCATGACTGTTTGTAATGGCATGATAAATGAAACTGAAGTTGCCTAAGTGGAATCCCTTTGTGGCATGCTACACTCATGTACGACAAGGCCTTATTCACAAGCTTGTAAAAGTTAAGTGATGAAAAGCCGATAAAACTAAGTGATTATTTTAGATAATAATATAATAGATTTTTTAAATAAAACACATGTTTCTACAGAAATTCAATTTAATTAATTATTTAATGGTTTCACTTATTTTTATCACTAACTGTATTTGAAAATTCTTTAATCGATTTTAAAAACGGAGGTAAGTGAAAGCCGTATGTTGCCCAGCATCAGATTTTTTTTTTGGTTGCAAACATTGATCAAATTTATTATTTATTTCTCTTCTTTACATGCTAATCTGTACTCACTCATTATATTAAAAAAAAAAGTTTTACAAGTATTTCTTATATATGTGTATAAAGAATTAATTATTTTCCTCGCTAAAATCTGAAAATTTATAGAAAGTTGTTAAATACGAATAAATAAGTTAGAGGGGGTTGATATTGGAAAAAATCTGAATTTCTTCAGAATAATTAAAACATCCCCGGGTACACATTAGTACTCAGCAGTACTAGCAAGTCATGTATCAATCCAAGCTCAAGATCAGTCTGTATCAATTGGATTCGTACTTAATAAATTTGTATCAGATACATTTTGTCTGTATCAACTACTTTTTAGTATCAGATCCAATGTATATATGATTGATACAAATTGACCCATCCCTATTTTTTATTGAATTTTGACCATTAAGTTTATATAGTAATCATCTGGACTGTCTAAAAATTGTGTATACCAAAGCATCATCAACTTGCTACTAGTCAATAGATTCTAAGCAATAATTCATTTGACACTTAATTTTTATTAATTACTAATATTATTGCTATATTAGTAATATTAGTTTAATTGTATATTACTAATCCAGCAACCTATTTCTACAGAAACAAAAAAACAAAACAAAGTTTTCTAATCACTATCTTAAAGTTACTAATTATCTATTAAATAAATTACAATATTGCTTGATATTTTTGTTGCCTGTCACTAATTATTTAAGTTCATGTTATAAAACAAATTTACTTTATAATATAACAAACCATCACTGATCGGATAAAATTTTAAAACAGGGTGTTTCCTGAATCTCCAAGATGGTTGTTGGCTATGCATGAAAATGAACAGGCAATTGCTATTTTAAAGAAAGCAGCCGACTTCAATAGAAAAAAATTACCAGATAATTTTGATAAAATAATCAATCAGGTAATATTTGCTGAAAGTTCTTTTTTTGTTTATAAATATAGCAATTCATCACTGAGGATTTGAGAAAGGTATACAATTGATATTGAATGCCTTGTTTTAACACAACTTGATAGAATACAGTTTGCATGAAATTTTAAAAGTCAATTTAGCTGAAGATGGAGAGTTTAGTGGATAGAACACTAGTTTATGGTTCACTGGTTCCTGAGTTCGAACACAGTAGTATTTGAAAATTATAAATTTTAAATTATAACTTCCATAAGGATCACCTACAGCAGGTGGCTAGCATAACAGCCTTCTTACCAAAGGTCATAGGTTCAAACTGCAGGTGGTCCTAGCATTTATAATGGGAGTAAAAAATCCTTAGTTATGCCGTCCTTCGGAAGGGACATAAAAAGGTGGTCCCGATCCTGTACGATGTCAGGTACACTGGTTAAGATCCTTATCCTAATTAAACCTGGTCAAGCAAATTTTAGGGCTCCCAATATAGCATCGTCCGATTAGCCACAGTAGCATAAAGTGACGTTAAATAAAAAAATAAACAAACTTCCATGAAATACAGTTGAATTCATTGGACATTGGTCCAGTCTACCCTAAAGAAGGTATAATAGACCGAAATTTAGCAAAAATTAAAAAAAAAATTAAAATTAGCCTTTCCTGCTGTTATGTTTCTTTTCAATGGCCACAATCGCTTTAATTCCTGTGGTCAAATATATTTACAGGTTAGAAACTATCAAAATAGGTTGTTATTCCTGAATTTAATTGTAATTTCAAAAACATAACAAATGGATAGTTTCTAACCTATATTGAAACTAATGACAATTATCCAATAAAAATATTTATTTTGTAACCATGATATAATAGGTAGTGTGTTCTAGTGGATAGAGTACTAATCTACTGTTCCCTAGGTCCTGGGTTCAAATCTCTAATATCTAGAATATTATTTATTATAGCTCTGGAACGGCCCTATAAAAGTGGGTTCCCAAAAATGGGGAAAAACCTGGTGGCTAAGTGTGATCTTGGCCTTATCATCTCATTGCACAACCAATGGCCTAGATACTGTAAATTGTTTTACATGTACCAAGTCCAAGACCTTATTTTTATAATAATTATACTAATTTATTTTGTTCTTGATAATCTGTTTTACAAATAGTCATCATCTTTATTATTTTAGGATGTAGCTATAAATCGTGAAGATCCTCCAAAGGTGAGTGTGATGGATTTGTTTCGGACAAGCTACATGAGGAGATTAACGTCACTCCTATATGTGGTATGTTTCTGTGGTGTATTAATGTATTTTGGACTTGTACTGAATTTGGCCAATCTTGGAGGTAACATCTATGTGAACACAGTCATATCTGGTAATTATAATTCATTAGAATGTTAATAGCTTCTAATAACTAAATAAACAGATATATTAATTAATTCAAAAGATAAAGATGCATTATGAAAGTGTCAAATTGCAATAAAAATTTTCCCTTGCTCTATAGCTAAACTATGTGTAATATTACAAATGAGACTTAAGTTCTTTTTATTGTGGTTTTCACTGAAATCATAATAACCATTATTTCATAAGAATTTTAATATTGACAAATGGCATATGTTTATTTTGGAATATTTTTCTCAAAGCAACTCATTCTTTTGATAAAGACCAATTTTCCCCTCGTCAATTTTATTTCACTTATATCACCTCAAAGATAATGATTATATTTATAATGAATTCTTTATAATTATAATTTATAATAAAATCTAAAATTAAATAAATAAGCTTACTCAAATGAATGACATAGTGATGGTGACGAATTTGACCAGATGAAATCGGAGAGGATATGGTTGGGGGTGGGTCCAGAAATGAAGCACTTACCACTCCTAATTATCAGTCTTGAATGATCAGTACATGAAAATATAAAATAAGAGAAATATTAATTGAAATTGTAGTTGAATTGAACTAAAAGGGATTTGGAGGATTAGCAGATAAGAGACCAATACAAAAAAAGTGAGAAAATGTTGCTTGAATCAAAGACAAACAAATGATAAGTCAAATTTCAACCAGTTATCTAGGAATCACTAGGTAAAGAGAAGCAACAGATGGCATCCAACAGGAAGCAGGGTTGAAAAATTATGAAATAAATTGTAAAAAAAAAAACTGCCAAATGTACAGTTATGTGTAAAAAAATTTAAAGTAATTATTAGAATATTTATAGAAAAGGAAACATTCGTATATAAATGTCTATGCAACCTTGATAATGAGGCATGGCCCTGGAACGTTGGAACAATGTTTTATTTCCCCTCCACCATCTCCACAATAAATAAATTTAATTTATTAAACTAATAATTATATACTTGAATTATATTTTTATTACCAACATAGTATCATGTTTCATTATTGGTGGTATAAAATGCTTTTATTGTTTATTTAGGTTTAGTGGAGTTTCCATCTGCAGTAATCTGTATCATTATTCTCTTAAAGATGGGAAGAAGATGGCCGACATTTTTAACTTTATTTGTTGCTGGATTCGCCTGTCTTTTTACTGCTATTACAGTAAAAGGTAAAAACATTCCTAAGTAATTTTTCTTCTCTTTTTACGATAATTTTGCAATTTAAAGATTTTCAATCTAATAAATATCGCTTATATTAAAAAATATGATCTCAGAAACTAATTTACTATAATATATCATGACTTATGACAATCTAAGAATGTTTATTTTATACTGTACTCCATTGAAGTTTTAACACACAATGCTAGTTATCATTTAGGCTAAAATCTATGATGCAAATAAAAGAGAGGTAACTGTGTCATCCTGATTAAGACGAGACATGCATCTCCATGTTTTGATAACAAGAACTAAATAGGAACACTTATTAGATTAGTTTCCTTGACGAATATTTTTACCAATCCCTGTGTTTCTGAGAATATGTATTTATAATTTCTCCATCCCTTTATTTTTCCAGTTCTTTCCACTTAATGTTCTGACATTTTAAGTTCCAGATGTAATATACTGTTTTCCTACCCCTTTCATATTCCTTAATATCTGTTCAATATTATTCTTTCATTGTATGTAATCGGCCCTTAAAACCTTATGTCTGATTTGGGGAGAGTGAGACAGTGCTTAGTAGTACCCTCAGGTTGACAAGAAAATCCTATCTTCTTTATCCAGGCTTTAGGAACAGTCACTACCACTGAGAAGCAGCGGACGGAGTTATAATCTCCCACTTTGTGGAACAACTTCATTAGGAAACAGAAGACGTAGAACTACATGCTAAAGATATCCCCAAAAGAATAAAAAAAAAATATTCTCTTATCACTGGTGATCAAACAGAGTAAAAGAAAAGGAGTGAAAAATATAGTAGCAATGCATAAAAAGAAGAATTATGAAGAAGACCTTGGGAAGAAGCTTGAATAGAATACCCAAGTTAACCAGAATCAGAGCTGTTCTTTGTTTTGTTCTGAAACTGGGGACTTTAAAACATGAGCAGCTTGGAAGCTTTTCCAACACTAAATTTAAAATAAACCATCTCCCAAAAGAAGAAGACATGAAAAGATGGAAAGAGCATTTCATTGAGTCGTTCCAATACAAATACACTTGCCCACCCTCTATTGAAAGACAACCTTGCTAACCAATGAGAATAAATGATTTCTCAAAAGTAGAACAAAAACAATGGATTGACTGTGTGCTTTGTTGATATAAAATCATTCAACATAATTGAGCTGGAGGATATCCACAAGGTTTTGGCAGACAGAGGTGTTGACACAGGACTAATCCGGGTAAAATGAAGTTTGTGAAAAAAAAAAAAACCTTAAATAATCTGAAGACTTCTAATTGTTATTCCAAAGAGTTTAGAGCCAATCAAAAACAGGGTTGCAGCTTGAGCCTCCTTCTGTTTATTGTGATCCTTGATTCTGCTTGCCCACTGAAGGCACTGGATTAGAAATTTCCATTTAGGATTCAAATGTTTTTATCTGGTTACCTATTCTTTGATGGCCTAAGCCAAGAATATATTGGTCCTAGACAACAACAGAAATTTGAATGAGGGCATTAAGATTGATTTTTCTTCCCATATTGATTTACACCTCTGAATCTTAGTTCTTAATGACAAATCATAAAAGCAAAGTACAAGCTTCAATGTTAAACCTGGAAAAGGCTATGGAAGAACATTGTAGGAGATGGTTTGGGCACATTTCAAGGGTGGAAAACCTTCAACTTGCAAGGATGACAAATGAGACTAAACTTGGTAGGAGAAGGTTTTGAGAAAGATCATGACATACTTGGGAGGAAGGAATTTGAGAATGCTCTGCAAAGAGGAGAGGGCTGAAATGGGCAGGAGAAGACAGATGGTTAACAAACAAAGAGTTTGGTTCAGTCTATTCAGAAAGTAACCCCACATTGCATGAGCAGTAGAAGGGGCTTGATTATGATGACTATTACCAGATTTCCTAAAATATTCTTAAGCTGTTTTGTCAAAAGTGCCATATATATTTTTTAATTTATTTCATAAAACCATATTTATATTTTTTCAATTTACATTTTAAGTTGATGTTAAAATGTTCCTTGTGCTTTCTACACGTTATGTTTGTTTATAGGAAGTTGGGTGTACCTGACCTTGGTAATGATAGGCAGGCTCAGTATCTGTGCTACCAATATGATTCTGAAAATATTCAGTGCAGAATTGTTTCCGACTTCAATGAGGAATCTCGGCGTTGGTTCTACAACTGTGCCTTCTGGCATCTCCTTGATACTGGTTCCATATTTATGGGCATTGGTAAGCAGAAATTTTATATAGAATATGATTAAAATATTTGCTGTAAAATTTTTAAATTAAATTTTTGTTTATTCCTTGGATTCTTCAGTCCCCCTACACTAATTACCTGATTGATTATTTAATAAAAATTATCTCCTACTACTATTACAATATTTTACATATCTTAAAATTAAATTTATATTGTAATGAAATGCTTAAAATGAGATAAGTTGGAACAAAGACAAAATATTGCAAAAAAATAAAATCTTATTACTATCCAATTATCAGTAAAGATATTATTCTTTTTTAAATGAGAATTTCTGTTGCACTGTTAATATTTCTGATAATTTTACAGTTAGAGATATGTTTCTTATTCTAATTTCAATATTAAAATATATAATCACCCTAAAGTACAACTGAAATTATATAAAAAATGCTTTCAGACAAACAATACATAAAAAAAAAAAGTTAAATGTTTATAAAACACTTGAAGAAAACCTCTACCCTATAAAACTAATATTTACCTTTACTGATAATGAATTGCATAACACATAAATAGCATTCACTGATTAAGCAGTGTTGACATTAAACATTGTTTGCAGATTCTATGTTTACATCTTAGCATTAGGAAAAAAAATTACATTATCAAAATATACTGTTGTATTTTCTTGAACAGCTTTAAAGTATTTTAGAAAGAGAATTTTTTCATGTTTATCAAACTTTAACTAAATAATATTCATATTTTTTTAAAGGGAGAAGTTAGTTCAGGGTGCAGTCAAAAGAACACACAATAAAGTATAAACTTAATTTACTGGTGCCGACTTTTCAGCCTAAATTATAGGCCTTCTTATGGGCTATAAAAAACGAAAGATAGCCTGTAGTAGAATACAATATATAAAGATGATAAGTAAAAGAAATATACAAATAATTAAAAACAAAGTAAAATGTTAGTTATGACAAATGACAAATATAAAAATAATTATAAACAAAAGGGATTAAAGAAATTTAATAAAAGGTGACCAATTAGATAATAGAAATTTTTTTTTTTTTAATATCAATATGTACAGTATGAAAAATGTGAAAAATTGTAAAGTTAAAAAAAAAATAATTTTAACAGAAAGAAAAAGAGTTACAAATCTATGACGTACGGAATGTCTATACTTTCATAAAATCTGCAATATTATAATATAAAATAAGTGAATAATTATGTGTACATATCTCTCTGTGAAAAATATTTTAATTTTCTATTATCTAATTATTTACATTTTATTAAATTTCTTTTGTCCCTTTTGTTTCTAATTATTTATACATTTTTCATTTGCCCTAACTAACGTTTCACTTTGTTCTTAATTATCTGTATATTTCTTGTATTTATCATATTTATATATTGTAAAACATCAGCCCGAGAAAATTGTATACTTTATTGTGTGTTCTTTTGACTGCACCTTGAATTAACTTCTCCCTTATATACACACATCCAACCATTCTCACTTCACATATTTTTTTAAATGTATTTTATTTTTTATAGGCTGGAGTGTTTGAAAGCTTCCCTCTCATTGTTCTTGGTTTCCTTGGAATAATTGGAGGAGTAGCAGTGTTATTCCTTCCTGAGCCTTCTGGATTAGCTCAGGATATTGTTCAAACAAAAGATCAATCTTCTACCTGAGCCTAGATTATGTTCATCTATGTATACGCACATACAAAAAAGGAATGAATTAAGTTTAAACATTCCATACTCGTCTTCACATAAAAAAAAATAAAAATAGAAGTAATAGAGTTGTTAACAAAAAATACAATCTTATTTTCTCACATACAAAACTGACTACAATGAAGTTTAATTAATGATTGATGACTGTGATATGAGATTTTATAGAGTACTATAAGTTGTGATAATAATTGTCTTATTTCAGTAAAATTTCATTTAGTTGTAAACTATTATAACAATACAATAATGATTTTTTCAGATTAAAATTTGACAACTAATCATAGAAACTAGTTTCAAATTTCAATATTATGCTTACTTTGTTTTTTCCTCCCCTATTTTATAACAAAACTTTGTATTTACATAGACTTCTGTGTGTGGACAATTTGGTCTGCTGTTATCAGATTAATCCCACGATAAACAGCTATGAAAACTTTAATTGGATTAAATAAAACATACAGAAAATTAAGGAAATTATGTAATACTCTATTATAGTAATAAAAAGAAGATTCCAAAACAAACCTTCTGGTATCTGAAATATGATTTGTTTTACCAATGCATGAAATGTCAGAACAGAAAAAGACATTATTATGTTAGTGCAATCCAGAAACAGAAAAAGAGGTGATAATTGACCTCGGGAACATCCATTTATGTTCATATGGACCATTATATGATTCCAAACATAAAAGCTTGGTATATTTTTATTTTTATATTGGACAAGAATCGATCTCTCAAAAACGATTCATGATACATAAATTATAAATTGGATGAAATAACTTTTAAATAATATATTTTGAATTAACTAAATCAGTTTTAAGAGGAATTTCAATTTCTGTGTAATGTTTTTAATCCACTGATAGCTTATACATGATAGGCTCAATGTACCCTACGCATAAGAAACCTCCTACTTCTGTTCAGCTTTAATTTTGTTTAAATGAAGTGTTTGATCTGGAATTGGATTCTGGTGTGCCAAAATTATTATTCAAAATTAAATTATTAGTCAATGAAATGTCACAGAAAGATTCGTGAGAAGTTTTTTTTTTTTTTGAGGAATAAACCTGAACTTTAAAAATCTGTAAATTTACCACAATAAATCTGAAATGATGTATAAACTATAACTGTCTCTGAAAATAATGATTAAAAAAAAATTAACAAAACTTGTATATATGGGTTAGATTGGAAATGAGGTTGGTCATGGAATGAGGTCATTATGAATGATTTTATCCATAACAAAGTAAAGAGCATTGAGGATTTTATGAATGATTTTGGATTGGTTCAGTGTAGCCCCATAGCTTGACCCTGTAAGTGCAGATAAGCCTTCTGAAGGTTGAGTAAATTAGGTTTTTATTGATATCTTGAAGTTAAGAGCGTTCGTCTATTACTAGAAGTATGCAGGTTGAAGCAGCCAAAAAAGGCGTGAGTACCATATTTTTATAATCTAAAAGTGGGAATCTCTGTCTGCGTATTCTTAAGAGAATCATTAATTAAGTATATTATTTATTATAGCTTTTTAATAAACAGATTCAATGATTGATGTCTTTGATAATCAATAATAATAAATAAATATAGATCGTCAAACAAAAAGTTATAACATCGGATACTACTGCTATTATCGTACACAAAATATTGGAATAGTTATCAAATTATTTTAATGATGATAAATCAACTATCCAGAATCAGCTTTTCAAAATGAGCAAATAATCATATACTACTAAGAATTATATGTCTAGTAATTGCTGAAGTAGCGAAATAGGGCAAGTTTTAAAAATTAAATAATTTTAACATAGTGCAGTACCAAAAATTATAAATCTACTTTAAATAAATATATCAGGAGCAAAATTATAGAGCAGTGACAAAGTTTGAGGGCATATTGAGTCTTTTTTTCAACTCTAGTAATTTTTTTTTGTTAGTTTAGGGGTAAAATTGTTTTTTACTTTTATATATTCAAGGATTATTCATTTTTCTAATTTTTTGGGTGTTCATTTTATTGATTTAATATTTACAATAATTAACCTTTGTAATCGACCAAAAAAAAAAAAATTACCCCTGCTCAAATTTGAGAGCTTACGTTTCAAGATGCGTAAAATCAAATAACGAATAAAAAAAAAATCCGTTTCCCCTAATCAATAAATGAATAAATACCAACAATTGTTTTGCTATTAGTGCCATTTGATAGAGAATTAAATTTTGGACCAAATGAAAAAAGAATCATTTACCTTGGTTAACAACTAGCTTAGATATTGCGTTTTGAAATCAGTGGTTGTGTTATGGTATGATGCTTTGAATTAGTGCTTTTCATATTACTTAATTGTCTATCAACAGCCTTATAAACAGTTATAACGCTAATATTGTTATTTGGAAATAATAAACCATCGTGTAATAATTTGCAGCATTTTTTTTATTTGTAGGAACATTTTAATTTAATTATTTTTGTTTTAATTATAAAAAGGCTTTTTATTCTGGACTTAAAAACTTATTCACTGACTAAAACAAGAATTATTAACTAAACTTATTTTGAAAAAAAAAAATTATTATTATTTTTGTTTTAATTTATAAAAAGGCTTTTTATTCTGGACTTAAAACTTATTCACTGACTAAAACAAGAATTATTAACTAAACTTATTTTGAAAAAAAAAAATTATGTAATTTTTTTTTTTTTTTTGGCTGTACATACACAATACAATGTTATGCTATACAAAAGTAATATTCAATTAACCTGTTAATCAGGGTATACCCTTTTTATCTAAGCCGCATTTAACGGGAGAAAACTCTTTCAGTAAGACGTGTCATTATGTCACACTCCGAGGAAGTAATTTTATATTATTTATTTTTGTATGCTAAAAATAAATGAAAAGACAGTGATTATATACTTTTTCGTTTACTTGTATGTGGATGTACATATACTTGATATTGATCACGTTTGACATATTTATATGTTCTACTTGGTTAACAGATTAATAATTAACATATATATATTATATATATATATATGGTGCTACCTTAACCAAATTAACATAATCTCTTGGATATCATCACAATGAATAATGTAACAATAATTTGTCTATTTAAAAAAATCAGAACGTGACCTGTAGCATATACCTTGAATGAAATTTAATAATATTATTTATAAGTAAAAATTTGTATGGTAAGTTGGTTTATAATTTTTTTTCCACCCTTCAACAGTTTACATAATCCCTAGGAAGTGTCAAACAAAAGAAAAAAAAAAGCTCTAGCTTTGGAAAATCATGCTTGTATCAGTGATTTGGTTCTTATTATTATCTCTTCTATTATTAATACAGATTTATTGTTGTATAATTAAGAACTTAGTTTAGAATCTAAAATTTACTTTATTTAAAAAAAAAAAATTATATAATATTCTATCTGTTTTTCTTTCTCTAAGAGATAAATTTCTGGTATATTGAGTTGAAGGTTACATGTTACAAAATTAAGTAGTTCTATTTATTAGAGGATGAGCCTTTAATCTGTGTAAATGGATATCAACAGGATCATAAGTTATACAATGATAGTTGGGTAACCTATAAGAACCATTACAAAATTAATATCATCAAATTATTGGTTTTGAACTCTTGTAGACTATACTACTGATCATAAAAATTACCTCTTGAATTGAGCACTTGAGTAATTTTCCCTTCACTTCAAAACAAATAAAACAGCCAAAGATATCATTTGTTCCTCTCATTGACAAAACAAAAGGTACATCCTATTCTATTCTTTCCATTAAATCCAAATAATAGTATTAATAAAATTACTCTTCAAGAACTGACTCTTGCTATTTTAACCGTTTACAGGTTTCAAACATATACATGTTGGAATGTTACTTTAAATACTTTTATTTTCATATAAAAGATTATGAAAGAGATGTGTAAAAAATGAAAATCAGCTAACTGTGACTTCAAAAAAAATATATTTAAAAGTATATACAATTTTTTTTTAAATTCAAGCATTATTTTTTTTTTTTTTATACAGAGGCTGAAAATCCTCTCCATTTTGACAAATGATCATATACCATAATGCTGAAAGAATCTGATCCAAACCTAATTGTTATTCACCCAAAAAACAATTTTTGTTGAAGAGTGTGTCTCAATAATTCCGAAATCAGAAAGATAAGAGTCTAATACCAAATATATAATATAAAGTTGAAGTTCTCGGTCACAAAACATGTTAACTAACATTTAAATAATACCAAATTCCTTACAAGTGATTTCAAGGAATTTTTTTTAATGAATAATGTTGGTATAAATTATGGAAATCAATTTATGGTTGAAGGTGAAACATTAAAAGCATGAGTACGAATTGAGTGCATCTATTGTAGATTTTATATTAAACTGCATTTTAATAGAAATAATATGGACTTGTAGCAGAAATATAACATTTTCAAGATCTTTTTAAACACAAATGACAGCTATGTACCACTGCCTCACTTTAACATTTATTTATTAAAGAGTAATAGTTAATTACTCTACACTCTTAAGGTTGGTGTTTACTTATACTTAAACTCTCAGACGATTTTCTAAATCCAGCAGGCTAATATGAAATTTCAAACCTAAAATTAGGTTTCAATTAAGATAAAAAAAAAAAAAGAATATATACAATATACATATACACACACACAACCACACACACACACACCACACACACACACACACACACACACTACACACACACACACACACACACACACACACACACACACACACACACAACACACACACACCACACACACATATATATAAGTTTGTGTTGTTCTTAGGTTTCAGTCAATGAATATCTTTGAATATGAATTCAAAGCTTGTAGGCTAAACATGTCTAATTAAGACACTATTTTGTCCATAATTGCATGATTATGAGAATAATAAATTCTCGAAACGTCGCATAGATAAAATTGTTTATTCATTGACTGAAACCTAAGAACAACACAAACTTAAATTATCAACAGTCGAGAACTGATCAAACAATATATATATATATATAAAATAATAAAACTACTTTAAATAATATTAAAGAATCAAGAAATATCCTGTTTAGACATTGTATTTTCAAACCATAAATATGTTACTTATTAGCAAACCTAATGTTTCACCTAGCTATAGTCACGGTCTCTGAGATTACAAAAAGAATAAGTACTTCATAAATATTAAAATATTCAAAAATATATTTATTTGAGAAATTTTTATGTTTTTCTGAATCCATTAGTTTTCTTAGTTAATAGGTTCAGTTCAGCTATTTTCCTCTACTTATTTTGATTTATTATATTCTTATTGTGGTGTACCAGTGTGTCTTAGTTATTATTATTTGTTTAAAAAGAATGTAATGTCTCATAATGGGTTATTATGTATCCATCTTTTAGTAAATATCAATTATGTTTTCTTCAAAAGAGTATACCAGTCGAGTAATATTTTTATTTGGATTGCATTAAAAAAAATATATATATTTTTTTTTTCATTTTTCTCTGGCTGACTTAAACTCTATAAGTATATAGTCAAATGTAGATGTAATTGTTGACAAAACTAGTAGCACAAAATTCAAGATTAATTACTAATCTCATTCATTGTGTAATGCCTATTAGCCATGCCTCATTCAGAGGCAGTTTTTAGCACTTTTTATTCAATTTATTTTGTTTGTTTATTCATATTTAACATCTCTTGGTGCTACTGATTGGACCATGCTACATTGGGTGTCCTAAATTTTCCTATCTAGGTTTAATAAGGACAGAGTACCAACGTACCAACGAGTACCTGTCATGGCTCTGGCTTGGGACCACCTTTTTATTTGCCCTCAGGACAGCATAACTAAGGATGTTTTATTCCCACTAAAAAATCTAGGGTCATCTGCCAGGTTTGAACCCACACACTTGGGCATGGAAGGATGTTATGCTAACCACTGTACCACAGGTGACTCCCTCATTTTTATTATTTTTTGGAGGAAAATTATAGGAAAGGTTTATTTATGGTCCTTATCAACTGCAATGGAGCCAAACAGAAGGATTATCCTATAGGTTACAAATTATTCCAGTCACTCAGAATTATAGCACTAGGCTAATGGCTACGTTACACATACTTTTAAGTTGTAGTGTTTTAAATTAATCATTATTATTTTATTTTTCCAAGGAGTTATTTTATTGAGGAGGGAGTGTTTCTCTCTATTTCACTGACACACATGGTGTGTATTTGCCTCTCAACGTGTGAGTAGAGAGGTGGTCTCAAAGTGTATAGATAAGTATATGGAGTATATAAATACCTGTATACTAATAAGTATATAAACACCACTGTCTTATCCTCACTAAATTTCTTAGTTGATGTTTCCCTCCTGAGTAGAATCTTGCCTATCCAATCTCAAACCCAAATTACCCAGATTTTTTGTTAGTTCTTTCTGTATTTACTTTTTTGTACAATAAAGTGATATAAAATTATTTTACATAAAATCAACAGTTGATAACTTGGCTAATTTCTGATACCTGAAAAGGAGTGTTATGAACTTGTTTTACATGACACCTAAAATGAAATGTGGCATATGTCTAATAGCAACAGGTGGGGCATGAGGGTCTTTCATCCTAAAAGTTGGTGGAACAAATAAGAGTTATAAAAATAAAAAACTGAAACAAGCTATTAGGATAGAAACGTATGTTTAGTCATTTTTTTACTTCTAAGCACGTAATTAATTTTCAAATGAATATGCCCGTAGACAGAGTTGAACAAAATAACTTAAATTTTCGACAAACTTAACCTTAACACCCCTCCCCCAACAATTTTCAATCCAGTTGCCTCCCCTCTCAAACGAAAATCTAACAACAGGAAGCTAGTAGTAACCTCTACTAAACAAAAATTATTCTCTCGTTTTTCAAACAGGAAGTAATTCTTAACTTTAAGATGGTAAAGAAATTATGTTCACGTACTCCTTAATATCGATGAATGTTGTTATATTTAAATTGCTTCAATTGCTACGAAACTTGTTTATTAGCGACCATCAAATTTTCTTCTTTAAATGTTTACAGCTTCTTGCGGATTAAGCTTGCATCTTGACATAATTCCGGGAAGTCCGTACTCATTTCAAGTGTCCCAAAAAGTGAAAACAAACAGCCAATACGAAAAATTAATCTTTATAGTAGGCGATTATGGCAGCCAATATAAGAACCAATGATAAGCGAGATGTGTACGCCAAGCATTCGGAGGTCAGTGGAACATGGGACAGGCAAGGAACAGTAAGTAGCTTGAATTATATTATTTATACGAAATAAAGGTAAGTTGTATTTAGGTATTAATGCACTCTTTAGTGTAAATAATTTTAGAGGGATTTTGTAATTTGGGCATTTAAGGTTTGTAAGACTATGAGGATAAAACCTATTTGATAATAGAAATCATACAATAATACGTTGATGTATACAGTTTTATTGTAATCGTTCTGTCCGTTTGTTATCAGCTGTAAAATATTAGGTAAAAATCTGGTGCGCGCAACACACGACTTTCACTTACCTCCGTTATTTATATCAATTTAAGAATTTTTAAACAAATTTAGAAGCGAAAATAAATATTTAAAGAATTATTTACATTGGATTTTAAAAAAAACTTATATTGTTTTATTAAATAATCTATTATATTATTATCTACGACAATCAGTTTGTTTTATCGGCTTTTCATCACTCTCCGTTAACTTTTACAATAGTATGTATAAATTATATTTTTTCTAAAATCTTTAGCTTTCCAACGGTATATTACACATGTATATTACTGTTCTTAAGTTAAAAAACATAAAATTGGATTAAAGTTTTTTTTTTTTGCAGTCATCTCCTTTAGTTAGTTATCGAACTAGTTCAACTTATATATCTACCTGTTTTTTAGATTTGCTAATCAGATGATATGGTCAATTTCATAAATACTACAAAATTAAAGGTACTTTAGAGGAAGACATTTTGAAATATCGACATTTAAGCCCTGTCAGACTATTTCAATTAGAATGAAACCTACATGATATTAAAACGCGTCAAATTCTACATCGATATAGCGAGTTTAATCAAAATAGTTTGTGGCGTTTTCGAGAAAATCGTAAATAGGGGCAAAATGCATGATATAAAGTGGCTCTTCTGGTTAGCTGATTTTGGTAAAAAAAAATTGTAACATCTATAGTTGTCTTAAATATGAAATTTCAGTTTCATAGGACTTTACGTCTACGCGCTGGACTTCCCATACATATACACACACACAAACGGACATGGACACACATACAGATCTGTTGAACACATCTGTTGAAAACTGGAATTCGAAAATTTTCACGATCGTAATACTTTCCCTTCCTATTGCATATACAGGTAAGTGAAAGTAAAAACTGGTCTACGGAAAAAGTTGCTATAACATCAATGGAAATGCCTAGATTAAATTTACAATTAAATATGCTGGTTGTTTTTGTGCTAGACTTACCATGAAGAAATACCATTTTGGGAAAGTTGGTTGTTTGGTGTTAGGGGATCTCAGTACTTTACTTCCGTTGAAAACTCGGATTTGAACATTTTCAGAATGTCTAGATTTTAAACGGTATATTATACATCTATATTATTATTCTTATGCGAGAGAAAAAAATTCTTCTATTTTCTTCTTCAGTTGGCTATCCAAATCATTCATATATTTAACCCATTTTTTTTATCAATGCTAAAAAATATGAATTGGTTTATTGTTTCGAGTATGCAGTATTAAAGGTACTGTAAGGGAAGATAATTTAAAAAATGGGCATTTAAACCCTGTCAAACAGAATGAAACCTACGTAATATTTAAGCCCATTCAATTTTGCATCAATATAAGAAGTTTAATCATAACCAAAGGCCCATAAATGTCTTAAATATGTTTCAATTTCTAACATTGAAGAGTATAATTATATTAAATAAATGATTTAGAACTTTCTCTTTTTTAAATATTTATTTATTATTACATTAATAAATCATTTATTATTCTTTTACGTTTCGAACTCCAAAATGCCTCATCTTCAGAATCACTAAATAAAAACCAAACAAAAATTTAATATTAGAATCAAATATCAACAAATTAATAATATTTAAAATTATAATCCAATAAGTATTTATATCATATTCTAAAATTATTTTTAAATATTTTTATTTTAATAGTACTTACAAATTTTTCATGTCGAATTAATACAGGTCATATTTCATTTGGATTATTCATATTTTTTTTCTAAATGTCAACTATGGTCATCATAATAATTTGGTCACTATTTAGTTACTTTTAATTTCATCATCACATATACCGACTTGTTTACATATTTGCAACTGCATTGGACTAGTTTGCAAGAAGTAGACTAAAAATGACCTTTGATCCAACTCCTGTTGGACCTGTACTTGTTAATGTTTATATATATTAATAATTAATACTATTCAGGGTAGAGATTGAGAATATATATTTAAAAAAAAAATCAATTTGTTTATTATATCCGCATAATTATGTCTTAAATATGAAATTTCAGTATCACACGACTTGATTAGTTGGCTTGATACACCCACCCAGACAATTCCTCTGTGGGACTTGGTCATTTGTACTCAGGAAACCCTGAACGTATTTTTTGCCGTTAAAAACTTGGATTCGAAAATTTTCACTATCGCAATACTTTCTCTTACTAAATGTTTCATATATAGCTAAATGAAAAATATAGTATCGAATTTATTTCAATTTTAATGTATACATATTTAAACTTATATTAAAATAAATACATATATAGACGGTGGAAGCTTATTTGGAATTTTTGAAACACATTACATGAATAAAACAAGACTTTCACATTAACCAACGGAGCAGAAAACCATTGTTTTCGTTCAAATTTTATGGATTTTTTTTCTTATCATAAGCGTATTTATGAGAATTATTATTATTAGCATATAATTATAATTATACAACTCACACAAAAAAAAATTGGGGATTTAGTGAACCGAATTCTATAACTCTTGATCACAAAAAGATAAAGGAAATTTTTTTTTTATCATTTATCATTATGGGAATTCCTACATCAACGATAGGCAAAAATTACAAGCAGTTCGTCTCTGGAGCTTTAAATCTTTTTTTTTTTTTTTTTTACTAGTTTTATAGCTTATTTTAATTAAATCAATTTATTCCGTATAGGAACATCTAAATCGAAAGAAATAGACAATCATCCAATTAACAACCAATAGACAACCAAAAATTAAGACAACAATCATTTTATTTTTAACGTTTTAAACGTTCATTTACGAAAAAATTAATAACAGAGTATGCCAATGGTGTCAACAGTATTCGGAATTACATGGTTTCCTAATTATGTTAATGCAGTTACCATAAATAAACATCCATTTGGTAAAACTTTTTGTATAATTATACAGTTTAGCCAACCAGGAATTGATTTTACTAATTAATTAGTTTGGTGCGAAATATTATTCCACTCAAGCGCTTATTGTTTCTTGAAGCCATTTTCATTTTGAATATAGTATTTCCTGATTTCCTTTTTATTAGGATCCAGAAATAATTAATTAAATTTGAAAGAAATAATGGAAGAGTGATTTCGAGAACTTTTTGGTAATATTTAAGCAACTAAATCTGAATAGCTAACGTGTAATAGTCTAGAGTCATGGTCGCGCGTATGTTAAAAATATAATCTATTTTTCTACTTTTAATTTTGGCTTTTCATACTTAAAAAATACACAAACCTATCAATTACTCTGTCCATGATCCCTGTAGGTGTTATTAAAGTTATAGAGTATTAGGCAGTGGAATAAAAGAACCTTGTACTAGACAGCTTGTTTATTACTGCTATATACACAAACAACATGGCGCAGGAGACGCTATCAACTGGACTGAACTGTTTGTTGTTGGGCTGCTGTACACCTAGGTGGAAGTTCAGTGCCACAACTATCTTTACATATACAATCGATATTTAACACACCCCCTCAATTGAATGTTTTCAAATATATACATACACAAGTAAATATTCAATTGTATCTCACATACAAAACAAGTAAAAATATTATTCTACTACAAAATTCTACACCACAAAACAAGTAAAAATATTATTCTATTAAAAAATTCTATACAACAAAGCAAGTAAAATATTATACTATTACAAAATTTTATACAACAATTTTAGCACAATATATAAATGACATTAATATATTAATTAATTAAAGCCTTCCGAAACATTTGAAACTTATCAAAGGCAAGTGGTTTTGTGAACAAATCTGCCACATTTCGGTCAGAATTGATGTGTTCCACAGATATTATTTCTTTGGAAATAAGATCTTTAACAAAATGGAATTTTATATCAATGTGTTTTGCTCGTTTAGAGTTTTCACTATTCTTTATAAAAGCTATAGCACTAGTGTTATCCACCAACAGTTTTCCACTTAATGTTTCACCACTGAACTCACTAATTATACCACTTAAACTCACAATTTCCTGTGATGCCATTCCTGCTGCAATGTACTCCGCTTCCTCTTCAGACCAAGTGTTCATCTTCTCATGAGCTTTTAGTTCTTTAATAATGGCTTCCTGCCATTCCTCCTTTTTATTAGCATCCTCATAAGATGATGGAACTCCATCTGATCGGCTTACCATACAGTATGCATTATATAACTCATAATCATTTAGGAAATGAGGTTTTGACCGGTTTCTCTGAGGTCTAGAAGTTTCTTCTGAATGCTCTGGATTGGATTCTTCATTCTGAAGTCTTGAAGGGTTTTCTGACTGCTCTGGATTACAATCATTCTGAGGTCTAGAAGTATCTTCTGGCTGCTGTGAAATATCAGTGTTATTCTCTTCACCATTTTTCCTTCCCTCTTCATAGCTTCCACCACTATTATGATAGACAATAGGTACATTTTTAACTTCTTTATAGGGCATTTGGCTCTCCTCGAATATCACATCTCTAGATCTAATAACTTTCTGCTCGTCTGGCAACCAAATCCTATACCCACCACCACAATAACCAACCATCACCCCCTCCTTGCTTCTGGGATCCAATTTGGAACCTTTAGGAAGAATGGTAGGCCATGCTCGGCAACCAATATACGAAGTTTAGACAGATCATTTCTGCCATTCCATATTAATGAGGGAGTTTCACCTTTACTTAAGGCTGAAGTAGGTGACCTATTCAGTTCATACGCACAACATCGAGCTGCTTCCCCCCACAAGAACTTGGGGATGCCGGAATCTGATACCTTAGTACGCATCATATCTAATAGTGTCCTATTCATTCTTTCACTCTTTCCGTTCATTTGAGGGCTATATGGCAATGAATATTCTAATTTTATACCTTTATCTGAACAATATTTTTGAAAAAATTTAGATGTAAATTCACCTCCATTATCTAAACGTAGCCTTTTCACCGGGACACCCTGCGGCCTTTCTAGTTCCGCTATATAATCCATCAGGTTTGTTTCAGCTTCGCTCTTCATATGGAGAAGTTTGACATGCACAAAATGAGTGAAGTCATCCAAAATCACCTGCATATACCTATGGCCTTCAACTGATTCAGGATTGAAAGGACCACATATATCAGAGTGAATTAATTCACCCACCTTTGATGTGCGTTTCCTATTATTTGAAAAGGGCTGTCTAGTAGCCTTACCTTCAATGCATGCCGAACACTTCTTGTCACTATAGGGTAATCCTAAACTTTTGAGTCCATGCCGATTCAAATGTCCTAGACGTTTATGCCATAAATCTCCATCCGTAGCACTTGTAATGTTGCACTTGACTTGATTATCACTGGGATCATCAAAAGTAAATATGTACAATCCATTCACTCGTGGACAACTCAGCTTAAAATTTCTTCCACAGATTTTCATCTCCTTAGAATCTGTAATCACTTTTAAGCCTTTTGAGGTAACTGCACTCACTGATAATAAATTATGTTTTAACCCTGGAACTATTAAACCTTTAATGTTTACAATCCTACCTTGAGAGGTTACTCTTCACCTGAATCAACTAAAAACACATTGTTAGATGATAGTTTAATATTACCACAATTTAGGGCCACCATTACAACTTCTTCATCTACATCTGCTGAATTACCCTGGATTGTTCCTCTTCTTTTCCCACGAAAGCTTCTATTAAAAGATTTACTTCCACGGTTCTGCTTATTTTTGGGACATTGTGCCTTGAAATGTCTTTTATCCCCACATATAAAACAACCACTCTGTGCTTTAAATGATACTTCTGATGTAGTAACTGACGCCATAGTACCGGTAAACAAAAATCACTAATAAAATAATATCACTTCGCGACTACGCGTTGACACTATACACAAATACTATGCTCTGCACAAAAATACTCTGGGCCCATAACCTATTAAAGTTATAGAGTATTAGGCAGTGGAATAAAAGAACCTTGTACTAGACAGCTTGTTTATTACTGCTATATACACAAACAACATGGCGCAGGAGACGCTATCAACTGGACTGAACTGTTTGTTGTTGGGCTGCTGTACACCTAGGTGGAAGTTCAGTGCCACAACTATCTTTACATATACAATCGATATTTAACAGGTGTCCCTATTCTCATTTTAAAAATATATTTTGGATAGTTGAATGATCAATATTAAAGTAATTAGGATGACTATCCCACCGTTTGGTGTAAGATAGTAACAGTGCGCTACCGTGCAGGCGATTCTAAATAGTTCAATTATAAATTCAAAATTCATCATCCCAAATTACTTAATAAATTATTCCTGGTAGGAATCACCTGTGGTGTAGTGGCTATAACAGTCTTCTATGTCCTTGTAACAGCCTTCTACGTCTTTATTATAACAGTCTTCTATGTCCAAGGTCGTGGGTTCAAACCTGGCATATGTACCTAGGATTTTATAATGGCGGCGAAGAAACCCTTCAGAGGATACTTAAAAAGGAGAACTCTATCCTAATTAAACTTGCTGGATAGGCCAAATTCAGGACTCCCTCTGTAGCATCGTTCGATTAGCCACAGCAGTATGAAGTGACGTAAAATGAACAAACAGACATTTATACCTTATGTTTTAACTTATTTATTTGTAGATCTTGATTGATTTCTTATATTGATTTGTAAAAGTCATCTATCATTGAATTTCATTATTTGAGACCAATTATAAATTTTCTATTTAATCAATAATTGTCATAAGTATCTGTAGACGGATATTGACCAATTTTAATAATAATAATAACAGGCTTACCGAACCCGAAGGTTCAATGCCCATACTACCAAATGCTGCCTACACAGACTCGTCCAATGATCACCGTTCAAGCCCAAGCCCCCGAGATCAGCCTTAACGCAACCTCCCATCGACGATTGGCCTATCTTTCAGACGCCTACCAGTCGATTCAGCGAATACCAACTTTCTCGGGATCCGATCCTCACCGAGCCTAACAACTTTACTCGCCCATTTGAGTCTCCGCGATGCTATCAACTCAGTTATATTCACAGAGTACAAGCTCCGCAATTCCGCGTTGTGCAACCTTCTAAACTCCCCAGTGGCCTCATCTCTCTTCGGACCAAATACTTTACGATGTAACTTATTTTTGAAAACCTTAAGCCGTTATTCATCATTCATAGTAATAGGCCACATTTCACATTTGTAAATGATCGCCAGAAGAATAATATAAATATATATTATAAATAAACAATAAAAATATAGTTTTATAAATTGACCAATTTTAGATTATGAAAATTTCTCTAACTTACGCCTTTTTCGGCTGTTTCAACACGACACCTAAGAGTATATTAATAGGCAAAATCTGTAACTAGAATTCTAATTAACTATAAGAGGCTCTTTCACATTGTTACAAGACCTGTTTGGACTTGCGGTGTTGAGCTTTGGTGCTCAGCAAAACTATTGAATTTCTCTCCTAACCAATCTTTACTATACAATCCCTGGGGTCATCTGTGTTGTAGCGGCTATTATAACAGCCGCCTATGGCCAAGGTCGCGGGTTCAAACCTAACAGGTGACCCCTGGATTTAATAATGAGAGTAAAAAATCCTTGATTAGATGGGTGTTTGTTGGAGCCCAAGATGCTTACACATAGAGTTTATATAAATGTAAACACCACTCTATATGTAAACATCTTGGTTAGAGCCTACGGCCCTTCATACTGTTCAGCTTTTCCGTCGTGACAGGAAGTGAGATTCTGATCTATTGTAGTAACTAGGTAGAGTATGGACTTAGGCAGGTGTCTTATGATTCTGAGTTATACATTGTCTGCCGTCTTACAATTAGACATTTTAGGAAAGTTGCCCGATGCGATTACGAATCGATATACAATTACCGTAAAATGGGGTGAATAGGAACACTCTATGTTATTTTGAGCAATATATCAAATTTATTTTTTATCTGAATTAATTGAACAATACATCAAATCTTGGGTCCACATCCCCTCTATTACATATTTACTGGGTGTGTGTTCCTGAATAGTAGTTTTTGAAAAAAAAAATAAATAAATAAATATATATATATATATATAGAATAGAATAGAAAATAAATTTTATTCTGGGACAATGTCCCTTGAGAATAATAAGTTTGCACAGTTTAAAATATACATGTCTGGCCAACAGACAAATAAACATAATTAACTAATATTTACAATTATGGATAAATATATACATAATACAAAATAAAATAAACAAATAAAATTGAAATAAAAAAAGAATAAAAAAAATAATTGTGTTGAACAAAATGGAAAATAAATGAGTTTAAATATAAAACAAAAAGAATAAAAAAATAAATAAATATTTACATTATTCTGATAATTAGTCTTCTAAAAATGACATAAGCTTTACAATAATAAAGGATCTTTAATCGGCTAAGAATTAATAAAAGATAAACTAATTAAAACATAAATGAAAATAATATACTACAAAAATAAGAAACAAAGTCTTCTAATTACAATATATATATATTTTATACAATATATAAAAATACTATGACGATTGAAACAAAAGAAAATTTCAAGAATAAAAAAAACAAAAAAAAAAAACAACTGAAAAATCATAAATAAATACTTCTAGAAACAAAAATAATAAGAAAATTGAGTACAATTTTATTAAAAATGATTACATTGTCAGGTAGCGTCATTTTGGGATGCTAAAAGGTAATGAAAGAGATGGTATTTGAATTTAGAGAGGGAGGAAGCATGACGGATGTTTGATGGGAGGGAATTCCAGAAGCTGGTCGAACGGGCCAGAAAGGAACATTCATATTTTTTGTTCTGTGGGAAGGGATATAAAGGTTGGACATACGGGACCTCGTTTCTAGTGGATGAATTGAGGGTTTGAACTGCAGGAGATTATAGATATAGGAGGGATGTTGGGAGTTGATGGTTTGGTATAGGAAAGATCCAAGGAAGTATAGTCTACGGGTGTGGGGAAAAAGCCAATTTGATTCGGTATAAAGATGGGATACATGAGACCGCCTCGACGTGCCATAAACGAATCTTAAAGAACAATTCATAATCTGCTTCAATCTCTTCTCCAGCATCGTCGAGAGGCCACCATCATATACCGCACATCCATAATCGAATTGAGGAAAAATTAAAGTGGATACGAGGAGCTTACGGATATATATATTATATATATTACTGTTCCCATTCATCTAACAGTAAGGGTGAATAGGAACGGCATTGAAAATGTTATTGTGTTCCCATTTACAACATGTGAGGTGAATGAGAACATTTTAAAATGCTTATTAAATCACTTTTTCTAAATGAAATCTTTTAAAAATAGAAATTAGGTCACTTTATTCACTTATGTTGTAGAAATTAAGTATCTCATATTCTAAAAAAGTTCTAAAGAGTCACGGTTCTGTAGGAAGAAGAAGAAATGTCAGTAAATGATGCATGCACTTAGATCATTAATAAATGAAACAGACAACAAGCATCTGGCAGATTTAGGAGATCTTCAATGTATCTTTCTTTCTTTCTTTCAACTTCAATTTAACTTCACTACGGCTAAAATAAGCTTCCTCTTTAGTCGGAACAAACCTATAACTTTGCTTGATGCTTTTGTAAAACAAACCGATGCATCCTCCATCATCAGGTTCTAAAACCTTACAAACATATAGTCGAAAATTCTCAATTTTTTTCCAAATACTTCAATAAGTAAAAAATCGACAACTGAAATGTCATAATTTGTGGATAATGATTCAAATCCAGATTCATCTTCAGATTTGCATGACAACACCAACACAGCATCACTGTATTGCAGAGAATATTCTTCTGATGAGTCTTGTGACAGAAAATCCATTCAGCCCACACTCCAGAAAATGTTGATGCCATAACCTAAAAAATCTGTTTCTAAGAAAATGTTGCAAATAATATATTTAGCAAGGAATTTTATGCAAGAAGACAACTTGAAGAACAGTAATCAGATACTAAATAAGCTATATAGATAACAGTTTCATACTTACAGGTAAAGTTTGTGGAAGAGATAAATTTATTAGAAACTAGTACAATTTTTCACAGGTTGAACTGATAAATCCGAAGTACTACCAACAAAACAAATCCATATAATCGAATTATTTGCAGAGTGGCCAACCGGTAACAACAGCATTAATTCCTATACGGTAAAGTAAGTGGCTGTCACTTTTTTCGCCTGTCACACAGCAACTTTTAAATAATATTGAAGTTTTGTTCATATTCATCCCACTGTTCCTATTCAACCCATTTTACGGTATTCAATATTATTAAAAATTAATTTCAGATGGAAAGGCAGCCAAAACATTTGGAATCCGCCATCTTCAGGCCTTCATCATGTTCCTCTGCATGGCCGTAAATTATTTGATGAGGATCAACATCAGCTCGGCAATCGTCATGATGACAGACGTCGATACTCCTTCCGATGAACCGGTAAGTGTATCTATATTTATTTCAGATAACAACCTCAACCATGCATATCTGATGAATAATCGATATTTTGTAGGATTCATTACCAGAATGTATGATTGTGAAGAACTCAAAAGCTTCAAATAATGTTTCGGTAGTTGTTTGTAAATTATACTGAACTTTTATTCCAAAGACTTAACAGCTGCTAAATACTGAGAGCCCCATCTTAACATCAGCCTAAGATCATTTTAAAATATTTGGTAGAAAGATACTAAGAGACTTATATCGTTGTAACATTAACTGGTTGTTTTATTAAATACAAGGGTGCGACGTGGTCTAGTGGATAGAGCACAAGTCTTCTGTTCTCTAGGTCCTGGGTTCGAATTCCGGTTGTGGCAGAATATTATTTATTGCGTTATTTCAGCCGGGGGCGACCCCAGGGAATGTAGACCATCCTGAGACAGACCCAGCTTTATAAAGTGGGTACTTAAAAAAAAAGGAGGAGAACCTGAAGGCTAATTCTGATCTCAGCCAAATCACCTCATTGCACAACCGTTGGCCTCAGACCAGTACGAATCTCTACATGTACCGAGCCAAAATCCTGAATGGGTTGTAGAGGTAAACGAAATGAAAAGTAATTTTATTCCGGGACTAGTAGTTCCCTAAGAATAACAAGAAAAGTACAATATGTATGATAATTGTCTGGTCGTTTAGACTTCAGTTTAACAATAAAAGACAGATTTTGTGACAATGAATAGTTATCATCAATAGATTTTAAATATTACATATGTTGGGAATATTGATACTTTGGGAGATGGAGGCATAGTTGGTGTTTGAAAGTGGATGATGATAAAGATTTACGGATGGATACAGGCAAGGGATTCCAAAACAGGGTAGCACGAATAACAAAGGATTTTTTGAAGGAGACAGATCTGTGAGAGGTATATACAAGTTTATGGGTTGGGATCTAGTGTTTACTGAATGGACAGAAGAACAAGTGGTAAGCACATCAAGAATATAAGAAGGTTTTTTGCTGTTGAAAAATCGGAAGAGACAGACACCAAGGAGGTACTGCCGACGGAAAGAGGGATACTGCCAATTCAACTCAGTATGCCATCTAATTATAGGATTTTTTTTCTGGTATAGCATTTTTTTTTTTTTTTTTTTTTTTTTTTTTTTTTTTTTATGAAATACACTGTCAAGAATAACTTTTAGGACGTCCCTCGGGGGTTAGTCAACAAGAAATAATATTATTCTGTCCCACTCCGAATCAACCATCTATCTATTAACCTCATATCGATTGGTATCGTCTTTGACAAATCTACAGAAAGAAAAATAAGTATATTTTTAAGTTTTCTTATTATATAATCCCAACTGATCATGATCTTTGCAGGTGTTCGATTGGAGCATGGTCCAGCAGTCCACCATCCTGAGCTCTTTCCACATTGGCTATCTCATCATGAACCTGGCGGCTTCAGTCCTTGTGACCAGGTTTCAGAACAAGATGTTACTTTTCATCTGTGTTGTTGGATCCTCGGTTCTTACAATGGCAACTCCAATATTGGTCAAAGTTGGAGGATTTTATGCTCTACTGTCCATCAGAATCCTTCAGGGCGTTTTTCAGGCAAGTAACCTGATTACTTAATCTCTATTTCCCCAAAATATTCATGTCATTTTCGCGATGTATCATGCTTATGAGAAATAATTGTTTTGTTTTTGTCCCATGAAACTGGTATATAAAACCAATATCTTTCAGGGACCTCTGATGGCAATAAACATGGGACAGCTGTCAAGGTGGATTCCACCAAATGAGAGGAGCAGGTGTGGCAGTTTGGTTCTTGGTGGTATGAGCTATAGGTTAACTGTAATATTCATTTTGCTGTTATACGTTTATAAAACTGCATTTTAACAAAAATCAACAAATAATTACTCAATTATGTTGTTATTAATGATTTTCTAATTTAATATTAATTGTTGATTTACCATGGCATTATGAATTTTCCATGTTTATAAAAAGGTAAAATCATTGTTCACTTAAAATTCTTAGCGCCATAGTGACCATCACAATCAGTAGGAGCTCTTAAGCATGCTCAATCAGTGCTTGGATAGGTCATATTTCCTGAGCCAAAACAAGATCTTATGCTCAAATGATGGGAAGCATTCTAAGGTGTATTGAATCATATTTCTGAATCACTTAGTCATTACAAGTTCACGACCAGTTATCTAAGCTAGGAGACAATGACGGATAGTATGGGTCGACCCAATATAGGAAACTTTGAGTGCACCAGTGAGAGTGCAGAGGGATGTTAAAAGAAGAGAGGTTCAGAATATCTGTCTTAAACAGTGTATAGTAGCTCTTATATACTCTAGTCACTTGAGCAGTTCAATGTTCTCAGAAATTCGAGCTCTTACAAGTTTAACTTAGGTAACTACCTCAGACATAAGTTTTAAGGACTGTGCTGGTTCTTATAGATTAAAACGAGCACCGATTAAGAAATTTAGAATGAGTCAGATTTACATATATTGAAACTGTTTTCCTGAGGGGATCCTAATAGGTATAGTCTTGGCTGCATTTAGTATTACAAGGAGAATACTACCCTTGGTGTACCTGACTACCTAAAATCGGATTACGAACTTTTGGAATAAAGAGAGAAGAGTCAAAAGGTATAGCTCCATCAGCAAAAATGTATAGCTGCCATATAGGATGCACAGCATTTTTTTACTTAAGTATTTCTAGCTTTGGTTCATAATATGTCTTTTATAATATTTCTGGTGCGCGCAACACACGACATAATTAATTTAAGAATTTTTTAAAACATTTAGAGATGATAATAAATTGTTAAAGAATTAATTAAATTGAATTTCAATAGAAGTATGTGTTTTATTAAATAATCTATTATATAATTATTTACGACAATCAGTTAATTTTATCAGATGAGGAAGATGGTTGGAGGTGCGGTCATTAAAGAGTAACACACATTAAAACATGGTGTTATTTTAATAATTTGCCGATGTTTCGGCCTACATTGTGGGCCTCCGTCAGGGCTAAAAGAAACAAGATTATAGCCAATGTGATTATACACCTAATAATGCGTTAGGTATATAATAATAATATGGTGACAGTAATCTAATATGGGACAAAACATAAAATTAAATGTAAAATGATAATAAGATGACAGTTATAAAGTATGGAAATAAACGAAATTAACATGATAGTTATAAAGTATGGATGACAGTTATAAAAATAATTGATAAAATGATAGTTATACAGTATGGAAGTAAGCAAAATTAAGATGATAATATTTCAATAAGAATATATAAAGAGAGACCAAACAAATGAAAAAATGACAAAAGAACAATTAGAATGTTTAAATATGAAGAATTTTGAAGTGATATATGTTGATATTATTGGTTTCACCGATGTAGGCAGAGTTGCAATTAGGAGTTCCGCAAGGGACTCTATAAAATTTTTTTAAACGATTGACTGTTGGTATACTGTCTTTAAGTCTGCCGTAAATATTGGAGAGTTTGTAGTGGGATTAGAAAGGAAGTCTGAGGTTTGAATTGAACGATTTTAATGTTTTTTAAATTTTTTCTGAAAGAGGGGGAATGTAAGATAGGGATCTATTTATGGGAGTTAGACTGGGCAATGATGGAGTAGAAACAGAGGTGGATTGAGGTTGTGACTGATTCCTGTGGTTATTAATAAGTTTGTTTATGATCTCGGGAGGGAAGTTATTGGCCAGGAGCATTGTATTTATGCGGTTAATGTTGATGTCGTGGAAACGGGGATCGGAAAGGAAAAGGCTTCGGTGTATAAGGTTTTTGGCAACGTTCATTTTTTGATGATAGGGGTGTTGGGAATGAAAGTTTAATAGTCTGCCAGAGTAAGTCGGTTTCGTGTAACAGTCAGTGGATATTGTGTTATTAGGGTTTCTAATGATGAGGAGGTCAAGAAATGGAAGGGAATTGTTTGTTTCGGATTCAGCGGTAAAATGGAGGCGGGGATGGTAAGAGTTAAAGGCTAAAAGCATGTCAGTAATTTTATCGGGGTTAAGAACTAGGAGGAGGTCGTCTACGAATTTTTTAATAAGAATAATATCCTCAGGAAACTGAGAGATTATGGAATTGAGTAAATCGTTAAGGACAATATTGGTGAGGTCAGGGGCAAGAGGATTTCCCATGACCAGCCCTGAAATTTGATTAAAGAACTGTCCATGGAATGTACGATATCCGGAATTGCAACAAAGGTTGAGGGATTTTAGGTATGAATGAGGGGTTCAATAGAAGACCAGTTATCTTCGATGATACAGAGGGCTTTATGTATAGGAATATTGGTAAACAAGCTTTCTACATCAAAAGAAATAAGGATGTAATGTTCAGGAATGGTGAAGGATATCAATTGTTCGCAGAGAAGAAAAGAATTTTGGATATCCTTAGGATTTTTGTGACTGAGATGTTGTAAAGAGGGTAGTAGGAATTTACTGAGGTTAACAGAAGGTGAGTTGATATTGGATGTGATAGGGCGGAGGGGGATACCTGGTTTATGAATTTTTGGGAGTCCATAGAAGCGGGGAGCAACAGAATTATAGGAAATAAGGTTTATATAGCTGGGATAGTTGATAAATTTTGAATCTAAAAGGGATTTCAGGTGCTTATTGAATTTGGTTTTAAGTGACGGGATGGGATCGCGGGAAATGGGAAGAGGATCTATCGGAAAGGAGAAGGTTCATTTTCTCATTATATTCGGAGCGGTCCATGATTACAGTCTTGTTTCCTTTGTCAGCTCTGGTTACTAATGGTGTCGTCATTGGATTTAGGAAGGATCGGGTAAGAGACAGGTCTTTAAAGAATTGAAGTGAAAAATTTGAAGGTAAGGAAGATGGATGTAGGAGATGATTGGATATAAGATCGTCATTATAGATGAATTTTAAATTGGTTATGAGTTGGGGGATAATTTTGACTGACGAGTTGGGAGCGGAAAAATTGGGTCCTAAACTTAAAATATCTTTAACATTGGGAGGTAAAATGGTGGAAGAAACATTTTGAACTCAGTTTTGGTCTCCTTTTGGATAAATTTTATGTTTTATGGAATCTAGGTAGGGGTTATTTTAGGTAGATGTTAATTTTATCGGCTTCTCTCAGTTAACTTTTACGATTTTGGGTATAATTTTTTTTTTTTTTCAAAATCTTCAGCTTTCCAACGGTACATTATACATCTATATTACTGTTCTCATGTTCAAAAACACAAACATTTCATGAACAAATATTTTTCCTATTTTTATCCTTTCATTGGATATCGTATTCGTTCAAATTATACATTTATCCGTTTATTATCAATACTAACAAGATCATATAATTTATCCAAATCTTTAAAATTAAAGGTACTTTAGAGGAAGAAAATATATTAAGGAAGAAAACTATTTAAGCCCTTTCAGAATATTTCCATCAAAATGAAAATGAAAACATCATATTAAGCCTATTAAATTTTACATCGATATAGCAAGTTTAGTCAAAATCGTTAGAACTATTTTTGAGAAAATCGTAAAAAGGTGTAAAATGCATAATATAAAATTGATCTTCCAGTCAATCGATTTTGAAGAAAAAGTAGCTAAAATATCTCGGGCGTATAGTTGTCTTGAAATTACAGTTTAATAGGATTTTTCGTTTTCGGGCTGGACTTACCACACACACACACACACACACACACACACCTTTTTTCTGGACTTCAATTCGACCCTAAAACGAGTATTAAAACCCTGAAAATTGTTGCGATCGCAATACTTTCCTTTACAATATATTTCATACATATGTAAGTGAATGTAATAATATTCCATGTTTATTTTTTTAATAATTTAATTGAAAACATAGTTTTATATATTCAGTAATTTGTTTCTCATTATTTTTATGGTCGTATAAGATGCTAATAATATCTTAGTTGCTAAAATAATTCAATTTTTTGATTTATTACTGCCTTTGGTTAAATATATATTTATTTAAAAACACCAGGATTTAATTGAGTTTAATGATTCGAATTCGAGTTCTCTCACACGTTTCAGGGTCTCATTAATCCAAATGACTAAGTCCTGCAAAAAGATCTGTGTGTGTGTGGTGTGTGTGTGTGTGTGTAACGAAAATTCGTAAGAAACTGAAATTTTATATTTAAGACAACAATACGCCCAAGACATTATAGCAGCTTTTTCACTAAAATTAGGTGACCGGAAGTTGTACGTTATACCATGCATTTTACACCTTTTTACGTTTTTTTTAAAATGGCTCAAACGATTTTGATTAAAATCGCTATATCAATGTAAAACTTAATGGGATTCAATTTTATGTGGTTTTCATTCTAATTGAAATAGTCTGACAGGGGTTAAATGCCGATATTTTAAATTTTCATTCTTTCAAATACCGTTAATTTTAAGCATATGATCTTGTTAACATTCATATATAACGTCTAAATATGCAAGTTGAGCGAATTTTATTAGCAACTAGAGAAGAAAAGTGTAAAAAAAAAAATTTTTTATGGACTTTTTTTGTTTTTGAACATTAGAACAGTAGTATAAACGTATAATAAACCATTGGAAAGCTAAAGATTTTAGAAAAAGAATGGTCTAATATTCGGAATTGTAAAAGTTAATCGAGAGTAATGAAAAGCCGATAAAACTAACTGATTGCTGTAGATAAAAATATAATAGATTATTTAATGAAACACATGTTTATATAGAAACTTTATGTAATCAATTATTTGATCTTTTTACTTTCACTTACCTATATTTTTATTTTATTTTATTTAACCCCTTCCCTGCCTTGAAGGCAATACGGGTGCTTGCAGCTGTAGGAAGTACCAAGATACAACCCACAGCTGCTTTGTGTCTTCAAAGTTAGTTCAAATGTTCGGCAGCCTTCTTCATTCTTCTCCCCTACCCGGCGTGAAGTGACTTGGACCAACACATTCTTTCCACCCGTACACGAATGCTTTGTAGTACGGGTAGTTTTATTTGGTTACTAGGTTAGGAATGTCACTCTCTGTCAGGATATAGAAGGCTGTGTTCTTCAGAAGATTCGTTCTTAGTGTCTCATAAGCGGTGCAGGCAAGGAGAATATGCTCGGCGGTCTCCGGGACACCACAACTGGGGCATAGGCGACTTATGTTTTTCCCATGCTTAGCAAGTTTTGCTCGGAAGCCCCATGCCCCGTGAGGAACTGTGAAACCCAGTAGTCCGGGAGGATCCATGTATTTTCCAGTCTTGACCCGACAGTGGGGAAATACTTCCTTAGACAGCACCTTCGTCGTCACCCACCGACGGTTCCATTCCTCTATGGTGATCTCCCGGAGAATTATCTTCCATTTGCTGGGTTCTAAGTTGATCCTCACTCTAAGGTTGTCCGGTAGATCCACCATATCTCCTCTCTTGATTTTATGTACGTAATAGTCTTCTCTTAGAAGGTCTATTGGTATCTCTCCTGCTAACACCTGCACCGCCTCATGAGACACTGTTCTAAACGCTTTGGTGACCCTAGTAGAGCTATTCGCTGGATCGTGGCCAACCTACGTTTTTGTCGGTGCGAGAGATTTTGATTCCATGCTGGGGACGCATACCTCAGGATACCCAAAACCACTCCTTTGTAAATAGCCAGTGTAGCTGGGTACCTGAGGCCCCAAAAAGCGCCCCCTATACGGCTGAGGCCATTAAGAGTCGAGCCCACCCTACTTCTTAAGAGGTCCAAGTCAGGCGTTACGTTGAACTTGGAAGAAATCCAAATACTCAGGTAGGTAACTACCTTACTTGGACGAATATTGGTTCCTTGAATATTCAAAGTTATAGGACGGGCCCTGTCAGTCGCACCTCGCAAGAGAATAGTTTGAGTCTTGGCTGTGGCCATCTTTAACTTTTTCCTCTCGCACCATCTGCTTACTAGGTTGGCACACCGTTCACCTGACTCTTTCAGACCAGCTCTACTATTCGAGGCCACCAATACGGCCAGATCGTCTACATATGCTGTTGCGGGGAACCGAGTTTCGTCTAGTTATCCCAGCAACTCGTCAAACACCAATTTCCACAATGCAGGAGCAAGAACAGAGCCTTGTGGGCAACCTCTTTCCACATTATCTTCTACTTCATAGAAGTTGACTCTTATCCTTAAAGCCCTGTCCTGCAGGTAGCTCCTCATGAGATCGTACAAATTGCTGGGAGCTTCATATTTGTGCAACTGCTGGAGTACGCTTGGCCACCACACGCTGTCGAAGGCGGAGGATATGTCGAACAGAATAAGCAAAACATATTTCTCAACCCTTCCTTCGACATCCTGGCGTATGTTCAGCAGAGTATCTACGGTTCCTCTTCCTTTGGTTGAACCATACTGCCGTGGATGGGCAGCTAGCAAAAAGACCGGTCGTAGGCTTGAAGCAATTAGATTTTCTAAAATTTTGCTCATTACCGGTAGGAGACATATCGGCCTGTAAGACTTTGATTTTTGCCTGTCTTTGTCTCCTCCTTTGTACAAGAGCCTTATGTCAGCAATCTTCCATTTTTATGGAAAGTATCCCCTATCCAAGCAATCATTGAACAATGATAGCAATCTATCTTCGATATAGGGGATACTGTTCTTTATAATTGCCGTGTCAATGGAGTCTAAACCGAGAGCACGACCAGTCTTTTGTCCATCCACAGCAACACGGAGGTCCCATATGTCCCATGGTGGGCATAAGTCACTACCAGGTAGGCATACCGTAGTGCCTCTAATAAAACAATCATCCTCGCCATCCTGAAAAGGATCATCTCTGATGAAATATACAGTAAGGGAAAGTATTGCGATCGTGAAAATTTTCGAATTCCAGTTTTCAACGGAAATATACATTTTAGGGTCTCCTGAGTCGAAATAACCAAGTCCCGCAAAATGGTCTGTGTGTATGTCTGTGTTTGTGGTAAGTCCAGCACGAAAACGAAAATAAATGAAATTTTATATTCAAGACAACTATACGCCCGAGATGTTACAGCAAAATTTTCATCAAAATCGGCTAAGTAGAAGGGCCACTTTATACCATGCATTTTGCACTTTTTTACAATTTTCTCAAAAAACGGCTTTAACGATTTTGATTAAACTCGGTATATCTAAATCTATAGATTTATTTTTTTAAATAAGCCTAGATTTAAAAAAAAAATTGGAACATCATCTTATTAGCACTAATAAATAACGGATAAATATGCAAGTTGAGCAAATTTGATAAACAACTAAAGAAGAAAAATACAAACATATTGGTTTGCAATTTTTGTGTTTTTGAACACAAGAATGGTACTATAGAAGTATAATATACCTTTGGATAGCTAAAGAGTTTATAAAAAATATTATCTTATACATACTATTGTAAAAGTTAAAGGTGAGTGATGAAAAGCCGATAAAACAACTTGTCGAGGTATGGTTGTTATAATAGACAGGAAAAGGTATCAGAAGGCCTCGACAATTGCGTATTCATGCAAGGAAGAGGGTTTAATGGAGATGACATAAAAAGAATTAGCAGAGAGGACTGGTTAGGATGAATTACACTCTGTGTGGTAGAAGCACGCCAGTAGTGTGGGTTAAGAAAGGATACGCCCTGCGTGGTAGTAGCACGACAGTAGCGTGGATAAGGAGGAAATCGCCCCGCGGGGTAGCAGCCCGAAAGTAGCGAGGATCAGGAGAAACTCGCCCTGCGGGGTAGTAGCCCGCCAGTAGCGAGGGTAAGAAGTAGTCAAGGTAGAGGAAGGAATTGATTTAAAGATAGACCACATTGTGTTACAAAGGCAGAGTTAATCTGACCTAGGGAGATACCCGCTTGGGTGATCTGAAAAGCTGAGCCAGCTCTTGGGAATGTTAGTCATCCATGTCGATAATTGACAGTGAGAGCTTTGCTAGCAGTCTAGGGTCTTGGCCCTAGGTCAAATTACTTTGAGTGCTTTATTTATTCTCATACAACAGTTATATAGATATAAATATTTACAGTGACATTAATTATTAACCATGTACAATATTATTGGATATAGCGTCTTCTTATAGTTGTCAGTAAGTCATATGGAAGCCGCTAGCACTATCTGTGAGCGAGCGTGTGTAGCATCCGCCACAGGACTCCCCTCCTTGTAGACGGAGTCAGTATGGGGTCTTGTTGAAGACGTCTTGGTTGGTTGCCCCGCCTATGTTCCTATGTTGGAATCCAGGTCTGCGTTTGGGGTGAATGTCTGCCGATGTTCGGAGTCATTAGTCGCTCGACGAACTGCAGAGCCTTCTTATTTGGTGAAGTTCGGAGCAGCGAGTCGCTCGACGAACTGTTGGTTCTTGTTTGATGTGGTTCGGAGCAGTGAGTCGCTCGACGAACTGTAGATCCTTGTGTGTTGGAGCAGTGAGTCGCTCTACAACTGTGGATCCTGGTGGGTCGGAGCAGTGAGTCGCTCTACGACTGTAGATCCTTGTGGGTCGGAGCAGTGAGTCGCTCTACGACTGTAGATCCTTGTGAGTCGGAGCAGTGAGTCGCTCAACGACCTGTTGATTGGTGAGAACCTCTAGTCGCCTCACAGACTGTAGTTGTTAGTATCCCAGTTGAGTAGGGAGTATATTGTGCTCAGCAGGATTGGAGATGCATCTAGTGGCCGCTTGGTGCCAAGTTTAAGCTGCTAGGCTAGATGACTTCGGTGTTCCGCTGTGGGTAGAGTCGATGCATCTGGTATGCCGCTTGCTGGCCGGATGTCTCCGTGTACCTCGTTAATGAGCATTTGTACCCTGCGCCGAGTAAGTGCCAATTTGGACATGTTTAGGCGGTGAATGTGGTACAGTTGATTTGATTCAGCTTCCGGAGCGAGTTTCTTCATTTGGAAATTCTGCTGGAGCTGTTGCTTAGGGCTAATTGCCTCTGGTTAGTGATGACGACCTATGGCCGGTTTATCTTTGGGAATATGTCATCCTTCTCGTGAGTGTGGGCCGGTTGGCTGACATCTCTTGTAGAAGTTGGTATTCTTCAGGCTGTTTAGCGCTGAGTTAGTAGTCTGATTTGAAGCAGCTGTCTGAGACCTCCCGTAGGTCCATAGGGAGAAGTTCCAGGCATGCTTTGGTAGAGTCTAGCCGTGAAGGTCATGGTCGTGTTGATCCATGTAGTAGTCAGGCTGGTTGTTGAAGCTGGCAATGTTGACAGTCTTAGCTGGTGCCGCTTCGGATGTTGGTGGTCTATCTGCGATGTTGAGTCTTGATTCCTTCTCTCTCTCCTTGTTGGTTGAGTTTTTGGCTTCCCTATCCGTGCTGTTACAATTTTGTGCTTTTACAATTATTTGGTTTTTAAAATTTTGTTCTGTTACATGTTTGTGTTTGTTTACAAAAGTTTATCTGACAATATTCTCTTTACATTTTTACAAATCAGTTCAAAATTATTACATTACAAGTTTTCGATTTTTACAGTGTTACAATTATACAAAAGTAGGTGACAGGCTGTGCTGATCGTTATTTATTTTCCATCACTTCTATTTTTTTAACAAGCCTTAGTACACCTTTACAATTTTTTTTGTCATTTTTACACAATATTATGAACAAGTTTGGGGTGAAAGGAAATAATTTATACTCCATATATATACCAGTCTTAAAATCATGCATTATGTAACCTCTTTGAATTTTAAATTTAACTCTTAATTAATCTCATGCATTGTATATATCGTCTGACGACTAGTGGTCAAGTCAGGATTTAAATTATGTCGGGCTTAAAATCACATTGGATTTTTAATCACGTCGGGGTCACCACTTGTCGAGGTATGGTTGTTATAATAGACAGGAAAAGGTATCAGAAGGCCTCGAAAATTGCGTATTCATGCAAGGAAGAGGGTTTAATGGAGATGACATAAAAAGAATTAGCAGAGAGGACTGGTTAGGATGAATTACACTCTGTGTGGTAGAAGCACGCCAGTAGTGTGGGTTAAGAAAGGATACGCCCTGCGTGGTAGTAGCACGACAGTAGCCTGGATAAGGAGGAAATCGCCCCGCGGGGTAGCAGCCCGAAAGTAGCGAGGATCAGGAGAAACTCGCCCTGCGGGGTAGTAGCCCGCCAGTAGCGAGGGTAAGAAGTAGTCAAGGTAGAGGAAGGAATTGATTTAAAGATAGACCACATTGTGTTACAAAGGCAGAGTTAATCTGACTTAGGGAGATACCCGCTTGGGTGATCTGAAAAGCTGAGCCAGCTCTTGGGAATGTTAGTCATCCATGTCGATAATTGACAGTGAGAGCTTTGCTAGCAGTCTAGGGTCTTGGCCCTAGGTCAAATTACTTTGAGTGCTTTATTTATTCTCATACAACAGTTATATAGATATAAATATTTACAGTGACATTAATTATTAACCATGTACAATATTATTGGATATAGCGTCTTCTTATAGTTGTCAGTAAGTCATATGGAAGCCGCTAGCACTATCTGTGAGCGAGCGTGTGTAGCATCCGCCACAAACTTATTCTTTAACAATTTATTTTTACCTCTAAATGTATTTAAAAATTCTTAAATTGATTTTAACAACAGAGGTAAGCGAAAGTCGTGTGTTGCGCGCAACAGATTTTTTATTATTGTCTATGGTCATACAACATTCTTATCACTACAAAAAAATACATTTGTTTAATTGAAGTACAATATTTCGTACTTAGGTTTTAAATAACAATAGTACATTTTTTTTTCATCGAGTAAGCAAGCATCTCCGGAAGCTCCCAAGTTATTAGAATGCCTCTTTAGTAAAAATATGTAGGAGGCTCAATCGGTAAAACTAGTCGAGATAGGATAATAAAATTTTGTGTATTATCTTACCTATATAGAGGGATTTACCTTACCTAGTTGCATAAAAATGTGTTGGTGGGTGTCATTTCCTTGTGGTTTTCTGGATGATATCATGAGGAATGGACAACTATCAGTTTTTATCATGGTTAAAGATATTTTGAAACTTTTCAGTCTGTTATTGGCCCTATAAGATTTATAGTTAATTAATTTAATTATATTCCTTCTAAATTTAATATAAATCAACAGGCATTAATTTTGGAAACATGATCGCGTTTGGAATCTCTGGATGGATCGGATCTAACTATGGCTGGCCCAGCATATTCTACTTCTCTGGCTGCGCTGGTGTCGCCTGGTCTATACTCTGGGCTGTCTTTGCTGCTGATGGTCCCAAATCTTGTTGGCTCATCAGTGAGGAGGAAAAGGCACTCATTGAGGAAGAACTCATATTGACATCTGAAATAGCTGTGGGTATTTACTGTTCAAATCTAGTAATTATGCATTGTTACACATGATACATCACTTCAAGATATATTTATTAAATGAGCTGAAAAAAGCATGGAATAAATTACATGTGATATGCTTAGAAGTTCTCTGCTGTTGGCGCTATAATGATTTACTTCCAATGATAATAAAATACAATGCCATGTTCTATTAGGCAAATCACTTGCAAATGAAATAAAAGTACACATAGGAGACAAAAAAAATTGTTATATCATAAAGTAATATATTTACATTGCAAATGGTTTCATTCTGTTTGACCTTCATCAAGCTTATATATCATTATATAAATGTATCTCTGCAGGTATCTGAAGGCTCATCAGACCAAAACTGTCTCCATTAATGAAAATTATAAGATGAAGACATCTGCTCCCTCTCCTGATTCCAGTTTCCTGTTATGTTTGCTATGAAATAAAATTATTCAAAATTTTGCCAAAAATGTCTTATGCAAATAGCCCATTAAAAGTAACTGAGGTTAATGAGGTACCCAGAATTACTATTACTTGTGAAATAATTAACAGAAAAAAAGGAAAACAACAAGAGGTAGGACATGAGGTTACTTAACTTATTATCACAGCTCCATGCTTCTGTAGGGGGTTCTTCTCTCCGATTACAGCTTCTGCTCCACTCTTTGACTACCGATCACAATTGCTCTCTCCACAACATAAGACTAATGCCAAATTTGTTTACCACTATTTTCTCCTCTTCTTCTGAAAAATAATATTTACACTCCCCTTTCTTATTATTGGTTCTCTTACTAACAATGTGGAGAACGGCAGTTCAGATTTTGAAAATCAAAATGTTTCCAAGATTTTCCTTCCCATCCCCTTAGGGAGATCAGGAAATAACATTCATGGGGACATACTTATGGTCTTTCAATTCCTAATTTTTAGACACCCGCTCTTAGATACCCTCAAATCCCTGCCAGATCAGACCCTGGAAAAACCCTAGTTAGTCTTCATCTATCCTTATATTATTTTCTTATTAAATTAATTTATACTACACTCTTATTTCCTCTTTGTAATCTGAATACATAACAAAATATTTGCAATGAAAATAAAATTTCATGTAGAAATACTTCCTATTCTTCTATTTCTTCATAACGTCAATCACTCTTGCCCAGTCCTATCGATCCGCAGCAAGTCTTAAGGAGACATTAAGATTTCCGTGGTCTTCCGAAACACTGTCCCTCCATCTGGCTCATGGCCTCCCTCGAGCCCTCACTCCTCCTTGATATAATCTTTTAACAGTTCTATCCTCATCCATATTGTGGAGTTGACCCAACAACTTTAGACACTGTATTCTAAACAGTCTGACTTCCTCACATCATTATACATGGAGTACAGTTCTATTCTTCCTAAGACAGTAAAATCCATTTTCTATGAAAGAAGCTAGGATGCGCCTAAATAATTTCTGTTCTGAGATGTCAGTCATATCACCTGCTGATTTCTTAAGTATCATTGTCTCACATGCATATGCGAATGAGGGTCTAGTACAGCCTTAACTTGGTTGAGCAGCCTACCAGCCTACTTTTCATAAGGTGACCAATGGAGAAAAAAGTCTTATTAGCTGAGACAATCCAGGTCCGGATATCCTCTTCTTTCTCTAATGGTTCATTAAACTGTGCACCTAAGTACTTTTTATCTTTTCTTCATTATTTTCAAGAAAAAATATTTGTCATTATTTTCCTGACTCTCCTTGTTCCAGATTCCTGTAATTAAAGGAAATTCAAAAACAGGTTCAAAATTTTCAAAGCCAAGAGTAAATTTTTATTACTATCATTGTTTATTGCTTTTTCCAATTATTTTTTTCAGAAAGACAAGAAAGTACCTTGGAGAGCACTTCTGAGCAATACAGCCTGCTGGGCTCTCCTACTTACATCGGTGGGGCACAATTGGGGTAACTGGACATTGCTCAATGAAATGCCATCCTATTTCAATTCCATATTACATCTTGATAGTACTGCTGTGAGTATTATTTATTCAATAAAAATATATAATTAAAAAAAAAAAATATATATATATATATATATATATATAATAATAATAAATAATATTATTATTATTATTTATATATAGTAATATTATTGTTATTATTATATATAAATATATATATATATGTGTGTGTGTGTGTGTGTGTGTATAAGGGAGCAGCATAGCCTAGTGGATAGAGCATTAGACTACTGTTCTCCGAGTCCCAGGTTCAAATCCCGGCTAAGATAGAATTATTTATTCTGTTGTTTTAGCAGTGGAGCGACCCTGCGCTCTCCCAAGCTTGGCAACCTTGACAATATCTGAGCCACTGAGGAGGTTGTGGAGTTCTCGGTTACTGCGTCTTCTCCATGTTTCACCTACTTTTATGGGTCCATAAATCTTTCATAGGACCATCCTCTCAAATATCCTAAGTCTTTTCTCATCAGTTTTTGCTATGCTGAACTAATATTTTATAGAGCATATTTAGAATTATCACTTCATATGTCACTTCAAATATATATTAAGTGGTCACAGTGGCTAGCCTAATAGCCTTCTTAGACCAAAATTGTGGGTTCAAACCAGGGATTGGTTTTCAAACCTGGTGGCCCTTGGATTTTTTAAGGGCAGTAAAAAATCTCTAGTTATGCCGTCCTTCTGAGAGGATGTAAAATGTTGGTCATGTGTCTGTACAATGCCAGGTACTTGTTAAAGATCCCTATCCTAATTAAATCTGGATAGGAAAAATTTAGGTCTCCCTCTGTAGCATCATCCGATTAACTAAGCAGCATTAAGTGGTGTTTGATGAATAAACTAGCAAACAAATATATATTATAATATTCAATTTTAAAAAAATATATTCTTTTTCAAAAATCATTTCACAAATATTGACTTCATTATTATTCATTTTACTCTCAGGGTATGGTTTGGGTTCTTGACAATCAGGCACATTTTTATTATTTAACTTTTTAATTATAATAATCACTTACAAACATAACACAAACAATATCAGGGATCAATTTTCATTTCTATAGTAACACTTGTAAAGTTTTCTAATATTTCTTTTCCAAATTTATCCACCTTTTGTTCCAATTTCTCCATCATCATCATGAATTGTTTGAATATCTGAATCTTTTCTGTCATATCTGAATAACTATTAGTTCCTTGGTCCTCCATATTGTTTGCTCACAAATTAACACAAATAACACATACAAAAATTATTAAAATATAAATTATGCACTGATTGTCGTGGTCTTAATATTTAACAAATTAAGCTCCACGTTGGGCACCAAATTATATAATATTCAATTTTTTAAAAATATTTTCTTTTAAGAAAAACTCATTTCACAAATATTTACTTCATTATTATTCATTTTACTCTCAGGGTATGGGTTAGGGTTCTTGACAATGAGGCACATTTTTATTATTTAACTTTTTAATTATAATAATCACTTACAAACATAACACAAACAATATGCAGGGTAACTATAATTATTCTCCATGTTCAGACAGCAACTCCTACCTCCCCAGCTCCCCACTCGAAACTGACTATGACCAGGTATCTTTCTTCTACCTGTGTTTTTGCCTGGGGTGTCCCTTGCATCCAAAATGGAGGTTATGTTTACAAACAAACATTCAAATTGGAGCTGTTAATTTTTATTTTTATTCTATTTTGTATCTAATAGTTAGCCTGCCTAAAATAATATTTAAATAATAAATTAATAAATAATTGTATACTTTATAGAAAAATGGGTATATTACAATATTAATATTATTTTTTAATATTTTTATATTCGTGACTGCATATGACTAAAACAATGATATTTGTTTAGAATGGATTGATAACAGCTCTCCCCCATGGATGCCTGTGGTTATTTTCCTTCTTTTCATCCTATATTTCTGATATGCTCATCAAGAGAAGGATTCTGTCAGTAGGAGCCTGCAGGAAACTCTGTAATACCATTGGTAAGAGTAATAGATAATATCTACTGAAATTTTGTAAATGAATATTTATGTTTGTTATATTTGAGTTATAATAATATTATATATATATATATATATATATATATATATATATATATATATATATAAATATATTATATATTTGAAATGCAGGACAGTGGGGAGCTGCAGCAGCCCTCTTGATCCTCAGCTACACAACTGACCAGACAGCTGTCTTTATTATCTACACGATTGGTGTTACACTTCTTGGCTTTGTCTACATCGGGTTCAATATCAACCATCTTGACATTGTTCCCACCGATGCCAGTTTCTTGATGGGAATCACTAATGGTTTAGCAACCATAACATCTTTCTGGGGGACTCAGTTTGCTGGAATTATAATCACAGATGCAGTGAGTACTGTTATCTCAAAATTAATTAAATAATTTATAATTATTAATTATAATAATTTCTGACTTTTAGGAAAACCAATACCTATGGCGAATTGTATTTGGCGTTTCTGCAGGGATTTTCTTCTTGTCAAACTTGATTTTCATAACATTTGGAAGTGGTGAAGTGCAGCCTATTGAAGGTAATAAATCAAAAAAAGAATTTAACTCGGGGATGCCTACTATCTCAGCAGGCACAGTTGTTGATGTTAAGGATCAGTAACTTTCTTCAAGGAAGAATATTCTTCTATTTTTTTAATTTTATATGTTTGTAATTTATTAAATATATCTTAATAAATAAATCAATAATTTTGAAAGTATGTTTTTCATTGATGTTCCAAATCATGAAATGTTGTCCTCTCATGCAATTAGTATACTGATTCATATAATTTATGAGAGGGACTTACTTTAACTAAACTTAAAAGTTAAGCAATATAATAAAACCCATTCCATGAGGGGAGTGGGCTGGTACCTTCAGCCTGCATGCTATTTCTGTGCACTTTAGTCTTTCAGAGAAGCCTTCCTCCGGATATCAGCATTTTAGAAGGATTTAAAGACCACAAGAAGGTGACTACTTAATAATACTTTCTCTTTTGAAAAGTTATAGGTCTTTATAGTTGAGGAAGGTGAATCACGTTATTCAGCTCATATCATTAAAGGAATTTTAGTATATTTTAAAATTGAATCTGCTAAAAAAATAATGTGTTTTATGTTCTCCTTCCAACTCCGCCAATGGAAATAGTTATACTAAGGCCATTGCCAGTCCCAAGCCTGGATAAAGGAGGAGGGTTGGGTCATGGGCTGACTCCCCATGAAACGTAAAAAAGTACAATGTTACGAATACTCAACAAAGCCTCGGATGTAGAATTGATTCACGGAAACGACATGGACCTCGGAAACGGACATACAAAATTGGCACATGGAATGTACGGACCCTATATCGAGCTGGAGCTTTTAAGGAACTTGCTGATGTGTCCCAGAAGAGTCGCTTAGACGTTTTGGCTGTACAAGAGATGAGATGGACTGGTAAAGGAGATATAAAGGGAAAGAACTTTACGATGCTATATAGTGGGTCAGAAAACAGACATGAGTTTGGAGTAGCATTTATGGTCTCCAACAGAATAAAATCTGCAATCCTTGACTTCCAACCAATTAACGAAAGGCTTTGCAAACTACGCATTAGAGGGCATTTCAGAAACATTAGTTTGATTTGTGTTCATGCACCCACAGAAGAGAAGGATGAGGAGTTGAAAGATACCTTCTATGAACAATTAGAAGCTGCTTATAATACCTGTCCCAACTATGATATGAAAATCGTCCTAGGAGATTTCAATGCGCAAGTCGGGAAGGAGATAGAGCTGAGACCAACAATTGGAGCGCATAGTTTACATCAAGTGACAAATGACAATGGACTAAGGATGGTAAGTTTTGCAACCGTGAAATCCATGGCAGTCATGAGTACTATGTTCCCTCATAAAAAAGTGCACAAAGAAACATGGCACTCTCCAGATGGTACCTCTGCAAGCCAAATCGATCACGTACTGGTCTCCACCAAAAATTTCAGCTGTGTAAATGATGTACGGTCATATAGAGGATATGATATTAACTCCGATCACTACTTAGTAATCATAAAACTTCACCAAAAAATAAAATGCTCTACAAAGAAACCAATGCCCCGAAGTGAGCAGTGGAATACAGAACGCCTCGGGACTGAAGAAGAGAGTGATAGATTTACCGAGAAGTTCCATGAGACAGTTATGAGCATAACAGTTAGTGAAGGTACGGAAACTATTGAAAGTAGGTGGAGACGCATCAAGACAGGTTTAACGCAGTCTGCAAAAGAAGTGTGTGGAGTAAAGAAAAGAAGTCATCGTAACGGTTGGTTTGATGAAGAATGCGAGCAGGCTGTCCAGATAAGGAATGAAAAAAGACTAATCTGGATTAGTAGAAATACACGGCAGAGCTTCAAGCAGTACAAAGATGCCAGGAAACTCGCGAAGGGATTGGTTAGGAGAAAAAAGAAGGAATCACTAATGAAGCAAATCAAGGACATAGAAAACGCAAAAAGAAAAAATGAATCACGCAAATTCTACAGATCGGTGAATCACATCAAAAGCGAACCGACTAGGAAAGGAAACCTAATAAGGGACGACCAGGGTAAAATGCTAATGCTGGAAGAAGAGGTACAGGAAAGGTGGCGACAGTATTTCGGGAACCTGCTGAACCCAAGAGATTCGGAGACCAACGAGGGAGATCAAGCCCAGTTACCATTGAGGACAAATGAGGATGACTTGGAAACCATTCCACCAGATGTAGAGGACATCGAAGACATCCTTAATAAACTCAAAAATAATAAAGCGCCAGGTAATGATGGACTGCCCGCAGAGTTGTTAAAAGCGGGACATAATGAAGTTGCAAAGGAACTGCAGGAACTGGTAGCTCAGATATGGGAAGAGGAACGTCTGCCTGAAGAATGGAATAAGGCTCTTGTAGTGCCCGTGTACAAGAAGAAGGGCGAGTCAACAATATGCAGTAACTATCGGGGGATTAGTTTGCTAAGTGCGGCATATAAAATTTTCTCCATAACCCTTTATAACAGGCTCCTCCCATATGTAGAACAGAAACTGGGCGACTATCAGGGTGGTTTTCGGCCCAATAGGTCCACTATTGATCAAATCTTCACCCTGAAGCAAATCTGTGAGAAGATGAATGAGTTTCAGCAGACTACCTGGATGTTGTCTGTCGATTTTAAGGCCGCCTATGATACCATAGTTAGGAGTAAGCTCGTAGTAGCCATGCATGAACTGGGACTACCATGTAAACTAATTCGTTTAGTAAAATGCACAATGGCAAATACAATTTGCCAAGTTAAATGCTGTGGGCTATCGGAGCCGTTTGAAGTAGAAGGTGGTCTGAGACAAGGAGATCCAATAGCTCCTCTTCTGTTCAATATTGCTCTGCAAGTTATCATCAATAGGGCGGAATTAGAACAACAAGGGACAATATTTACGAAGATGTCTCAAATTCTCGCATATGCAGATGACGTGGTCATTATTGGTAGATCCCTGCCGAGCATAAGAGCGACCTTTGAAGCAATGGACAAGGAAGCAGGAAAGATCGGTCTAAAAGTCAACGAGCTGAAAACTAAGATAATGGTACTAGGCACACGAATGGACCAGAGGCAGAGTCATTATGAAATGGGACCCTATAAAATAGAACTGGTAAGAAGTTTTCAGTATCTAGGCTCTATTATAAATGATGACCTGAAGGAAGAAGAAGAGGTAAGGAAGCGTATAGCAGCTGGTAATAGAGCCTATTTTTCCTTATCAAAGCTATTTAGAAGCAAGCTTTTGAGCCGCTCCACCAAGTTGATGCTATACAAAACCCTTGTAACACCAGTGGTTACGTACGGTGGAGAAACGTGGATCCTCAACAACAAAAATGTGGACCTGCTTGATAGGTTTGAACGGGTAATCCTAAGGAGAATCCTGGGAGCCGTATTTGAGGATGGTCAATGGCGGCGGAGGAAAAATAAGGAATTGTTTCAGCTCTACCAGGATATCAGTATCTCCTCTCATATTAAGATACAAAGGCTAAAATGGATTGGGCACGTGATGAGGATGAATTGTGACAGGGTTGCAAGTAGAGTGTACAGGAATGTTCCGGATGGCCGGCGCCGGCGTGGCAGGCCGAAGGGTCGATGGAAGGATGGTGTAGGGAAGGATCTTAGACAGCTCGGGATCTCTCTGAGACGAGCTGAGGATCGAGAAGGATGGTTGGCGACTGTTGAGCAGGCCAAGGGCGGCCTCATGCGCCTGTTGAGCCAGTAGAAGAAGATGTTCTCCTTCCTCCAATGGCACTGCAGTCTAATGTGGACCTTGGCCTTCTCAATGAGCCTTCACTAGGTGGCTAGGTTCTCTGCAGCCGCTCTCCAATTTTGTGAGCCAAAAAGTGTCTGGGCATCTTTCATGACGAAGTCTTCCCGCTTCAGCCTTGGCCTTCCTCTTCCTCTCGACCCGTTCGGATTACCAAATAGTAGTTTTTTGGGAATTTCTTCCGTATATATTCTTGCAATGTGGCCTGCCCTCCTTAATAGGTTAATCGATCACACTTAATAAACGACGTTTGCTTCCCCAGATAATTCATATACCTTCCAGTTATTGCGCCTCGTCCATTGGTTCCCTTTCTTAATGGGTCCAAAAATCTTCTGAATTAGTCAGGATTCATGTCTTCAAAGCATACGTCAAAACTGGTCTTATAAATGTTTTATAAAAAAGTCACTTGGTCTGACAAGACAGAGCCTTACTGCTAAGGTGATTTCTAAGGCCCCATAGCAGCAATTGCCTTCCGTGTTCGTTGGCCGGTCTCAAGACTTATCTTATTCATATTACCAACTATTGAGCCAATACTCGTATATGTAAATGTGGAGCCACCTCTGGTGAAAAAGCTAGCATAGCAGCCATCTATTTCCTATGTCGCAGGTTTAAACCATAGATGACTAGGATTTTTTATGCGGAGCAAAACAACCTTGGTTAGCCGTCCATTGGATGGGGTGTAAAAGAGTGGAAGGACAACATACTTCTAAGGATATTTTACTCCCATCAAAAAAATCTAGGACCATCTATATAGAAGGCTGTTATGCAAGCAAGTAGACCCCAGGTGAATCCTATATATGTATATATATATATATATATATATATATATATATATATATATATATATATATATATGTATGTATATGTAGTTTCTTATTTATATGTACGCTTCATTCTTTGTTGCTCACAACAGTTTTGATTTAACAGATAGGATGATTAGCCTATGGCTGCCTTTAGGTATTCTCCCTGCCTGGAGGCCTAATAGCTAAATACCAGGCGGTAGGGACGCCATCTCCCGTCGCCGCAACTAAAACGTTTCGCCGCAATATTACCCATTTACATAGATGATGGATTCACACTCAGCTTCACCCGTCACGTTCTGGAGAGACTGTAATTGGCTCGATTAAACAAGCATATGGTCTACTGTCTGTTGACGTCGCCGCAGCTCTCTTTAAGTCTGAAACTTCAGATTTATAAGGCCATTATCAGAACTACCCTGCTCTATGGTGCACCATAGTTAAGCCTTCTTTATAACACGACTCTCCAGAGGCTGCAGAGCTACTAAAACGCCGTCCTCCATGGATCGTCCGGGATACTTCTTTGATAAGTTCTTTGATGGACTAAAGATCTGTGCCAACCCTATCTTCAGAGATATTGCACCACCTCCCAGGCCTGAGCGGTGGTAAAGCACTGTTCCTTTGGTAGACATTCTCGCCGAGGGAAGGGGTCTGGAGAAATCCTGGGAGATGGTTCATTCGTATCCAGTAAAGTTGGTGTAAAAGCCAGCAGTTGCAACCACCACTTACAGTGAACTTAGGAATGTTCAACTTGAAATACCTCAGAAGGTAGTGTAAGTTCTGAAATGCCTATACTGTTTCATTTTTTGTCTTTTTGGAATTATTTTATTTGTTACTTGTTTATTAAAGGAGATAAGAAAAAAACAAAACATGGAATTTAAAACGGTTTACACTAATATCGGTTACAAGATGCCGTTAAAATTATGAAAATCATTAAAAAATAGTAAACATAGGAACTGTTCTTAAAAAATTATAACTTTGAATCATCGTCATAATAATAAATAAGCGCTTAAGTGAAAGTAATGAAGTATAATTGTTTATATCTTAATATGGTTCAATTTTAGAAAATTTGATAATAATGTTGAAGTAAGTAATCAAACCACTAATTTCTCAAATTTCGAATTTTCAAAATAATGGAAGAAAAGGGAGGAGTTAAATCCCCTCTACTCTCTTCTCCCACTCACCACCCTATGTATAATTTCCTATTTCCGAACAGAAAAAATCTCAAGGCTATCTTTATATTATGTAATTAGGAGAGCCGATGTAAGAATCAAGCCGGGCACTCAGAGGAAAGCGGATCATGCGACGAGTTATGAAAAGCAAGTACCGCATATTTTTATTTATGTATTGTAATTATATTTTTTTAATATTATTTGTTACAGAATTAATATATACGAAGGTACTTCCAGCCATTCATTACAGAATCTTCTGATAATCTCACATTCAAGACGTAATGATAATTAATAGTGTCGACAAGTAAAATTTAGCGAACTTCTACTTGATCGGAGCACACAAAGCTCTAATTTGTTTGTAATATTGTAAATGTATCTTATATATCTTATGTTTCATTCCGTTACAGTGCCTTATTTTGGTTTGTTTGTACTTAAAGGCATAAAACTCTGAAGTCATCAACGGATATAAATTCACTTAAAATAATGAAATTTGGGGAAGAGCAGTTTTATTTTAAAATAATAACCAAATTGCTAATTACAATAATAATAATCTTCACTTACATAAATAATGTAAGTGACAAAGGGAACACAAAAACTCAGAAATAAAAGCTGTATTTGAGATAGGACCTGGTGTGCTTATAAAAAATTGATAACTATTGCTATTAACGCTTCGTTGTCCATCAAAATACTGTTTTTTTGTTGTTGTTTTTTTAAACATATTTATTGATATTTACAACTGTATTAAATAAAAATACATCTAGTAAATGTGATGGTAATATACAAAACTGTCATGAAAAACATGTAGAGACACTACCCAGTGGCAGCACTCTAAAAATATTTTAAACTAGAAGGTCCCGGGGCCATTTCCTTCGGAGGATTATCCGGAATTGAAGAGGAAGAAAGGATTGAAACTAGTGGGTTAGAGTGAGAATGGAGTTTGTCATGAAAGGATTGATACCTGGTCCGGGCCAAATCAGTAACATAGGGAACATTAAGGTCTTTATGGATAAGTTTATTCGTGACAAAGTAAGGAGCATTGAGGATTTTACAAAGGATTTTGGATTGTAAGGATTGGATGCGGGAAGAATTTGATGGTTTAGTAGAGCCCCAAAGCTCTACTCCGTAAGTCCAGATTGGTCTTATAATAGTCATGTAGATGAGCCTTTTGTAGTTAAGAGGAAGGTTTGATCGTTTGTCTAGTAAGCGTTGAAGTAGCCTAAAGCGGCGAGCAGTTTCTTGTCGTTTTAGTCGTGTATGTGGATTCCAAGTTAGGCGTTTGTCAAGAAGAAGTCCTAGGTATCGGATCTGTTCAACGGGAACTAGTTGAGTGTTATTAAATGATACTTTAGGGCAGGAAGTCAAAGGTTTACGGCGAAGGGAAAATACTGTTTAAGTTTGGAGTTGGAACCATACTTGATACTGTGAGAGTAATAGGTGCGTTCGTCCAAGATATGCTCCTAACTAGAGGTTAGAGCTGAAATGAAGTTTGAGAAAAGGTCCTGTTATCTGATTAAAAACGAAATGGTTTTAGTCGCTGAAAATCATTTATAAGAACAAATAAAAATTGAACGTGTTTCCATTGCAGCTTGCACATAAAACGTGGTTCGAAATATAACATACTTAAATATATATAGTATATATATTAGTATCTTTGTTACTACTGTCCAGATTAAGATTATTCGTCTTTCTTTTCATGAAGAATTTAATTATCTGTTAAATGAGTACCTGTGACGTTCCTAGATACAAATAGTTATATTTGAAATAATAATATTTTATTGTGATATTTTTACAACCATTTTTTAACATGTTTTTTCAAGCCTTGCCTTATTGTACATCCCAACAATAATTTTCGGTCAAATTTTCTTCTTCATTGGCGTAATGACTCCAGATACTACATCAATGAATCTATATCTAGCTATATACATATATATATATATATATATATATATATATATATATATATATATATATATATATATATATATATATATATAATATTGTTTGATCAGTTCTCGACTGTTAATAATTTAAGTTTGTGTTGTTCTTAGGTTTCAGTCAATGAATAAACAATTTTATCTATGCGACGTTTCGATAATTTATTGTTCTCATAATCATGCAATTTTGGACAAAATAGTGTCTTAATTAGACATGTTTAGCCTACAAGCTATTATAAGTTTAGAATTCCTTTTTTATTTTTTCAGTGTTCTTTCAAAGCTTGTAGGCTAATCACACTATTTTGTCCAAAATTGCATGATTATGAGAACAATAAATTCTCGAAACGTCGCATAGATAAAATTGTTTATTCATTGACTGAAACCTAAGAACAACACAAACTTAAATTATTAACAGTCGAGAACTGATCAAACAATATTATATATATATATATATTATATATATATATATATATATATATATATATATATATATGTATATAGCTAGATATAGATTCATTGATGTAGTATCTGGAGTCATTACGCCAATGAAGAAGAAAATTTGACCGAAAATTATTGTTGGGATGTACAATAAGGCAAGGCTTGAAAAAACATGTTAAAAAATGGTTGTAAAAATATCACAATAAAATATTATTATTTCAAATATAACTATTTGTATCTAGGAACGTCACAGGTACTCATTTAACAGATAATTAAATTCTTCATGAAAAGAAAGACGAATAATCTTAATCTGAACAGTAGTAACAAAGATACTAATATATATACTATATATATTTAAGTATGTTATATTTCGAACCACGTTTTATGTGCAAGCTGCAATGGAAACACGTTCAATTTTTATTTGTTCTTATAAATGATTTTCAGCGACTAAAACCATTTCGTTTTTAATCAGATAACAGGACCTTTTCTCAAACTTCATTTCAGCTCTGGGACATTGAGGTCTAAGGCTTTACCTACGAAAATTCGCCAATCTAATTCAAAGGTGTTATGACGAGATGTAACGGTCATGTTTAAAAGCTAGGACGTTGCTATTTGCTACTAGTATGTAATTGTAATCACATATTGTAAGTACATATCTACTCTCACACAGCTTATAAAAAAAATTAATTCATATAATAAAGAGATAAGTTTAATATTTGTGGACCTACGAAATGCGTATGATACGTTCCCTCTAAATAAACCACAGAGTGCCCTGGGGACCACAGATGTAAGCCGGTTCATCATCCGTGCTATAAAAGGCTTATATTTAAAGTCAAAAGCAAGAGCCAAGCTCAAATTTGGTTGAACCATATAACTCTCCCCTTTGCTGTTATATATATATATATATATATATATATATATATATATATATATATATATATATATATATATATAGTGAAAGTATCCTAAGTCTGGGAATGGTACTGGACAATAAATGCCTTTATAATTTATAATTTTCTGATGTCTATCATTTATGTTGAGAGTGCTGTTAGAAGCCTATACGGCAGGAGGCTTGGAAATCAGCAAATCAAAAGCTGAATATTTGGCAATAAATAAGAATGGAAATTCAGCTCTAAAAGGTGGAGAATGGGATGTGATGCTGTCTGAACACTTCAAGTATTTAAGGAGATATCTTTCAAATGACCAGAGCAAAAAAACATCGATAAGAAAGTCATCAGAGGGAGAAAAGTAATACGAACTCTCAATTCCGTTCTATGGAAGAGGAAAGTACGAAAAAGAGTCACTTCCATTCATTCGTTGAAGGAACACACTGTATAGCCCCAGAAACATGGACTATTCCGGCTGGCTCAGCAAAAAAACCTGTCTCAGTGTAAATGGAATTTCTGGAGATCTAGCTGTGGGGTATCAAGATTACCATGTCCCAAATCATGTAATCAGGGAATAGATCGAGGAACCCCTAAACATCCTTCACTCCATTAAGAAAAGAAAGCTGAGCTGGTAACGGAAATGTTATTAATATAATAAGGATGCCAGACGACCGATGGCCTAAAATAGTTCTTTCGCCATGTAGCACATGAAGGAGAAGAGGGGTCGGCCGGAAAAGAGATGGATGGAAGGGCCAAAAGAAGCTATGGCGGCTAGGGTCCTCACTGAGGAAGATTGCCAGAACAGAGCCTTGGTTTGTTAGGATACGACATATAACTTTGAGTATTATAAATTCATTTATATATATTATATATACGTAATTGCAATTTTGAATACAAATAGGAGATAACAAAAAATAACTTATACAGCTGATATCCCATCCCATTCCTGACACTTGCTAAACACTACCCATGCTGATGACACTTGTGTGTTATCAGTTAACAATGAACCCACTACTGCCTTTCAAACCCTTCAATCCCACATCAGAGACCTTGAAGTATGGTGTCAGAATTAGAGGATAAAAATGAATTCCAATAAATCCCACCAAATAACCTTCACCCTGCGTCGTAAACCGAACTCCGCTTGTCACAGTCGAACAGATCTAATATCTAGGACTCCACCTGGACAAACGTCTTACTTGGAATCCTCACACAAGACTGAAACGACAAGAAACTGCCGACGTTTTCTACTAATTCAACACTTACTGCACAAACGCTCAAATCTTTCGCTTAACAACAAAAGACTCAACTACATGACTATCATATGGACTTACCATCGAATTTTTCCCGTCTCCAATCCTTGCATCGAAAATCCAACGAAAAATCCTAAATACTCCTTATTTTTTCACGAATCAACTCATCCATAAGACCTAATTTCTATTGCTGACTTGACCAAACCAGGTGCCACTCCTTTCATGACAAACTCCATTCCCACTCCAATCCACTATTATCAAACCTTGCTACCTTTAAAATCCCTGATAATCCTCTGAAGTGTCTGAAAAGAAGATGGCCCCTGGTATCTCTAAATGTGAATCATGACAGTATAATCTAGTATCACATTTACTTAATGTAATTTATTAAACAGTTATAAATATTTATAAGCACATTTAAAAAAATTGATACTTGAATAGTAATTTTAAGACATCATTTGAAATATTGACGAAACATCATTAAGATGGCATAGAAGTTAAATAAAAAATATGGAGCGCACAACACACGACTTTCACTTATCTCTGTTGTTAAAATAAAAGACGGAACTTTTAAATAAAAATATACTAGAAAAAATGATAAAGAGTTAAATTGAGTTTCGTTGGAAACATGATTTTCAGATAAAATATTCTAAGCATAGAAATTATTATCTGCAAATATGACTAAAGTTTATGCCCTTTTTTTCTTTTTGCATTACGTTTTACAGATTTGTGTTAAGATAAGTTTTTCTTCTAAAATCTTTAGCTTTCCAACGGTGTATTATACATATATATTACTGTTCTTGTGTTCGGAAAAATAAAATTACAAAAATAGGTACGCTTATTTCTTCTTCGTTTGGTTATCAAATTCTTATGTCAACTTCACGATGAATATTAGGATCACCTGTAGTAGGGTGGCTAGCATAGCAGCCTCCTATTCCAAAGGTCACGGGTTCAAACCCGCAGGTGGTCCTAGGCTTTTTTGAATGGGAGGAAAAATCCTTAGTTATCCCGTCTAGATATCACTTATAAGTGGTCCCGAGCCTGTGCGATGTCAGGAACTCTTTAAAGATCCCTATCCTAATAAAACCTGGATAGGCAAAATTTAGGACTCCCACTGAAGCATCGTCCGATTAGCCACAGTAGCATAAAGTGACGTTAAATAAATAAACAAACAAACGATGGATATTAGAGATTAAGCCTCTAAAAATTATATAAGAATGGAAATAAATACAAAAAGTCTTGAAAATGGGGACAAGACCCTGAAACAAGTTTAAAATAATTAAATAGATTGAAGAAAATTAAGGATACTTATTTAAAAATACTTAAAGATTCCTCGTGTCGAATAAATGAACATAAATTAAATATTTAATTAGTGTGTTGCCTCTTTTCCTAATATATGTTTAATTTCTTTTCATTCAATGATTACGTAACCTTGATTATAAATGGTAATCAATGGAATTATATCCCAAAAACTTCGTTATAAGCACGTGACCTGATAACTATGTAATTATTGTATTAATGAATAACAACTAATCAAATAAGTGTTTACACTTTGGTTATACATTTAAAATACTATCAAGTATAACTCCCTCTATTTTTTTGTTCACCAACTTCTTCACGCTACATTCGACAACCTGTTTCAATTCTTCCTAAACCAATTGGTTTTTAATTTCTCTGACATAATCTCTGGATATTATAATGTTATAGTCTGGTATGATTAATTTTTTTTTAACTTTCGGTTTTTACTTTCACATACCTATATAAGGGAAAGTATGGCGATCGTGAAAATTTTCGAATTCCAGTTTTCGACGGAAATATACGTTTTAGGGTCCCCTGAGTCCAATAATCAAGTGCCACAAAATGGTCTGTGTGTCTGCGAGTGGTAAGTCTAGCGTAAAAACTGAAATTTCATATGTAAGACTACTATACGCCCGAGATGTTACAGCAACTTTTTCACTAAAATCGGCTGACCGAAAGTCCTACTTTATCCCACGCATTTAGCACCTTTTTACGATTTTCTCAAAAACGGCTCTAAAGATTTTGATTAAACTCGCTACATCGATGTAAAATTTAGGGGACTTTAATGTGATATAGGTTTCATTCTGATTTAAATAGTCTGATGGGGCTTAAATGCAGATATTTTAAATTTTCTTCCTCTAAAGTATCTTTAATTTTGTATATTCTATAAAAATAACCATATCATCTTATTACCATTGATAAAAAACAGGTAAATATATAAGTTGAACGAATTCAATGTCCAACTAAAGGAGAAAACTGAAAAAATATTTTTTAATGCAATTGTTTCATCGCTGGGCCACTGGATGGCGCTGTCATCGCTGGACGCTCCAAGTAGTACTAACACGGAGTGTTGAAAAGACTTACTGAATTTCGTAGATAATATTGTAACATGTTATTTAATAAAACACACCTTCCTATAAAATCAAATGTTAATAATTCTTTAACAATTTATTTTCGTTTCTAAATTGTGTTTAAAAATTCTTAAATTGAAATTAATAACAGAGGTAAGTGAAAGTCGTGTGTTGCGCGCCCCAAATTTTTTGAACATAAGAGCAGTAATATAGATGAGTAATATATCGTTGGAAAGCTAAATATTTTAGAAAAATATTATCTTATACACAAGCTTGTAAAAGTTAATAAAGAGTGACGAAAAACCGATAAAACTAACTGATTATTATTTCAGATAATAATATAATAGGTTTTTTAATAAAACACATGTTTCTATAGAAATTTAATTTAATTGATTCTTCATTAGTTTCATTCATTTTTATCTTTAACTGTATTTGAAAATTCGTTAATCAATTTTAACAACCGCGGTAAGTGAAAGTCGTGTGTTGCCCGCACCAGATTTTTTTTGTATTATATTTAAATATCTCAATATATAAAAACATAAGAAAAACGTACTTTTTCGGGACAAAAGTCTGCATTGGTCGTTCTTTATAAGATATATCAGCCATTTTAACGTTATTTTGTTTTTTATTATCCTTAAATTTAATACATCAAATATATCCACTGTTATGATAAACTAGCATTTCAGATTAGATAGAATCTATATAAAAAATACAGAAAAAGAAATTTTGTTCGGAAACATGATACAATGTTGAGAATTGAATCTGGCATTGAATACCAGGGTCGCAGCAATGTTACAAACCATTATTACAGTGGTTTCCAGAAAAATGTTCTGCAGACCTTCATTCAATTCATTCATTCAATGACAAGGACCCCAACATTATAAAAATCATGAATATCTATATCCATTTCTCTCTCTCTCTCTCTCTCTCTCTCTCTCTTCTATATATATATATATATATATATATATATATATATATATATATATATATATATATATTATATATATCACAAGCAGATGCTTAGGGTAGTGTCACATGAAGAAACAAGTCAAAGCCAGATGCTGAGCTTCAGGAATTAACACGGTAGAATCAGAATGGTATAGCACCAAAATTAAATTGCAAAGTGACCCTGATATCGAAACTATGTATGCCAGAAAAGATCAAGTAGGAGGGAAATGATATGAAAAAAAAAAGAAGAAGAAAAAACCTGGTTCTAATATTTTACTTAAAACTGCAAACAATTGAATTACTAAAATCTAAAAGTGATCAAAGATAGATATTTATTCAAATACTCATAATCTTATGGCAAGTTACATTATCTTCTGTCCATTATCTTATGCCAAGTTACATCTGTATTTAAACTATAATTTTCAAAATGTTAAAAAATGACCAATTTAGCATTTGTGATTGTTTAGTAGTCACTTGTCAGCGATCAATAGCAATTATATTATATTATATATCAATAGCAGTAGAATGCTTAATTTGTTTGTATACCTTTATTATTATTGCAAGTCAAGACTTCACAAATGTTTTAAGTTTAGGTAATTTAAAATAATTTCCCAATGAACACTTGCCGACCCCCTGGACAGTAGAAAATAATTTTGGTACATAATAGTTGTTGAAAAAATACCTGCAATTTCTTTATGTGATAATTACTGCAATACTTTCCCTTACTATATATTTCATATATAAGTAAGAGAAAGCAACAAGGGGACAAGCTTGAAGCAGCTATCTACCAAAAAAAGCGCTAGATACCACTCTGAGAACGACAATTTTTCACAGGTTTTAGATACTAGTCATTCAACTCCTTTTCTCAGAAAATAATAGAACTTCATAAAAGCCTTATCAGTAATGATTTTTTTTTTTTTTGATTTTTTTTTTTTTTTTTAGCCTTATGCTTAAATTGCGAATTGCATTTGTGTTGTGATTAGTAATTTGATTATATTCCGTTCAATCACAATCTGTCAATCTTATTTCTACAAATGATATCTGTGCTTTGTAACCAAATGAAATTAAAACAATGATTTTTTTTTTTTTTTTTTTTAAGAATTATTGGAAATACAACCACGTAATTTACTATTCTACACCACACTATAGTATCACTGACGATCCTTATCTGTTTAGTAAGCTCCTCAATATACATAGAGACATCAAAAATTGACTTCCATGCTAGTGAATTCCTCATGCATGGTTTTCATAACGTTATGTATTTTTTCAGCTTATGGGCAATGGTAAGTAGAGTTTAATAATATGTATTATTTTAATCGTGCTTATTAATATTTTAGCTTTAATCATGATAATTCACAATTCCTACTTTACAGGCTGTCGAGGTAATTTGCTTTGGAATATACTCCATCATAGATTTGATTAAAATTTTTGGAAAACAGTCCCAAAAGGCTTTGAACTTGAAAAATGCTTTAAAGACTATAGCGAACCATATTCTTTTTGGTCTTGTATTTCCATTATCAGTGGTAAGAAATATATTAATTTACCATTCAATTTTGTAAAAATATACATCTCAGACTTGTCTTTTCTTCACACATTTCGGACTTGGTCTGAATCCATATCAGAAATAGTAATAGCAATCCATATCACGGTTATTCATTCTACTATATCAAACATGGAAATATTACTTTATTGACAGTGCTAAAATTTCTTCCCCTTAAACTGGGATGCTTTATTTTTACATCTACTTATCTGCATATATGTACATGAAATATGCAATAAGGGAACTATTGCGAACGTATAAAATATTGAATATGAGTTTCCAGCTTTGATTAACAGTGTAAAATCATGAAAATATATGTATGTGACGATGCTAGCACAAATACGATTGGGTTGTTATAACTTTAAATATACTTGTCCTGAAAATTAACTTAACGAAGAAGAATAATTTTCTCAAAACTGTTTTATGACAGTTTCCAGAATTTTAATTAAAATCGCAAATCATATAATTCAATAGTTCCCAGGCATTCTTTACTACACACTTCACCCCATCACTTTAAAGGCAAGCAACCCCTAAATTATAAATCACGTATGTGTATAACAACAAAATAATGACAATCCAACCTCTTATAAGAAAATTTTAACCTTCAAGCAGTTCATATCTTTTTGATACTAGGGCCTGAAATTGGATTATAGGGATTCATTTAATGGGTATGATTTTAATATGTCGCTCTAAAGTATAGTTACTTTCACTTTTTAGCTTTATCGTATATTGCGCTCAGTAGTTGGCATATCAGGAATTATTATACTGAATATAATAATAATTTTATAATTGGTCGATCAATGAATGATTTATTTTTACTTTTATTTACTATCATTTAAGTTTTTTTGTTTTTTTTAAATGTTAGAAAATGATTAATTTTATGGTTAAGAGAGTTGCAGTCATTTATTAGAGATTATTAGCAAAAATTTCACTTGAAATGTTAAATATGGTTATATAAAGCATGATTCTTATTACATGCCAAAGCTACCCAAATATTTTTCATTAAGGTAATTAATATAACATTTCAATGACATCTCACGGAACCCCTGGACATCGTCTGCGGGCCCCTAGGGAATATAAATAGTCGGAAGGAAGCAGACTTTAATGAAGAGAATTTTTTATTTGGTTAAATACCTAATTTTCAAAATTTCTTTTTTATATAGTACCTCTAGTTATGTTGTTTTAAAGGTATATTATTTATTAAAAAATATGCTTAATATAGAAGGGATTAAAGTGAAAGATGTTGAGCAAGTTTTATCGTCATAAATCCCAAAAGCCGTTTGCACTGGGAGTTGAAGTGGCTCCTTACCTCCACTTGCAGTTCTACTTTGTTTTATATTTAAAGCCAGAATTAATTTTATTCTAATAACATATTCTACCTGCATTTAAAGAATTCTTGATATTTAAATGTACTAAGTTATATTAATTTTATTCACTTTTTTCTTTCTTTTTTTGTTTAACAGGTTGTTATGATCTTGTTTTGGGCAGTTTACTATTGGAATAGAGAGCTCATTTATCCAACAGAATTAGATGATGTTTTTCCTCCATTTATGAACCATATGATGCATACATTTCCGGTATTTGTAACAATGCTCTATATGTTTACAGATGTCAAAACTGAACCACCAAAACGGAAGACAATAATTTGGCTTACAGTGTTCATACTTTTTTATTCAGTTGTGTAAGTTTGACATACAATAAGAACTCTATAATTTGAATAAAAATATTTTCTCTAAATTCCATACTTTTGATGATACAAATTGATTAATAGTAATATGTTTATTTCAGACTGATTGCAGTCCGTGTGATGAAAGGAAAATGGGTTTATCTTTTTTTTTATTCATTAAATATAACAGAAGTCATTTTGCTTTTAACCACTTATTACTTAGGTTCATTCATTAGTTTTTTTCTGGGGTATTACGTACATGAAATAATAAAAGGTATGTTTTTATTTTCTTAATGCTTCAATCCATCATAATGATTATGAATAATGTGAGATTGGCTTCTAAATAATACAATATAGGTTACAAGTTTTGAACTGCTTAATTTATTAATTCTTCAACTGGTGGTGTTAACATTGTAATCAGCTTCATATAAAGTTACTTAATCTGGACAATATTTAATAATATATTATTTTTATTCTTGTAGTTTTTAGAAAGATAGTTAATAATAATAATAATAAATAAATTCTTTATTATTCTGGAACGAGTCCCTTTAGAATAACACTTACTTAAATTGGGCTTCAGAGTCTTAGATTAATTAATTATTTATAAACAAGCTAACAAAAACCAATCGAAAACAGATATATGCAAATAAGTAGAGAATAAAATAAAATAGTCTTATTTACAATTTTGTTCTGACAGGATGGTCCTGAGATGAATAAATAAGTGGGATTTGAATGTAGGAAGACAGTTGGAGTGAAGGATAGAAAGAGGAATAGAATTCCATAGGACTGAGGATCGGATAAGGAACAATCTGTCAAAATGTGCAGATTGGTGGGCCGTTGTGTATAAATCTGAAGGCCTAGAGCATGTACAGCGGGAATGGACAGAGGATTTGAATTGTAAAAGGTCAATACTTGTATGATGGATGGCGGGATTGGATAACTGGTACAGGAATGATGCAAGAAAATACTTGCGACGATTGAAAGGGTAAAGCCACTTCAAATCACTCTAAAATTCGGAGACGGAGGTGTACCTTGGGACCCCGAAGATAAATCGAACAAAGCAATTAATTAAGTGTTTTATTTTTACTTCGAGATCCCCAGAAACACAACCATATACAGTACAGCAGCAGTCGAAGTGGGGGAATATTAGAGAGATGACGAGGAGTTTCCGGGTTCAATACGGGAAGAGATGACGAAGGAAATTCAGTTGCTTTAAGATGAAAAAGGTGCAGCGAGAAATTTTAGAAATATGGTTCTTGCAAGAGAGGGTTTGATCAAAGGTTACTCCCAGATTCCTGACAGTCGGGTAAAACTTTATAGGGTTACCATTTAGGAAGAGGGTTGGGATATGTGGAACAGTTTTCAAGAAGTGATGAAACCCTATTACAATGGCTTTTGTTTTTTCAAGATTTAATTAGTGTAATTAGTACTGGTACTTGATATTGAAAAGTCTCTGGAGTAGTTCAATTTTAAGTGTACTTAAGAACCCACTACATGTACCTCAGATCTCACTTGAACAGTTTAAAGTTGATAGAATATATCAATTCAAGAAAAACAGATTTGCTTGATGTACTGCAAATAATAAGTAAATATTTCACCAAATAATAAAAATAAAAAGTTTATAATAAAAAATGTATTTATGGGAATAAAAATATTAAAAATTGTATCAAAGAAAAAGTTTTAAACCAATGTATTATTTTAGGACACCAAGAATGGGAAACAAAATTATTAAAATTAAACACATTGAATGGAATAATAGAACAAAAAGAAAAGTGATTACTTGATTGTCCTATAGCTGAATTTATGACATATTAAATACTTAATTATTTGACAATGAATAGTGTTAGATTTGTTATGTAAAATTTCATCATTTATGTTGCATTTAAAAATAAGAAGTATAAATGTTAATAATAATTAACACATATAATATAAATGCACTAATGAAAATTAATTAATACTGAACATTTAATAATGAGTCCAATAACATATGAAAAATGTATGCCTCTCTTTTATTTAAGAGATAATAAAAAATTAACTAACGTTTTTGTTTTTTTCCAGGCATAAGATCATATTTTATAAGAGAACTGAACAAACTCAGGCTTGCCTACATGATTGAACAAAAGGAATTTAAGACTGACTGAATTAATTCTGAAGAATTAGATATATAATTATTATAAATAATTCCGAAAAACAATGCCATTAAGTTACTTATAAGAAGATTTTCTGGATCTTACTGAAGGCTTATGTAATAGCCATATTTAAAATTTTGTTTAGTTTCAATTTTCTAATTATCTCTTCTTTATAAATTTATTTATTATTACATAAATAGATCAATACATATCTCTTAACATTTTGAGGAATAGTATTTCAGAAGATGAGGCAGTCATGATCCTCGAAACATTAAGAGATATGTATTGATTGATTTATGTGATAATAAACAAATTATAAATAAGAGAAATTTCTAATCAATCATATAATTCAAAATTTTGATTTCACACACTTATATTTGTGATATATATTTATTTAGTTATTTATTAGAAAAATAATTTATTTATTTAATATTCTGATAAAGTATGTGATTAGAACAGTACAAACTAGATTAATGTTAGAAAGAAAATACATTTCAGATTTTATTTGTTTATTTTGATAAAGGCAGAGATATACTTTATTGAAAAAATGTTACAGTCTAACTTAATTGGGTTGCTGTAACACAGTGTACAAATTTGTCCACATCAAACTATTTTTAATATTACAAATATCAAATTTTAATGCATAATTACAAAACATTAATATTTTTTTCTCTCATTTTATTCTCTTACAGTTTTTTTTTTTATTTGTTTATTTATTTTTTTTATTTTATATTAATCTAAATATATATAAATTAATAATAAATATCATAAAATGACAATCTATTGAAATACTAGCTACAATATAAAATATTACTTCAATATTAAATCTTTAGCATCTAAACAAAATGTCATTCTTACCCGATTACATACAATTCAACTTTTTTTTTTTTTAATCATTACAATATTAATAAAAACAAATAACATACATGCATATATGCCCTCCCATTGATCCCTATTTTACCTAAATAAACAATCAAACTGATTGTGTTATTAGTATAGACCAGGAATTATTAGTACATGTTTGTCTGACCAACAAAAAAAATGTATACAAGTGTACTTTAAATCCTTATTACCAGGATTTTGTTCTTTGAATACAAAGTAATTTAAATATTTTCATTCATCCTTTCCTTAACAATTTTAAACCTTTTCAAACCTAGTGTATCTAAAAATCCATGATATTTAATCTCAGAATGAAAGACTTTAAAAGAGGAGAGGAAGAGAGTTGAGTTGGGGGTGCGGTCATTAGAGAGAAACACACATTAAAACATAGTGCTATTGTAATTATGTGCCGACATTTCGGCCTACATTGTGGGACTTCATCAGGATTGACTCTGAGATGGTGTCTAAAGAAGTACTTCAACCCTGATGAAGGCCCACAATGTAGGCCGGAACGTCGGCATATAATTAAAATAGCACTATGTTTTAATGAGTGTTTCTCTCTAATGATTGCACCCCCAACCATCTTTCTTATCTAATTTCTCAACGGTCAACAAAACTCCATCATTATAAAAGAGGAGATCTTTTATTAAAAATCCCTATAATTTTAAAAAAATATTAGAATTCCTGAAACAGTGGGAGCGGCGTGGTCTAGTGGATAGAGCACTAGTCTGCTGTGCTCCGGGTCCTGGGTTCGAATCCCGCCTGTTGCAGAATATTATTTATTCTGTTAATTCAGTCGGGGGGCGACCCTAGGGTATGGAGACCCTCCTGGGGCAGACCCAGCCTCTATAAAGTGGGTACCCAAATTAATTGGGGAAAAACCTGGCGGCTGAACGTGATTAAGGCCTAATCACCTCATTGCACTGCTGTTGGCCTAGAAACAGTACGAATCTCTATATGTACTGAGCCCAAGACCCTTCATGGGTTGTAGTGGTACCCTTTTTTTTTTTTTTGTTATTCCTGAAACAGTGGTTGAGAAGTTGAAAGTTATTTCCCTTTATGTCTATCCCATGATCTATATTATTTATTAAAATCCTTCACTTTAATTTAAGAAAAGTAGAAAATATAGCAATTTATTATTGAAGCAAATATTTATTACATTCCGATCTTTACTCATAGGGCTAAAATGTTTTAATTGAAACTAATTTATTTATAGTTGCAATACTTTAAAAACTGTTGCTAAATAAAGTTTGTTACTATGTGATATAAATAAATTGTTTCATACCTTCCATACCCCAGATCATCCCAAAGTTGAAATACTGAATAAATAAATATCCTACAACAGCTGAATTCAAACCAGAAAGAAAACAGTAGACAACACCACTTCCTTAATACATAAAAATTAGACGAAATCATTTTATTGATGAAAGTTAGATAAAGAAAGTGTGTCGAATAATCTTGAAATTTTTAAATAGAATATAAAAGATTTTAATGACTATTAACATATGAAAAGGGAACAAGCCCCTATTGAACAAAAACAATGAATACAAAAGGTACTAGTTTCGCTACTACCTTATTTAATTTGTTAACAGATTCAGATGTCGACACTTTATGTGCACATGCATATGCGAAACACACACATACAAACACAGTTAGCATCAAAAATGTGTAAACTTGTCGTAAGACAAATAAATTAAAAATATAGCTATAATTTCCTGGAATTTCTTTTTAAAAAATGCATTGATTTCATGTAATGATCAATACTCTAATAAATAAAAAGAGTGTGTAAAGCATATTTGATTAAAGTATAAATCAATTACTTAGAAAAATCAACAAAATGACTGCTTCCAAATTATTTATATCAGTTATATTATATCAACATTTTAGAAAACAAATCTACCTATTATTGAGAAAAATTTTAACCAGAGAAAATATTGTCCATGAACAAGAAGATGGATCCACTATAAGAATGGTTTCTGATGGAGAGTTCCCTACCCTTACAACTCTCCCTCAACACAGGATATTAATCTTTTTGAAAATCTGTGGAAAAGGATCAAGTATAAAAATAAATGTTTGTCTTATATCTATAACTAAAAGAGTGTTGAAGACAAGGGATGAAATTCCGGTGCTCCTGACCTAAAAATTAATTGGTACAATTTCATGGTATTAATCACCAATAGTATTAATTGCCAAAGATATCCCCACTGACTGTGAGTATTATTGATAAACAATATACTATGCATTTAATAAAGTAATATAGTTATTTAAATAAAATTCAATATTAATGTAATTAAGTGCACGAATAACTCTGACTTTCTCATTTGTTAGATTTTCCAAAGTAGTTGAAAATGAAATGAAAAAAAAAAAATGAAATGAAATGAAAAAAATAATTTTTATTCTGGGACAGCTAGTCCCCTAAGAATAATATAAATGTACATTAAAGTATTAATCTTCTGGCTATTACGTCTACAAAATATACATCATACAACAAATTGTACTGCATATTATGAATAAAGAAAAATAAAATAAAAAAGATGCATACATACACTTAAACACACGCATATATATGTACAAGGTAATAATGCAACCTTATAATTGATAAGAGAAATAAAATGAACTGAAACATTGAATAATAAAAATAAAATAAAATAAATAAATAGTCAAAACTTATAAAGTCGCGGTAGACTGATATTCAAGGAGATGGATAAATAGTTTATGCTTGAAGGAAGTTAAGGATTGGGATGTACGAATAGGCATGGGTAAGGAATTCCAAAATGAAGTAGCACGAATAACGAAAGATCTCTTGAAGGAAGTAGTTCTGTAGGAGGGAATGAACAGGTTCAGGGACTGGGATCTTGTGTTGATAGAATGGACAGAGGAGAGTGGAGTGAACATGTTATAGATATAGAGGGGTTTTTTGGTTCTGAAAGATTTATAAAGATGAACCCAGGAAGTATTGCCGTCGGAATTTCGGATAAAGCCACTTCAACTCGGCATACCAGGTGGAGACCTGAGAGCGCCTGGGAATTCCGAAGATGAATCTAATGAAGCAGTTCATTAGTCTCTTCAGCCTCATCTCAAGCGTCTCTGACAGTCCGCCAAACACCAGGCAGCCATAATCGAAGTGGGGGAAGATAAGAGAGGAAACTAGAAGCTGGCGGGTTTTAAGAGGTATTTGATCACGGAATCTGAGGAACTGTTTGAGAATGGCTATGGATTTTCTGGAAATTTGAGAGATATGATTATTCCAGGATAGGTTTTGGTCAAGGAATATACCTAGGTTTTTAACAGATGTGTGGAAGATGATGGGTCTATGGTTGAGGTAGAGTAGTGGGTGACAGGTTAGGGAGTTGAGGAGATGTTTGGAACCAATGAGGATGGCTTTGGTTTTGTCAACATTAAGCTTTAGACCATTATTGATGGCCCATAAATTGATGCTGTCAATGTCTTCTTGTAATTTTTGGACCATCTCAGGCATTTCAGAGGGATGGAAGGAAAGGTAAATTTGGAGGTCATCAGCATACAGGTGATATTTAGAGTTATGTATGGAATTAGGGAGATCATTGACATAGATGGAGAACAGGATAGGTGAGAGTGCTGACCCCTGAGGAACTCCATGAGTTAACGGAATAGGCGAGGAAGGAGGTTTATTTGGGATTATCACATATTGGGATCGATAAGATAAGAAGGAAATAAACCAGTTTATTACATTTTCGGATACTGGAAGGTTTCTGATTTTGGAAAGAAGGATTTCATGGTTCACCATATCGAAAGCTTTTGAAAAATCGAAGAGGACAAGGATTGATATTTTCTGTTTGTCTATAGAGGATTGAAGGTCTTGGGTTATTTTCAACAGAGCAGATTGTGTGGAATATTGGGATCTAAAGCCAGACTGGAAGGGAACAATTAGGGATTTTTGTTCAAGAAAATTATTAAATTGGGAGTGAACTATTCTTTCGAGAGGTTTAGAAAGGTTGGATAGGATCGATATGGGTCTGAAGTCCGATGCTGAGGAAGGGATAGGAACTTTGTTTAAAGGACGTACTATAACTTTCTTCCAGGCAATAGGGAAAATGGATCGTTGGAGGGAAAAGTTATAAATATGTAAGAGAGCTGGAAAGATGGCTGGGAGGCACAATTTTATAATTTTGACAGGAATTTGGTCAGGGCCGTAATCGTTGGTTCTGGATTTAAGAATAGAGGATAGTAGATCATCGGGTGAAATGTTTTGGAAATAAAAGTTTTCAGGGTCAAAGATGCGTTGAGGGATGCAGGATTGTGGTGGGTGAGGCATAATGATGGGATCAGCGAAATGCTTGTTCAGTTCGTCAGGAGTTACAGGGTAGATGGAGCTGGATTTTGAATTGATGACGGATAATTTTTTGAGGATTTTCCATTTAGATTTGGAATCAGGAGCTTGTGAAAGAGAATCGTGGAAATATTTAGCTTTAGCACAGCGTAAGGAAGATTGGGTGAGGTTTCGAAGGGATTTGAAGGTAGAAAAATCATTGGTTCTTCTAGTGCGTTTGAATCTTCTTCTGGCTGCATCTCTCTCTCTCATCAATTCTCTTATCTCTTGATTAATCCATGGTGCGGGAAGACGCTTAAAGGTGGATGTTTTGAGTGGAGCATGGTTGTCAAGGAAAATAGAGAGATTGGAAGATAGACATTCTACCATTTCGTCGATGGATGAGGAAGAGTAGATAGGTTCCAAGGATTGGTATAACGGATCAAGGTATGGGTTTATCTTTTCTGGAGTTAAGGAATCAAGATCACGCCAGGTGGCTGTCTTGGGGATTATTTGCGGAGTTGGAATGTTATAGGAGATATTTATAAGGTCGTGGTGTGAAAGAAAAGGGAGAGGAAACTGTGATGAAGAGGCCAATTTATGGGAAGAATCAATAATGAAAAGGTCCAGCCATGTGCTGGAGAATCGTGTATGATGGGTGGGTTGAAAAGGAACAATAAATAGGTCTAAGGAATAAAGGAGATTTGTTAGGTATGATTTATCGGGAGAATCAGATAGGAGATTGGTATTGAGGTCCCCGGTTATTATTACATGATTATACATTGGTATGTAGGTAAACAGGGAGGATTCGAAGGTGGTATCAAATCGGATTTGTGGAGGACGATAAATAACGATATATAGGAGAGTGAAGGAATCTTGAAAAATTTCCAGGAAAAGGTATTCGATATGAGGAGTGTCCGGAGATGGGGATTTTAGAAGGGTTTTTACCCTCAAACTATCATGAACGAAAACACAGACGCCTCCACCAGTTCTGTCTTCCCGATCATGACGGACGAGAGTATAGTTGGGAATGGATACAGAGGAGGTTGGGATAAAAGGTTTCAACCAGGTTTCAGATACGGCAATAATGTGATAGAAATTATGAAGGAAATAGTCGAGAAATTCGTCAAAGTGCGCCTGAAGGGATTGAGAGTTAACGTGACATGATAGAAGGATATTAGACATTTAAAGGAAAAATAGGGTTTGCATTATTGAAGATGTGGGAAGCAAAGGAACAATAGTAATAATAATATGAAATAAGCGGTAGAATGCTTTCTTGGAGATACCTAGTAGTATTACATAAAACAATAAAAATATATTTATAAAGAAATAAAATATTTACTATTAGAAATAAAAGAAAATAAATAAATAAACTTCCTAAATAAATAAATAAATGAAATAAACTTCCCAAAATAAATAAATAAGATAAACTTAAGTTATAACTAACTAACGTATAACTTATAGCTGTTAACATATAAATGAGATAAATAAATAAAATAAACTTCCTTGTTAAAATATGAGAGAAAAAAAATACATCTAAGCAATATGCAATATTTTTAAATAAAAAAGAAAAAAAAAAAGAGTGCATAAAAGGGAACGATTACTTCATTTCATAGGAATATTTCTAAATCGTCTGATTTGTTAACGACTATTGCTGGCTGGCCATCATCTCGACGATAACGAACTTTGCCCCCTGAGAACCACACATACTTTATCTTGGCAGCGGCCTTCTTCTGCCTCGCCAACCAGTATAGATGGCGATTCGTTGTGGACATCTCCTCCGCGATGTAAATCCGGTCGTCGCTGTCCCAGCCGAGGTGCCTAGTGGTGAAGTCCCTTTTAACTTTTCGAAGGCGAATCACCTCATCCCGAACTGTCTGGCGAACGAAGCGCGCGACAATCGACGGTGGTCGGGGATCCTCTCCTCTTGTCCTTTTCCTCTCCACCTTATCCAGGTCCTCGGGCGAGATTCGTACGCCCAGAGCGGCTCCGATAGCGCAAACAACTCCCTCAGGGGATTCCCCGGATTTTATCGGGATTCCTCTGATTTCAATGGAGTGAGAGAGATGAGCTTGCTCAGCCTGATTAAGCCGAACCTCCATTGTTTTTATTTGGTTCTTTAAACTAATATTTTCATTTAACAGCTTTTCAATTAGTTCGTCTTGCTTCTTTGCTCGATCTTCCATTACCTTTAATCTTCCGTGAATTTCAAAACTAATATCAGCCTGTTTGTTCATATTTTCCTTTATTTCCTTCATGTCGTCATTTAATTTTCCCAACGCGACTAATATAGTTGTGATGTTATCCTCCATATTTTTACTGGCAGAAGCTGTGGAAATTTTCGTCACTTGGGATTTTCCCGACATCTCGCAACTGCCACATAGCCATTTTTTTCTCGCTTGTGCCAGGTCTGACTCCTGTACATTAGTACATTTTATATGGCAAATAATTTTACAAGAGAAACACGCGAGCGCCGTCTTTTCCTCCCTCGATACATTTCCGCTGCAGATCGAGCACACTGCCATAGTGAGACGAGTGGTAGCACTGAGTAGTTAGTCGTGGTGGGGAGAAGGTATGGTGGGGGTAGCTGCGATGCTATTGCGCTAATACTAAGTCCCACGTAAACAACTGCCTTGTAATACGTACCGGTTAATAACTAATAAGCTATTACTCTAAAATCTTCAAAAGTAGAGTAATTTGCTCAGTTAATCACCAAGTGATTATCCCGCACTTTAATATTTAAAGTAAATTGTACTTACAAGAGCAGAAAGTAATTGATTAACAGGTTGAAATAACAGATAACGTTTGTAGATGTTCACTAAACAAAGGCTCAAGCCAGACTAGGATTTATAAAATTGATGAGCTCGAATGTTTTTTATCATATATAAAGTGTTTAAATAAATTATTTAAAATTAAAGTTAAATATTAAAACGTTGCTAAATGATGGTTTAATATGATGATGTATTAAATGTTAATATGAGTTTTAGTTTTATTTAAATTTGTTTGTTTTTATTTGTCTCTGAAGATGATTTTGCAATTTAATTTATGGTGAACAGTGATTCTTAATTAATTATTTGATTTGTTATTGGTTTCTCTATATCTTTAAAAGAATTAAATTTGGTGACAAATAATGCATAATTTCTAAATGTTGTTTTGTTTATTCATTTAATGAAACTTTATGCTACTATGGCTAATTGGAAGATACTACTGTGGGAATCCTAAATTTTGCCTACCCAGGTTTTATTAGGATAGGGATCTTCAACATATACCTGACATCGCACAGGCTAGGGACCATCTTTTTACGTCCCCTCCGAAGGACGGCATAACTAAGGATTTTTTATACCAATTAAAAATTTTAGGGCCACCGGCAGGTTTGAACCCTCGACCTTTGGCATAGAAAAGTGTAATGCTAGCCATTATGCTATAGGTGACCCCATTTCTAAATGTAATCGTAATTTATGGTAAAGCATTAACTTTAATATCTAATAACAGATGTTGATATGGCTATTACAACATGGAAGTGTATTTTTGTTTTTTATTAAGTGACCACACACACACACACATTTTATATTTAAATTAAGACCTCTGATTTTTCTGTCCAAGGTGAAAATAAACCTTATTTGCGTATTTGGATATTAATATTTCTACTGAAATGAAAACTTTATAAGTTGTTAGTGGCCATGATTGCATTTCCTTATAAATTAATCTTCATCTTGATATAATTTTGAGCATTTCAGGTGTCGCAAATAGCCAAAATAAACACGTAATCTTTATAGTAGGTAATCTTCATACCAGCCAATAAAAGAAACAATGATAAGCATGATATCTCTGCCAAACATTCATAGTTCAGAGATCATGGGGCAAGTTACGAATAGTAAGTTACATATATTATATTATTTATCATAGGAGCAGCATGGTAATATTTCTCAATTTCTGGGGTGTAGAACAAAATGATTTTAGTTAGGACCCTCCTCCGAATAAGATCTGTGACAAATAATACTCTATGTATATATTTATCATAATATATATATAACTTAAAGGCCATAAGTTGTCAACTATTTTGTGTTTATTTGAACATCTATTCAGCTTAGCCTTTATCATTCATACTTTATACAATAATACTTTAAACAGAACATTGTTTTTAGGTACACGATAATATTTGGATGAATTAATTTTTATGCTGGGATGTTTTGTTCCTTAAGAATAAAGAAAATGAACAGGAACGGTCCAGTTTGTCTGACTTTATTCAGATTCATAATTTCCTATTTAGCTAATGATTATGATATATATAAAATCAAAATAAATAGAAGATACAAATAAAACAGATGATAACACCAAATGACTACATTTGGCCATATAAAGTCAAGATAGATTACATATGGTGTGGAAGATTGATCTTTGAGGAGGTGGAGAAATAAATGATTACTGAATGTGGTTAGGAATTATATTTTAAGAAGAGAAATGGATAATAAGTTCCAAACTATTGTACTATGGATCTTAAGAGACCTTTTAAAGGAATCAGTTCTGTGGAGGGTATATATAAATCAGCAATATGAGTGAAAAGTGTAGTGCTGGTTCTCCTTTGTTAAGACACTGTTCAGAGCATTTTCTGTTATTGTAAAGTATCCACTTTCAAAGTAACAATTCTTGGTAGAAAAGGGTCATTTTTGATTGGTAAAGAAGATAGCTTAGACTTCATTTGTTGGTTTTTTTTGGCAGTCGCTAAATGTGTGTGGTACCAAACTTTCACGCTTTTAAACTCAACTTAAACCTCAGTATATAATTTTTCCTAGTAGTAAGATTTGCTACAAAAAAAATTATATTTAAATATATTAATTTTTTTTTAGCTTTTTTATTTTTCCTTTCGTCTTGAAGTGACCATCAACCAAGGAGTTTGTAATAGTAGAGTTTGTAAGTTAATAGAGTTTATAATTGTACTATTACAACCTCCTTGCCATCAACAGTCGATTTGCTAAGGTTATGTTTTTCTGCGGTTTCCGGAAGTTGATAGGGTTTTCTTCCAAAAAGCCTGTCGAACATCATCAAGAAAGAAAGAAAGTCCTTCTACGGCCTTCTTGTCTTCAAGGCTAAAGCCTGCCTCACGAAATTTTTGGACCACTGTTCGACAGTGCACTCTTAATACTACTTTCACCCCCTACTTGAAGGATATTTTTGACTGTCAGAAACCCTTCCGTGTTTAAACTCGTAAAACAAAATAATACGATTATCAAACGTTGACATTTTAGATTGGATTATTTCTAAGTAGGTAAATGCTAAAGAGATTAACAAACATTATCATTTGTAACAGGATTAAAAGTGTTAACAATCATATAATTGAATTAACCATTAAACGTAAACAGGTTGTTATATAGAGGAATATTTAAAAAAAAAATCATAAATTATAATATTTTAAAATAAAACTCGAAATCCAGCATTATTTCCCAGACAACCCAATATTTGGCGTTATCTATGAGTTTTAGAATGGCTCCTGCAGAAGATGTAGCTTTCTATCGATTATCATTACATTGAGTGCATTAGCAGAAGTCGAAATGTGAATTTTTTATAATCATCATATATCTAACATCATTGAAAATAAAATAAAAGTACTGGAACTCGTATTAATATCTTACATACGTTTTTCAGGACGATTTTTTTTACCAATATATATGGTAAACATAAGATAGTTGATAATAATTTATGGTGGCAGACATTCATGTGTACAGCCTTTTGATGAAAGTAGTTTTGGCCTATTTGATGAAAAATTTTCAAATGAGACTTTTTAGCCGCAGCTCAAACATCATAGGCGAACCCAGATACAAATTTTGGAAGAGGAAATGAGGTAGTTTAACGTTAAAATGTTAAAGGAATTAATAGAAACAGTTATTTGAAGGTAACAAAGTTATTCTAGGTAAATTATATGTTATGTGTCCTATGTATTTTTGTTTTAATGTTGCCAGATTTTGTTTCTTTGGGGATATTTTTTGAGGGAGAAACATTTCTGCTTCCAATTTCCATGTTGGATCCGCCATTGGCATATAGAATATACTAAAGAGCAGCAAAATACAATGAACGTACAGATACCAGTAAAGTCTAGATCATAAACATTTATATGCTCATTATAGTGACACTGAGATTGTAAACATTATCATTATTGTCATATTGAGATCATCAGATAATGTTTAAACTCCAAGGTTGTCTCATATTAATGGATTCAGTCAAGTCATTGAAATAATGTATTTTATATATATATAAATATATTATTACTGTATGTATATATAATATATGTATATATATATTTTTTTTTTTAAGATTGTAACTTCCGAAATTCCAACCAGTCACACACCATTGGTCTTAAACATATACACAACTACCAGTACACACACACACACACATGAGCTGGAGCAAGTCAATAGAAGGAACAAAAATAAGTTTCAGCCTCCTATGCAAATGGTCACGGGTTCAAATCCGCAGGTGGTCATAGGATTTTTTAATGGGAATAAAAAATCCTTAGTTACGCCGTCCTTCGGATGGAACGTTAAAAGGTGGTCCCGAGCCTGGCTGATGTCAGGTACTCGTTAAAGATCCCTATCCTAATAAAACCTGGATAGGCAAAATTTAAGACTCCCACTGTAGCATCGTCCGATTAGCCATAGTAGCATAAAGTGACGTTAAATAAATAAACAAACAAAAATAAGTTTCAATTCATGTATAACATTTTAGATTTTTTTTAATGTATTTGATGAAGATTTTTTAAAATCTTTTTGGTCTTTAAAATTTTTATGTCTGGATTTATTTTGTTTTACAAATTCCTATGCCATCTGGGTCCATACTTGCTACTTAGTTCACTCCTAAAAAGTACCAATTTTTTATATAAAAAGGCAAGACTAACAACATTAAGCAATGTAAAACTCTTATATTATTTAGCATTAAAGCTTCATATTCCAGACAAATTCTAAAATAACTTTTATTTTTTTTCATGATTAAATTGAAAATAATAAACCATAATGGAGGTAGTGATTTATTTATGATCATTAGTATTTAATATGGTAATGTATATATTGAATATGGTAATGTATATGGTCAGCACAAGTAAAGTTATGACAATTTTAGTCAGTGAAAATTTATTAAAAATGTGGAACTTTATTTTTTTTCTCAAGTATTATACTTCAAGATTAATGCATAGTCATTTTGTATTACTCTAATTTCTTTATATATAAGTATTTTGTAAATTTCTTACAAATTGATGTCGACGGTTTTGCAGCCATCCCTAACCATCATCAGACACTGACCACACTGCCATTCTTTCTTAGCCTTAATCAGCTGGGAAGAATTACCTGATACTGCTTAGTCATTGGTTGGAAACTTAATTGGTTTTTAAATAATTATCTTATAACATTAAAAACTGTAAAAATTAATTCTAGATGGAAAGGCAGCCAGACCATTGGGAATCCGCCATCTTCAGGCTGTCATCATGTTTCTGTGTATGGCTGTAAATTATTTGATGAGGGTAAACATCAGCTCAGCAATCGTCATGATGACAGCCATAAGTATCCCTTCTGATCAACCGGTAAGTATCTAAGATTTTCTTAGTCTTGCAGATCAGCTAAGTGTTTGATAAGTTTAAATGTATTCAAGTGTTATCAAATACCAACCCTGATAAAAGAATAATTCCTATACAAAGTAACATCTCAATCGTAAATCATAATGTACAAGTGATACTCAAAATCTACATGAGCAACTATGAAAACTTATTGTAAGATCACCAACTCAAAGAAATTCAAACATTCCTTCTTTCCCAAAAATATTATATGTTTAATAATAAACTGTTTTTAACTTAAAACTTGTTGAAACTAGCACTTAAATAAACGATCTGATAAACAAAAGAGATGTCCAAAGTAAATATCAAAATTGTTTGAATGCCAGGATCGCTATAAAAATAAGGATTTAAAAAAATAAGAAATAAATATAATCAATTCAAGTCTGGTTGGGTTACTATTGAAATAGAAACTATTCCAGTTGATTCAGAACAAAAAAAAATTAAGATTTGAAAAGGTCATAAGTAGCATGGTCTATATAAATTAGATCAGATTAATGATACTTTTTTCATCAAATAAATAATTTTCCTAAATGAGTTGTGAGGTAGAATATTTTATCTATTATTAATAGAAAATGTTATCTATTATTGGTTCAATCTATGCAGATTAATTAAGATTTGAGTGCCTTATTGGAGGTAAAATAATTTTTAATTTTCAGTTATAAAAATGAACTATCCAATTGTTTATGTATTAAAATTCCAAATTATTCAGTTACTAGATAGTCAATCACCTCAATTGGCCAAAAAAATTTTCTAGTATATTTTTATTATTCTAAAAAACATCTCTGTGGAGGTTCTATCTTAAAATTGTCTAATATTATTCTTAACATTATTCTCCTTTGTATTTAACTGAATAAACTTTGCAGGTTTTCGACTGGAGCATGGTCCAACAGTCGACCCTCATGAGCTCTTTCCACATCGGTTATTTCATCATGAACATGGTGGCTTCTGTTCTGGTTACGAGATTCCAGAACAAGATACTACTCTTCATCTGTGTTGCTGGATCCTCGGTAGTTACACTGTTAACTCCAATCTTAGTAATAGCTGGGGGATTTTATGTTTTACTTATTATCAGAATTTCTCTAGGCCTTCTACAGGTAAGTTATCTGATTATTTTATCTCATTTTATACTAAATTTTTGATAGTCATTGTGGATGTAATTAGTTGACCGTTGAGAATTACTGGAAGGAATTAGTCCGGGTGGCGGTCATTAAATGAAACAACTAAATAGTTTCAACTATTTTATTGTTTGCCAACGTTTCGACCCCCTTTGTGGGTCATCATCAGGGCTAAAAAGATACAAAAGAATATAATTTCAATGACATTACATACAATATTATATAACCTATTTAGCTAGAGAACGTCGGTATTGAAAAAATAACAGAAGAACTGTATATGTAAAAAAAAAAAAAAAAAAAAAAAAAAAAAAAAAACTTAATTAAAATACAATGACCATATTACAATAATGAAAGTGTTATACAGAAAAAATAAAAATGTTCACTAAACAAAATTTACACAGGTATCAATAATTTACATGAAATATGAAATATAAAAATATGAAGTAGAGTGGAGATACGTACCGCATGGTGGGAGAATGGAAACTAGGTACTGTTTGGTAGATGGGGGGTAGGTAGGATGGAAAATACGTAGGAAAAGGTAGAATGGAAAATACGTACTGATTTATGGACAGGGTCTGACAATAATGACTAAAATTCTTAATACTACCATACAAAGAATCAATGAAATTTAACTTATGATTATAATAATGATACAGGATAAAAAATTATAATTTAATTCTTGAAATATCACCTATATAATAGTAAAAACAGTGATGGAAGATGTATATGGAGAAAAACTGACTGTACCTCCCAACTTAATTATCCCTAATTCTGTTTTAGGTATCCAAAGATAACAGGGTGGAAAAAAATAAAAATGGAACATTGTAAAATACATTAATTGACAAATCTTACAGGTTGATAAAAAAGTTAAATAAACATAAATACAAGTTGGAATAAATTGAATAGTGAAGACATTTAGAAAATTTTAAATACATAAACAAAACAAAATAAATACATATATAGAATTATATGGATACCTAAAATAGATTTAAAATTATAAATAAAAACCAACAAACAATACTAATAAAAAACAAAACAATATATATGGTGGGATAGACAGAGAAAATATGCTACTTAATAGAGTTTAATATGTGGCTATATGTGGAGGAAATGCATTGTTTATCGGTTTTGTGGTTAACAGGATTGGATTGGAGGTGGATGTGGACGGATTCTGCGATTAGTCTTTTCCTATGGTTTGGAACATAATCTAAAATGGAGCAGTCGTCAAAGTTAAAGGAATGATTGAAATGTATGGAGTGTTCAGAAAGTTTTGAGGCTAGAGGGTTTCGAGAGGATACGGAGAGTTTATGTTGCGATATTCTGGTTTTTAGGTAATTTTTGGTTTCTCCTACATAGGATACATCACAATCTGAACATGAAATTTTATAAACAATATTGGAACGATATATAGGAGTGATCGGGTCTTGTATATTGGTAAAAAGGTGAGAAAGCTTGTTCTGGGTCTTTAGTCCTAGTTTTAAGGAAGGTAAGGAAAATTTAAGGATTTTTTTTATATTTTCAGAAAGGTGCGGAATGTAAGGTAGGGATCTATATAAAAATATCATGGGTGAATCATGGTCGGGAATTGTAGGGGAAGTAACGGTGGTTTTTGTGTTATAAGAATCTATAAGGTTTTTAATGACTTTTTTTGGGAAGCTGTTTAAGGTTAGTATTTTTTTAATACGTTCGATATTATTAGGATGGTACTTTGGATCAGACAAGGATAGGCAACGGTGGACGAGATTCTTGGCAACATTTAATTTCTGATGATATGGGTGTTGGGAGAAGAAGTTGAGCAGTCTACCGGAATAGGTGGATTTGGTGTACCAGTCAGTTGAAATAGAACCGTCAGTGTTTCTAGTGATAAGTAAGTCTAAAAAGGGAATTGTCAAGTTGTTTTCTCTTTCTACGGTAAAACGGAGGCGTGGATCATATGAATTAAACGATTTTAGGATATCGGGGATTTTGTCTGGGTTTATTATAAGGAAGAGGTCGTCCACGTACTTTTTAATAAATATAATTTCATTTTTATAGGTTGCGGTTATAGAGTCGAGTAAGTCATTTAGTACGATATTAGAAAGGTCAGGAGCGAGACAGTTACCCATTGCAAGTCCCGAAATCTGATTGTAAAATTTGTTCTGAAAAGTGAGATATCCGGTTTTACAACAAAGTTTTAGTGATTCTAAATATGAAAGAAGATTGAGTGTGGTGTGGGGTTCAATGATGTTCCAGTGTTTTTCTACTAGTTGGATAACTTTATCAATGGGGATATTGGTAAATAGGCTTTCGGCGTCAAAGGATGTTAGAATGTAGTTGGGGGGAATATGCAATGATAGTAACTGTTCTCGGAGGTAAATGGAATTGTTAATGTCATAGGGGTTAGTTCAGCTAAGTATTTTAAGTGAAGGTAGAAGAAATTTACTGAGTTTCGAGGAAGGTGCGTTGATGTTAGAAATGATGGGACGGAGTGGATTGCCGGGTTTGTGAATTTTGGGAAGGCCATATAAACGCGGGGGTAAGGAGTTGTACGAGATCAAGTTTCTGTACGTGGTTAGGTTGATGAATTTATTTTCTAAGAGATTTTTGATATGATGATTGAATTTAATCATGAGAGGGCGGGTGGGATCACGGGAAGATGGTGTATATGTCGATCGGTCAGATAAGAGTGAGTTTATTTTGTCGTCATATTCAGTTTTGTCCATTATAACTGTCACGTTACCTTTGTCAGCCCTAGTAACTATAAGTTGGTCATTGGATCTGAGGAATGAGCGAGTGAAGGAAAGATCTTTGAAGAAGAGGGGGGAAAGAGACGATTGAGGTGGAGGGCGTTGGAGGTGGTTGGAGATCATATTACTAATACGTAAACGGGAGATTTCCTTGTCCTCCTCACTTATTTTGAAAATATCATCTTTATAAATATATTCCAAATCCGTGATAAGTTGGGGAATCATTTTTGAAGGATTAGAAGAAGGGGTAGAAAAATTGGGACCTAAGCTCAAAATGTTGTTAACATTAGGGGGGACTGAGGTAGAGGAAATATTTTTGATCCAATCATCAGAGCCTTTAGGATACGGTTTTTTATTAATACTATTTTCATAAATGGTTTTAAATTTTTTAACGAGGGAAAATTTTGTCTGTTTTTTAGTGAAAGCAAAAATTGTTTGAATACTTGTAGTCAGTTTGTCCATGTTCTGGTCGTCTATAATAGGATGTAAAGAAGAATTTAAGGAACGTATATTGTCGTTTTATGTCCAATGAGTGTGTCAGTTTGGAGGCAAGAGAATTTGACAAAGGGACTTGACTAATGCAGTTCTCAATAAATTTTGGGAAAAGAGAATGGGTTCGACATTTTAATAAGAAAATTCTTTGTTCAGTTTTTTTGGCAAGTCGTTTGTGGAGGTTGCAAAGATTGTTAAAGGCTTGTGTATTTTGGGGGAATTGCGATTTTAGTGAGGAAAAAATATGATGGTGGTCATTATTAGTAATCACTGAAGAAAGGTGGTAAGGGGTTGAAGAGGATACATTTTGAGTCTGGGAGAAAGATGTATCCAGAGAAGTAATTGAAAGATGAGAAGTAACTAGGGAAGAAGGTGTATGGGGAGTTTTAGTATAATGTTGAGTTGGGAGGTGAGTCAAAAATCCATTACTATTTAACCTAGTGTGATAGCGGTGTGATGGTCTAGAAGAATCCAAAAGAGCGGTCGACTGAGGGTTTGGTCGTTGTAGTGGTGATCGAGTTGTTACCTCATTGGACAAATATAAAAGAACGCTACTGAACTTAAAAATTAGAGAAACCATACAACAAATTGACCACGTCAAGTCCCTTTGTCAAATTCTCTTGCCTCCAAACTGACACACTCATTGGACATAAAACGACAATATACGTTCCTTAAATTCTTCTTTACATCCTATTATAGACGACCAGAACATGGACAAACTGACTACAAGTATTCAAACAATTTTTGCTTTCACTAAAAAACAGACAAAATTTTCCCTCGTTAAAAAATTTAAAACCATTTATGAAAATAGTATTAATAAAAAACCGTATCCTAAAGGCTCTGATGATTGGATCAAAAATATTTCCTCTACCTCAGTCCCCCCTAATGTTAACAACATTTTGAGCTTAGGTCCCAATTTTTCTACCCCTTCTTCTAATCCTTCAAAAATGATTCCCCAACTTATCACGGATTTGGAATATATTTATAAAGATGATATTTTCAAAATAAGTGAGGAGGACAAGGAAATCTCCCGTTTACGTATTAGTAATATGATCTCCAACCACCTCCAACGCCCTCCACCTCAATCGTCTCTTTCCCCCCTCTTCTTCAAAGATCTTTCCTTCACTCGCTCATTCCTCAGATCCAATGACCAACTTATAGTTACTAGGGCTGACAAAGGTAACGTGACAGTTATAATGGACAAAACTGAATATGACGACAAAATAAACTCACTCTTATCTGACCGATCGACATATACACCATCTTCCCGTGATCCCACCCGCCCTCTCATGATTAAATTCAATCATCATATCAAAAATCTCTTAGAAAATAAATTCATCAACCTAACCACGTACAGAAACTTGATCTCGTACAACTCCTTACCCCCGCGTTTATATGGCCTTCCCAAAATTCACAAACCCGGCAATCCACTCCGTCCCATCATTTCTAACATCAACGCACCTTCCTCGAAACTCAGTAAATTTCTTCTACCTTCACTTAAAATACTTAGCCGAACTAACCCCTATGACATTAACAATTCCATTTACCTCCGAGAACAGTTACTATCATTGCATATTCCCCCCAACTACATTCTAACATCCTTTGACGCCGAAAGCCTATTTACCAATATCCCCATTGATAAAGTTATCCAACTAGTAGAAAAACACTGGAACATCATTGAACCCCACACCACACTCAATCTTCTTTCATATTTAGAATCACTAAAACTTTGTTGTAAAACCGGATATCTCACTTTTCAGAACAAATTTTACAATCAGATTTCGGGACTTGCAATGGGTAACTGTCTCGCTCCTGACCTTTCTAATATCGTACTAAATGACTTACTCGACTCTATAACCGCAACCTATAAAAATGAAATTATATTTATTAAAAAGTACGTGGACGACCTCTTCCTTATAATAAACCCAGACAAAATCCCCGATATCCTAAAATCGTTTAATTCATATGATCCACGCCTCCGTTTTACCGTAGAAAGAGAAAACAACTTGACAATTCCCTTTTTAGACTTACTTATCACTAGAAACACTGACGGTTCTATTTCAACTGACTGGTACACCAAATCCACCTATTCCGGTAGACTGCTCAACTTCTTCTCCCAACACCCATATCATCAGAAATTAAATGTTGCCAAGAATCTCGTCCACCGTTGCCTATCCTTGTCTGATCCAAAGTACCATCCTAATAATATCGAACGTATTAAAAAAATACTAACCTTAAACAGCTTCCCAAAAAAAGTCATTAAAAACCTTATAGATTCTTATAACACAAAAACCACCGTTACTTCCCCTACAATTCCCGACCATGATTCACCCATGATATTTTTATATAGATCCCTACCTTACATTCCGCACCTTTCTGAAAATATAAAAAAAATCCTTAAATTTTCCTTACCTTCCTTAAAACTAGGACTAAAGACCCAGAACAAGCTTTCTCACCTTTTTACCAATATACAAGACCCGATCACTCCTATATATCGTTCCAATATTGTTTATAAAATTTCATGTTCAGATTGTGATGTATCCTATGTAGGAGAAACCAAAAATTACCTAAAAACCAGAATATCGCAACATAAACTCTCCGTATCCTCTCGAAACCCTCTAGCCTCAAAACTTTCTGAACACTCCATACATTTCAATCATTCCTTTAACTTTGACGACTGCTCCATTTTAGATTATGTTCCAAACCATAGGAAAAGACTAATCGCAGAATCCGTCCACATCCACCTCCAATCCAATCCTGTTAACCACAAAACCGATAAACAATGCATTTCCTCCACATATAGCCACATATTAAACTCTATTAAGTAGCATATTTTCTCTGTCTATCCCACCATATATATTGTTTTGTTTTTTATTAGTATTGTTTGTTGGTTTTTATTTATAATTTTAAATCTATTTTAGGTATCCATATAATTCTATATATGTATTTATTTTGTTTTGTTTATGTATTTAAAATTTTCTAAATGTCTTCACTATTCAATTTATTCCAACTTGTATTTATGTTTATTTAACTTTTTTATCAACCTGTAAGATTTGTCAATTAATGTATTTTACAATGTTCCATTTTTATTTTTTTCCACCCTGTTATCTTTGGATACCTAAAACAGAATTAGGGATAATTAAGTTGGGAGGTACAGTCAGTTTTTCTCCATATACATCTTCCATCACTGTTTTTACTATTATATAGGTGATATTTCAAGAATTAAATTATAATTTTTTATCCTGTATCATTATTATAATCATAAGTTAAATTTCATTGATTCTTTGTATGGTAGTATTAAGAATTTTAGTCATTGTTGTCAGACCCTGTCCATAAATCAGTACGTATTTTCCATTCTACCTTTTCCTACGTATTTTCCATCCTACCTACCCCCCATCTACCAAACAGTACCTAGTTTCCATTCTCCCACCATGCGGTACGTATCTCCACTCTACTTCATATTTTTATATTTCATATTTCATGTAAATTATTGATACCTGTGTAAATTTTGTTTAGTGAACATTTTTATTTTTTCTGTATAACACTTTCATTATTGTAATATGGTCATTGTATTTTAATTAAGTTTTTTTTTTTTTTTTTTTTTTTTTTTACATATACAGTTCTTCTGTTATTTTTTCAATACCGACGTTCTCTAGCTAAATAGGTTATATAATATTGTATGTAATGTCATTGAAATTATATTCTTTTGTATCTTTTTAGCCCTGATGATGACCCACAAAGGGGTCGAAACGTTGGCAAACAATAAAATAGTTGAAACTATTTAGTTGTTTCATTTAATGACCGCCACCCGGACTAATTCCTTCCAGTAAATTTTTGATAATTTACATCTTTGTGATTCATCAAATAATCTTGTATATATAAAAAAAGTATAAATAAAACATTTTTTTTCCAATTGAAACTAATGAATAAAAGTAATTTTTCTCAGGGTTTCATGATGGCAGTAATTATGGGACAGCTATCAAGGTGGATTCCTCCGAATGAGAGGAGCAGGTGTGGCAGTTTGGTTCTTGGTGGTAAGATTTCTATTTTAACTAAACAACTAATGATCTAGTTCTTGTGTAGTCGCATTGATTCGATAATACACCAAATTTGTTCATTTAAATTTTGACAGTTTAGGGTTTAGCTATGACAGAGACAGTGCTGTTTTTTAAATATAAATCCAGGCAATAGAATGCATTTCTTTTAGTACACTCAATGTGCTATCCATTCTCAACTTTTTTTTTGTCTTTTTCTTTGGTCTTTGATACGGTCCATGTTTTGGAGGCATACGTCAATACTGGCCTAATGAGGGTCTTATACAACATTATTTTAGTTTGCCTAGATAAAAATGAGCTCCCCAGATGTCTCCGCAACCCAAAATAACATCTATAATAATAATAATAATAATAGGCTTAGCGAACCCGAAGGTTCGATGCCGATACCACCAAATTCCGCTTACACAGACTCGTCCAATGCTCACCATTCAAGCCCAAGCTCCCTAGATCAGCCTTAACGCAATCCTCCCATCGACGCTTCGGCCTACCTTTTGGACGCCTACCAGTCGGATCAGCAAATATCAACTTTCTCGGAATCCGCTCGTCATCGAGCCCAACAACTTTACTCGCCCATTTGAGTCTCCGCGATGCAATCAGCTCAATTATATTCACAGGATGCAAGTTCCGCAATTCCGCATTATGCAACCTTCTAAACTCCCCAGTGGCCTCATCTCTCTTTGGACCAAATATTTTACGCAATACCTTATTTTCGAAAACCTTAAGCCGTTGTTCATCCTTCAAAGTAAGCGGCCACGTTTCACATCCGTAAAGAACCGTTGGAAGAATAATAGTTTTATAAATTCTAATTCCGCGCCTCGCGCGGATCTCATTACCGCGTATGGGAGCGTCCCACGGGTGGCGGATGTGGGGATGGTCGGTGGAATTTCCTCGGAAGCTCCTCCCGGCTAAGTCCGATGGACTCGCTGACCAACAATGAGAGCGGCCCCCCAGGCTTGCTGGAGGGTGTGACGTAGGTTCGAACGCCCTACTCACATATTTTAGTTCACAAAATATCACTAAAAGTCATGGATTCCTCTGAGGTAAAACGCTCAAAATAACATCTATAGGCATTGAATATTCTTTTCTTTATTTCGAGGGACACATCATTAGAAGCGCATACGATACTTCCTAAATAAGTGAAACTATTTACTTTCTGAAATTTATAAGGACCCATTTCTACAAACTCCTGGATTCCATTGTTTGTGGTCTCACCAGTCCTCATATATTTAGTTTTCTCTTTGTTGATGCACAGTCCCATTTCATCTGCCGCCTCCATCAATGATAGAAATGCTTCCTGCAATGCTGAAAATGAATGCTCGACAATATCCAAATCATCTGCATATCCTAACAGTTGTACAAGTCTATTATAAATTGTATCATTCGTTTGGATTTTAGACTGCTGAACAATCCTTTCTAGAACCAAATTGAACAATATGCATGCTAGGGCATCCTCCTGTCTTAGGCCTCTTAAAGTCTTGAATTCTGGGGAGAGTTCCCCCTGCATTCGGACTACACAATTGGTTTCATCCATAGTCATTGCAACCAGACGTATCAATTTAGAAGGTACTCCTAACTCCCTCATAGCCTTGTAGAGTTTGTCTCGTTTGATGCTATCGTATGCCATTCTGAAATCTATGAAGAGGTGATGGGTGGGCATTTTATATTCTATTGCTTTCTCGAGGATGGTCCTAAGGCTGAAGATCTGGTTTACCATTGACCTCCCGCTGCGAAAACCTGCCTGGTAGTCTCCTACCTCTTTTTCTGCAAATGGTATGAGCCTCTTGTGAAGAATATTAGACAGTACTTTATATGCACACTGGAGTAAGGTAATTCCTCGATAATTTGCACACTCAAGTAAGTCTCCCTTTTTATGTCTAGGGCATATAATTCCTTTTCTCCACCACTTACGCATTTTTTCATTGACCCATATGGAAAGTATAATATTATAAATTTCTTTATGTAAGGGTTCAGTCCCTTTCTTAAATAATTCTGCCGGGATCCCATCTTCACCCGGAGACTTATTATTTTTCAATTTTTCAATTGCCTCCATCATTTCCTCGAACTCTGGTGGATCTAGCTGGATGGAGAATTAGATGGAGAATCCTGGAAGAGAAGAAATTTTTCTTCTTAGGGAAATAAATTTTATTTTGGAAGAGAGAGGTGGATGATGAAGTTTTGATGGGGGATGATGATGATGATGATTCCAATCATTATTAACCATCCATTTTAATGGATATCATAATTAATTATGATATATTATTATTAATATTCCTGATTATTACTTCTAATGCTAACAAAAATCAACAGGTATTAATTTTGGAAACATGATCTCTTTTGGAATCTCTGGATGGATCGGAGCTAACTATGGCTGGCCCAGCATATTCTACTTCTCTGGCTGCGCTGGTGTCGCCTGGTCTATACTCTGGGCTATCTTTGCTGCCGATGATCCCAAATCTTGTTGGCTTATCAGTGAGGAGGAAAAGGCACTCATTGAGGAAGAACTCATACTGACATCTGAAATAGCAGTAGGTACCTTTAGATTGCATTTTTAGCATGGCGCTTTATGATTAAAAAATTAAAATTGTTTTTCAAGGTTCTTCAACTAAATGGGTAATACAAACTTGAAACAAATTTGAATTTGACATGGAGAGATGGATGCTGGATGTTAATATGTTTGTATTAAGCATAACGCATACACATTTTTTCACCATCATCATCATTGTCTATCCTTTGGAACCGCTTATGTAGTGTGAAGAGGAAGTCAAAAGAGCCCTCTCTAACTCTGCCGATCTTCCACAAGGCGCCATAGATCATTCCATTGAAGTATTTTTCTCTGGAAGTCTCTTTTTACCTCTTCTTCCATTTTCCTTCTAGGCCATCATCTTCTTCTATTGCCCTCCACTTTTGCTCTATAGGCTTTGCTGGCTATCCTATTTGCTTCCATTCGCAGAAAATGTCCTAACCATCTTCTATCACATCATTGGTCGGCTTAACATTCAGATTTGGGCGAGACTATAGCCTTACTGGATCCCTTTTATTTCGATTTTCTGTGAAGTGCAGTTGGGAAATCTAATCACATATTTTTTTTTTTTTTTGTAGAGACTTTCAACCGCCAAAACATGGCTATGATTGATAACACATCTAAGATATAAGATTGTCTCACTCCGAAGGATATAAGAAGGCTTTTGTGAAGTCATAAAAGCACACTGATATTTTTCTCTCTTTTTCCAATATTTTTCAGTAAAGTATTTAATATTTTTTAACCAGAAAAATCTCAAATAGGAGAATTAAAAGAAAAAGGTTGTTTTCTCATAAATATAAAATAATGTCTAGTCATGGTGGTATATATAACTTCTTTTGACCTTTATCAAGCTTATTTAGAGATTTAATTATCTAGTTGCCATTTTGCAAACAACCAACCATTTTCCAGACAAAAAGAGAGAGCATCTTTTTTCAAACAAAGCATGAAAACTATAATGATACCTCTAAATTAGTGTGTAGAAGGTGCATGATACTGAAACCATAGAAACATAACTTCAAATTCTTACGAAAAAATGGCTGCTTATTCTTCCGGTTCGGTAACATTAGTAACTACTTCAATAAAACTAAAAAATAAGTTATTACTTCTCAAAGCCCGAATAAAATCTCAATTTATTTGGCATTACTGTTTTTTTATTTTTACTAAATCATTTTCAGAAAGACAAGAAAATACCTTGGAGATCTCTGTTTAGCAACAAGGCCTGCTGGGCTCTTCTGCTGACAACAGTCGGACACCATTGGGGAAACTGGACACTGCTAAACGAAATGCCATCCTACTTCAATTCCATCCTCCATCTTGACAGTACTACTGTGAGTAATCTTGGATATTTTTTTTATTATATATACTTATATTATTACCACCGAGTTTCTACAGTAGTAGACAATATGTGATTGAAAAACAATATTTTCAATGACAGATTTTTTTATATACTTATTATTGTAACTCACTAAGTATCTATATGATAAGGAGGTGGTGATATCATAAATGTAAATGGCAATTGAATAAAAATCAATTGAATGTATATGTTCATCTTCCCCAATTACATGCTAGGTGCCATTTTCAGAGACAAGGAATTCTCCTCCTGACCCCAGAATCAACCCATGGCTGGTATGACACATCTATTATGTGACACAGATAGGTCCTCCCTGTATATCATATTAAAAAATATGAAAGTATTTCTTTACCTTTAATAGAATAAAATGTGTTCCTTTTCGCTGCCTAGTAGTGCAAAGCTTGATCTTGGCCAGGTCCTACAGGGCTATTATATGAATGATCTCCCAGTGCTGAGCATTTTTTGCCAGTCTACAACCCAAACATCCTCTTTTTTCTAACCAGACTTTTCATCATCAGTGGCGCAATAACGCAATCAATGAGTCAGGGTATCCTCCAGAAGTCTTCTCGATCTCTCCCTATCCTGGTCAGCTGTATTCCAAATCTGACACCCACATGAATTCTAAAATCTTTTGCAACTTTGTCTCTTCACCGCAGTTTGAGGCTTCCGATGCTTCTTGATCTGTAAACTTGGTCAGACATTAGTTTCTAAGGAATGCTCAGTCTTAACACTCTAGCATTGTGCCCAGCCTACCTTAGCCTCTCTATTCAGACTACTAACGCAATATCTGGCTCTGCATATAGCGTGTAGACCTCAAGGTTTCTTTGCCTCCAGTCCACACCTACTTCCAATGGACTGTAGATAGGCCACAGAATTTTTCCTCTAAAAGACTCCTCCACCGACCTTTCTATAGAGTTAATTTTTTTTTCTAAAATTTTCTAAGTTTTTAGTAACTTTGCCGAGTGTTTTTACTAATTCTGTAGTTGAATAGAACCACTTTGAAAACATTGTGGTTGAGAGATCCAACTATACTGGAGTACTTGAGCAAGTAAAAGGGTTCAGCCCAAATAGGTATAAAAGGCCTGAAAACAAGCAGTGGCAAAGCTAGCATAGATGGAAAAGGAGGTGCCGAAAATATCTAGTACCAACTCAAGTCTATTAATTTATTTAGAAACTGCTAGATGTCGATTCTGCCAGACAAAAATATGTACTAGTAGCAGTTATACATAATCACAGATCTGCGCTAGCAGCAACAAACTGGTTAATGTCAAGATTCATATGTAAATTTCGACCCATCTAGATTGGATTTGATCATGATTGCTATACCAAAACATTCTTCTTTATTAATGCATAGTTGAGTACCCTGTGACTTATTCTTTGTCTCTAACAAATCACAGATTGGAATTTGTCTATACATTGTGAATAGTTTTAATGTATTCATTGGTTTCTGTCTGTTATTGCATAAGATTACAAAAATAATTTTAATGTTTGTTTAGAATGGATTGATAACAGCTCTCCCCCATGGATGCCTGTGGTTATTTTCCTTCTTTTCATCCTATACTTCTGATATGCTCATCACGAAAAATATTCTGTCAGTAGGAGCCTGCAGAAAACTCTGCAACACTATTGGTAAGCTATTTTTAATATCAAACTTTAAAAATGGCCAATATACCCTAGCCAAACTGTATTCTCTCTTTCCACACAACCATAAATTCCTTTGTAAGGTTTTAAACCTTTTGTTCATTTAAATTTTTAATTAAGTGAATAAATGAAGCCCAATTTTCCAAATGAGGCCAATGAGGGGTCTCCAAACTGGTGCCCAGGGACCAATGCCAATCCACGAAAACCACTCATCCTGCCCTCCATGATTTATTTAATAATTACTTTCATTATGCTCTATGTGATTTTGAGTAATTTTTCCAAGTTTTTAATGAAGGGTTATTTCCTGAGTGTAATTTGTTAAATATTAAATCTTTACTATATATAATTTTAAAATAATATTTCTTCTTCTATTGGCACAACAGACACAAATGTTCTTAGGATATAGCTAAACCAGCCTTTCCCACTGTGCTCTATCCTCTGCCATGGTTATGCTTATTCCCAGCTTTCGGAGGTCACTGCTTCATCATTCTGCCATCTGGTCTTTAGTGTTCCTCTCGAGCGCACTCCACTGGACCAAACAAGTCCAGTCTTTTGGATGCTCTTGTATCTTTGCTCACAGGCTTCTTTCTTCTGCAAGCCATTACTACTTTGGTTCTCCCCTCATTATCTCTGAGACCCTCATGCGGCACTTTTGCATCAAGCTTAGTAAACTCACCTCTTACACTAGCTAGGGATCTTCTAATGACCACCACATCATCTGCATATACCAGTATCTGGGTTATCTTGGTGTAGATGGTTCCTCCCGGGTCTAGCTCAGCTCGCTTCACATTAGTTTGAAGGACAATATTAAATAAATGAGGAGCTAAAGGGTCTCCTCGCCTCAATCCATTGTTTACTCCAAAAGGGTCTGAGGGTCTAATTGTTTTAACTCGGTGTATGTTCAGCACTAAGATATACCTGGTTAGCCTGATGAGTTTATCCGGTATTCCCAATTCTCTCATTGCCACAAACAAGGCATCACTGTTTACAGTGTCATATACTGCTTCAAAATCTACGAACAGCATCCATTGAATCGGAATCCTCCTTGGTAGTCTCCAAGTACTGTTTCTGCATGTGGAACTATTCTTCTATACAAAGCAACAGAAAAGATCTTATATGAAATTGTGAGTAATGTAATTCTTCTATGGTTCTTACATTCCATTATATCCTCCTATCTTTTGCACTATTTGACCCTTAGACCAATCAATAGGGATCACTTCTTTATCCCAAATTTTAGCTATCAGTTCTTGGAGCACTGTAGATACCTCTCAGTTTGCTCCTTTGAAAAGTTCCAACAGAAGATCATCTAAACTAGGGCCCGGTTGCACGGACCGTGTTTAACTTTAACTTTACTAATCTGGATAAGTAAATCACGGGTTAGCAGAAATTCCATTGCACCAATCATACTTAGCCCTAACTCTAAATTAAGTGATGGTGTTAAGTTAATTCACCTTCCTACCTCGATTATCCGATGTCAATGTTACCTTCTCTACTGTTACTTCAGCTTTCAAATAGTTTGTGTCAGTTTCAGTTTGTTTTTTTCTGACTATTTTCGTGATATTTATCCTATTACACCGAAGAAAAATGAACACAATCTCTTCAGATGAATACTCATCAACATCAGATGAAGAAATAATACAACTGGTAAATATACTTCCTAGGAACAAGGTTTACAAAGTAAGGAGGAATCTTTTTGAAATTTAGGAAGATGTGGAATTCATAAGAAGGTATAGATTTCAAAAAGAAACAGTGCTAAATATGATTGACCTTTTTAGTATTAATGATTTTGCATCATATTCATAAGAGGTATTATGCTACTAGTAGTTACCAGCAGGTTCTTAGCGACATAATTAATATTGATAAATCTACAGTTTATAGAATTATTCCACGCATAACAGCATTAATAGCCAGGAAGTCAAGTGATTTAATTAAAATGTCCGTAACAGAAGTTGATAAAAACAAAACAGTGTCAGATTTCTACAGGATAAAATGTTTTCTTTGAGTAATTGGTGCGATTGACTGCACTCATATTAAAATCCAGTCTCTAAGTGGAGCTAATACAAAACTATTTAGAAATAGAAAAGGGTGGTTTTCATTAAATACACAAGTAGTGTGCAATGGGAACTTGAAAATCCTGACTCTGTGCATGACAGTTGGATTTTCAATTAAAGTGCATTACGAGTGAGATTTGAGTCAAGAGAATTTGGAGATTTTTGGCTTCTAGGAGATAGTAGTTATGGCTGCAAAACATATTTACTGACACCAATTTTAAACCCAACAAATGCTGCTGAAGAAAAATCAATTGTCACACAAAAATCAAACAATCATTGAGAGAGCGTTCAGTTTTATGGAAAGAAGATTTCCTTGCCTTGCCAATGGAATTCGAATGGATCCAAAAAAAGCCCTAAATATTATTGTAGCTGTAGCTGTCCTCCACAACATTGCAATAGAAACCCAGGACATCTACAACGTACCAGAACCAGAAGATTACTTTCCTGATGTTGTTTCACCATCAGAAATTATATGTGAAAGTGATATAGCTTTTCACAGAGCACTTGTCGACACAAATTTTTCAAGATCAAAGGAAATGACATAATTTTGTATAAATTGCAATCTGTGTTATTACATCAATTAACCTTTCCCTCTTTTGTTGTCAAGTGGTAATTTATTTGTTTATATTTATCAATAAAGTCTGATTTTTGTATTTTATTTACATATTTTTTTTCCCTCTAATTCAGTAAATTGATTAATAATAAAAATAGGTTAATTGGAAGAATGAAAAATGATAATAAATAATTTGTAGGTTTCTAAATCTTCCCAAAACAGTTTATTACAATTAACTTTAAAACGAGCCAACATTTCGAGGGCCTTCCCCATCATCAGGACTCACTAAAATACATCAAAAAATTACCAATTAACATTATAAAATAACTTTTCAAATATTAACTAAAAACATTACCAAAAATATGCATAACAATGTTACAAAAAAATTATATTTACCAGAAAATCATTTAAAATTTAAAAAATTATCCATTTTTGATTAAAATTTTGTCAAAAATTTATGTCATAAAATTGGTTTGTTTTTTAAATTAACACTAAGGAAAAAATACCCATTTAACTGACATATTCTTTGGCTCCTGATGAATTAGGGTCATACTATTTACTGTAGTAAGTATACACTGATTTATTATTAAATATAGGTCACTAAGGTAAGGTTTACAAATTTTAATTTCCCAATTGTAGCAAGAACTGCTTGTGAGAGGTGTTTTCAATCTGTTTTATAATTTATGGTATCTTTTATATTTTTGTTTATATATAGATTCGATTGTTTTTCTATATCCAATATTGTAGGTTTTTCAAAATCAAAATTGTGATTAAGCTGAAGACTGTGTTGTGCAAATGCTGTAGTGTTTATATTTTTACAATTATTGCTGTGTTGTTTGACTCTAGTTGTGATCTTTTTAGAGGTTTCTCCTATGTATATCTTATCACAATCTATACAATTTATTTTATAAATAACATTCAGTTTTTCGTGTGGTAAAATCTTTAATGTTTGATAAATGATTACTTAGTTTATTATGGTTATATAGCCCTAATTTTGTCTGTGGTGAATTAAATTCAACAAGTGTTCTCTTAATTTCTTTGGATAGATGAGGTATAAATTGCATTTTTTGATTATTGGTATATATTTCTATTTCTTCCACTTATCATGTCTATATTTATCGCATTATTGATATTACCTATAATTGTTTTTTTATTATTTTCATTCTGGTAAAGATCTGTTATTGTTTTTTGTTTAGGTTTTACTATTTATTGTCATCAATTTTTGGTTTATTATTGATCAATTTATTGTTATTAACGTTAAGATTTTTTGTCCTGGGTTCATTTTTAATTTCATTGTACTTGATTTAATTTATTATTTTTTTCGAATACATCTAATAACATTTTATATACTATAGTTTTTATTCCATTTAGATACTCATTGTCTGTCTGGTTTCACAATACAATCCAGCTTCCTTGATATTCAATAGATCTTAAAATGTTTCATTATTAATTCTCAACGGTCAACTAATTATATCCATTATTGTATTAATATATATTAATCGGCAGAGTAAAACAATCATTTCAATATAACCTAACTGTCTCTGTCTAGAGGGTTTGGAGTTGTTAAATACGTCACGAATATGATGACGTCCCGCGCTAACCCATGTTAACTAACTCGAATTAAAAATTTGTGGGTGCAACTGGACAAAAACTTTAATCATGATTAGCTTTTAACCCGGGTTAGTTAACAGCAAAAGTTAACTTTAACACAGGCTGTTGGTGCAACCGGGCCTAGGTGTCTTATTATTTTTCATTCCCTATATTACCTCAATAATGTCCTTTATATCCTCCTGATACATCTTCGTCACTTGCCTAATTTGCCATTACTGCACTCACCAGCTCTACCTCCTCTGCCTGTTCATGATTTGAGAGCTTCTGGACATTTTTTTCTATTAATCTAGCACTTCTTCTCACATGACCAATACTTCTCCCTTTTCATTCTTAACCTCTGTATTTGGTTACTATACCCATTCTTGAAGGTATTAATCTTCCTAATATTTTCCTTGTTTTGTTCTTTTTTCTGGATGTTTCAGTTTCCTATACTCCTTTTGATAAGGCTTTTTGCTTTTTCATTCTTACAACATTCTTAGTATTAGCTCTTGCATCTCTATTTTATTCATGGCTTTGCCGAGTTCTTGTTTTTAGTAACCTTTTCATGTTCCACTCCTTGGTAGCTACATCACACTTTGCATTAAACCATATATTACACCTTCTTATTGTGCTTTTTTGGCAGATTTCTTTTACTACTTTTATGGAATGTCTCCTTTTTTCAATTGAGCTTCTCACGTCTGTCACATTGGGTATACTTCTTACGAGTAAAATAATATATATGGAACAAAAATATAGTGAAAGAAGTGTGTAATTTTATTATATGAGTATAACTAATAAACATTATTTAAATTCCTTATGATAATACTTTTAAATTTACTACTGATATGTTGTTTTGATACATTTACAAAATGCTTCCAATGCAGGACAGTGGGGACCTGCAGCAGCCCTCTTGATCCTCAGCTACACAACTGACCAGACAGCCGTCTTTATTATTTACACAATTGGTGTAACACTTCTTGGATTTATCTACATCGGGTTCAATATTAACCATCTTGACATTGTTCCCACCGATGCTGGTTTCTTCATGGGCATAACTAACGGTTTCGCAACAATTACTTCTTTTGCTGGAACTGAGTTTGCTGGAATTATAATAACTGATCCAGTAAGTATTGTTACCTCCAACTTGATTCAATTATTATCTTGACTAGGTATTTTAAATGTTTTTGCCTTTTAGGAAAATGAATACCAATGGCGAACTGTATTTGGCATTTCAGCTGGAGTTTTCTTCTTGTCAAACTTGATTTTCATCACGTTCGGAAGTGGTGAAGTGCAGCCGATTGGAGCTGATAAATCAAACAAGGAATCGAATTCAGGGACGCCCACTATCTCAGTAGGCATAGTCGTCGATGTTAAGAATCAATAGTTTTCTTTATGGACTGATATTATTTTAAATTTTTATATATTTTTAATTTATTCATGTATTATATCTTAAAAAATAAACCAATAATTTTTGTTTTTATGAATGGCTATTATGCTATTACACCACATGTGACACCTATCAAATTTAGATGACTTATGTACGGGAATTATCATAGTACTTACAGATTTTAAGTTCTTACTTAGTTTATTCCCCAAAAGGTGTTGTCTTATCTGCCTTCAGTACCGAGAAAGAAAAATAAGCATTAAGAAATATGTATGCAGATACACTCTCACCTAAAAATGCTATATGTTACTTTACTTAATTGAGACCTCTTTTACCACCAAGCAGTGTGAGGTGCCATCTTATAGAGCCTGAACCAAAGATCTCTATATAATATTAGCTGCCTTCTCTTCCTTCAATCTATCCCTCTTGTTAAAGGCTTCCTTCATTCCATCTTTCCAGGTTTTTCTTGGTCTTCCCTTGGCCATCTTCTCTACACTCTAGCCTCATGAGTAGCCCTGGCAATTCTGTCTTCAGCCATTTGCGAAATGTGTCCAAACTACCTAAGCTGCTTGATGACATCCTGAGCTAGCCTCAGATCCAGGTTTGTTCTGATTGTAGAGTTCCTCACTTTTTCTACTAGAGTTCACCTCTAGTTTTCCCCTTAATTTTTCACAAGCAAGCTTGGATTTGGCTCTTATGTTAGGTAGTGAGGGTCCAAGATTCACAAGCGTATGTTATTATAAAGAATTGTTATATTAGGGGTACTCACTACGTTTGCTATAGCATATTTTTTGTGCTATTTTGATAAACTCATCGAGTTTCTACAGGAAATAACTGTATAAACTAGACGGATTTAGCAAAATAGCACAGAAAATATGTTATAGCAAACGTAGTGAGTACCCCTAATATATTATTATTATTATTAATAATAAGTTAAAAATAATTTAAGTAAAAAAAATTGTCTCTCCTATGCTTATATTAATCAACTCCCAAGCCTTCTACACTGTAGAAGGAGGCAGTTATTTTTATTACTCTATAACATGAGAATGTCTCAAGAGATTGTGATCTCTTTTGACACCTTTTATCTAACCAGATAAAGTTAAAACATTTTTATTAAGGTTTTAATTATTTCCACAACAATATTCTTAACCAATTGGGATATTAAGGAATCAGGACACAATAAGATTCATTGAGGTTTTACTATTTATTAAATTTAAATAGTTTAAAATTATCTTTATATAAAATAACAATGACAAGTTAAACAAAATACTATATTTAATTTTCTTTTAAAAATTTTGATTTAGTCAAATTTTCTGCCTTCTACTCTAGGGACCAGTTCTTTAGGCACGAGATGTGTGCTGAAATTTGCACATTATGATAATACTCCATTAAAGAGAAAAATGCTGTAATATATCAATAATTTATAGTACATATATAAATTAATAATAATAAAAAAAACAAATAGTCCCTTACTTGCACTATTTCTGCCCGGTATCCTTGAAAGTAGCTCTGTGAGCATCAGATACAAGTTTATTTATACATACTACAATATCAAGCCTAATATGTTCTTAAAGATAAAATCTACAGTACAATAAAATTAATTAATATGGGGATATTTAAATATATATTTGATTAAAAACTAACAGGTATTTTATTTACACTAAGTTAAATAATTAAAACATGCAATTAGTTAAATTTGTCAAATATAAATGTTCAAAACATAATATACAATTTACATAAAACTTTAAAATAAAAAAATTAAATCTCTAATCAATGTGTAAATGACTCTGAATCCCATAAGACACAGATAACAATTCCTCACTTTAATCATATTCTTAAAATTTCAAATTTATAAAGTAATCTAGGTATATTACTTCAGTAACTTCTAGCAAATATAGTTAGTAATTACATCTTCAATAACTTATTTTAGATAGCTATAACTAAATTAATAAAATTTTGGTGTTCAAATCACTTAGTAGGTTTTTGGGCAAGAGCAATCATTAGAGTATATTCAAGTATAATCTCTTTGGTAACTTTATCATATTTAATGAATTCTTTTTTTAGCTCATCCATAAATTCATGTATATATTCTGACTTTAATTCTTCTGGAATATATTGTAGGTACGGATTTACTGCATTTTGTAAATCTGGAATCAGAATTTTAAATTTAATATATAAAGAATTCATAATAAGCTGTATATGGTACAATGGAAAGTTTATAAATTATGAAGTTAACAATGTCAACTACATAAACCTAACAACAAAATAACGGTGGAAGTAGACCTAATAGCGAGCTGGGAGAATTAAATGGTTGGGTCACGTAGTACAGATGGATGCACCAAGAATGCGAAAAAGGATTCTGCTTGGAAAAATGTATGGTACCAGAACGAGAGGAAAACCATGGAGACCTTCGGTTCAGGATGTGGAAAAAGACTAGGAAAATCTTGGTATAAGGAACTGGAAGAGGAGAGTTTTGTGCAAAGAGGAATGGCACGATGTTGTCAGGAAAGCCCAGGTCCACCTCGGGCTGTGGAGTTATGTATTGGGCTGATGCGAAATTAATGCAGGTTTCCTCTATTGCAATATCTTAATTCCAATTGTGTAAACAAAGCTAATCCTAACATTGATCATTATTATACCAAAATAAACCTTATCTAATACCCTCTCTTTCACCATGAATTTGTTTAGTAAAATCGTTTTGTTCAGTGTGTTCAAAGGTCTTGAATCGAAAATGTCAAAGTGCGATTTTCGTCAAATTTATTTTTACGAATTTAAATTAGGGCGCAGCGCTACGCAAACGGCTCGTAATATTAATGAAGTGTGGGGTCAGGGGGCTATTAATGAGTGCACGGTGCAGCGTTGGTTCCAGAAGTTTCGCAGAGGAGATTTCGACCTCGAAGACAAGGAAGGTCGGGGCCGTCATCTTGCTCTGGACAACGACCAGCTGAGGTCAAAAGTGGAAGAAGACCCAACCAAAACCACACGAGAAATGGCGGCGGAACTCGGTGTGAACCAATCCACAGTTGTACGCCACTTGGAAGCAATTGGTAAGGTAAAAAAGTTGGCCAAGTGGGTGCCACACCAATTAAACGACTACCAAAAAAATCGCCGCTTTGAAATCTGCTCTTCGACGACTGCACGAGTTGGGCTACGAAGTTCTCCAACATCCGCCTTATTCACCTGACCTCTCTCCTACAGACTTCCACTTTTTCAGGCATCTGGACAACTTTTTGAGGGAGAAAAATTTTCAAAACCAGGACGACATTGAAAATTCTTTTCGTGATTTCATTGAGTCCAGGGATTCGGATTTTTTTTCTGGTGGAATAAGAAAGCTTGTTGAACGTTGGCAAAAGTGCATTGATTCAGATGGAAATTATTTTGATTAAATATATATGGTTAAAGTAAAGATATGGCGTATTTACAATACCTACTAAAAACCTGCATTAATTTTGCATCAACCCAATACATCCTGTGTGTTATGTGACAGACACCCTGATTTAATACAATATTGTTTTTTTTAAATTAATTTTATGTAATTGATATTGTTTGCATTAATTATTATTAATGTAATTAAACATTTTACTTTACATGAAAAGCTAATGGTGAATGTACTAAATAGTACAAGAAAATTTGAGATTTAGTATTGTAAAAAAAAATATGTTAGAAATTGGTTCGTGACCTTCCATTTTTAACTGTTAAAAAGTCCTAGGGTTTTCTGCATCGGGTTTTGTTAAATAATATTCACTTTAGTGAATATCTTAAAAAGTACGATGTTTATTGCAAACATTGTTATGTTTAAAATTAAAGTACTTGAAAATATGTTTTAAAATGGTTCTTTTATTGCTAAAATGAAAGGTTGTGGAGGTAATGAAGGGGTTTTCCACATTAAGTAAAAATTACTACAAAATCCATGAAATATGAGTGTTTGAGGGCAACTGCCAGACTTAATTTGACTGTTTAACATTTTTCATCATAGATATGATCAATTACAATTAGAATTAAATTCTCAATAAATTATAACCACAAAACATAATTAATCATTGCCACTATACACCAGTGAGCTAAGCTTGAAAAAAAAAAACTCAATTCCAATGGATGAGGTTAATTTTTAATATTTCCTTATTACGTGTCTTATACCAAGTACAAAATCTACCCATTAAAGATCCATATTTTTCTTTTCCCGACCTTTTTGAGGTGTAATTATACATTTTCCCTCTTTCTCAGAAAATAATTGAATTATTATTTACACTTTACAGCATACACAATCAGCATCCCAACAAAGTAAAGATTGAGCCATTGCTAAAATGGTTTCCCTATGAAGTTTATAAATATTAAGTAAATTATGACCGATCTTGTTAGCTTCAATTTGAGTGGTAATAGAAATCCTTGTATATTATATCTATAAATTCTAAAGCCACGGAAGATCTCATATAATTATTAAGGTAGATTTCGGGCAGAATAAATTCTTCCATAAATACTCAATTTTTTACTTCATCAGCATGACGTTTCGGGATATTCTCCCATCTTCAGAAGTCTTGTTATATATTCAGAACTCCCAGCATTTTCACTAATACACACATTCAACTAGATAAATTAGTAAAATTGCTCAAGATCTTTGTCCTCAACTCAAAAAATTGAGTATTTATGGAAGAATTTATTCAACCCGAAATCTACCTTAATACTTGTATATTATTTATTTAATACCCTTAAATGACTAACAAGATAAAGTACTTTAATTAAAAACGGTTTCTCATCCAAAAATCAACATTTTGATGTGTAAAATTTCATAGAAATTGTTCTTCCTACAACAAATTATGAAGATTAAGTGCCTTATAGTCCATTTAATGAGCTCCAATTTACTCGGTATATATATTTTTGCATTAAATAGTTTCTGAGATGTTTCACAAGTAAAAAATTGTTTTTCAAAAATTCGGACAATGACATTTTGTTGAAATTTCATAAAAACTGTATTTCCTAAAAAAAATTATGAGCATAAAGTAAATTATAACCTGCTAAATTAGCTTTGATTTGAGTGGTAATTGACATATGTATGTTTAATAGTTTTTGAGATTGCGTTCTTTAACTAAAATTTTTTTTACTTTTAATAGTCGGAAATCTACATTTTGTTACTTTATTATTCTAAATATATGTAGTAAAATGTTCCGTCAATATATCTGCAACCATTCATTTTAGCAAGGAAATTTATAGGATCATTATTGAAGATATTTTAATGTACTTTAATTCTGTGTAGAATACTGTTCTCAAGAAAAATACTTTTTGAGATATTCACAAAAAAAATTGTTTTTAAAGTTAATTTTTTTCTGCTTCTCTTTCTCCCTCTAACAAAATCTGCAAAAAAGCATAAAACTTTGTAATTTTGTACCAGTTAATAAGGGAAGTGCACTTCTCAATTTCTCACAGGTTTCAGATTATGATTTTTTTTTTTTATGTTCGGATTAAAACCTAGTTTAGCTGTAACAATTGGCCTGTCTGAACATAATCATATTCTTTCATTTCTACTTATTTTAAACCCTACTTTTGACCTGGAATATAACTACTAAAGATATTACGTGATTACATTTTTTCAGAATCATTTAGGAGTAAAATAGTAGCAATGTTAAGGAAAAGAACCTCTATTTAGAAGTAATTAACCATTGTGTTGATTTTATATTCACAATAGTTTTTAGTTATTAGTATTGTGGTGACCATTAATCATGTGATACGCTTATCTATTTTTTTGATAAGTTATATTTGGCAGAGCAGTATAAATATCTCATTATACAAAATACTTATACACTAACATCCACAATATTAGATCAGGTTCTGGTTGATTATATGAAGTCACAACTATTGACTGTTCCATTCCTATTCCCGAACAGAACAATAAAACCAAATAATAATAATAATAACAAGGAGAAGTTGATTATATATAAATAATAATGTATAAATTATAAAAAATATATAAATAATCATTAGTAAATAATTTTACATTACCTAGTACGCCTTCCAAGGAAGGATAATAATGGTTTGTTTTTTTCAAGTGACAGTTAATATTATGAAAGCCAACATCTTGTAGAATGTCATGAAAAAATGACAAAGGGTCATCTGACTCATAAAACCAATGTCTTCCCTAAAATCAATCAGAGAATTTACTTTTTAATATGTGTTTAAATTTTACAGTTTCTTCCAGCTGTTGTGAATTATAAACTAATGTTGTATCATCCTGAATGATCAAGATTAACTGATATTAGATTACAAGAACTAAAAGGACAATATAATAAAAACATGGTGTGAGCAACACACGACATTCACTTAGCTCCATTGTTAAAATCAATTTAATACATTTTAAATAAATTTATAGATATAAAAAGGTTAGGGAATTAATTCCATTCCGTTTCTATATAAACTTATATTTTATTTAATAATCTGTTATATTATTATCTACAACAACGAGTTAGTTTTATCCCCTTTTGGTCCCTCACCATTGACCCATACACAGACCTTTTCACAGCATTTAGTCATTTGGGCTCAGGAGAACCTAAAAGGAGTAGTTTTGGTGAAAACTCCAATTCAAAAATTTTCACAATTGCAATACCTTCCCTTACTATATATTCTATAAATAGGTAAATGAAAGTAATAATAATAGTTCATGGTCAAATATTGATAACATTTTCCTTTTTTCTTAATTTTGGATAATATGATCTAATTATTAGGAACTTTAAAATGCTGTTACCTTTGATAATAGTCAGTACAGCTTTCTCATCATTCTGTTGTATGCATAAGGGAATACAAATGTATTTTTTTTAAAAAAAAGTTGATACACTCTATGAAATTAGTAATTAATTTGAAATGGTAACTAAACTAAATGAATAACCATTAAATTAATCAATAAAATATTTATGAAAGAAATTTTCGCATTTCAACCCTGCTACACTATTTAATTAAAATAAAACATAATTGAAATCAAAGCGCATTCATATAGTGAATTTAATCAGAATCATTAGAGCTGTGATTGGGAAAATCATAAAAAAGTTTAAAATGCATAGTGTAAGGCCTTGTTATTAATAGATTTTGGTTAAAAGTTGTTCTATTATCCCAGACCTGCTATAGCAGTTCTTACGTTTTTTCTCCTTTTCCAGTAAATGATGATAAACTGAAAGGACAGATAGATCTTCGAAACTTCTTATACATTCGAATGCTGGGCATTACTAAGTTCACAGGAAGCCCTTCTCCTGAGGTTTGAGAGAAGAATATTAAGGGAAATTTATGGACTGGTTTGTGCCAATGGAATCTGGAGGATAAGGGCAGATGCATGAGCTAACAAGACTTTACAAGAGCTCAGACATCATAAGGATAATCAAAACAGGACGGCTGTGGTGGGCAGGTCATATAAGTGGAATGACCTCAGATCAGATTCCTGAGATAGTCTTAGACAAAAAGATCTATGGAACAAATAAAGTGGAAAGACCTTGGCTCCAATGGATTGATGGAGTAGCAGCGGATGCCAGGACCATCTTGAGAATCCACAATTGGAGAGCTATGGCAACCGACAGAGAAGATTGGCAGACCAAGCTGCAGGAGCCCTTGACTCTACAGGAGTTGCAGAACCATGGATGATGCTGATGTTGTTTAGGAAAAATGAAAACAAAAAATAGAACAGAGGGGCAAAAAACGTTTCAAACTTTATAAAAGAATTATTGGCAGAAAAAAAGTTGAAATCAGTAAAAAGAACTTCACATATAAATGTTCAGCACTCCCAATCGAGCCACAGAGTATAGAGATGTGCAAAGCCTTAAAAACTGGGAGAGAGCTTTAGATTTAGAATTTTGAGCAACATCTGCAAAATACTGACTCCAAAGCCACCTTCAAGGTGTTATGAAACATTTAAAAACACCCTCATCTGTAGTAGTTTTGGAGTCACCTATAGTGACTAACACCAGTAGCTAGCATAACAGCTTTCTATGCCCAAGTTGGTGAGTCGAATTCTGGCAGATGGCATAAAAAAATCCTTAATTATGCCGTCCTTCAGAGGGAATATAAAATGGTGGTTTTGAGCCAGTACAATGTCAATTACTCTTCAAAGATCTCTATCCAGATAAACACTAGATAGGAAAAATTTTAAAATTCCACTGTAGCATGATCTGCTTAGCTACAGTAGCATAAAGTGATGTTAAATAAATAAACAGACAATTATAAATAATGTTGTTTTTTTTTCTATAAAAAAAAACATGAGAGACCCATGTACTTTAACGAATATATTACAATAATTAAAGTGGTAAATATCAAGGGATAAATCGCAGAAATCAATCAAAGCATGCAAGAAAAGAATCTAAAATCTACGGACTATTGATAACCTTGATAAATTTGCTCCATTTTTCTAACTCTCTCAACTTATTCATGACGATCAATAATGGATTGTCTGGAGTAATGAACATCAGCAAAATTTCACCACCAGGCTTCAGCAAAGAGTAAATGTTCTGTATGGCTTGTCTGTAACAAATAAAAAAAATTCTCATATTGACAATTACAACTGAATTGTCTAAAAACTGCTTAGTTAATTATATTAAAAAAAAATAAGGCTGAAAGGTTTAATTAAAAACCTGTCAAAGACCTTATTTTAAAAACAGATTTCAACTTAAACAAACAATTAGTTGTCTAAAAAGATTCTCTGATATACATATAAATAAAAGGACTCATTCAAGTTTTGTTTTTCCTTTCTTGTCTAAATTATCCTGAACAAAAGTTGTATCAGAATAGATCAATCATTTGTGACTGTATTTCTTTTTTAAAATATATTAATCAAAATATTATCAATGGTAAAGGCACTCTTTTACATTCCAACTCTTACCATTTAAAGTATCAGTATCAAAAGTCATATCAGTGACTAGGAGACAGGTTACACGGGTAAAGAATATGTACTGCATATATATACTTTACGTGATTTGAATGGCAATCATTGGTCGGACATTTGGGCCAAGTGAATTCTCTGGAATGGATTAGTATAAACTGGAGTTCTGCCAATTTCAGGAAACCAAAAGTGAGAAATGGTTCAGGACGAAAACATAAATTGTTGAGTAAAAAATATGGCTCAAAATTATTTTTAAGCCTACAATTAATTTATTTATTAAGACTACTTACTTATGATCGGTTATCCAATGCAAACAATAAAAGGAAAATATTTTGTTAAAGGATTCCATCTGCAAACTGCTTGAAATTTCCTTCTTCTGAATGTCCTGTGTTTCGAAACTTATCGAGTCATTCTTTATAAGATTATTGCAATGTGTAATCATTTCTTCTGAGATGTCACATCCAACCTAAGGGTGAAATTTATTAGTTATATATTACTGTTATGTTTTAGGGCTATCTGTGATTCTTTGAGAAATTGAAATTAAGAACATTTAAATAAAATTTTAAATTAATTTTTAATAAATTGATAATAAAATAAATAAATATTTTAATGATTACCAGAGTTGTATCTTTTGGGAGAAGAGGGAAAAGTACAGTGGCTGTGATGTCCCCAGGACCACACCCGACATCAAGCACTCGTTCTCCAGGCGTCCATTGCAGGGAGCCTATCCATTCCTCAAGCACATCTATTGCATCTTGCTTTTGCAATGAATTCGAAGTGATGTAAACTTGAGGGTTGTCCATTTGTAATCTGAAAACAGAACTATACTTGAATCAGATTTGGATCATCTCCTTTACTGAATAAATGAAACATTGAAATGGTTTTTATCATACCAAATATCTAACTTTTTGGAGTCACCTGTGGTTTTGAAGCTGGCATAACAGCTTTCTATGACCAAGATCGTAGGTTTAAACCTTGCAGATGGCCCTGAGAATTTTTAATGGGAGTAAGTCCTTAGGTATGCCATTCTTTGAAAGGGACATAGAAAGGTAGTTCCCGAGCCTGTGTGATGTCAGATGTTTTTTAAAGATCCCTATTCTATAAATCTGTACAGGAAAAATTTAGGACTCCCATTCTAGGAAATTTCCGCCTCAGTTTCTTATTTTTCACTTTAAAAACTAGGTTGTTATCAGGTTCTGACTCAGGTTTTTTTTCTTTTTTCTTTGATTTATTACCATGTTGTGACTGTATTTTTTTTTTATTATTTTTTTTTATTATTTCTATTATCTTTTACCTTTACTTACCTATGTATAAAATAGAGATTGTGGACTTTTTGAACATATTTGTTAATGTTTTCTATTAGTTCTGGTATTGGGTTGTTTCTAATTATTCTCTAGGTAAATATTAAAAAAATTGTTTTATCCGTTTTTTCCCCCCTCATTATTATATTTTTTAAGTGTTTCAGTTGTGTTATTTTATATACCTTTGTTTGATATTGGATACTCATTTTGTATATTATTTGTTTTAAGTAATTTAATTTTGTTATTTTGCTTATTATTATTAGGATCTCTAGTATATTGGTTTTAGGATATTAAAATATAAATAAAATTGTTATTTAGTTTAACCTTCTTTGTAACAAAGGTACTAGCATTCAATTAATTTATATATTTAAACATTTTTTTGTTTAAATCTTGAGGTGTGTAATAATATTGAAAATGTATAACCTTGGTTATTAGAATTGATTTTTAATTTTATTTTGTTAATTATCCATGACGTATGTTTGAAAATTTCTAAATTAATTATTTTCTTGTTGACATTTGTGAATGTATCAGTTAAATTGTTGTTGACTAATAGTTTTTTACAGAAGAGGTTATCCAGATTTTGGAATTTATTATAACTATGGGGTAGTATCTTATTATTGATCGTATTTTGTTTGAGAAATTTTAGGTTTACTAACCAATAAACAATGAGCCAATTTACATATTTTTTTTTACTTTACTATTATTCTTATTACTAAAATAATATATCAACTCTAAACATATAAATAATGAATTATTTTAAAATATTAATTAAAGTTAACATAACGAATGACATTACACTTATAAAATCTGATAAAACCAATTAGTTTTTATTTCGGTGATTAGTTAGTTGAGTATAAAGATAAAATGAAACAATTATTAAATGATAAGTAAGTAGTAATTCAGAAAATTAAGAAATGATCCTATTAAAGAAACAGTAGTAAAACTCAATACTTGTCTTGCTGAAGTGTATAAATCTAGTCAATACTATATTGTTAAAAGATTAAAACCAAATTGCAGTCAATAATTCACCTATGTATCAACAGAAACATGCATACATACATTAAGTAATGATGAGGACTCAAATGAAGTGCTTTTCTATTTATGTTAGCAAAGCTCTAAATGAGGTCACAATAAAGATTATAATTGTGAAATAAAAATTCATTTGAATTAAAAAAGATTCTAAGAAACTTTACTTTGACAATATAGATATAGAATCCTCATTTACAAACATACATATGGAAGGATGTATCATAATAATGGAGGAAAAGATTAAGATCAATATAAAAGATAACAAACTTATTTAAGAAAGGATTAAATCTATGGTTACAGTATTGTTTATCAAATATATAAATTAATTTTATAAACAATACTAATTATCTACGATAATGATTTTAAAAATAAATTTCTTAGACCTCTTCATCCAATTAGTATTATTGTGAGGACCCTAAAAATACAAAATATTGTGGCTATATATATTTAAATTCATCTTCTGATTTCATATTATTTGTATCATTTATTTATATCATTTCATATTTCAGTTCTTTTCAAAAAGGTACTAAATTCATATTTAATTGAATTTCAAACCATACTACGTTTCCTTCCATAACGTAAAATAAAAGTTATTAACATATTAAAAAATCTGGTGCAGGCAACACACGACTTTCACTTACCTCCATTTTTAAAATCATTGAAAGAATTTTCAAATACAGTTAGAGATAAAAAAACGTGAAACTATTAAAGAATTAATTATATTGAATTTCTATAGAAACATGTGTTTTATTAAAAAATCTATTATATTTTTATCTAAAATAATCACTTAGTTTTATCGGCTTTTCATCACTCTCTATCAACTTTTAAAAGCTTGTGTATGAGGTAATATGTTTGCTAAAATCTCAAGCTTTCCACTGGTATATCATACATGTATATTACTGTTCTTATGTTCAAAAACAAAAAATTGCATTAAAAATATATTTTTTCAGTTTTCTCCTTTAGTTGTTTTTCAAATTCGCTCAACATGCATATTTAGCTGTTATTTATCAATACTAACAAGATGATATGGTTATTTTTATAGAGTATACAAAATTAAAGGTAATTTAGAGGAAGACAATTTAAAATATCGTTATTTAAGCCCTGTCAGACCATTTTAATCAGAATGAAAACTACATGATATTAAAGCCCATTAAATTTTACATCGATATAGCGAGTTTAATCAAAATAGTCAGAACCGTTTTCGAGAAAATCGAAAAAAGGTACATAATGCATGGTATAAAGTGGCTCTTCTGGTAAGCTCATTTTGATGAAAAAGGTTTTGTAACGTCTCGGGCGTATAGTTGTCTTAAATATGTAATTCCAGTTGTATAGGACTTACCGTTTCCACTCGGGAGTTACCACACACACAGACCTTTTTGGGGGACTTGGTTATTTGGACTCAGGGGACCCTAAAATGTGTACTTCCGTTGAAAACTGGAATTTGAAATTTTCACGATCGCAATACCTTCCCTTACTATATATAGTAAGTGAAAGTAAACAAGAATTCTAGATTTCCATGCAAAAAATAATCAAGTAAATTAGTTCAAAATGATTAAATATTTCATATAATGATACCTATTGCAAATCATTGTCTTAATTTTAAGGTGCACCCCACACTATAGTAACCTTTAGCTGTTAAAATAATCGATTAGCAATTTAGTGATCGCGATTTGAATACATTTTAAAAGATAAGCCTAGATGAAGTATGCCAACCCAGGTTCTAAGATCCGACTACAATACATTGTAATTAAATTAGTTACTAAACTTTAGAAATACAATATATTGGGTTGATGCAAAATTAATGCAGGTTTTTAGTAGGTATTGTAAATACGCCATATCTTTACTTTAACCATATATATTTAATCAAAATAATTTCCATCTGAATCAATGCACTTTTGCCAACGTTCAACAAGCTTTCTTATTCCACCAGAAAAGAAATCCGAATCCCTGGACTCAATGAAATCACGAAAAGAATTTTCAATGTCGTCCTGGTTTTGAAAATTTTTCTCCCTCAAAAAGTTGTCCAGATGCCTGAAAAAGTGGAAGTCTGTAGGAGAGAGGTCAGGTGAATAAGGCGGATGTTGGAGAACTTCGTAGCCCAACTCGTGCAGTCGTCGAAGCGTTGGTTGTGCAACGTGTGGTCTGGCGTTATCGTGGAGCAGGATCGGCCCCTTCCGATTCATCAATGCTGGGCAAAGACGTTGCAATTTTTGAGTTCCGAGTTCCGCCGCCATTTCTCGTGTGGTTTTGGTTGGGTCTTCTTCCACTTTTGACCTCAGCTGGTCGTTGTCCAGAACAAGATGACGGCCCCGACCTTCCTTGTCTTCGAGGTCGAAATCTCCTCTGCGAAACTTCTGGAACCAACGCTGCACCGTGCACTCATTAATAGCCCCCTGACCCCACACTTCATTAATATTACGAGCCGTTTGCGCAGCGCTGCGCCATAATTTAAATTCGTAAAAATAAATTTGACGAAAATCGCACTTTGACATTTTCGATTCAAGACCTTTGAACACACTGAACAAAACGATTTTACTAAACAAATTCATGGTGAAAGAGAGGGTATTAGATAAGGTTTGTTTTGGTATAATAATGATCAATGTTAGGATTAGCTTTGTTTACACAATTGGAATTAAGATATTGCAATAGAGGAAACCTGCATTAATTTTGCATCAACCCAATAGGTATCTTGAACATAGTAGGTACAATATACGTACATATATACCGTATATTATGTAATACTATGATAATCAGTTATATTTTACTATTTACTATATTCGTTTACCGCGCACAATTTAAGTTTCCTGTGCAATGCGCGATTCTTCTTACAAGGCCAAGGCTACGCAAATATTTTTCATTAACGTAATTTAAAATAATTTTCCGATGACATCTCACGGATCCCCAAGGTTCCGTGGACCTCTTGTTGAGTAACACTGATCTAGGGAAATGAACATTTTGGAATTTAAAAATTAATATTTTAAATAAGATTCTAGAGCTAATGTTAAAATAAAATCTTTGCCAAGTATATGAGTATTAGTATAAGATTAATTGATCCTGTTTTTCTCAACAGAAATAGAACCAATGAAAGTATGTACTTAATAACACTGGTCTGCAACGAAATCCTCCTTTAAAAAAAAAAACATGATAAATATGAAGAGCGTAATATGCTAAATCGAAGTTTGCTTTCCATTTTTTACTTTCACTTACTATATATAGTAAGGAAAGTATTGCGATCGTGAAAATTTTCGAATTCCAGTTTTCAACGGGAATACACGTTTTAGGGTCCCCTGAGTCCAAATAACCAAGTCCCGCAAAAAGGTCTGTGTGTGTGTGTGTGTGGTAACTCCCGGGCGAAAACGGTAAGTCCTATGAAACTGAAATTTCATATTTAAGACAACTATACGCCCGAGACGTGACAAAACTTTTTTCATCTAAATGAGCTTACCAGAAGAGGCACTTTATACCATGCATTTTGCACCTTTTTTCGATTTTCTCGAAAACGGTTCCGACGATTTTGATTAAACTCGCTATATCGATGTAAAATGTAATGAACTTTAATATCATGTAGGTTTTATTTGGATAAAAATGGTCTGACCGGGCTTAAATGCCGATATTTTAAATTTTCTTCTTCTAAAGCACCTTTAATTTTGTAGATTCAATAATAATAACTAGATTATCTTGTTAACGCTGATGAAAAACAGGTAAATATATAAATTGAATAAATTCGATACCCAACTAAAGGATAAAACAGAAAAAATATGTTTTTAATGAAATTTTTCGTTTTTGAACATAAGAGCAGTAATATACATGTATGATATACCGTTGGAAAGCTTGAGATTTCAGAAAAAAATATTATCTCATATAGATTGATGAATCACTCAATTGATTCAAGTAATTATTTTAGATAATAAGGTAATCGATTTTTTAATAAAAAACATGTTTTCTATAGAAATTCCATTTAATTAATTCTTTAATGATTTCACTCATTTTTATATCTAACTGTATTTGAAAATTCTTTAATTTATTTTAAAAATGGAGGTAAGTGAAAGTCGTGTGTTGCTCGCACCAGATTTTTTCTATCACATATAGACATTTTTTAAAGCAATTTTTTTTAAATTTCTCATAACGTTTTTTTTTGTCTGACGTCGTTGCATTAACGCTGCTATATTCAGCTCAGATCGTCCCAGTACTCACGAAAATCGGTCGCGCTGATGAAAAGAGAGGGAAAGATATCGGCTAACGGAAATATGAATTTGTTATTGGAAAAAATTAAATATTCACAGTATACGTTGAAGATTTGTGCTGATCTAAAAGTTGTTGCAAAGTTAACTGGACTGCAAGGAGGATATAACAAATTTTGTTGCTTATTAAGGTTGATTTAGGGCTGAATAATTCTTCCAATAATACTCATCTTTTATTTCATGACGTTTCGGGATATTCTCCCATCTTCAGAAGCCTCGTTATATATTCTGTAATCCCAACATTTACACTAGTCACACCTTGAGCCAGGTAAAAAAGTAAAAACGTAAGTCAATATCTAAACACTTCAGATCTGAGCAAGAGTATTGCTCAGATCTTTGTCCTCAACTGGATTAATAATTAAATGAGATCTTCCTTGTTTACGATATATTGATATAAAAAATTTTGTTGCTTTTTATGCGAATGGGACAGTATTGCTTGAGAAAAGCATTACATAGTGAAAAATTGGCCACAAAGAAAAAGTTTGATCCCTGGAGTCAAGAATGTAAAAGAAGAACCTTTAGTTTCAAGCGATAAACTTTTTCTAACACCTCTTCATATAAAGTTGGGCCTCATGAAACATTTTGTTAAAGCTATCTACTTTTGATACTTTTGACACTCACTGTAGGTGTCAAATAAAATTATTTTGCTTTAGCTTAAGCGGAAGTAGAGGTGTAATTTGTTCGAATAAATATAGGGCCACCTACAATAATAATTTTGTTCTTGCAATCCCCAATTGAGACGTTGATTTCCAAAAGGTACTATATCCATTCTAGGAAATTTTACAGGAAGCGCGAAAATCTCTCATTACTATATTATTAAACTAGCTAATTTGGATCTTTTTGCCTTAAAATGTAGAATTATTTTTTTACTATAATAATAACATCATATTAAAGTTATGAAATGAATTTTTTTAGAATGATTTGGAACGAAAATAAATGCGTAATTAGTACTTTTAGAAAATGACCGCATTTCTAAATCGTGTTTTTTAAGGACTTGAGAATTCATTAGATAACATCAAATAGAATTTTTAGATAGAACTAAATGATGAGAATACAAATATGTGAAAAAATCAATTTCGTAAAAAATGTCCTTTAGTACCTTTTGGAAATCAACGTCTCAATTGTGTATTTAATGTGTCGTGAAAAGAATTTCCATTTACTGTAAAAATAGACATACCTTCTCCTAATGCTCCGAGTATCCTCTTGATGTGATGACAGTGAACCGAGATGAACTGACACCTCAGCTATATAGTCCATGGTGAACGTGTAGAAAGGCCTAATCGTCGTTCAAAAATAGACATTTCTTATGTTAAGGAAATCAGATAAAATCCATGAATATGTATTTACATATTTTTATTTATAAAGAGGTATAAATAACGTTGGATAAGATGAAAGGAAAATCATTATCTAAATCTATTTTAATCTGAACAGGGGAAAAGTGAGAAGGATACCTTCCATGTATTATATCATTTCGACGCAAAATGGAAAATGAGATGGAAGCGGTCATCTTTATAAGCATTACCTGCAAACGTTAAAAATGCAAAGCACCTTTCATAATATTTGTTGAATTTTAAAACAAAACAATTTCAATCGGACTATACTACACCGGGAGTCCTTTTGCATATCCACGTTTAATTAGGATAGGGATCTTATAAGAGTACCTGACATCGCACGTCCCCTCCGAAGGACAGCAAAACTAAGGATTTTTTATTCCCATCATAAGGGAGCCTAGGGCCATCAGTTTGAGCACACAACCTAGGTTATAGAAGGCTGTTATGCTAGCCACTGTGTTACAAGAGACCCCGGTCGGTGTCCGTGTATGTGTGGTAAGTCTAGCTTGAAAACGATAAGTTCAATTAAACTGAAATTTCATATTTAAGGATCGTATATGCCTGAGATGTTACAGCAATTTTTTCATAAAAATCCGTTAACCAGAAGAGCCACTTTATATCATGCATTTTGTACTTTTTTTACGAGTTTTTCTGAAAAATGCTCTAGCGATTTTCATTAAACTATCTACGTGAATATCGATGTTAAAATTATTGGGCTTTAATATCATCTAGATTTCATTCTGATTGAGAGCTAGTCTAACAGAGTTTAAATGCAGATTTCTAAAATTTTCCTTCTCTAAAGTACTTTTAATTCTGTAGATAGAATTAAAATAGATTTTCTACATCTTCAAAAACAACTGAGTTTTGGCCGTCTAGCATCAGTTACATCAACCATATAATTATATATATACATACATATATATATATATATATATATATATATATATATATATATATATATATATCTTATATAAATTTAATAAATAACCCTTGAATTGAATCTAAATAACATTTTCTCTATCGTTAAAAATAACTGAGTTATGAGCGTACATATAGATAAAATTACTTTTATTTTTATTTTTAATCAATTCCTGATTCTTAAACTCGACATTTTATCAATTTTCAAAAGTAACTGTGTTAAAGACGTAAAAACAAATTATTTGACAGATGATATTAATGTTGATGAGTTAAAAATCCTGTTATTTTTTCGCATTTAAAATTAAAATCAATTCATTCGGAAGAATTTCGCGGACGGCTTATAAGTGACGGCGGACAGATGAATTTTTTAATAAAAATAATAATACTGGGTTTACCGAACCCAAAGGTTCGATACTGATACCACCAAATTTCGTCTACACAGACTCGTCCAATGTTCACCGTTCAAGCCCAAGCCTCCGAGATCAGCCTTAACGCAATCCTCCAATCGACGCTTCGGCCTTCCTTTCGGTCGCCTACCAGTCGGATCAGCGAACACCAACTTTATCGGAATCTGCTCCTCACCGAGCCCAACAACTTTACTCGCCCATTTGAGTCTCCGCGATGCTATCAACTCAAACCAAAAATGACTCCCAAGAAAGGAAGAGGTTAAAAACGACACTAGACACGATAAAATCGACCATCTATTTTAGATGAGGAAGATGGTTGGGGGTGCGGTTATTAATGAGAAACACACATTAATACTTGGTGATATTTAATTATGTGCCGACGTTTCGGCCTACATTGTGGGCCTTCATGAGGGTTGACTCTGAGACGTTGTCTAAAGAAGCTTGACTCTGGGTTGACTGATGAAGGCCCACAATGTAGGCCGAAACGTCGGCACATAATTAAATATCACCAAGTTTTAATGTGTGTTTATCTTTAATGACAGCACCCCCAACCATATTCCTCATCTAATTTCTCAACGGTCAACTAAAATACATCATTATGGACCATCTATTTTGTGGACTTCACAGTAAAATGAGTAGTTTAAATAATGTATGTACATTGTGTGTGCAATGTCAAAATATCATTATTTACAAATCTATTTACAGTATTTTTCTTTATTGATGATTCTTATTAATATCTATGTTAGTCTGGAGGATCCTGACTCCATGGTAAATGTTGACGTAAGGCTTCTGGGATTACCAAGTGGTTGTGCAGTAAGAATATTAGAAGAATTTAATTGAAGGACAACCAAGTTAGGAATGATATATTTTTATAAATTGTGATCTCTGGCCTCCAACTATGTGGTCCGCTCTAACTGTGCCTGGATAAGTTTTTCTTTGACGCCAGTGAGGGTCCTTATGTTGAACTCGATAGTCTCAGAACATCTATCAGTCCGGGGAAGTAATGAGTTCAGTAAGCTGCAAATTTCGTTAAGAACAAAAATGTAAATACGCCCTTTATTTTAGATAAATAGATAATTTCTATAATGCACCTGAATGCAGGCTCACAAATGTTTTGGATAAAATTAATTTGGAGCATTAGTTTTTTCACTGGCACATTTTCAAGCATATCTGAAAACTCGATCAGTCCATAACATTCGGTGGGAACCTCTTTGACGAAAAATTCGTCGCAAATCTTGACCTAATGAAAACAAAAAAAAACATTAATAAATATTAGAAACTCATATCAAACTTTAAAAAAAATATATTTCAATGATATTTACACCTGTCTATAAATTAAAAAAATATTAAGTATTTTGGAACTATGATAATGGGATTGATACAAGCGATTGAAGAAACTACACAGTGATAGCAAGCAACGTTTATTTCAATCAGCAGGTTTAAAGAATATGGTTTTTCAGCCGCCTCGGATGATTATCAGGAATGGGTGGAGATTGGAGGTTGCGGACAAGTGGTTTTGAGTGGACTGGCTGTTTGGAATTGAAGGAGGTTTATCTATTTAGGGCTAAGTCTGTAACTAAGGGGATATTCAGGCCTTTATGGATCATTTTATAGGTGACAATGTAAGGGGCATTTAGGAACTTTCGGAGATTTTGGATTGCAAGGATTGGATAGCCTCAGCCCTAAACGGTAAATTAGTCTTTTTTAGTAGATGGGAGTTGAGTTTTGAGCATTTGCCAAGTAAATGTAGTAATCGTTTCCTACGAACTGTTTCTTGTCGTTTCAGTCTTATTTTGAAGATATATGAAATATTAAAAATTATAAAATAATGAATTTGAAACACACCAAAGGATGATACAAAAACATAACCATCCTAGAGATTTTCATTTCTGAGCAGTTTTACCTGTCTGAATTGTGCTTTAAACAAAATGGCTTTGTTATTTCTATTTTTACTTGTATTTTATTGTACTATTATTTAGTAAAATCATTTTTACTCCAGTTGATAGGGTTTTCTATAAAATATGGACCTCTCACCTATCCTCTGCTAAAATTAGACTAATCAAAATAACAACTTTGCATTTTATTTTATTTTAAGACCAAGTGCGTGCGCATGATTTTCGTTTGGAGAGTGTGAACTAAGAAGATTGAAAATTATTAGGTGGGGACCGTGTGGGTTGAAAACATTAGTTATTTTTTCCAAACAGTCTACGTATCAATAAATTTGAAAATTATATGTCATCCAAAATCATCATCTAACCACATCTTTTACCCTTAAAAGGTATTTAATTTTTATATATTTTATTGTTATAATTAGAATATATAAAACTATTATTCTTCCAACGGTTCTTTACGGATGTGAAACGTGGCCGCTTACTTTGAAGGATGAACAACGGCTTAAGGTTTTCGAAAATAAGGTATTGCGTAATATATTTGGTCCGAAGAGAGATGAGGCCACTGGGGAGTTTAGAAGATTGCACAACGCGGAATTGCGGAACTTGTATCCTGTGAATATAATTGAGCTGATTGCATCGCGGAGACTCAAATGGGCGAGTAAAGTTGTTGGGCTCGATGACGAGCGGATTCCGAGAAAGTTGGTATTTCCTGATCGGACTGGTAGGCGTCCGAAAGGTAGGCCGAAGCGGAGATGGGAGGATTGCGTTAAGGCTGATCTCGGGAGCTTGGGCTTGAATGGTGAACATTGGACGAGTCTGTGTAGGCGGAATTTGGTGGTATCGGCGTCGAACTTTCGGGTTCGCTAAGCCTATTATTATTATTATTATTATTGTTATAATACGCCCTACGGACATGGTCAGGGCTAAAAGAAATGCTATTTCTCTTTATTATCAATAAATCTTTTTTTATTTATTGATATTTGCAACTGTATTGGTTAATACAACATGTAAATGAGCTATGAGATAAAATACATGAAGAGAAACTGCCCATTGGCAGCACTCCAGTTGGTAATCTAAACTGGAAAGTTTCAAGGCCATTTTATTCAGACGGTTTGGAGGATTGTCAGAGATGGAAGAGGAGGTGAGGATTGAAACTAGTGGGTTAGAGTGGGAGTCGAGTTTATCTTGGAAGGATTGATATCTGGTTCGGGCGAATCTGCTACATATGGAACATTAAGGTCTTTATGGATGAGCTTATTCGTGACAAAGTAAGGAGAATTGAGGATTTTTCAAAGGATTTTGGATTGTAAGGATTGAAGATGGGAAGAATTTAATGGTTTAGTAGTGCCCCAAAGCTCAACTACGTAAGTATAGATAGGCCTTATGATGGTCATGTAGATGACCCTTTTGTAGTTAAGTGGAAGGTTAGAGCGTCTGTTTAGGAAGTATTGAAGTTCCCGAGAGCGGCGAGCAGTTTCTTGTCGTTTCAGTTTAGTGTGCGGGTTCCATGTAAGACGTCTATCAAGTAGGAATTCTAGATATCGGATCTGTTCAACCGGGACAAGAGGAGTGTTATTGAAGGATACTGTTGGGCAGGATATCATAGGTTTACGATGAAGGGGAAAGGTTATTTGGTGGGATTTATTGGAATTTGGTTTGATTTATTGGTATCTGATGTGGGATTGAAATAAATAAATCTAAGATACAATATATTACGTTACTAAACAAAACTCTTACTTTTTTTTAATTCTTGGGTAAGGTGTTTGGACCTTCTGTCCATTTTTTATATACAAATGATGATATAGTTGATGCTCTCATTGCAAGAATATACTTCTTAAAATAAAATGAGATAAAGTATAATGAAAATATATTAACTTCATCGTTAACAAACCTTAGATAACAGAGTTTGTTAACGTACTGAGGAAGCATTGTGTGAAGGACTTTGGAAGTTGCTTCTTTATAACAAGACCAGAAATAGATATATTTTTTTAAAAATATTTTTACAAAGCAGCATTGATGTAATTTGTATTAAGTCACCCCTTTAGATTCCAAGTACTGCCACGGCTTACAAAAGTCGCTAAGGTCGCTGCAAGTCAAAAGAAGGCCCAAGTAATAGCGACGATTTTCCGGTGATTTATGTATCTTTTTTGATTCGATCAATTTTCTTAACTCATTCTTGCCATAAATGTGGTTTCCCAAATCCATTCCTGTGAATAAAAGTTTCTATTTACATTTTATTTAATATTAAGGGTGTTTCAGTGTTAAATGGCCAGACTTTAGGATTGGATTAAGAACCTCAAAACAAGAAAAGAATGTCTCATGAAGATGTGTCTGGAAATGCGCAGTTAAGGAGCTAGAGTAGTAAATGTTTTTTCTTCTAGCTTCTCGGGAAACGATTTTTCGTCGGGGTCTAATAATGCTAGGTTCAATTGCTTTGTACCAAATCTTGTAAAATTTAATGACCTGCAAACTGTTAAAGTGAAAACATAATTTATTATAAAATGGATTATTTTTGAACCTCTGTGTTAACTATTATAACCTCTGGGTGTGTTAAAGAGATTGAGTTTAACCTTATGTAGATTGCTGTACAATGTGGTACTTACTGCCTTTGTTGATTATAATGTAATGTGTTTTGGTAATTAAAAGTGTAAAAATTAACAGTGAGTGTTTTATTAGAAAATACCTAAACACAAACTTTATTAAAGATATTTTGCCAAAAAATTTAAATCTGAGAAGCTTGAACCTTATAATGCCTTAAAACATTTCCGACTCAAGCACCTCAACTGCGCACTTCCGGACACATGTCCACAGAATTTTTTCTTCTTTTGAGGTCCGAAATCCAGTCCTGAATTCTGACCACCTAACCCTGAAACACCGTGTATATTGAGGACGAACTACTTACCAAGAATAAGCGCATCTAAAAGTATGAGGAATTCTTTGAATCGTTTCAAATTCATATTATCTGTGATTCCACAGCTGGCTAGAAGACGGACGGTTTGGTCGATAGAATGGAACTGTAACAAAATTAGCGCCGAACTACAATACAAATAATATTCCTCAATAATAGGAATACAAAGCGAATCAATGCTCTCCATTTTTATTTTCCAATTTGGTTTTTCCGTTTGGGTGATTGGTAAAAGTATTTTTTGGTTCTGCAGCTATTAAATGCTATCAGCAACAGCTATTAGAACTTGTTTATACTAAAAGTGATTAGATAGAAGGGTAGGGAGCAAGGTGTTTACATACAAAATTTAAAAGGTGCAAGCCCGCACAACATATTTTTTCGACATCATTGGTTCTTTTTATATGATTTTTATAGACGCGTTACTAGTCTTTTGAGATGAAAAATCAATAAATAAATAAAAACTGGCCACCTTTTTTCGGACAAACAAGAAACGTATTAGAAACGAAAAGGACTGGGTTTATCAAGATGCATGATGTAAATAAGAACTGTTTACTTGGAATTGAAAAAAAAATATATTACAAAGGTATTAGTAACATGCAGAATGCACAAATAAATAATTAATTCATTTGACTATTTCTTTATATTAACTAATTAAATTCACATCAATAATATATAATAATGTTTTGTCATGCATTATATTAGGGTGTTCTATAAGTTTCTACCTTGTTTTCTTACATAACACCTTTTTTTTTATCAGCCAGGTAAACTGGACGGGTTAAGCTGCAGGTAACAAACTTAATTTACCCAGAGTGGGAAGGTCAAGATTCATTCCGCGTAACAGTCACGAAATAATTTCAATCTTTGAGCCAGTGCCGTATGAGTTAAAGGTTGTTTAGGAGAGTGTAAGTACCTGGACAACTGAACCCGCCGAGCTGTAGAGGCTGCCTAAAGTTGTCCCACTTGTCGGCTTGAAAGCAGTAATCGTACCACAATATTCCATCTCATGACAAACAGCCGCCAACAACATACAGAAACACTCCATTGACCTAAAGTCAACGTTTATTTATATTATGTGAATTTAATTATTATAATTATAACAATACACATTAAATATTAAAACAAACTAGTATTTTCTTCGGCGTCTCTAGTATAAATAATGAGGTACATCAATATATTTTTTTCGTGAAAAGAACTACATTAAAAAAAAAAAATAATATAGCGAAGTCGGCTCAACGAGCTTTATGAACACCTATGTAGACTACCTGTTGACTGCTGGTCAAATAGAAATAAATCCTCAACAAGACTTAAGACGCAGGTCACATTTTCGGAAAAAGTAATATGTTTAAGAAAAAACAGGCTTATTACCTGCTCCAAGAGCACAACTTTCTCTAATGTCACTCAGGATTCTTCTAAAGATAGCACTTTACTAGCTCCATCTTATGAGACCCATTAAACAAGAAGGGACTATACGAGCTACTATAGGCTCTTGAAACCATAACTCCAGCCTTTCCTGGATCCTTATGTACACCGACGGTTCAGCAGAAAAATGCAAGACGTACTCGCGTGCTCTCCCAAATATAGTTGCAAAGAATATTATCTTTTAGAGGATTTTCAGGTGGCCACCATTGCAGATACGCAACTTAAACACAATGTATCTCAAAATAATGACATCATCAACTGTCACTTAAAATTGAATAACTGCTTCAACTGGGTATGGAGGTGATATTCCAGTGGATACCAAGCAACTCTGGAGAAAGAAATGGCTGACAAGCTCGCCAAAGAAGGTGCTACTTCAGAGCTGTCAAAAAAATCAAATTTCTTATCCTAAAGCTATGGAAGAAGTGAAGTTGGCAAATCGTGCTTTACTAGTAGATTCAACCAGCACTCGGTCAAGCTGCTTATCGAGGAAGAACAAGTATCGTTGGATTTACTGAGAAGAGATGCTCTTGCACGGTTCCGAAGGATTACCGGTTACATCATCATCTGGAGAACTACTTGCATCGGATCGGAGTGGTGGATTCTCCACTTTGTTGCATATGTGAAGTGTAAAATGGATGCAGCATATCTTGAAGTGTACTCCTAGCGTTTGACAATATAAGACGAAACTCCATCAAGATCGGAGTGATGCTGGGCTGCGAAATGACATCCCTTATGGGAAATATACGAGTGACTTTGGACCAGACTATACTATATGCTTTACAGAATCAGTTAGCTTAGGATTAGTTTTTACAATACCTCCAGTTTATCGAAAATAATACCGATATTTCATTACTTCCAAATATACTCCTAGTATTTTGGTATGTCATTTAATATTACAATTATCATTGTTAAGAATTGGGAAATACTAATTTAGAATATGATTTCTCTGATATATATATATATATATATCGTTAATATTAAGTTAAGACGCAAGGGGGCTCTATTTAGGTAAAAGGGATTAAGCGTTAGTGACCGCTCGGGAGGCAGTGCGCTGAGAGCTACGGGAGAGACTGCTCGCCTTAATCGCTTTCGCAAATGTCCTCGCTCTCGCCGTCATCACCGCATGCAATCGTCCTCGCTGTCGTCGCTAGAAGTTACCATAAGTACTCTTTGTGTTTTCTCTAGAAGTTGATTTTTATTTGTTTCATTTTTGTTTTTCTCAATATATGTGTAAAACAAAGATGGTTATATTATTAAAAAACCTTAATGAGACCTAGATAAATAATAGGGATTCGGCGACTTAACGGCGTAATTAACGATTGGGTTTTAGCTGCGAGCAATTAAGCTGTCGCCCCTCTCCCCAATCATCATAAAAAGTTACCTCATTTAAAGTTACAACATTACGTAAATTTACTTACGAAATAGTATCGCTATGAAGAATGTTTTCTTTTTTTACAAGAGTATAGGCAAAATGCAAGGTGTTGAAAGCATGTCCCCAACCATGGAAGGGAAACTCTTGATGTCTGTTCCTGACATGCAGGAGAAATCTATAATAAAACTTTGATGGAATTAATAGGTAATAATTTAAAAATCTTGAAAATTTTACGCAATAGTATCGTTTATCGCATATTCAAACAACAATATAAACAAATATTAAGTGTGTTCATTCACATGACTTTCCTCAAAGCTTTGGTTGTTAATCCTATTCTAAATTGCTCCTTAATATTACATAATATCTATCATATATGCTTGTTAGAGGCATTACAAAAATAATGAGTACGAATAAGTGCATTTATTTGAAGATTGATCTACATCTTTGCGTACATATACATACACACACACACACACACACACACACACACACCACACACACACACACACACATATGCATACATTTTACACTCGATTATAAGATCGAGGTTTAAGTAGGGGAATAAGCAGTCGATGCTCGAACGAGGAAGGTTTTACGGATAGAGATGGGCAATGATTTCAAAAAGGTTGAGGAACGAACGAGAAAGGATTTGTGAAAAAAACATCATTATTGATGGAGTATAAATAATTCTGGTGTTGAAGGAGTGGATAGATGATACGAAGGATGAACAGTTCAATTATATAGAAAGATTCATTTTTAGGGTTTGATAGTTGAATGAACAACAGAATTATTTTCGTTTGAGAGAAGGATAAAACCGATTTTAAGATGGAGCCAGAGATATGATGACGTCTGCTGCCTCCAAAGATAAATGTTACAAACGATTTTTAAAGGTAAGAATTAAAGTAACCTGTAGAACTGTTAAAGGATCGAAATGGATTTTTGAGATATTTCGGATATAAGGTTATTTTTTGTTAAATATGGCAACAAGGTTTTCGAATGGGATATTTTATCGATAAACAACAGCGGAAAGTAAGAAAGGGGATTCAAGAGTGGTTTGTGGTCAACCAGGACAGCTTTAGTTTTACCTCTGTAACATGTGAGCTGTAACATGTTTGTTTTTTCGTGTTATTTCGCGGGATGCCTCTATTATATCAGTAGGATAGAAAGAAAGTTACATTAGGTAGATCCTCTGCATAATGATGGTATTGACAATTATAAATGATTTGACAACGAATCCGATTGGTCATAAATTGAACCGATATCAGAAGTTTTCAAGCTTCTCGCGGAAGTTATTTCATACCTGTATAGTTTAAGTATCTTCAAGGAAAGTACTTTATGCAAGGTTCGCCGTTTGTACTATAAAAGTAGTTAGTAACAAACCTGAGGAAAGCTGAACGGTCTATGTCAATCTTCTGCAGCAGATCGAGGTCCTCAAACATGTGGAGGCAGGTACACATATTGTGCTCCTCCGGCAACGAGGAAGGGATGAGCATGTAATCCACAAGGCGTGAGTAGTCGTGTCGATAGGCGCAGTTTTCAATCGAATACACTTCGCAATCTTCCAATTCCTAACAAATGAATTTTTATTTTTCATGATTGAGGAAACGCCAGATGCATTTATATGCTACTATAATTAGGCAGTTATGAATAGAATTTATATACCTATAAATATATAGATGTTGGCTTACTAGAGCAAATAATGTATATACCATTATTTCTATATACTTTGTATAAGTTTATATACTAATAATGAATTCACATTAAATTTGCTTTACAGAATAGTATCGATGGGTCAACATTTCTGAGCTGAGAATTCCTTGTAGATAAAAGAATGAAGAGTGAAAGATCACCTGTGGTTTAGTGGCTAGCATGATAACCTTCAACGACTAAGGTCGCGGGTTCAAACCTGGTAGATGAGTCTAGGATTTCTTTATAGGGTAAACACGGCTTGATTTTTGAACACGGCATGCTGAATATACTTGTTTTCTGAACAATATTTTCATATAATGCGTAGAGGGTAGGGATACGCAAAGGAGCTTTGAGTACTAAGAAGCCTTCACAAAAATCCGCTTTAAAAATTATTAAGGATCATTCATAATTAATAAATTTAAAAAAATTATGATTATTTAATTTACGATGGACTCAGAATCCCAAAGTAATAAACTTTTAATTGGTCAAATTGAAGTTTTTAAAACATAAATGACACTACATTCAAATTACCCATGCGATTCAAGGCGGTTCAATGTTCTAAAATAAATGAACTTACAAAAGAATAATTTATTTAAATGGTTACCTTCGAAGATTCTAGCATAAATAAATCGATTAGATTCCTCCTGCTATAATCATCTCGATGCTTCTTGGTAAGTAGAGCCATGTAGAGCTGGATGCCTAAGAGCTGGCCGAGGCACTCGCAGTGGCACAGGTCCGCTGCGCTAAACATGTTGCAGTTGGTCTTGTTGAACACTTCCACTACACCGTACACCCTCCCGTACAACATTAGTGGGAAGCCCAATACGTTCCTGTACGACAAATATATAATCGAGCTAATTGGCAGAGACATAAATAATCTTATGAGAGGTTTTATCTTAATGCTAAGCTAACTCTATCTTGTACATTAATCTCTTATTATTCAGTTTTGTCTTGTTTGTTCGTTTAACGTCACTTAATACTACTGTGGCTAATCGGACAATGCATACAGTGGAAGTCCTAAATTTTGCCTATCAAGGGTTAATTAGGATAGGGATCTTTAACGAGTACCTGACATCGCACAGGCTCGGGACAACCTTTTACGTCCCCTCCGATGGACGGCATAACTAAGGATTTTTTACTCCCCTTAAAAAATCCTAGGACGGCCTGCGGGTTTGAACCCGTGACCTTTTGTCTTTTGTTTTAACAACCTATAATCTACAAATGATTAATTAAACTCAAATCAGGCCTGCCATCTAATGAAAGTTGTATATTACCTTTTAAAAAACATCCTCCTCCGATAGCATCCGCCAGTTGACTTTATATAGTGAACTAACTGCATCTCCATTTACGCACCTGGAGTAGGATTCGTGCATCTTCTTCAGCGGTTTCAATCCACCTCAGGTTCGGTCTCTCCACTCTTCATAGGTTATAGATATCATGGATGAGAATCTTCATGTGTATCAGCATTTCCTCCAATCTTTTATGTGTTCAAAAATCTTTCTCAAAATTATTCTCATATATTTCTCATCAATCAATTTGTTATAGTCTAGGCCCTTGAATCTGTACACACTAACAACTATCTCGTAGAGCAAAACTTTTTTGTGTTATTTTAGAGGAACCTGCTACTAAATATAAGTTCATATAACTAATGTAGGGCATATTAGTCTTCTGACAACATACATCCAAACCTTAGCTGGAAAGTTTTTAAGTATTCATTCCCATCTTCTTCCTCCTTCATCCTGTTAGATGGTCACGTACTTTGGCAGTAATAGAAAGAAATCAGTAGCCCTCCTGAGTTTCTCTAAAGTCCCATATAGCTTGGCTTCCAAATATCCCGACTCTGGCCTAATCTTCCACCGAGCCTCATAAAAAAGGCACAGTTCTGAAGAACATGTAGAAGAAGAAGTACTTGTGGAGGGAGAGAGGAAACTACTGAATTTCCGCTTTCTTCCCCTCCCTCCACAAGTACACACACCGCAAGGACTGTTACCTATTTTAAACCTCCTGTAAAGTTGAGCGTTTAGTCTGTTCAGATTAGTCCTAGGTTTGAATTTTCCTTCCCTTCTTTTCTCGCTTCTACTCGCATATTCTTAGCATTTTGTAAATTGATAATAATTGTAAGGCCAAATTTCTTTTTCCGAGATCGTCTGCATGAATTTGAAACAACTTTTAAGTGCCGCTCTGCCCTCTAATCTAGATTCCTAATGTTTTTCTACTTTAGCGAGGTTGAATAGTAAGCATGCTCACTGGCACACACCTATGCCTATGTTTCAGGGAGATCTCATTGAATTTTAATCACGCACTTTCATTATTTCATTGTGATTTATACAAGGCGAACATCTCATTTATTTATTGGAGCCATAACTGCTTTATAACAATGGTATGGAAACAGGGAACAAGAGTCTTGTAGTCCCTTATAAATAAGTTATATCAATAAATAAAATTTTGATGAAATATATAACCATTATATTGAATAATAAGGTAGATAAAGGATATCATAGAAGATGCAACGACCTTTCTCAGTGTTAGGGACTGGAGAAATGCTGCGCAAGATAGAGCCAACTAGCGGAGGCTACTGGAGGCGGCCCGGACTATGCTGTTGCGCTAGATGATAATGATGATTGAACAATAAAAGTACTCATAAATGCTTGTGATTCAAAATATAACCTTGTAAGAAGCCCACCGGCGATATCTAAATCCTTCCTGAAAATTGGATCGTTCTGTGGATCCGAGCAATTAATGCTCTTCCCTGTTTCTGCCACAGCGCCCGGGACGCCGACACCGATCGGGATTCTCACATTTTTTATGTCCTAAAATTGAATTATAATCATTTCCTTTTTATGGCAGCATTAGTGAAAGAGATTTATAATGATTGATAAACAAGAAATTATATCTTTATACATGGAATCTATTCAATCGTATAACATGAATAGATATCAAATCATATAAAAATAAGGTATATAGAAAATACGTGCTAGTTTTAAAGATAAGTGTTCTATGAATTAACAATGAAACAGATATGTATGGAATACTTTTTTGAACGTATCAAAAGAAACTCCATGATCAGATATGCGGGAAACCAAATGGTTACCTTCCTTGGTGAATACATTACATCTTTCGGCTTCCGATATCTCCAGAATCTGATGCCTTACCGCAGGGAAAAAAGCAGTAAAGTTATCTGAAAAAATTGACCATTGGATTACCTTTGTGAAAAGATATAATAAATTAAATAATTTGTATTAGGTTATTAAGAGAATAATACAAAACAAAGCCCTGGATATGGATGGAACATTATGAAGACAAGAGCTACCAACCATAACCGTCCTCTCACAGTGTTTTACTCTTCCCTACATAAATCCTAAATATGGTTCCTTCTTTTTTTTTTTTTTGTTGTGCCCAAATCGTTGGTCATTCTACCATCCGACATCTTGCTGCTCAGTATAAATTTGATTTTTTCATATATTCGTGTGTGGTCCCATATAAACCACGATTCTCCTAAATATCATTTTGCTTAATTCGAATATCTTTTAAAGATTTATTCATTGATAAACGAAATATATAAAGTGATAATTGTGAAGAATATAAAATAAAATAAATGTAATACGAATTTCATTCCCAAGAATGCCTATGTCATTGCCCTGATACTTTTTAGACTTATCCAACATTCTGCAAATGCTCTTGCCGTCTCCAGATGAGACATCCTTCAGCCCACATTGGATATTCTGCTCTCATTAATTGATTGCTTTTAACCAAGTCAGAAGTTTTTCATGGGTAGCTGGTGGTATTTGGTTACCCTTTAATTCAATTTTTCCAAATATAAAAATCCAACAGACAAATAATATACTTGAATGGCTTCTAAGCTTCTTCGAAGGAAAATAAAATACTCGAAGATATATCAATATTTTATACATCATGAAATTTCTTGAATTCAATCTGTCTTTGACCGGTTTTTATTCTTATAAATCTGGAAATAAAAATTGATGTGAAATGAGCTTTATGATATTTCTCATAAAATTATGCTCTGATCTTGTGAAAGATTGTTTATGACACCACGATAGGACAAATACAGTCGGCAAATACTTGTACTACCGTAGTACATAATTTGAAATTTGTTTAAAATAAATTTAATTTTGGGTTGAATAGTCTGAACAACAAAAATGTATAAAAATGACGCACATGAAAATGAACAGAAAATTACTACCTCCCTCACTCTATCTAATCAATTAAAATCACAAATTATTAGTTTTACCTATCAATTCCAAATTGTTTATTCCTATTTCCAAAATTTTCTTTTGTTTCGAGTGGAAGAGCCTCTGTTCATCGTATCGCATCGTGTTAACAATTATTTCCTGGCAATATCTACATTAAAATTAAACATATGTCAGTAACTTTAAAGGCTTACCTATAATGCTATGTATATTAAACCAATGGTTCCCAACAAATTTCTTTTGCGGACCCCTTCAACCAATGCGGACCGTTTAAATTCGAAAAATCGTGTATTTCATATGTATGTTTATATGCATATATATAAAATCATACACTACCGACGTTCAGGAGCAGTAACAGTCATAAAGTTCGGTGTATCAACCTAAACGTTAAGTGAACAGATCCATTTCTGTGTAGAAGAGCTCTAAGAATGTAATGCCGAAATGAGGAGTTGCGTTCGAAACAACAAACCGAGGAATACTAGAACTATTTATAACTGAGTCGTGATGAATATCACTGTAGTCGGATTTGATTTAACAGCTTCCAGCAGAACCTCATCAATATATATTAATGGTCGCCGGTTGCCCTTCTTCCTTTCCAATGTCGTATCTCCACTGCTAAACTTTTCAGACCAACGCTGCACAGTGCACTTGTCAATGACACCTTCCCTTCATATATAATAATTTCACGAGTTGGTTCGTCGCTGTGTAATTTTTTTTTTCCAGCGATGCAATGCCAATGAAGTTCGAGTTACACTGTCATGTTTCTTCTTTCAAACAAATGACTAACTGAATTGAGTTTTTTTTTTTTTTTTTTTTTTTTTTTTTTTTTTTTTTTTTTGAAGAAGTTGAATAAGATTAAACTATCTTAGAGAATACTCTGAAAGGATTATTAATTATTTTAAGCATTAAATGGGATTAAAATATTTCCAGCCCTTTGAAAATTTTGATTTTGATAACACTTTTTTTTTTATTCACCTAATTACAAAACCTATTCAAATACATATAAATAAATCAACTATCAGTTGTTATCTAAACGCGCATTATCAATTTCGAAATCTAAATCTGTAATTACGCTTAATTAATTCCTATGTTCGATTCATATTCGGTACACCTTCGTATCCTAATTCTAATGCGGGTTGTAGTGGCTTTACCCTTCCGTCGCAAATATTTCCTTGCATCATTCCTTTAAAAGGTTATACAATCCCGCCGCCCGCCATACATTTTTGACCTTCTAAAATTCAAATACTCTGTCCATCCCCGTTGTACACGCTCCAGATCTTCAGATTTATAGAGTATGGCCACCGAACTGCACATTTCGACAGATCCTTACTCATTCGATCCTCAATTCTATGGAACTCTATTCCTCTTTCTATCCGTCACTCAAATCTCTTTCTACCTTCAAATCCCGCATATTTTATCATTTAATGAAAATTCAGTCACAATAGAATTAAAATAAGTTTTATTTTTATTTTTTCCCTCTCACTTACATATGCCTATTTTATATCATTAATTTTTAACTTGTTTATATGTATTTAATTTACACTAAGACTCTGAAGCTCATTTTTTACCTTCTGTAAATGTTATTACAAAGGGACATGTCCCAGAATAATAAATAATTATTATTAATATGCGTTTGTGGTTCTTATTACAAGCCAAAACTTCGTAAACATTTATGCAATTTAAAACAATTTTCAAAGAGAACTCATGGACCCCCGAAACATCGGTGACGGACACTCAACTGTTGGGAACCATTGATCTATACAACTACTTAGTACTACATAGTTTTTCTAATTATTAAGAGCGTCTATGACATAGAAATACAGGACTCAATGGCAATAATCTCTTTTTTGAAATGCTTAAAAATTTCTTACATAAATCATTCTTTATTTATTCTACATTTATACATATAATAGAATACATATATACGCTAGTAACTCCGTTATTTTCGAGTGATTTTAAACAAAAAACAGCTAATAATTATAAAAAGAGAAAAAAGAAAACAAATAAATTGAAATTTTTACCCATGAATGCGCCCATAACTCAGTTCATTTTTGAAGATTCGGAAAAAAGTATTATTGTTTTTTAACAAAAAAAAAAAAAACGCGATAATTAGAAAAAAATAGAAATTTCGCCCATGAATAATTCCACAACTAAGTTATTTTTAAATATAGTGAAAATATATATAGATTTTTAGAACCACTAAAACGGAATTAAAAAAAAAAATAATAATAAAAAAGTTGATCAATATATTCGAGTCACAAATTATAATAGATATAATTCTACCAAAACTCGATTATTATTGAAGATAGAAAACAATAAAAAATGTTAGCAGCTATCAACAGATATATCCTATATATGTAATAAGGATTAACAATATGAAGTAAATATTACCAATTTTTACTTCTATTAAAGTAAAATACAGTTTAATATAAAGTTCAAGTACCTGAAGCATTCACCTACGTATCCATGCAAGGTCTCCATTTCTAAAGAGATGTCCGCATCTTGAATCAGGCACGCGTAAAATATTACATTCTTCCTGTAAGGATGGTAAATGGGGAAAAAGTGGCATTTCACAGCAGCAGGAATTTGGAAATCGTCTAAAATGGAAAGCAATTCTTCCAATAAATTCATATCTAAAAGTTCTTTCATCAATGTTATAGGTATATCGGATTTTTGAAGTCTTTTGATCAGCTCATTATTTTCCTGAAAAAAGTAAATACAGTTCATGAAATAGGTCTGTATAAATTATATGTAATCCAGTACTTAATTAGTCACAAAATTAACGCAAACATTAATGCAATGTAAAAAAAAAATTTCAGTTGGTAATTTATCCCACTCATCACTGTAGAACAAATACGATACCTTGGACTTCATCTTGACAAACGTCTTACATGGATGCTCATACAAGACTTAAACGACAGGAAACTGCTCGTAGACATCGACTATTAAAACACTTACTTGACAAACGATCAAAACTCCCTCTTTACTTCAAAAAACTCATTTACACAACCAATATTAGACCTATCATTGGCATAGAGCTATGGGGCTCCACTAAACCATCAAATTCCTCCCGCATCCAATCCTTGCAATCCAAAATCCTTCGTCAAATCCTAGACGTTCCTTACTTTGTTACCAACAAACTCATCCATAGAGACCTGAATATCCCACTAGTTACAGAAATCGTTCAAAAAAGATACACCTCCTTTCATTCCAAATTACCCGCCCATACAAACCCGCTTGTCCGCATTCTCTTATCATATATTCCCGATAATCCTCCGAGGCGTCTAAAAAGACTGTGGCCTCGGGACCTGCTGAACAAATAAATATTGAAGTGCTACCACTGGGTAGATTCTCCTCATGTCTTTTTCAAGCCAATTGTCTGTTTTTAGCACATTTACTTATTGTACTATTTAAATTTCAATAAAAGAATTAAAAAAAAAAAAAGTTGGTAATTTTAAACTTACAATGAATTTTAGACCCGCCCCTGCATCACACGATTGCAATTTGAATGAGGTTTCATTTATGTTTAAAAAAGCTCTGTATGACCGGTTTCGAACTTATCGATTTGGGAGTTTTAGTTCATCGTAAAGAAAAGTAAAATTAGCAAGAAAGTATGTTTATTTTATAACGTCAATTAATTATTATATTTAATCATCGACAGACTTGAACCAATCAAAATGGGTTCAGTTTATATGTTTGTTATTTCAGTTGATTGCAAAAAATTTAATTTTCCCACATAAAGAAAACTTGATTGCAATGTACGTTTTTAAAAACTATGGAAATCACAAAGGTTCCTTTCCTATAACGTTTATTACTATTTTATATTTCAAATAAACTAATCAAAATAAATTTTAAGGTTTAATTTATTAACCATAGAAACCCCATTTATTTTACAGTGAAATATGTGTTTTCATGAAATGATTTAAAAGTTGAAATAATTTATAAAAATTATAATTTATATATTTACAACACCTTACCATTTATGTCAACAACTTAGTTACTATTCGGTAGGTAATATTGTTTCTAAAATCTTGTGTATTGATTGGAAGATTATAACTTGCACGATCCCGTACGACGGTTGCAACTTTTAAACATTATAAACTCCTTCTTTACCAATGACAAATCTTCATAAATTTGTGGGTTAACAACAGCTTTATATTAAGTCGTACGATTTATTTTATTTCATATCAACTTTTCTAAAATCTTGCTCTTTCCAAAGGTATATTGTAAGTCTATATTACTACTTACATTTCAGGAATAATTATTCAATGACTTGCTTACCGAAAACATACACTTTCTCAAAAAAGTTTCCGTACACCAAGTAAATTTGTTACTTGCTTTTTTCTTTATTATTTTTCTTGCAGAAATATCTTATCATAATCACAGGTAAACAACTCAAAACAGCTCCACAGTCACCAGACCTCAATCCTATAGAACATCGCCCAATTCCGAGTTTTCCAGCCGAATTTTTTTGATTTGTCCTTAAAATATTCATATAGACATTTTGGTTCATAATCCCATAAATTCCCAGAGGATATACTATCCCCTGGAAATAAGATCCAGGGTATTCCGAGGGAACAAGATCCAGAAAGATAGCAATTGAATATAATAATAAAACAAATAGGATTAAACTCTAGAAGTATTTAATCTTTTTTGACCTTTGATTTACAAATAAAACGCTCTCTCCTTAAATATAAATAGCAAAGCGTTAAAACCTTCGTACATTATTACCTGTGATTAGGATAAGATATTCTAGGATAAGGAAAATAATAAAGAAAAAAGCAAGCACACACGTCTGTGAAGTTGGCCCCCCAAAGTCGAATAAAATTAATTTTTTTAGAGTTCTGGTAGCCCCCAAAGAGTTCTAGAGTTCTCGACCATTTTTAGAAATAGTTCTGTAGTTTAAAACACTCAAAATGACGACCCAAGTAGCGGGAGGGGGGGCTAACTTCACACGTATTGCAACTTGGCGGTCTTATAACTTCCTTCCTAGTACGTTTACGAAAAAAATTCAAATAGAAAAATGTTAGAACTCTTAGGGGGGCAAACAGAACTCCAACTAAAAAAGACGAATTCCGAAAAAAAGAGTATTAAAAAAATTTGAAAATACAAAAAAATTAAAAATATTGATTAAAATTAAATTTAGAGAGAGTTCCAGTATTCCTTCGACTAGATCTAAAAAATTATCTGGAAGTTTTGCTCTGAGATATGAAATACAAAAGTTCTGGCTCCTTAAACTTTTTAACATTTTTTCGCAACTTTGCGGCTTTGTAAGTCCGATACTATCAACTTTAGAGAAAACATTCATTAGGATAATTGTTAGAACTCTTAGGGAGGCCAACAGAACTCCGACTAAAAACCAAGTTTTCCAAAAAAACGATTTTCAACAAATTTTAAATATAGCAATGGTTCACATTAAACCATAAATAATTTTTTTTGACCGGAGTTCCGGTGGCCCCCCAACTAGATCTAAATATAATTATCTGAAAGTTTTACTCTGAGATGCGAAATAAAAAAATTCTGGCATCTTAAATTTTCAAATTTGTTTTTTTTTTTTTTGCAACTTTGCGGCCATGTAAGTCCGATACTATCAACTTTAGAGAAAACATTCATTAGGATAATTGTTAGAACTCTTTGGGGGGCTACCAGAACTCTAAAAAAAAATTAATTTTTTCGACTTTGGGGGGCTACCAGAACTCTAAAAAAAATTAATTTTTTCGACTTTGGGGGGCCAACTTCACATACGTCAAGCACACCCATGTAACAAATTTGCTTGGTGTACGGAAACTTTTTTGAGCAAGTGTATTTTTACTGTTTAAAGAAAAGCTAAATTTCATTGTATTTTACGTATAAGCCTTCAGGAAAAAATGTCCCAAAAAACCGTATAAAAATCCGTCATGTGGTTAAGAAGTTTGAGGAAACCAAATTCGCGTTATCATGTTATAAAGATATACAGAGAGAGAGGGAGAGAATTAAAATTATCAGCCAGTAGGACGAAATGAGCGAGCAAAATATCTCACTGATTCACTAAGGATGCTTACCTCTAACCTCACTTGAGTTGCCAAGTGCTTTGAACCGATAACTTTGATGACATACTCGTTGTATAATAGGCACTTCTCTATGAGAAAAGAAAGGCAACACCCGGTCTCTTCTTGTAGCTAGAATGTTGAAAAAAAGAGATATAAGGTACATTGAAATGACTTCTCCGACTGTTAAAATCTTAATATTATAAAGGACTAAAGCTCTGTCTGTTAATTCATAGAAAAGTATGTATCGTCAGTAAATGATGAAATTGATATCTATCATACAACTTGTTAACCCTATATTAACAAACGCTGTTTATTTTATCCTCAAGAAAGCATAATAATGGAACAACTCGATTTTCGAACGATTTTTTTATGAGTTCAAACTCGGTTATTTCGCTGCCTATGCAAGAAGGAATAGTGATCATGTGGTTGGTGAAAGAGCTCTAATGAAAGAACCATCTACCCGTTGGTTTACAAAATTTTCTTCAGGAGATACAACGTACAACACACTCAATGGAGCACGAAAATCTTGTGAAATCTATGGCAACGTAAAGAGACGTTTATTTCTTCCTTAGCTTGATAAAGAAACGGACCATTTCTTGGGAGCACAATTACTAGTGACTAAAATGTATGAACATTGAAACCGATCAGGTCAATGGTTAGATGTCGATCAGATGGATAGATCTCCACCCAAAAAAGTTAATGGTTATTGTATTGGGGTCTATGGTTATATATTCATTTTTCTTTTCTACCAAAGGGAAAAGCAATTGATTCCAGAATATACTGGCAAGAAATTGACCAAGTGCATTGACTGGTAAACAGGAAAGGACATATTCTCATTTATGATAACGCCCGACCTCATGTTTCAATAAAGACTGAATAAATTAAAGGAGTTGGGCTATGGTAGGCTACAGACATCACTTTTTCGAAGTTTGGACAACTAATTAAAAATGTGTTTTCTGGATTTCTTTTAACACCTGACTCAAATCTGGGAAAGAAAACTTGTTACCTAAGCAGTTGAAAGAAGTATATCGAAATTGAAGGTAAATACTTCGAATAAAAAGTGTGTTAGATTTTATCTCTATATTTTATTTTCTTCCTGATTCTATAAACGGTCGTTTACTGTGTTTCATCCCAATATGTAGTAAAATTATAAAATGAGTAACTTTCAATATTTAATTTACTTTTTACCAAGCCGGTTCAAGATCGGTTCAACGGAAAGTACGTGTATTATATCGTTCATTTAAACATTTTCTTGATATTATTAATAAGACTAGATCTCTTTTTTAGACAGGAAACACTGTTCATAAGTATTTTTACATTAAACTAATTAGTTTTATGGTTGCAACACTTGTTTTCTGGTAGATACAAAGACATATGAAACCAAACCATTCACAGTAATTATTGAAGACACTAAAGAGGGATCACTTGTAGCTGGGTGGCTAGCATAACAGCCTCCTATGCCAAAGATCACGGGTTCAAACCCGCAGGTGGTCCTAGAATTTTTAATGGGAGTAAAAAATCCTTAGTTATGCCGTCCTTTGAAGGGGACGTTAAAAGGTAGTCCCAAGCCTGTGCGATGTCAGGTACTCGTTAAAGATCTCTATCATAATAAAACCTGGATAGGCAAAATTTAGGACTCCCACTGTAACATCATCCGATTAGCCACAGTAGCATAAAGTGACGTTAAATAAATAAACAAACAGCCACTAAAGATAGAGAGACTGGGCTTAGAAATATGAAGGAAAGGTTTCGCTTAGGCAAAGAGGTTATATATTTGTCTCTAAATATCTGTCTATCTACATAAGTAAGTAAATACAGTTAAAATTCCTTACATATAAGTTGACTTTTATTTGATGAGAAATAGTATTATCTTCGTAAAGATCCTTTATCAGGTGTAAGAGCTTCTGTGGATTAGAATAAAACAGTCTTAAAAATTCCTGCTTCCTCGATTTCCTTGTCTTCTTTTCTTGTAATTTATGTATTTTATTGATATCTCGCGGTGACCTGTTTAGCATACGAGAAGTATAACTGTTCAGGAAAGCCTCCCAGTGAAATAAATTACTAAATAACATAGATCAAATAAGTAATTACTATTATAGTATTTATTAGTAACAGCTAAATGAGTCGAATATTGTTCAAGAGATTGCTCATTCATCGGTCATTGGCAAATTATCGTAGATCTTAAATAGGCTTGGGGTATAACCTTTGGAATTAGGACAATCAAAAGAACTGAAGTATTCTCGTCATGGAGCTATAAAAATTGAAGCTACTTAAGTAGCAACAAATTATAAATTGTTTGCAAGCCTGATTCAAACAATTTTGAACATCGATGGTTAACCGTACGGTAATTTAAAGAGATGGTTACAAAGATAGACCAGGATTTTATAGTGTCCTGCAAACGCGGCCTTCTGAGTCAATGTTCAAATTAAATAGTCCTCATTGCTAAATAACCTTGCTGATTTCACTACACTATAGAAACAACTATTTTAGTGACTAGGTTGTCTAATAACTGCCGATGGTTGCATCTAGTCAGAGATCTCCTCTCGGGTAAGTAGTGGAAATCAGCCAATGGTCACTGGTGAGATCAAGGAGCTTGTTATAGTATTACTGTTACAACCTCCTCGGATGAAACAGACTAGAGCCAGATAACTCAGCCACGAGTCTGTGACTCTAAGGTGCCTCCTTACAAGGGCTGACAACCTTCACCTCTGAAACTTCTTCCCCGAGACCTCAAGAGGAGGCCAAGACTCACTCAGGTTTGTAGCGCCATGTAGTTAAGGTTGTCTAATACTGTATAAATAGTTAACTAATTGTTCAATATATTTTATGCTTAGAATCGATGTTCTTAATATTTCTCTCAAGCAGTTCTGACAGCCAACGTTCGAAACTTTGAAAGGAACCTATACCTGACGCTTTGATTTCTAAATTCTTGACTTGTTGGAACGAAAATTATTTACCACGCATGCTTCTATAGATCTCTGTTTGTCACAGAGCTGTTCTAGAGCAAACTATTTACTTATTCGTTATAGACTAGAGCAAGAATAACAGTTTTTGCAATCCATCCTTCTGTCATTGAACATAATAGCTACTCACATTTTCTCATCTCCCGTTTCCACCATGCGGATAATAAGTTACGGTTAAATTGATTTTCCAACTTGATATAAACTGTCACTGTAATAAGATTTTACTGTATTGAAATAAATTACATATATTTTATAATAGCCTTGTTTGATAACCTAATAATATACATGTGATTTTTACACTATCTTACTTCTCAATTCATATAATCGCGAATACTTAAGATATTTTGTAGGACTCTGATTACAAGAATGTATTGGAATTGCAACCTATATTTTGTTATTTAGGTTAACTTATAATAAGGATGCGATACATGTAAAACGTATTGGGTTGATGCAAAATTAATGCAGGTTTCCTCTATTGCAATATCTTAATTCCAATTGTGTAAACAAAGCTAATCCTAACATTGATCATTATTATACCAAAACAAACCTTATCTAATACCCTCTCTTTCACCATGAATTTGTTTAGTAAAATCGTTTTGTTCAGTGTGTTCAAAGGTCTTGAATCGAAAATGTCAAAGTGCGATTTTCGTCAAATTTATTTTTACGAATTTAAATTAGGGCGCAGCCCTGCGCAAACGGCTCGTAATATTAATGAAGTGTGGGGTCAGGGGGCTATTAATGAGTGCACGGTGCAGCGTTGGTTCCAGAAGTTTCGCAGAGGAGATTTCGACCTCGAAGACAAGGAAGGTCGGGGCCGTCATCTTGCTCTGGACAACGACCAGCTGAGGTCAAAAGTGGAAGAAGACCCAACCAAAACCACACGAGAAATGGCGGCGGAACTCGGAACTCAAAAATTGCAACGTCTTTGCCCAGCATTGATGAATCGGAAGGGGCCGATCCTGCTCCACGATAACGCCAGGCCACACGTTGCACAACCAACGCTTCGACGACTGCACGAGTTGGGCTACGAAGTTCTCCAACATCCGCCTTATTCACCTGACCTCTCTCCTACAGACTTCCAATTTTTCAGGCATCTGGACAACTTTTTGAGGGAGAAAAATTTTCAAAACCAGGACGACATTGAAAATTGTTTTCGTGATTTCATTGAGTCCAGGGATTCGGATTTTTTTTCTGGTGGAATAAGAAAGCTTGTTGAACGTTGGCAAAAGTGCATTGATTGAGATGGAAATTATTTTGATTAAATATATATGGTTAAAGTAAATATATGGCGTATTTACAATACCTACTAAAAACCTGCATTAATTTTGCATCAACCCAATAATAATAAGCCGTTAGAAAAGGTTGATAACTTCCAGTACTTGAGAACAATCTTCAGCAGAGATGGAAGGATCGACCAGGAGGTTTTAAACAGAATAAAGAAAGATAATGGTGTATTCCACTCCATCTGCACAATATTAGTGAAGCAGGAGATCAAGAAGGAAACAAAAATAGCATTGTTTAAAATAGTATTTTTGCCTGTCCTATTATATGGTGCAGAGAGTTGAACGTTCCTTGACAAGCAAGCAAGCAATGTAATGGCCACAAAAATGAGATATTACTATGGAGAAATGATAGGATAAAGGAGGATTTGGGGGTAAGCCTGCAAAACCAAGTTATAGAGGAGCGCTAATTAAAGTGGTTTGGTCATGATCGTATATAGGTCATGATAGTGGTAACGGATGGGCGATGATCGAAGGCTAAATGGTTCCTGGAATCTAAACCAGAGGGTAGGGGACCAGGGTATGAGAAGGCAGGCCAGTGACAGGGATCAGTGGGCTAGGTGGGCCGAGGATGTTCCTCCATGCTGATGACTCTAAGGAGGTGGCCAAAGAAGAAGAAGAGATCGGAAACTGCGTGTGGCTTATTATTTTTGTCTCGAAGAAAAGCTACATTGGATGATTCAGAATGCTAAATTGGCACAGATCGTGTTGGCATCTTGTGATTATAAGATCAATTATATCAAGTATAATTAAAGTGATAACCAATAAAATGAATGGGAGAAATTTAAGAGCGGTTAACAAAAAAAATTAATCTGAAAGCGTTAAAATGAGGAACGGTTCTAAAAGATTTAAGGCGTTAAATAAGTCGTAGAGAACTGGAACCCCATTTGAGACAATTATATGACTGGGATGTTACCAGCAACTTTTTCAAAAAAACCGACGAACGTGAAATGCCATTTTACATGCGTTTGGCAACTTTTTACGATTTCTCAGAAACGGCTATCAACGATTTTGATAAAAAATTTCATGTCGGATTTCTTCTGATTGAAATGCTGTGGCATGGCTTCAAAGTTTCTTCACCTTAAGCATCAATAATTAATTTTATGAGTTGTAATAATTAACCATTTCCCAATACTAGCATTGGTAACAAAATAAAAACTATGAAGGTTAACGTCCACAAAACATGAGTAACTGTGAAATATGAAAGAATGCGAAAGCCAACTGAAGGAGAAAACATGAAGAATATTTTTCAAGGATTAATTTTTTCCCGTAAATTAGAACATAATGATGTGTGATATATCGTTGGTAACTTTTATCATTTTAACATTTTAGAAAAACCGTTATCTAATATATATAAGAATTATGTTAAGTGGCGGAGAATGATGAGAAGCGGATAAAATTTAGTGATTATTGTAGATAATAATTTCAATTGTTCTATTATTTAATCAATAAAATAGAGACCGTTTAACATAACTAATAAATAAACTGAACCAATTTTGATTTTTTGAGCAATTTCTGTTTCTAACTTCGGCCGATGATGAATACTAGTAATTAAAATCATATTATAAGTGTACATTTCGTTGCGATGAACTCATAATCCCAAAGTAATAAACTCAAACTAATCTTTTTACTTTCACTCACATATGTATGAAATATGAACGTATGACCAATGACCAAGTCCCGCAAAATGGTCTCTGTGCATGTGTGGTAAGTCTTGCGCGAAAACGAAAAGTGGAACGAAACTGAAATTTAATATTCAAGACATCTATACGCCCGAGATGTTACAGCAACTTTTTCATCAGAATCAGCTTACCAGAAGAGCCTCTTTATACCATGCATTTTGCACGTTCTTATAATTTTCTCAAAAACGGCTCAAACGATTTTGATTAAACTCCATAGATCGAGAAATATATATAACTATGAAATATAATATAACTATGGGATAGTCTTGTATCGTGAAAATTATCGAATTCCAGTTTTCAACGGAAATACACGTTTTAGGGTCCCCTGAGTCCAAATAACCAAGTCCCGCAAAAAAGGCCTGTGTGTGGTAACTCCCGGGCAAAAACAAAAAGTCCTGTGAAACTGAAATTTCATATTTAAGACTAATATACGCCCGAGATGTTACAGCAACTTTTTTATCAGAATCAGCTTACCAGCAGAGCCTCTTTATACCATGCATTTAGCAACTTTTTACGATTTTCTCAAAAACGGCTCAAACGATTTTGATTAAACTCCACAGATCGAAGTAAACTTTAATGGACTTTAATATCATGTAGGTTTCATTCTGATTGAATGGTCTGACAGGGCTAAAATACCGATATTTTAAATTTTCTTCCCGTAAAGTACATTTAATTTTGTAGAGTTGTATATATTTACCATTGTTGTATTGTATATACAGTTACCATTGTTTATATGATGTTTATTTATTTACCAACTTTTTATTTATCTCAATTATAGGTTGTTGTTTTGATATGTTTAGTTTTTTTTATTGTATATATATGAATTTATTTATTTTCTATTTTATGTAATTTGACTATTATTATTATTTTCTGTATATATTGTATGAATATCATATAGTAATATCAGTATTACTATTGTTCATTCTGAAACAGATAGTAATAATTCTCAATAAATAAATATTTAATTACAAGAATTTTGTAGAATCTATAAAAATAACTGTATCATATATTTAGTACTGATAAAAAGCGAATAAATATATACTTTGAACGAGTACGATATCCAACTAAAAGAGAAAATACTAAAAATATTTTTTTAATGCAATTTTGGTGTTTTTGATCATAAAAACAGTAATATAGACGTATAATATACCGTTGGAAAGCTAAAGATTTTAGAAAAAATATAATCTTATACACAAAATTGTAAAAGTTAATAGAGAGGGATAAAAAACCGATAAACATAACTGATTGTCATGGATAATAATATAAAAGATTATTTAATAAAATACATGTCTCTATTGAAACTCAATATAATTAATTATATAACAATCTATTTTTATCTATTGATTTTATCAACGGAGGTAGTGAAAGTCGTGTGTTGCGCGCACCAGATTTTTAAGAACATGAAAATGACACTTTTTACAACCATCTTCATTTACAAAATCAAATTCTTTTGCTTTCTTATTTAATAAATATAAGATGTCATATAAATGACACCACATTTAAATTGCACTTATGTAAAGCAAGAATGGGAGAATAAATTAACAAATTCATAGTTATATCTTCATACTATATAAAACATATGATTGAATCAAGTTAATTTAAAATACTTAAAAAACGTGAATAAAATCATCGCTATACTAGCAAGCATCTGTTATTTTACTGAAAGCATCAGAAATGGTATTTATTAATAAAATAGCGATCCAACAATGTGCCATCAAACCCATCATCGACTACTTAGAAATCCCAGTTTCTCTCTATTTTAGTATTATATATATATATATATATAGATATATATATATATATATATATATATATATATATATATATATATATATATATATAAACTGCTGTGCAAAAATATTGCATCAGGATAAAATTAAATTTAAAAAATTGTATTCCTTTATTCACATTTTCCTAAACTTGATCTCTTGATACGCTAAGATAATACTGTCTATGCCAAAGGTCACAAGTAGAGAATTAAGGCTTTACCTTACTCTGTAAGCCAAAAGAAGAAAATTACTCCTAAATCAGCCAGTATGCAACTTTCCTTTGTCCTATTCACAATAGCTTTTCAAGTTTTTTCTTCAATTTTTTTCTTGTGATTTCTTCAAAGAGTCTTTTTTCTGCTAATTATAAATCGCGAGACTCACTTATCTGAAACAGACTGTGTCAGAATAGTGACGTTTTCTGAAACTGGAATGAGTCAGCGTGAAATTGCTTAGCGACTTAAAGTAAACCAATCCATAGTCTCAAGAGTTCTTCGTAGGCACAGGGAGTTCAGAAGCTACGGTAGAAGACCCGGGCAAGGCAGGCCAAGGATAACTACTGCTCAAGAAGACAGATTTCTATGGCTATCTGCCTTGAGAAATCGTACTTTCACGGGAAATCAGCTACGAGGACTCATCAGCCAGTTCAGGAATGTTGAAATTTCGAGTTCTACAGTTAGAAGGCGTCTTAGGGAAAACAACTTAACGTCTAGAAGACCTGCAACTGGGGTTCCTCTTCTTACTAGAGCACACAGAGTTTCCCGACTGGCATTCGCTCGACAACACGCCGAATGGACAGATAATTGGAGGCGAGTTCTGTTTAGTGATGAGTCCAGATTCGCTTTGCACTCACCTGATGGAAGGGAAAGAGTGTGGAGAAGGAGAGGAGAGAGGTACGCAGCTTGCAACATGTCCTACAGATTAAGTTTTGGAGGGGGCTCAATAATGGTTTGGGGAGGAATTAGCATCGAGGCACGAACGGAGCTCAACAGGATAACTGGAGGGGCTTTGACTGCTCACAGGTACTTGACAGAGGTGATTGATGATCACGTGATCCCTTTTGCTCCATATGTGGGTGATAACTTTCTTTTTTTACCAGACAATGCAAGACCCCATTCGGTGAATGTTGTCCGACAATACCTACAAGAGGTTGGAATCACACTTTTGGAGATCCCTCCAAGAAGCCATGATCTCAATCCCATTAAGCACATTTAGGATGTGATAGAGAGGCGGCTCAGAGGTCTCAAAACCTCCCGACAACCCTGAATGAGGTGGAGACAGCTGTCAGGGAGGAATGGGAGAATATTGACCATGCCGTCATCGCGAACGTTATTTCTTCGATGCCTGAGAGACTCAGAGAGATTATCCGTGCTAGGGGAGGGATGACAAGATATTGTTAGAAGATTGTTAACCACATTTAAATGTTTTTACATTTTTTTCTTTATTTTTCTTATGTTTATAAAGAGACATTTTCATTTATTTGTTTGTTTGTTTTTATTTATCCCTTCCCAGATAATTTTCAATGCTATAAATTTGTTTTATACATACTTCACAACAGTCTTATTAAATAAAATCGCCAGAAAAGAAAGCATTGAAGTAATGTTTTATGAGATATTAAAAAATATCCAAGTGATGCAATATTTTTGCACAGCAGTTTATATATATATATATATATATATATATATATATATATATATATATATATATATATATATATATATATATATATATTTAAATTATAATAATAATACAACCAATTGTGATTATTTTTGTTCGATTAGCTTTATGAACATACGATAAACAAAAATTACATTTATTTAAAAAAAAAGTTATCCTCTTCTTCTTCACCCTCGTCACTATCCAAATTCTTCGCCATATTGGCCATGATCTTGTCTTTTTCTTCCTTCCATAATCCAAGATTGATTTCTATCCTTATCAAGCACAAATACACCAGGGGGCAGATCTGGGCCAGAAGTCTAAAAAAATAGGATATTATTTTGAAATAATATGAGGCCATTCTCATCTTAATTTAACAAAGATATATCTAAACTAAGTTCACGGTGATCTGTGTTAATGCGTCACCATAGCAACCTTGAGTCAAGAAACGCCTCAAAGTGGGAAAAAATTTCTAGTTAGTTGCCCAAATTCTCATATCACATAACCAAATTAAGTATATAATATATATTATATATAGGACCAACTATCCAAAGCTATAGATGTTTCTGCAAATATAATTAATTGCCTATATATACATATGCCTTTATCAGGCATTTAGTAATAATAATATATAATTATATATTATATAATAATAATAGTATCAAATCCGTTATAAAACTTTTCGTTCGTTATAATGTATGTTTTTACAGTGGCAGAATAAATGGATCTCAATTTCTATTTAAAATGATGAAATATTATCATAATTACTTGAAATTGGGCATGCAAACAGTCTCTATAAAATGGACGTTCATTTCTGGTAATTTCAACATATCTTCATTAAAATCGGGGACCTCGAACACTCCTTGGGCGTATTGAAGGTCGCCTTTTCTGAAAAACTCTTGAAAGGAATCCTCCTAAAAAAAAATAAAAAAAATAATAATCAATTAATGAATCGTAATAGGTTAAAATATACTAATATCGATATGATGGAGAAGTTTTAATTTCTCAAATATTTATTGAGATATCTTACAATTTGTGCTCCCCCCCCCCTTCCCCTAAATTGCACTAGCTACTTTTGCGCTAAATCTCCTCAGTGCTCTAGTTCTTTTTTCGATTAGGAGTTTAATGTTGGACGCCAAACAGAGATAATGCTGCTCTTTTAAAGATTTAATATCAAGTGCTTTTTAGTGTCCATAAAAGAAAAGCACGTCATTGGCATCATCATACTTTTTAACTTTCACTTACCTATATACGAAATATATATAACTATGAAATATAATATAACTATGGGATAGTTATAATACACGTTTTAGGGTCCCCTAAGTCCAAATAACCAAGTCCCGCAAAAAAGTCCTGTGTGTGGTAACTCCCGGGCAAAAACAAAAAGTCCTGTGAAACTGAAATTTCATATTTAAGACTAATATACGCCCGACATTACGGCAACTTTTTTAATAAATTCGGCTGACCGGAAATGCTACTTTATACCATGCATTTTGCACCTTTTTATGATTTTCTCAAAAACGGTTCCGACGATTTTGATTAAACTCACTATATGGATGTAAAATTTAATATCATGTAGATTTCATTCTAATTAAAATAGTCTGACAGGGCTTAAATGCTGATATTTTAAATTGTCTTTATCTAAAGTACCTTTAATTCTATATATTGTTTAAAAATAACTTTATTATCTTGTTACCATTGATAATTAACAGCTAAATATGCAAGTTGAGCAAATTTGATATACAACTTTGTTATTTGATTGAAAATATTTATTTATTCGGATATATTACAATCTGTGACAATGGATAGTAATAATATTGCTATAAGATTACATTCATACAATATTTAGAATATATACATACAAAAGGAAAGGCAAATTACATAAAATGAAACTAAAATTAATAAAGGTATATAATAACAAAATTTATAAATTAAATAAATATTACGGTTAACAAAGAAATAAACAAAACATGAACACACTCATAATTATATACAAAATTTACAATTTGCTGGGGAACCCCGGAAGGAGTCCGTCTTGCTCCTCTCCCTCCCTCCCCCCACTTGTGGAAGGACAAGCAGAATCCGAGGGATCCCGGCGCATCCCTCCCAGTCCCATCACGCTCCAGGCCTTCAGATTTATACAGTACGGCCCACCGAACTGCATATTTCAAAAGATCCTTTCTTATACCATCCTCAATCCTATGGAATTCTAACCCTCCTTCCATCCGTCACTCCAAATCTCTTCCTACCTTCAAACCCCGTATATTCGATCACTTAATGAATACCCAGGCTCAATAGAATTGTAAATAAGCTTTTTATATATTATTTTTATTTTTTGTTTTTTTTTCTCATTTAAAAATGTTTATTTTATACCAGCAATTATTAACTTGTTTATATTCATTTAATTTACTCTTAGACGCTAAAGCCCTTTTTGTACATACTGTATATTTTATTCTGAAGGGACATGTCCCAGAATAATAAATAATTTATTTATTTATTACCAATTAGAGAGACAATACTTACCCCAATCTTCCTGCAGAGCGACCAAGGCTTGCAGGCGTAGCAGGTCTGGGCACAGCTCATGATGAGGTAGTGGAAGAGCCTCCTGTGGTCTGCGTTGTTTGTATCGTACCCTCTCTGCATCATCTCCTCTAACTCGGGTATCTTCTGCGGCCGAAATGCCATGTTAGTATCTGCAATTAATACCCTTATAATAGCTCTATTATCAATATGTTTATAATACTCATTTTAATTCTAGTAAACGATGCTACTGGTAGACTATCAACAATTCAACTATCGTCATACTTGATCATTGGCCTTCAGACTATACATGGGTACATGCATATTGTTATCTATTAAATGCAAGAAGAAACTATATTTGCAACTAACATATTTAAAATTGTTCTGCAGACCCGAATAAGGATTTATGACGGGAGGAGGCAGAGCTCAGGATTGTGTGTGAAGGACATCAACTGGAACAAATTGATATTTATGAATATCTGGTGCTGTCTCCAGTTGGGATGGGGAGGTGGACCAGGAAGTTAGGCATAGAATGCGTAAAGATAATTAGGCCTTCTTCCAAATTACCAGAACAGTAGTTAGCCATCTTCGCATCTTTGAATATGTCTTCCTCACAATTTTGTTATATGGAGCTGAGAGCTGGGTATTCTTGGACAAGATGCCTCACGAGTAAAGTCAGCAGAAATGAGGAATTTCAGAAGAGTTGCTAGAATGACGAGAGGACTGCGTGAAGAACACGACAATTAGAGATACCTCTGGGGTTAGGCATGTAAGGGATGTCTTAGAGGAACACCAGGTCAAGTTGTATGGTAATGTCTGCAGAATGGAGGGCAAGACTAGAGCTAGTGATGGAGAACAGACTGAGGGGGCAGCAACCGGTTGGACGCCCGAGAATCACATATAATAGTTATATGGATATACTCGGAAGAGAGGAGTGGTCGACACAAAGAGAAATGAGAAGAAAGGTCCAAGATAGGAAAACATATCGAGGAATACTCCACGCTTAAAGGCACGAAGAAGACATATTCCAGCTTATACGAATCATTTGAGATATATTGGGTTGATGCAAAATTAATGCAGGTTTCCTCTATTGCAATATCTTAATTACAATTGTGTAAACAAAGCTAATCCTAACATTGATCATTATTATACCAAAACAAACCTTATCTAATACCCTCTCTTTCACCATGAATTTGTTTAGTAAAATCGTTTTGTTCAGTGTGTTCAAAGGTCTTGAATCGAAAATGTCAAAGTGCGATTTTCGTCAAATTTATTTTTACGAATTTAAATTAGGGCGCAGCGCTGCGCAAACGGCTCGTAATATTAATGAAGTGTGGGGTCAGGGGGCTATTAATGAGTGCACGGTGCAGCGTTGGTTCCAGAAGTTTCGCAGAGGAGATTTCGACCTCGAAGACAAGGAAGGTCGGGGCCGTCATCTTGCTCTGAACAACGACCAGCTGAGGTCAAAAGTGGAAGAAGACCCAACCAAAACCACACGAGAAATGGCGGCGGAGCTCGGAACTCAAAAATTGCAACGTCTTTGCCCAGCATTGATGAATCGGAAGGGGCCGATCCTGCTCCACGATAACGCCAGACCACACGTTGCACAACCAACGCTTCGACGACTGCACGAGTTGGGCTACGAAGTTCTCAAACATCCGCCTTATTCACCTGACCTCTCTCCTACAGACTTCCACTTTTTCAGGCATCTGGACAACTTTTTAGGGAGAAAAATTTTCAAAACCAGGACGACATTGAAAATTTTTTCGTGATTTCATTGAGTCCAGGGATTCGGATTTTTTTTCTGGTGGAATAAGAAAGCTTGTTGAACGTTGGCAAAAGTGCATTGATTCAGATGGAAATTATTTTGATTAAATATATATGGTTAAAGTAAAGATATGGCGTATTTACAATACCTACTAAAAACCTGCATTAATTTTGCATCAACCCAATACTTAGATCTTTCTAGATAAGAATGGATTAGTAACAAGTGAAATCACGAGGTGATCCTGATGACTCGTGCTGTTATACTTTTATTTATATACTTATATTTGTACTAAATATATCTATATTTACCATTTATCATATCACGAAGGAGAGCAGCAAAGGTATAAAATTCTTCGTTATCGATATGCTGAAGAATGTTGCATTCAGGATAAGTCATTAACCGTAATGCTTGCGATAGGTGATGCTTCTGAAATATAAATAAATGCCCATGTGTTCTCTCTCTAAATACTACAGCTTACAAAGAGACGTTATGTGTATGTCTCTATCTCTGTCATATATTTATTTATGTAGTTACTTGGCTGATAGATCCAGGAGAACTATAAAGGCTAGCTAACACCGTACCAGTGGTCATCTCGAACAAAGTTGTCGGTCCCCTGTGATCCAAGCCGTGGCACAGTGCTGCCATCAGCATCGTGAAATATTCAAATATTCTATTCGTGATACATAACATTAGTTTTACCACTAGCAAAGAATAATAATAATACCAATACATGATAAATCATTCTAAGACTAGACGTAAGACTAATACTTACGTAACAAACTTATCTTTGATGAGGTTATATTGGTTCACACAAATAAAAACAAAATGAAATGACAATAGAGCGTGATCCCAATTGTGCAATGGCAGTGCTGAATGAGCGTCCTTTAATTTTACTAAAAATCTGAAATTAAATTGGAGTTGTCAATGGTTAGTCGAGCAATAGTCAAGTAAGCTATTACAAATTTTAAATATTGCACAGTTATAATGCATATACATGTTTACCAAACAGCAACTGTCGTTTTAGCCTGCAAAATTATAAAAGTAAGTGGATTTAAGCAGAGGTTTAGTGTGGTGAATAAGTCGTGTGGAGTTAAAATGGAGGGCAAAATATACCTCAATCAGGATTTTATGTGCCAATAATACCGCAGAGAAAGGTGCAATAATTTTAACCAGGGGCATACATGATTTAAGTTATCAGCAAAGGTTGAAGGAAGAAGAACTAAGACTCTGTTTCTTGGAAACCTAGCCTCAACTGAATAAAATTAGAGTCTGTGGAGTAGTGGACCTTGAGGAAATGTTCAGAAAAAGGATCCTAGGATTAATAATAATAATAATTATATTTATTTGTCTTTAGGGCAATCCCCATACAAATAGAGCTGGCTGGCACAGCACAATTAATAAATTTATCACCAGCAAATATACAATAATATAATTACAATTCGAATAAATATTTAAAACAAAAACAACAAAACACATATACAGCAGTAAGCATGAAGGTGCTGCTATCTTTATGATTAATTTCATCCAGCATATACATAAATATCATAAATTAAATATAAGCATATCAATAAATAATGCAAAAAATATTAGTACTAAAGCGAATACTAATTCCCCACAAATTACTAACAAGTCCCGAAAGCCTTAAGAATGATTAAAATTCTGAGAAAGATGTTGAAATCTTATTTTAAGATTCTCTTTGACAAAAATAAATAATAAATAATGATTTCAGGTCCATTACGTGGGGTTCCGCAAGAGTTTCGTAAAAGCCATCAATACTCACATCATTTAATACGGGCATATAACGGGTTCTATTGTCATGGTATGCGGGACATCCAGCAAAAAAATGGAAACAATCTTCCAATGCGTCTCCATCACAAACTGGGCACGGCTTCTGTGGGTCCAGACTATACTTCTGCGGGCCGACACTAAAGGAGATGGCGTACTTTCCCGACAGTCTGATCTGGGCTAAAGTCCTAACATACGCGATATTGCATCCTAACATTAGATAACTTTGCGGAAGGACGGTGTCAGCAAAGACCTTCCTGTACCACGGGCTATAGGTCGACTCTTGGAGCATGGCTATATTATTCCTATCCTAGGATTATCATTAATGAATTTTATGCTTAAAACAATCTAGCTTACAAATTTCTCCAAGAATCAAATATGAACAATATTGGTTTCTAAAACTGGGTAAAACGGACAACTATTTGGAGGTCTTGATAAACAAGGGAATATTGTAATTCAAACTTTTGTATTTTTGGAAAAATTGGAAATATGATTTACAAATTATTTTTTACGAGTTCGATCAGGAAAAGGTGTAACTGAATGTGTATTGATGCTGTATCAGCGTCTAAATTGGTATATTATGGTGTTGCCATGGAGGTAAGAAATTAATCAGAGTAAATCACTCACTAGAATCTGCTTCAGGAAGCAATATGAGTGCAATTAGGAACATAAAATTTGCTGCTGTTGAATCACAATTGAAATAAAACTGCTAAAGTTATATTTTCAAAAATGTATAACGTTCTGGTTCAACATGTAGCTTTTTTTCAATAAATATAAGGTTATTACAGCTCAAAAGGATTTACATGTAATACATCTTACCTAACAAACGTTTCTTCTTTTATTTTAAATTTGTTAATGAGGCCAGAACTTGCAAATATAGTTAGGCACACGCATAATACGTGCTTTTCGGGTACAACTTTTGGGTCAAACCGGAAGTCGGTTATTCTTGCAAAATTGTGTTTATGGTGACAATGCAGCACATTCCTGACAGTTTCATTCTCAATGTCCTAAAAAATTATATCTAACGAATTAATGCATATTTCCATATTAATCAGAGAATTCAACAGAAAATAAATTAAACATTGGGAATTATAATTTTAAAAATTTTAATTATCTCTATTTATAATGCTATTTACAGTTTCACGACTTTCACTTACCTCCATTTTTAAAATCCATTAAAGAATCTCAAGTTAGTGATAAATATGAGTTAAACCATTAAAGAATTAATTAAATTGAATTTCTATAGAAAAATGTGTTTTATAAAAATTTTTTTTATTTTATTGTCTAAAATAATCAAATAGTTTCATCGGCTTTTCATCACTATTTATTAACTTTTACCAGCTTGTGTAAATGATCATAGTTTTTCTAAAATCATTAGCTTCCCAACGGTATATTATACATGTATATTAATGTTCTTATGTTCAAAAACGGGAGTTACCACACACACACAGACCTTTTTGCGGGACTTGGTCATTTGGACTCAGGGGACCCTAAAACGTGTATTTCCGTTGAAAACTGGAATTCGAAAATTTTCACGATCGCAATACTTTCCCTCACTATATATTTCATATATAGGTAAGTGAAAGTAAAAATCTTTCACTTGAAATAAATTTAAGAACATAAAACAAAAAAGTAAGATTGAAATGTTAAAGAATTACATTGAGTATCGATATAAACACGTGCTTCAGATTAAATAATTTAGCAATAGAAATTATTATCCAAAACAATCTCTAACAATTAGTTTAATCCTTTCTAAAATCTCCAGCTTTTAAATGCTATATTATATAAATATATCACTACAATATATTATACATTTATATTAATATTCTTATATTAAAAAAAAAAAAAAAAGGTTTGCTCTTTTCACCTTTAGTTGGATATTAAATTCGTTTAACTTGTATATTTACCCGTTTTTTTTTTTTTTTAATACTAACAAGATGAGATGGTTAATTTCATGAATCTACAAATTAAATGTACTTTAAGAAAGAAAGAAAATTTATAATATTTAAGCCCTGTCAGACTATTTCAATTAGAATGAAACATATATTATATTAAAGCACATTGAATTTTACATCAATATAGGGAGTTTAATCAAAATCGTTTGAGCTGTTTTTAAGAAAATCGTAAAAAGGTGCAAAATGCATAATATAAAGTGACTATTCTGGTTGGCCGATTTTGATTTAAAATGTCACTGTAATATTTCGGGCTTATAGTTATGTTAAATATGAAACTTCAGTTTCGTAGGACTTATTGTTTTCGTTACACACGCACACCTTATTTCGGGATTTGGTCATTTGGACTCAGGGTACCCTAAACGTCTATTAATAGTAATAATAAGAGGCTTACCGAACCTGAAGGTTCGATGCCGATACCACCAAACTTCGCCTGCGCAGACTCGTCCAATGTTCGCTGGTCAAGCCCAAGGCCCCGAGATCAGCCTTAATGCAATCCTCCCATCGATGCTTACGCCTACCAGTCGGTTCAGCGAATACCAATTTTCTCGGAAACCGTTCCTCACCGAGCCCAACAACTTAACGCGCCCATTCGAGTCTCCGCGATGCTATCAATTCAATTATATTCACAGGGTACAAACTCCGCAATTCCGCGTTGTGCAGCTTTCTAAACTCCCCAGTGGCCTCATCTCTCTTCGGACCAAATATTTTACGCAGTACCTTATTTTCGAAAACCTTAAGCCGTTGTTCATCCGTCAAAGTAAGCGGCCACGTTTCACATCCGTAAAGAACCGTCGGGAGAATAATAGTTTTATAAATTCTAACCTTTAAGTTTTTGGACAGAAGCCGCGAGCTAAGTAATTTAGCAACTGAATAATAACACGCATTTCCTAAATACTTGAATTTCTCTACGTGTTCAAAAGTATGACCTGAAATATTAATATCATCAAGACCGCCACCATTTCTGCTACTAATCATATATTTCGTCTTATCGGTATTTAATTCGAGACGTATTTGTTTACCGGTTTTTATTAACACACTTGTATTTAGTTGTATGGTTGCCGTGTCTTCACCTAGCAATACCAAATCATCGGCATACCCCAAAACCGGAATCTTGTGACCCATATTTAAGCCTTTCTCGGTACACATCACCTTTTCTATGACATTTTCTAAAGCTATATTAAACAAAACAGATGAAAGGGAGTCACCCTGTTTCAAACCCGATCGCACCTCAAATCTCTCGGAGTAATTATGACCCCTAAACGTCTATTTCCGTTGAAAATTAAATTTCGAGAATTTTCACGATCGCAATTCTTTTCATACTATACATTTTCTTAAGTAAAAATAATATAAGACATATTTAACAGTGGCAGCGATTCTCACCTTAACAACTAAACAATATCAATCAAGAAGATATATCATAGTATATCTATTTCTTCATTTTTTGATAGATTCCAATAACTTTGAAATTATTCATATTTTAAGGATTCGCTCTTATCTATTCCTTAATCCCGACTCTTTTACAGTTATCCCAACTCCCAAATCCAGCTATGATTAATATCCTTACCTCCTGTCACATTAATGCACAATCCCTTATTGCCCACTATGATGAATTTCAAAAATATTTTCTAGACAATTTTTATCACATCATAGCAGTATCTGAAACCTGGTTAAAACCTTACATTCCTTCCTCACAAGTATCCCTCACCAATTATTCCTTCCTTCGCCATGACCGATCTGATCGCAGGGGTGGTGGTGTGGGGTTGTATATACATGACTCTCTCAAGGCCAAAATCCTTCTCCAATCACCTTCTCTCGACCATCCTCATATCAAATACATGTTTGTTGAAATCTCCACTGTTTCATCTCCTCTCCTGTATGCCATTGTCTATCGACCGCCTCATGTTCCTTTCGATAACCTTTTTGAGTCCTCCCTAGTCCAATTGGTTTCAATTACTCCAATATCATAATTTCCGGCGATTTCAACGTTAATATGATGTCTGAATCATGTGATAAATCTTTCTTAGTAAACCTCTTGTTTTCCCTAAATCTTTATCTTGTTCCTTATTTTCCCACCCATCATACGCAATTCTCCGACACCTGGCTGGACCATCACATAACAGATTCATCCCTAAAAATCCTTTCATCCTCCCAGCACCCGGTTCCGTTTCTTTCATCGCACGACCTTATCCAGATTTCATATGACCTACCAGTAAAATCCTTTACTCCCAAAGTGATATCCTATCGTAATTTGGATCTCCTATCCTACGAATCACTTCGATCTGACCTGGAATCACTAAATTGGGATACCATATACTCCTGTAACTCTATCGATCCTATGATTTCCTGTCTCACCTTAAATCTGAAAACCATACTAGACATACATGCGCCTATTAAAACCCGAACCTTCCGCCGTCCCACTGCTCCTTGGCTGACTTCCGAAATAAAGGAAATGATGAGAAGAAGGGAAGCAGCCAGACGTAAATTCCGTCGCACTCGCTTTCCAGATGATTACGCAAATTATAAACAGCTTCGAAATGAAACCCAGGATGCAGTGCGACGTGCGAAATCCCTCTTCATCCATAATGTCCTCTCCAGTGCTTCAAATACTCAATCCAAATGGAAAATCCTCCGCAAACTATCCCTTCCAGAATCTTATAACTGCAATTCCATTTCTATCCCACCAGACGAACTTAACAATTATTTCGTATCCTTATCACCTTCCTCGTCTTCCACTACCGATATTGGACATAATACTTTTAATCCAGAAAGTTTCTTCTTCTCCCATATTCCATATGACGAATTAATAACAACTGCTCTTAAATCCCACACCAATGATTATGGACCCGATAACATACCAGTAAAACTAATTAAATCCTGTCTACCATTTCTTATTCCAGTACTCTATCATATATATAATTTTTCCTTTACAAACTCCATATTTCCTACTTCCTGGAAAACTGCCTTAGTTCGTCCATTAAACAAAATTCCAAATCCTTCCTCACCGTCTGACTTTCGTCCTATTTCTTTACTTTCTAATCTTTCCAAACCCTTGGAACGCCTTGCACAAAACCAACTATCAAATTTCCTGGAAGAACGCGCTCTAATCAATCCTCTCCAATCCGGCTTCCGACCTGGTTATTCCACACAATCCGCTCTCCTAAAAATAATCCACGACTTCCAATCCGCCATTGAAAACAAAAAACTGACTATCCTCATCCTTCTAGATTTTTCTAAAGCCTTTGACACAGTTGACCATAATATCCTCCTTACCAAACTACGAAATCTCCCTTTATCCAATAGTGCTCTGTGCTGGTTTCAATCCTTCCTCTCAGATCGTTCGCAGTATGTGGTAGTTCCAGGCCAACCTTCTTCCAGAACTTTACCTTTATCCTGTGGTGTTCCTCAAGGTTCATCACTGTCTCCCACTTTATTTTCTATTTACATTAATGACCTTCCTCTCCACATTCATCACTCCCAATATCATATCTATGCTGATGACTTCCAAATTTACCAATCCTTCGCTCCTTCGGACCTATCACTAGCAATCGAAAAGCTGCAAGACGATCTCAACCGAATTAGTTCTTGGGCAGCCGACAACAAGCTAAAACTAAATGTAGAGAAAACTAAAGCTATCGTGATAGGATCCCATCCTCTCCTTAAAAACATCCACCAATCCCAACACTGTTTCTCAATGACAATCCAATAAAGTTTCACCAAACCGTTAAAAACCTAGGACTCACCCTCGATCAAACCTTATCCTGGAAAAACCATATCTTTGAAATCTCTCGTCGCACATTTTCCACCTTAAAACACCTAAATTACCTTCGTCATCTTCTTCCTTTTGAAACCCGTAGGCTTTTGGTTAGTTCCTTAATATTCCCCCACTTTGACTACTGCTGTGCGGTGTATGGGGGTGTCTCTGGAGATCTCGAAGCAAAACTAAAACGATTATTCAACTGCTTTATCCGCTTCATCTTTGGGATATCCAGGGACACCTCTGTCACCCGATTCTACGAAGAGTTGAAGTGGCTTTACCCTTCCTACCGTTGTAAGTACTTCCTGGCTTCCTTTCTCTTCCAAGTTCTCCAATCCCGCCGTCCGTCTTACATAACAGATATGTTTCTTTTCAAATCCTCAGTCCACACACTCGCTCACGGCCTTCGGACATGTATATGATGCCCCATCGAACTGCAGCTTTCGACAGATCTTTCCTAATTCGATCTTCATCCTTATGGAACTCTATTCCTTCTAATATCCGTGACTCCAATACTCTTCCGACATTCAAATCTCGCCTGTTCAATCATCTCCTGTCCCTCCAATTTCCGAGGAATCCTAATTAGTTTTCTAATTTCAATTAAAATTAATAACAAAACAGATAGAAGCGTTTATATACCCATTATATTTTATGTTATCTGGTGTTTTGCACTTATTATATTATTAGTATATTGTTAAAAAACAAAAAACACTGAAATGCTTTTTTAATGAAAATTGTATATAAGTACATATTTCTTATTATGTTTATTATCTAGTTTAATTTTCAATATTATTATTTAAGACTGCTTTTTAATCCATTGTTTGTAATTTCTATTGTTTCTTTGTATTCTTTTTGTATACTCTAAGACCTTAAAGTTTTTATTTTGATTTTCCTGTTATGTTATTCTAAAGGGACTAGTCCCAGAATAAATAAAGATTTATTATTATTATTATAGCCTATCCGAACAAGTTCGACTTATAATCAGTCTTGTTATCTGATAATATCTTTGTTAATTAAAGACAGATAGATCTAGGGTCAATTCAATGATCTCATATGGGATTAATTAACTACTAACTTTGAATCGGCGGAGAAGAACACAGTCTAAAAACTGCTGCTTGTTTTTGAGATCGTGAAAGTGATAGAACATCTTGTTGGCCTCGATGGCGTAAGCGATCGTGTTGGTAAAGGGCATAGTCAGCTCCTCGTCCTCTTCGGTGAACTTCAAAGAGGGGGTATTCTTGTCGTAGACCTCGATGACGCCCAACAGCTTTTCTTCCAGGTGCATCGGAAACGACAGCAAGCTCCTAAGCTTATATCGTCATACTTAATCACTTTCAAGAACTATACATAATATACAGTGTGTTTAAAAAAGAATATACGTATTTCGAATACATATATTAATTAAACCTTAAGACAAACCGATATGAAACTATACACACATATTTAAGAACCTCTCAAGTTCAGGTTACAGATGTTCAATATGTCCTCCATCAGCGAAACTAACAATATCACATCGATACTTAAATTCCTCCCATACTTGGCAATCCTGTATAAGGATGATAAATAAGCCAGCAAGTCCGATTAGCCATAGTAGCATAAAGTGACGTTAAATAAATAAGCAACAAACAAACAATAAGCCAGCAAGCTGGGCAATGTACTTCGACATGTTATGGCAGTACTGGTAAGGTTCTTCAACTCTTCCGAATTCTTTGAGAGTGGTGGTAAATAAACGTTGACTTTACCGAAACCCAACAGGAAGAAGCAAGAGGGTGTCAAGAGTGCACTTCGCAAACTCGAGAACACAAAATGGGCATGTAAAACTCGGAGAAATAAACAGGCGAAGTAACCATTTGAAACATATGACGGTTACCAAGCAAAACAGAAACAACTGACATCCAGCGTCTATTGATATACACTAGACTATTTATTCGTTTCTCCAATAGCTGAGGTGAGCAGTGATCAATAGTCAGGACAAAATAATTGTTATTAATTAATAAGTATATCCTTCTTGAACCACCCTGTATTAATTTATAATCAATTATTTCATTCTCAGTTGATTATTATTAAATCTAAAAATCAGCAATACTTCAATTAGAAATACCTCGGGTCCTATCTGGAAGATGTAGGGGTGTCTGAGGTTGATGTCCGAAACAAGGTAGGACATGTAAGGAAAGGAACTAGAATGCTACACCCGGTGCTCTGGAACAACACCATCTCAAATGATAACAATCGGCGTATCTTCGCAGCTGTTGTGGAGTCCGTATTAACCTATGGATGTGAGGTATGGTCGATGACTGCTGGGTTATATGCCAAAGTTCGGACTGCGGAAATGTCTCCAGTTAATGATTGAGGTGAAGCGACAAATGGGTATAGAGGAATCAGTTTCTGAAAAGATCGGGAAACGGCGGTTGAGGTGGAATGGGCACTTCAGGAGAATCCGAAAGAGCATTGGTCAAACAGAACTGGACTGGCAGCCGCCTGAATAGCGTAAGCGAGGACGATCAAGAACCACGTGGATGAATAGAGTCCGAGAAGAGATGGCCGGTCGAGGTCTACAAGTGGGACACTGGGAAGATAGAGATATGTGGAGCTCGACTCTGAAATGACCGGTATCTCACGTTGGAACGCACCGCCAGTAAGTAAGAATTAGCAATACTCTTTTCTGTAGGTGGCTAATTATTTCATAAACATTACTATACTGTAACATTAAAAACCACGCACTAACCTGCAATCCCCCGTAAACGGCTTGTTAATGGACGAATACAAAGGATCATCTTGAACTACTTCTATATTGATGAGCTTCCTTTTTTTCGCAACTTTGGCAGCAGTAGTTGTGTGATAAACCGGTCTTTCGCTCACGCTGCCCTGAAGAGAATCGTCCATTACATCATTATCATTCATTACATCATTTTATTATATTTGGACATCTACCTCTTTGGCTTTAGAAGACAGAATCCCTGCGACCGCTCTTGGTACTAAATTAAACTCAGGGTCGTGAACGAATACCGAGCATTTAGTTGCATTGAAAATCTCCATGGTTTGCTGCTGGACTTTGTCATAAACCAAGTTCGACCCTGAAAGTTTTATTTAAAATATACATTCAGTGTCTTTAAAGATGCTATTATGTGATATTAATAGTATTCTTCAAGCTGAATGCCAAGGTAAAAATTGAAAGTGAAAGTACATCCAGCTGGCTTCATTGGCGTATACGATTGTGTTGGTAAAAGACATGGTAAGATACATCATCCTCTTCGGCGAACTTCAAAGAGTACTTTTACAAGTACGAAAGTAGCTTTAAATGATCATTTACACCATGAAAGCAAAAATTAACTATTCTGAATAAGCAAGCAGACTCTCTTAATCAATTATTATAATACGTTAGGTTCTCGAGTGGAGAAGGTGGGGAGAAAAGCTACCTATTCCAACTATATCGCCTTTTCTTTTAATTGTTCGCTTATTTTGCACCTTTTAGAATTTGTTTTCACTTTTCTAAAATCGTACTTTTATCTACTTAACATTGGCCATATTGAAATAAAATTAGGAATAATTGTATTATTTTTGGGTTTCATTGAAATTTATTATTATTTTGTTAAGTAGTTTTATGGACCAAGAAGAGTAACTACCTGCCCATGACAGTACTTCAACAAAAGAATTTAAAATGGCTGTGCACCGGTTGCTGTTCAATTTTTCTTCCTCATAGTTGCAAGCACTCCTCAGCATTCCGTAGCAATGTCTGAAAGCAATTTTAGTATTAAAATGTATTCACATGCAATTTTCATAAATCTATATTTATTAAAAATGAGCAGGTAGGGAATCTGAGTTGAGAGGTCCCAACCACAGGCTACCTACACAATATGATATAAACCGAATGTTTCCTATTGGTGAAATACATACTCAAGCCTACATGTCATTTGCAAACATTGGTTATGCTCTAATCATAATATCTTGTTCATTGCTTATTTATTTAACGTCACTTTATGCTACCGTGGCTAATCAACCGGAAAATGATACTGTGGGAGTCCTAAATGTTGCCTATCCAGGTTTAATTCGGATAGGGATCTTTAACAAGTACCTTACATCGCACACCTCGTGATGTCCAATCCAAAGGACGGCATGAATAAGGATTTTTGATTTATTAAAAAATACCATTGCCACCTGAAAGTTTAACCCATCATCTTGGGTATAGAAGGCTGTTATGCTAGCCACCACGCCACAGGCGACTCCTAATTATAATATCTGTTCAAATGCTTATTTCAACACTTTCTCAGCAGTAGCTGTCAAGTTACTTTGATGAAGAAAGATTTTTTAGAGCGTAAGTTTTAGGAAAGACATTGCTGCAGATGAAGACTCTTGTAGAAGACAGAGAAATGGAGATCCTGAGTTGGACTAACTCAACTCTACGCTGAAAGGCACAAGAAGAACGTTAAGAAGAATTTTAACCTCGTATCTTTTCACGTCTACATAATTGCATCAAAAGAATAAGTGTAGTAGAAAAAATACCTATTAAAGCTACATTACTTGATTATTTTTTAATGTGTTTCTTCACGCCTGAAGTTCTATAATATATAAACTCTTGATACTTTACTTCGGGCTGAATCTATAACCGTGATAAAAGATCAAGAACGGTGTTTTCCAACCTAAGGGGTCCGAGAGCTGTCATTTTGAAATTATTTTAAATCTCCATAACGTACAATATTTCTGAAATCTTGGTTTTTAATAAAAATCACACAAGCTCTACAAAGACAATTTAACATTTTAAGTGATACAATTGCAAGAGATCAATAACAAGTGGCAACCACACGATTTTTCATCGAACGATGCTACAGTGGGAGTACTACACATCTATCCAGGTTTAATTAAGGTAGGGATCTTCAACGAATATCTGATATCGTACATGCTAGTGACTATTATTTTACGTTCCCACCGAAGGACGGTATCCTTTGGCCAAAAAAATAAAAATTCCTAGGTCATCTGATGTGTTTGAAACCGCGACAGTGGTTATAGAAGGCTTTGATGCTAGCCACAGTTGACTCCTCCTCCCCCATAAGATAATTAATTTTTAAAGTTATTCAAATCAAACTTACCGGAATGACTCGGTCACTATACCGCTGTATATTTCTTCACAGCCCTCGAAATCTTTAAAGTTGACTAAACCCATGAAATGGGTGTACCTGCCCTTTTCTAATGGGTGCTCTATCGGGAATAACATGCAATTGGAAAAATTGTCTTGGTATTCTTCCCTGAGAACTTTGTCTAGTTGGCAGTAAAGCTCTCCTTCCAGTTGACCTTTTTCCATCCTGATTGGGCCTTCAGCTTCCCTTATTCTTATTACCGTATCGCACTTATCCTGCAAAGTAAGTAGTATGTATAACTTAAAACAACGATAACATTGTTAATCCTATAACGCAGTGGTTCCCCACAACATTTTTTCCCGGACCCCTTCCTTCAATCATTTCAATCGCAAGGACTCCTAATTCGTAAAATTTAGGAAATGCTACATTCTATCGCCTACATTTCATGCGAAAAACCAATACCAAAACTAGACGTGCTAAAAATTGCAAAGTAGGATAGGTCAAGAATAGAAATGAAGAAAAATCCTGGCTCCAGGAGTTTACTTCAATCTGCCAAACACTGAATCACTAAAATTTAATTCTAAACCCAACAGATGGTCCTAGAATGTTTTAAAGGGGATAAAAAACCTTAGTTATGCTGTTCTTCGGTGGGAGTATAAAATGGCGGTCTCGAGCCTGAGCGATTTAATGTACTCCTTAAAGATCCTTATCCTTATAAAACATGGATAGGCAAAACTTAGGACTCCTTTTTTAGCATCATCCAATAAGGCGAAGTAGCATTAAAATGACGCTAACTGAATAAAAATGGACTAAACTTTAAAAAAAAACTTATACAAGATAAGTATTTATTTAATACCCATAAAGAAATCAAGACTGTTCACCTGGGGTGTAGTGGCTAGCGTAACAGCCTTCTATGCCCGAGGTCGCGGGTTCAAATCGTTATGTTATGTCATTTGTAAACCATTATGTCTATTGTAAACTGCCCTTCTGAGGGGAAGTAGAAAAGTGGTACATAGCCTGCGCGATGTCAGATACTCGTTATAGATCTCTATCCTAACAAAACCTGATTAGGCAAAATTGGGGATCCTGACTGTAGGATCGTCCGATTAGTTACAACAGCATAAAGGGACGTTAAATAAATAAACAAAGAAGAAATCAAGTATTGTTCATTATCTGATATGAAGTTACAGTTATCCTTTGAGCACATTACTTTTGAAATGTTAGAAAATGGACAATTTTAAGGTTGCGACTGCAGGAGCCGTTACCTATTGGTGACTATTAGGAATTATACAAATTAGAATGTTGAATTTGTCTGTGTAAAGCTTGTGGTTCTTATTAAAAACAAAGGCTTTAATAATATTTTACGTAAAGTTCATTTAAAATAATTTCTCTTTGATCTATCGTGGACCGCCTAAACGCACTCTGCTGACCACTTGCTGGGAACCACTGCTATAACGACATGATACATCGCAAAAAGTTTCCGTATCAGCTTATGACTTAATGTTTATATCATTATCGTAAATATCAAAAATTATTTATTCCATGACGTGCCTTGAACTTGATAGGTTGAGGAAGTTCTACGCGGCCGATTGCTCTAACCTTATAGCATTGGGGGCAGTTCACGCATTCGAAGATGATCCCCACAGCTCCTAAGGTTTGATAGAACTAGAACAAGATTAATAAATAAACATCAACTACAATAAAATTAAATTAGGAAATAAAACATTTAAAATTTAATCTAATATAATATATATATGTCAATAAATATTCAGAAAACATAGTAATGCCTATTACTATTTTTAGAACTGTGGAAGGAAAACTACTCCGGTGCGGTCCTAAGAATAAAGAATGGCCACGAAAAAGGAAAGTTTCTCGCTCATGCAGACGATCTCGCCCTCTTCGTGGAAACGGAGGAAGAGGCGGGCGCGCAGATAAATGCCCTCTCAAGGAAAGCCAGGAAAACGGGTCTACAAATCTCCTCTGAAAAGACAGAAGTAATGACCGCGGATTCAAAATACAAGAAGAAGGCGGTCGACACCGTATGTAAAAGGATCAGGGTAACCCAAAAAGTCAGATACCGAAGAGAAGTCATCTGCAATAACGGATCAGACCGAGAAAGCTTTAAAGAAAAAGTCACTAAACAGAGGAGGTCGAGTTTCTACATCAGGACTTTTACAACAAAAAGAATCTATCTATTAAATCCAAAGTCGGACACTTTAACACCGCGAGAAATCCGTGATACTCTATCAGACAGAGACCTCCTGTCTCCCAAGCGTGGAAAAGCTTCTAAAAGTAGAAAGAAAAATCCTTAGGAAAATCTACGGGTCCAATAAGACACCCGAAGGATACAGGCTGAAATCCAACAAAGAAATTTACAGTAACAACAAAAGCCTGCAGACCGACATCAGGGTAAGAAGACTTAAATTCCATGGAAACATGATGAGGATGATCCCTGAAAGGTTAAAACCGAGAAATCTTTCGGCGATGCCACCAGTGCAAGAACACGAAGGGATTTTTCAATCAGATCAGGGTCGACATGAATTCAGGAGGACTGAAGGATTCAGCCTGTCAGTATCGAGAAACTTATAGAAAGCCACTGAACGATATAAACGTCTTCGTGAACAAAGAACGCCCAAAAAGGGTGGTGCGTTCTCAGAGGAAAGGAAGCTAATGAGGGAAGGAGGAAGTGAAGGAAGAAATTCTAAATATGATATTCGCGTGGTCTGTTTGATTGTCTCAAAGCAACAACAGCAAAACTGTTACTGTTGCATCCAAACATTGACTTAGTAAAGCTGTAATGAAGAATGTGGGTCGAAACATTAGTTAGTACTTTGGCTATTGGAATGTGCTCCGTACTGTCGCCATCCAATAGAAATACATTTAGCATTGGGTCAGTGGTGGATTAGTTGGATTGATTAATGATATCATTGATCACTACAGTAATGGCACTACCGTATTGGAGCGCAACCATTTTTGGATATTTTTCAGCGTAAAACTTGCTAATATTCTATTAATAATAGGAAATATTTAAATTTTAGCTCTTTAATTATATACACCGCGTGACAAGTATAGATTATGTTAAATAAAGTTAAAAACAAAACAATGAAATGCCTCAGTAATGACAGGATTATGAAAAATTAAATAGACGCCCTTGGTGGTTCTCCTTACATTTTACTAGGTTCTCGTACATGTTACTCGGTTATCGCTACTTCTTATATATTGTGTTTGATTATTCTTACATAATGGTTAACCTTGGCGTGTAACTTGGAGGCCTCCAAGTTGCCAAGGGAGCTGAGGAGGGTGAACAATGCTCCTGAGTCGCAGTAGTGGAGTCCGAGGGGCTTCATGTAAGAATCTCGATTCGTCGGTCTAAACACCGTCCTGTAACTAGTAAAAAAAAAAAAAAAAAAAAAAAATGTATGAAATAAACTGGCAAAAATTACAAGATCATAATTATCATAAAAATTGAAATAGAATTTTTATAAAATGTCTGTTTGAAAATGCTTGTTAGATATGCGGAATGGTTTAATTTAGGTCGAACAAAATAATGGTGCGTTGCTAGTTGAGATAGCTGATTTATACACATACAGACTAGGCATTTGCTCACAGCGTTTTTTTGTTTATTTATTTCAGTACAATTTCATTTATATGGATATGTTTTTTGGCCGGGTGTCTATAACTTTTATTGTTGTTTTCACCCTTTTGAAACTATAACCAGTTGGGTGTTCCTCGGAACGGCAATTTGAAGACAGTGTCCGTGTACAAATTTAGGGGAAGATATTATTTGTTATAAAACCTTTATCGTTATTTTAAATGAAAAAATTACATTTGCTACCTTTGTTAAGAGTTAGAGCTTTATTGACTCGCTCTTTGCCAAAAAAGCTGTGTTGGTGTTGCTCGTATTTTTATATATAACATTTGTCGTTGGAATAGAATAGAATATAAAAAGATTTTTATTCTGGGACAAGGTCCCTTAAGAACAATTGATATGTACAATTAGGATATATATATAATGTGTCTGGCTACAAGACCAAAGAATTATAATTATTCTTATTCACAATGATATAAAAAGAAAAGAAAGGATACAATAAAACAAAAGAGTAAAATAAATAAATAATAACTTCTGATGAGTTAAACAAAACTAAACATTTAAACTTATTCATAATAATTGATCCATATAAAAATATGAACAATAAATAATAAATTTTCTTTTTAAATTGATATTTGATTTGAAATATCTTATTGATCGTTTGTTTGGGATGACAGTAGGTACTGGAATAGCTGGGACTTGAATGATGGTAGGGAAAAAGCATGGCGGATATGAGTAGTTAAGGAATTCCAGAGAGTAGTGAAGCGGACAATAAAGGAACGATCAAAAGTTGTTGTTCTATGGGTAGGAATATAAAGGTCGGAATGGCGTGATCTTGTTTGGAGGGAGTGGACTAACGATTTAAATTGCAGAAGTCTGTGGATATAGGGAGGTAGCTGGTAGTTGATTGTTTGGTAAATATATGATCCTAGGAAATATTGTTTGCGGATAGAGGGAAGGTGCCACTTTAACTCATCTAATGTGAACCAATATACGATAAAATTTGGAAAAATTATAATTGCTGGTACTTTGATACGGAGTTTCATTGACGGAAAATGACCCACTACGATAATTAACGATGAAAAAGTAACAGTGGATTTTTGATGGAATTCGCCATAAAGTGAGCTGAATGATAACGTGGTTCTCAAAGACCCATTCGGTCAATAATCTTGCTCGGAAGTATTATTATTTCTGATCTGTGAAACCAAGTTACAAAAGATATGCAAGGACTGTAGGCAATCTTTCAAAAAAATGGGTGAACCTTGTGAATGCTTCTTGCATAGAAAAGATGTAGTACAAAGAGGAATTCAAAAGAGATGTAGAACTACCAGTTTAACAGGGAAGTATTTTGCTTTATAGGAAATGGTCCTAATTTAATATGAATGCATAATGAAATGAGTCGTTCGTTAGGTGATAAGGAGTGTTCGGAAAGTTTTTAAGCACTAGAGTTTTTCGAGGAAACGGAGTACTTATGTTGTATGATACGCTCTTTGGGGAGGTTTCTCGTTTAACTGATAAAGGACGAGTTGCGATTATTAGTTGGACTAGTGATCCTGTTTACGACTTGGGGACGATGGTCAAGTGAAATTTCGTCTTTTATGTAGCTATGAAGGTTGGAAACTTTGTAGTGGGATAAGAAACCAAGTCGTAGGTTGGTACTAAAGGAAATGAATGATTTCCTTCTGAAAGCGAGTGGTTGTGGCGGAATAGAGATTGAAGGTGGATGATATTGGTTATCAGGCCGAATCGACGGCACTCTAATATATAAGTTTTCCACTCCCGACCAACCAACTTGTTTTTATTTTATTACATATTGCTTCTTTTAAACTAGTTTGTTTAGTTATTCGTCCATAGGCACTCCAATCAGGAGATGCTTATCAACCTGATCGACGCAGAAAAAGAAGGACGGTGGTCAAACAAAAGTAAACTCTTCTGAAATACTGCCTTCGCACTCTTGGGCACCTCGTTAAAAGGGCATTGGCCCTAACGGTAATTTATAAATTCATCAAACGATTCAAGCTGAGTTTTATGAGTCCCATAAGGCACTTAATAGTTATTTGAAGTTAATCCATACACTGGAGCTTCCATCATGATCATTGATTTCCTATAACCATTAATTTATTCTTTCCTTTACTTTTGAAAGGTTCCTAATACTTCGATGACAACAAAACTAATAAAGTTGGGAATGCAGCATTCCAAATCTGAATCCACTATACAGGAAACCTTAAAATTACTTCTTGATTCATAGAGTACACGTTTTTCCAAACTTTGGCTTCATTTTGCAGACGATGTATTATGTTGGTGGGGACATGATACTATATGAGCAAATATTAAAAAAAAATCTGTAGTTCTTCTTCAACAGCACTTATCAACTGTTGATTGTCACATGTTCTCAGGGACAATAGATAACGCTCTAAACAATATCTAGAAATGTGGCTATACTTACTCTTTGAATTGATGGCACATAGTAACAGCTAAATTTGTTACAGGAGATTAATTAAACTCAAAAAGAAAAAAACAATAACAATAATATGAAATGATTAAACAGCTGTGTAACAATTCTTTCACATAACATTACAATTTTAATTAAACCCTTTGAACTGTGAATTCCTTTATTTTATTCACATATTCAGTCCAAAATACATAAGCTTTCTAATCAAATGTTCAAAATGCATTCATTTCCTTTTCGCCTTAATTTTCAAATACATGGATAATTCCCAGAAAATGCTCACAAAGTTGAGAAGGTGAAATCTTCCCAAAAATATATAACATACTTATCAATGTCAGTTAAGAAGGACTGGAGGTCAACAAAATAACAGCAACATAAGGGCTTTCTAAAACTAACAAGGTGCATCATAGGTTTCAAAAATTCTCTGATCTGTTCAATAAGTGGACCATGTCCGCCACTGCAGTGAATTATTGTGTGGATGATAGACAAACCAAAAAACAATTTGGTATCTATTGTAACTGAAGATAATATAATAATATTCTATTTTGACCCACTCAGCAAAAGTGAGTCAAAGGAATGGCTAATACTAAGGAAAGCACCTTCACTTAAGACAAACATCCAGCATCGGACAAAAACTATAAGGCCACTTTTTAGGTGGAATATGGGAATAATGCACAGATATTACAGAAAGTTACACCACAGAGTAAATAGTGAGTATCACTTCGTCCTACTAAACTGGTAAGAACGTTCAGTTCATAATTCTACCAAATGTATGTATGTATATATTTAAAATAAAATGGATAAATGTAATGAGTTAAAAATATTCCAGACAGAGGATGATCAAAAGAAAATTTGCTTAAAAAAAAGTAATACAACATATTTGGGATCACTTGTAGCTGGGTGGCTAGCGTAACAGCCTCCCATGCTAAAGGTCACGGGTTCAAACCCGCAGGTGGTCCTAGGATTTTTTAATGGGAGTAAAAAATCCTTAGTTACGCCGTCCTTCGGAGGGGACGTTAAAAGGTGGTCCCGAGCCTGTGCGATGTCAGGTACTCGTTAAAGATCCCTATCCTAATAAAACCTGGATAGGCAAAATTTAGGACTCCCACTGTAGCATCGTCAATTAGCCATAGTAGCATAAAGTGACGTTAACTAAATAAACAAACAAACAAACATTGATAATAATTAAATTAGTATCAATACTGATGAATAACTAACTGTCTGTTTGGCTTATTTTAAGTAGGTAAATAATTAATTCCACCCCAACCAAAATATTGCCCTAGGATCAATAAAGAAGTTTTTTATCTTATAATTTAATTAGGGAGGGGGCCTAACTGATGCACAAAACCAGTTAAATTTGTAATGGTATAATAACCATAATTTTGATTAAAACTTATTTCATAAATTTTATTAATAGTACTGTTCTGCCTATAACAAACTCTAGGAGGAAAGGAGGAAATTCCAATTTGGATCTGCTGCTCAACTTCGCTGAGTTGCTACAGTACACAGCATACCGCACCAATCCCGAAGACAAACTCATATGTTCATGAGAGATCTTGGAAGTACCTAATGTACTGAAGGGAAAAAAGGATAGGAAGGATAGATAATACACATAAATTAAAAATTTTGATTTTCTATTATGAAGAGTAAAATTTTATTATTATATCAATTAGAACTATCTCTTCTATTTCAATATATTTATTCATCACATTAATAAATCCATTCATTCGTTATATCACTTAACCATTTGAGGTCCATACTGCTTCACCTTTATTACTATTTATTAAAAACTAAAAACAACAAAAAAATATCAGAATTAAATTTTTATCCCATAACAATTAAACAAATATTATGTAAATTTTTTTATCTCTATCCTAAAATTTTGTGTACTTTCTTTATACTTACATATTTTCTATCACATAACTTTAATTCTAATATTATATTGTTTTTAGTATTAATGAATAGTTCTGAAAATGAGGCAATATGAACTTCATAAAGTTAAGTGATATACATGAATGGATTAATTTATGTGATAAATAAATATATTTAAATAGAAGAGATAGTTTAATTGATATATTAATACATTTTTAAGGTTCTCGGAGTCTCATTTATTAAACATTCTAACATAATTTGGCGATGCTTTGAGACTTTTTAGTTGTCTTATTCATACGAAATTAATAAAAAATGATTATCCTTAAATTGAACTACAGAAAAAGCAAGTTTCCTCTCAATAGTACTGAGAAAATTGGTCTATCACTTGGGCACTGTGTAATACTTTTTTACTTTCATTTACCTATATTTTGCGATCGTGAAAATTTTCTAATTCCAGTTTTTACCGGAATACACATTTTAGGGTCCCCTTAGTACAAATGACCAAGTCCTGCAAAAAGGTCAGTGTGTGGTAAGTCTAGCGCCAAAATGGTAAGCCGCACGAAACTGAAATTTCATATTTAAGACAACTATACGCCCGAGAAGTTACAGATACTTTTTCATCAAAATCAGCTAACCAGAAGAGCCAATTTGCTTGCACCATACCATACCATCCTTTTTGCAACATTTTATGATTTTCTCAAAAACAGCTCTAACGATTTTGATTAACCTCTATGTATCGTTCTCTAAACTACCTTTAATTTTGTAGATACTGCCAAAATAACAGTATAATCTTGTTATCAATGATAAAAAAACAGGTAAAAATATAAGGTGAACGAATTCGATATCTAACTTAAGGAGAAAACTGCAAAAATATTTTTTTTAATGCAATTTTTCGTTGTTTAACATAAGAATAGTAATATAGATGTATAATATACTGTTGGAAAGCTAAAGATTTTAGAAAATATATTATCTTATTCACAAAGTTGTAAAATGTAATGGAGAGTGATGAAAAACAGATAAAATTAACTGATTGTTTTAGTTAATAATATAATAGATTATTTAATAAAACACATGATTTTATCAATTTAATTAATTCTTTAAACTTATTTCATCTCTAAAGGTATTTGAAAATTCTTAAATTGATTTTAACAATGGAGGTAAGTGAAAGGCGTGTGTTGCGGGCAACAGATTTTTTTTTTTTAATGTTGGTATCAACATAAGAACAATGAAATATAAAAATTTATTTCAGCAAAAAAAGAACAAATCACTATATAATTCAATCCATCTACACTTAACTACAGCTACATAAATAGCTTTTAATTCATTGCCATTGTCCTAATACCCTACAAATTCTTCAGTTTCTAAAATTCAACCAGCAATACAACTACCCTTTCCACAAAACTGATTTTGAGAAATTCTTCATAAACTATGTTTTATCCTTATGGATCCCTCCATCATCCCTGGTTCAAAATATTCACTACAAATACCCACATGCCTCTTATCTCAAACATTGTGATAATTTCTTGTTCAATTTCAATACAAATATTGATTCCTATATTATATATATTTTTGTAATGTAAGAAAGAAATTAATATAAGAAAAAGACTTTAAGTGGGAAAGGACAGAATGGACTAAGGAAGAGCGAGAGGAACAGTCAGGATGATGAGGGAGTATTGGAGGAGGAGGGTGAAGGTGTGAAGAGGAATTAGTAGTGATATTTGTGTAGTCCTTGCTGGCTGATTGGTGTCAAAACAAATAATTAAAGAAAATCAAAGTGACTTTTCAATTTAAGAATCAGCAAATATATTAAACGATTTGCAGGACCTATGATAGCTCTTTTTATTTATTTATTTTTTCTTGATACTCCACCTCATCAATTATAGAATCATTCTTATCAATTAAAATTCTTTTTACTTATAATAAACTAGTAATTAACTGAAACAAAAGGAAAATGACACATGAATGATAAAAGAAAATTGTATCAAATTTATTAAAACTTATTTATTCATCTTGTACAACAGTTGTCTTCTCTGAGACGTAAAGGCCATCCAAGAACTTTCGGATATCCTTATTTTTTACAGTTGTCGACTGCTGGATGAGGGCAGCTAAAACAGAATAAAAAAATTAATTATTGAAATTGTCTATATAAAAACTTCAAAATAATGTGTGAGCATAACATAAAGCTCATGTCTTGTCAAAAGACTAAACTAATATCAGATGAGGAAGATAGTTGGGGGTGCGGTCATCAGAAAGAAATACATTAAAATGTAGTACTTATTTTAATTGTGTCGATATTACGTCTAAAAAAAAATGTCAGCACGCAATTAAAATAAGTTAGTACTAGTTGTAGTCGTTTTAATGTGAGTTTCTTTCTGATGACCGCACTCCCTCCCTTCCCCCCCAACCATCTTCCTCTCGATCAACCAAAACTCCATCATTATAAATTAATATTGAATAATTAAAACATAAGACAAGTTAATCTCAAGAAATATTAATGAAATAGAAATTAATTCATTGGTTGAATATATGTGTTAATAATTAAAATTAATGAGATAGAGACATAAAAGTTGATGTAAAAATTTGCCTCCAAAGGAAGTCATAACTAAGGATTTTTTACTCCCATTAAACAATCCAAGGGCCACCTGCGGGTTTGAACCCATGACCTGGGGCATGGAAGGCTGTTATGCTAACCCCTATGCTACAGGTGATCCTGATATAAAAAATTTATATAAAAGTTAAAAACATTGTAAAAGTTTTAAAACAATAATGTGAAATATAAGCACGTATTCTTGATAAATATTTTCAATTCAGCTAACATTTGAGTGGAAAAACCATGAAGTATTGAAAGAGGAGGGATTGGAATGAAAATAATTATTTCCTTATTATTAATATTAATATTCCTTATTTCCTTGACACCAGATATTTGATGTAAAGGAATACTTGAGGGTAGGTAGGAGAGGTGCAGGAAGTTTATGGTTAGTAAATATATCACAATATCGCTAACCAAGGAAATATTGCCAATGGGTGGAGAGGATCAGATTTGTCCCGCTGCAGGGAGGGAATAGACACTTAAAACATTACGAGATACTGCAAACAAATCTCATCGACAGATCTGAATGCCACCTGAAAGAACAGGAGGTAATAACAAAAGTTTTCATATAATTGAACCTTAGTTTATTTAAATTAGGCCAAACACTAAAGGTCTACCTGAGTATTACCTAACATGAAAAATGACTCAGAGCAAGTGGAAATTTCTTACATAAAAATTTGCACAAAACCTCATAAGAATTTTATTCGCATATTTTCCTTGAAATTATTTCATGATTAAAAACTAAATTTTATACTCCGCATGTTTTGCAAACAAATATTACACATTTAGATTTACGTGGGTGAATCAAATATAAATGACTTATTTTTTAATTTTTACTTTGAAGACAAAGAAAAGTACACCTCATTTTTTACATAGTCTCCTGATTTGGAAATACATTTTTCCCAGTGTATAGCTAATTTTCCAATCCTGTGCTCATAGAATGAAGTAGGTTGTGTCTTCAGCCAATTGAGCACGTAGGCTTTTAACCTCATCGTCACTGATGAATCTCTGACCTCCCGAAGCTTCCTTGAGTGGGCCAAACAGGTGAAAGTCACATGGTGGTAGTCTGGACATAGTGGCAAGTCAGGACTGTAGGGAGGGTGTTCCAGCATCTCCCAGCCCAGTTGCTCCAATTTTTCGCTCGTCAGGGCCGGAGTATGCGGGCAAGCATTGCCCTGAAGAAAAATCACTTTTCTCATCGTTAGATTCCTTCTTTTGCGGCGATATGCAAGTCTGACTTCATTCAAAATGTCGCAGTAGTATGCGACATTGATAGTCCTGCGTTCATGCAAAAAATCAAGATGCAGCAAGCCACGCTGGTCAAAATACACGGAAGCCAAAACCTTCCCAGCTGACAGCCGTGACTTGGCTTTCACTGGTCCAGGTTCCTCTTTCAGTCTCCACTCCATACTCGCTTGTTTTGATTCAGGGTGTAATGGTGCACCCAAGTTCATCACAGGTGATAATGTGAGTGAGAAATGAGGCTCCCTCAGCCTGAAATCTTGTAAGAAGACCTTCACAGACCTGTAAATGGTTCAGCTTCTGCTCAGCTGTGAGAAGTCGAGGAACGCACCTGGCACACACCTTACGAAACCCTAGCTCCTCTGTGAGTATGGAAAAAGTGCTCTATAGCTTATCCCAACCTTACTTGCAATGGCACTGGTGGTTAGACGTCTGTCACCTTCAATAAGCTGTCTAACACGGCTGATGTTGTCTGCTGTGATGCTGGAGCGGAGCGGGTCTGCCGTCATGGCTTTCATTCTGAACACGATCACGACCCTCCATAAACTGTTTATGCCATGCAAACACTCTGGCACGAGAAAGTGTCTCTTACCCGAACTGTACGGTCAACCTTCTCAAGATTTCAGCCGGTTTTGCACCTTCAGCAGCAAGAAATTTGATGATAATAAGTTTGCCAATCGAGAGAGATACATCCTACTCAGACATCATCACAACGATAACTGGTGAGTTCGAGGGCATTCGCCCGCCTACTTCCCCCACTCCTGGTATCCCTACCCAACACCTCTAAACCGGGGAACGTTCCCGTACCTTCACTGGGCTTCCAGGACAAAAAGTCTCGTTTATATTTGATTCATCCACGTATTTTAACATCAGATATAAATAGCTTCTGTTACTTCAATGTCTGCTATGTAAATAAAACTTATTTCATATATACATTTTAAGGAAAAATCACAACAAAAAAAAAATGAAAATATTAATGAAACAGTAAACCCAATTATAATCTTAACTTAGGATAATTTAAACAATTCCCTCTGTATCTCCCCTGAAGCCCTTGAACAGCTTCTAGACCAACTTAACAGATATAAAATGAAATAACTGTGATTCAGAAAGTCAGCTGGGTCTGGTTAGGGGATCCTGTACAAGAAAAATAGCTCGATATACTAAAGCTGCCTCCTGTGGGTTCGGGGGTAGAGTAGAACCACAGTATTCACAGCTTGTCATGAAAGGCGACTAAAGGGACAATTGACCTGACATCAAACCTTATCCTATCTTTCCCCTTTTTAATAGTCTCCCTCATCCGAATCCTTTTATTTCTAGAACACTTGACTCCCACTGCCTTATAGGTGAGAACAAAGGGAGAAACCCTTGATAAAAATCTCTTCCCTCTAGGCTGAAGGTTGAGTATAGGGTTGATGCCCTTATCTCAGAAAATAAAAACTGTTTTGAAACGAGATGCAAAGAAAAGCCGGATGAATTTAATGAAGCAAGTCAAAGGAATATCATAATATTTGATACTGGTGACATAGAATGTTAGAGGAATGGCCCATGCTGGAACAGGCAAGAACTTCAGTCACTCGGAGTGGATTCAGCCTCACTACAAACAATAAAATGGGGAAAAACAGAGATAATGGACCTTGATAAATATAAGATCAATAGTGGATGCCAACAAAACTACATTTTTGTAGTTTCATAATAAAGAAAAGTCTATAGTATTTACTTTTGAACTTTAAAATTGTTAATGGAAGACTATGTAAGATCCCTTTAAAAGAGGTTTTTTAAACACATCTATAATAAATGTTCATGCGCCTAGGAATGATGCAAAACTTATAATGGGAGATATGAATGCCCAAGTTGCAAAAGAGATGTCATTTAGGCCCACAACTGGACGACAATTTTAATATGATGATGTGTCAAACGGCGATGGCTGAGAATTATCGATTTCACCATGGAAAAATGTATAATGATTAGCAGCAGCAGCACACTTTTCCTACACAAAGAGATTCATCCAGAAATTTTGATTTCCCCAGATGGAAACATAAGAAATCAAATTGACCACATCCTCAGTCATGGTAGGCACAACTCAGACATCTCGTAAGTTATTTTTCAGCTTTAGGAGGTTACTGTTATATCTTGTGAGCTTCTCTTTACGTCCTCCAGCTCACTCAGCAAGTTTCTGCTACCATATAGCTTATGGTAAACGCTAAAGATTCTGCTATGGCGTAACATAATTAGAAAGTGATCAGAGTCGACATCTACTCCACCAGGTCTGGTTTTCTTTGATAAAAAGAATCAGTAGAGGTGGCTGGGACGTGTAGAGCAGATGCTGGTGAGTAGGATACTTAAACAGTTGCTGGATGGTATGTCTGAAGGAGAAAAACTAGGGGACTTACATGATTAAGATGGTCAGATAATAAGGAGAAAGTAAGTAATGAGATAAATGGGAATCAGAGGATGGAGGAGACTTGCCCAGAATATGGAAGAGTAGAGTAGGATTCTAGAGGAGGCCAAGGCCCTTTTAGGGCTGCAGCACCATGAATTGTGTCAATATTACAGAGCCAGTGAAAGAAGGCATTAACATGGAATAGGATTCACTTTTAGGGGACAAACAGCTAGTTATCAGATTTAAAGCAATAATCCTTGAATCAGTTACATCTAGCTCTGAAGAAGATTGTACAATTATAATCTCCTAGACATTCATAACCTACTGAAGTTTTAGAAGAACAAGAAAAATATTTTGATAATCTTAAAGAGAGAACTCTGAACCAATGACAAAGACATGGATATTAAGATTATAGCAAGCAACTTAAACGCAAAAGTTAAAATATGTTTAAACACCAACAATAAATAGACAAAGACAACATGAGATTAGCAATGGAAATCGTATGAGAATGATCAATTTGGCTGCATCACAACACATGGGAGACTGCATCACAGAATAGAAAGTGAAAAGCAACAAGAATTTAACCAGATAGATTTATAGTCAAACTAATTGTAAAAATTTTGATAGCAAGAACCATAGATCATCATTAAAAAATATAAGAACTTATAATGACACAGGTAATAGACTCTTAATCATTACTTGATCATTGCAGGTGCATATACAAGCTCTGATAAAACCAATGAGGAATAAACACCTGTGTTATTTGAAAAATGCCTTGAAAGCAAGTTTATATACTTCTATTGTTGTTTTGTTTTAATAAACATAAATGTTCTCTTGGAAACTTTTTGTAATTCTTAATTACTTTTTCTACCTTAACATTATTTTAAAATTCTAATTTAACATGGAAGTAAGGTTAAGTCAGATTTTTTTTTTTTCAACTTCAACTCATTTTAAAAGTTCTAAAATTCATTTTAACAAGAAAGTGAGCAAGTCATGTGTCAAGCACACACAGAAAAAAGGATAACATTTGGCTAAATAACATTCGCTCAAGATGAGTTTCACATGTTATATATTAGTACACTTACTGGGTGTTATACTTTTCTCAACGTGTTTTGCTTATTAAAAGTACTTGCCAACTGGTGGCTCACCGGTTGTCCCATCTGACAGTGGGCCACTGGTTGTTCATACTTGAAAGTATTAATATAAAAATATTATCTGAATATCTCATATTTCAATCACAGAACAATGAACTTCTAATAAGTTGACCTAGCACTAATAAAACAATCACATTTAATTCACAAGATGCATCATAACAATGGCAAAAGACCTAAGTTAAACAGAGCTATGCGTTTTTACACACATTTCATTAGAATGGCCAATAAGAATTAACTATCTGTCTATATTCCTTCACGGTAAACATTCAGCAAATAATGTTAATTTCTAAGATATATATTTGGCCGTTTCACAAAAGAAGTTTTTAATATATTTAATAATTTATTTACTTTTACACATCATGTTTCAGCCTCTAGGGCCATTTTCAAGCATCTGTCTTGAATCACAGATGCTTGAAAATGGCCCTAGAAGCAGAAACGTTGTGATGTGTAAAGGTAAATAAATAAAATAATATATCATATACTTCTTTTGTGAAACGGTAAAATATATATTTTACAAATATTGAAGCACAAGAAAACTCAGGACAATGATGAGAAAATAATTTCTCTTTGGTTCCAGAAAACCTACCAATGCTATACTATGTTTTAGAAATCAATCCCTCACAGCTAAAATGACATATCTATCTACACCGATTTCAAGTGTTTCAAATCTTGTTTCAAAAACAAACATAAAATGTTTAAACATACTAACCTGATCTCGAAACATCTTCAATGTTGTTACCCTCAATGATAAGTTCGTCCTTTTGTTTGGTTGAGTTTGTTACAGTAACACCTGGAGACATTTTTACTTTCCTAATAAACTTCTCACCAAGAAAGTTACGGATTTCAATAACAGAATTGTTTTCTGATATCACACAATTGATGGGGAAGTGAGCATATACTGCTCTCATTTTATATAAAAATCCCTGGAAACAAAACAGTAAAATACAATATAAGTTATAAATGAAAATACAATGAACTACAACTATTGTACAATGTTAACAAACGCAGGAATACAAATTTTAAAATAAACGTGATTATTCAACTACAAACATCTTTTGGTTCTATTAACATATTTACAGTAATCCGATTGATCTACAACGTATTCTGATTAGGGAAAGATTCAAATTAATCACTTTTTACTTCATCATAGAAATTAATTTATATCAGGTAGATTAATTAACTATTATAGGTTATTAATAATACTATATAATCATCACTTCAATTCAGACGAATTAAATGATAATGCCAACAGGAAACCATAACCTTCCTTTAAATATAACCACAAACATGGTTATTTATCTAAGTTAGAATAATATTTAAACTCTATGCTCTTAATCACATTAATTCAATATCAAGGAGTATTTAAGAATTTGGGGGAAGAGAGCACTAATAAAATAAAATATGGAGTATTCACATTATTAAAATGGTAACTCCTAGCAGGTTTACTAAGTGTCTTATTAAAATGAAACATCTTTACTGTTAACATTGATCGCTCTCAATCATTCAGCTTAAAATGCTAAAACAATAAACTTCCAAAAGGCATAAACACTAAAATGCCAACAACATTTAATAGAAAGACCAATTAGAGAATTACGCAGTGCACACCATTATATTCCAGATAACATATAACACCAACTTTACACATAATGCTTAGATAAAGCATTAATTAGGAACAAGTAAAATCAAAATATTACATACCTTTGTAACACCTTTAATCATGTTTTCAACATGGGAACAGACAGTTCGGACTGCAGCAAGTTCCTTTTTGGTACCAAACCACTTTTCAACTTTCAGTAGTTTAGCATTCACCATGTGAATATCTAGTGCCAGATGCCTGAACGTCCTCTTCAGTACACCCCTTGGTCCTTTAACTGTAACGATCCTGGACTTCACATGGCATGAAACCCCATCAGGGATTTTTACGGTTTGATTAACAACTATTTGCTTCATCCTGAAACAATATTTCCACTAATCACTAACACAATAATACATAACGAAAACGTCATACTCAATGTGTTATAAATAAAACTATAAAATAGGGTTAGTAGAGGAAAACAACTCAGGAGGAAAATGGTCAAACATAGTTTAATAAGAAAAAATATAAGAAATCTATGCTAGATTAAAACAATGTTTCACTAAATTGGGATAAAAAATGAAAAATATTAATGGATGTAAAAGAAAAATATAGATTTTAACTACATACCTCGGAGAGGTTAGGCAACCGAAAAAGAACTCTCGCACGCCAACAGCAAAGGACTTACCAATGCCATATCGATATAGGACTATCCTGCTCTAACAATTTTTAATAATGACAAAATATATTTGTTCCTATGTAAAGTATTTAATACGCGCTAATATTCGATTAAATATGAAATAGTTCGAAATAAATTATTAATTTGTAAATTTCAAACAATTTCATTCGCAATGAAAGTATTTATTGTACAAAGAGGTACGAAGCCCGAACCACTCCAAGCGTCAGCTCTTTTGCGACATGGGTGTTACATTGTTTGGAGGTGAGCTAGTCTGAGATGCTTTTTCTTCTTATTAGATGTATTATTTTATACAAAATAAAAATAATAATGAAAACATTTAATTTGTAACCATCGAACGTTTTTCTTAGCGAACGTCATTTCTTAGTTAGTTAAGAAAAGTTATTATCCGCCCGGAATTCACATAGTCTAGGATAGGTAAAATTTCCCGGAAACTGTTTCAGACATTGTATGGTATTTCAACCAATGACGAGGAAAGGATATTCGATTAGAACCTAACAACTTCTGTGAGCCATATGGTTTTGTCCTTCGAGTTGCTCGAGGTTCATCCCGTTCTTTACCAGTTTGAAATTTTCGATTTGTTTTACTTTTAGCTGTCATCCAACAAAATGTTAAAAAATAGAGTGAAGTCAGAAGATCCAGAATGAGTTTCAAGTTTTTTATAGGTACTATGTATTCTCGAGGGTGCGGTGTGTAAAATACTATTTGAGTTTTCTGAAGAGTAAAATACTGAGGACGTCTCGATGTCGAAGTTAAGCGAAAAACATCAGGAACTCTTGTAGAATAAAATCCTCATATTTGAACATAAAATGATACTTAAAAAATACTCCGACCTTGGATTGCGATATATTATATATATACACATAGAAGATCTAAAAATTTACATCTCTTTCCGTCCTACTGATCTCATAGAGGCATCATGCAATGTGCAGATTTATAAATACCTAAAAAATAAGTCGTCAAAAATTACAGCTTAATGTAGGTAAAACTATAGCTATCCCCATTGGATTCAAACCATTTGACTTCCTTATTTGCCTTTGCTTTTTCTGGTAAAAGTCCTTATCCCGTTTTAAAACTCTGTTAAGAACATCTAAGCCTGTTACAACACTTTTGAAGATTCATAGAATCCTTGCCTTTAAATACTCGTCAGCTATTTGGTTCCTCTCTTATCTCCTATTTTTTGACATTTGCATAGTGTATGGAGGACTTATCGTCATTGGAAATTGTAAAATTAGAAATCAAATTAAAATGTTTTCATACATAAGATTTATCTTGGGATCCCTCAGACGTGACCATATTTCTGGCAATGGCTTTCTCCTTTCCTAGGACGGAAACGTCCCGTGGTCCGATTCCTTACCATAAAATATATTAAACCTTCCTATATAAACGAACTCTTCGCCTTCCCTTCCGACATCCATTTATTGAACAACAGAACCCAATCACATACATAACTGTTTCCTCAAGATGTTATTTCAACTTTAATCCTTTTCCTCATTTGTTTTCACTGTCTGAAATTATATCCATTGCTTCGGCTGTATTACGGTTTATTACACCTCTTCAAAATATGATATAACACGAATTTTGATTATTAAGTGGATTTAATTTTTGGTTGTTTTCATAAAAAAATAGGAACTACTTTTATTCATCTATTTTGAACTGGTTGCTGAATCCCTTTCAGGTAATACAACAGACCTTTAAGACGTGTGATATATGACTGACTGGGTACTTTTTGACAGGCAGAAGAAGGGAAAATTAAGTGTGTCAGTAATATTAAGAGGTGTGACTGCCCTCACTTCTGACTTCATTTGAAGTATACAATAAACTTATTTTGGGGATTAACCTCTACCTGAAGGTTGGGATCTGGATCCCAACCGAGGTCAGTGATCTCTCAGACCAATAAACATACAAACCCTTTAGTAAATATAACTAACAAATATTAACTATTTACAAAATCTGTTTTGTATATAATAAAAGTTTTCAATTTGATACCAATATTTATTTATTTTTTTTCTTCCCCAAAATAAATCAAAGAAAGTACATATTAAACAGAGTCATTTACAAGGGTCAGTACATTTGTACATAGAAATTGTCCAATTTTAATCAATTTCACTGCTCAACATTTTTATTTTCATGAATGTTTGGCGAATTATTCACTATCCTTTACTGAATTTATAATCGTGGGTAAAGCATTTTTCAGGAAAGTACAATTAGGTTCACAGATATTGTAAGTCAGCTTTGCAGCTGAAAATATGAGTTAGTAATTAGAAAGAATATCTCTCAAACTTAGGTAATATTGCAGTAATTATTCATTTTTTTAAATACGATATCTCTATTAGGAGACTAGATTAAAAGGACGGAAATTACACACCTTTTAGACTCTAATGATATCAAACTTCTGTATAAAGAAAAACTTAGAGATCCGATTGGAATCTATAAAAAAAAAAAATTACAAATATGAGACAAAAATACGTTTTTCTAGCATTTCTCTGTTAGTAGTCACATGCCCTATGAAAGAATTCGATAATTAGTTAAAGAAGTAATATTTTTTTACAGCATGAAAAATAATTTCTGTAAATGAAATATGATCAAGAAGTTGGTGCGGTCACCAGAAAAACAAGCCGATATGAGAAACTTATTTTATTTGTGAGCCGACGCTTAGGCCAACATTATGGGACTTCATCAGGGCTAAGAAAAGAAATTAATTAAGACGGAAACACAAATTTATTTTATTTGAGTTTCGGTCTATATTTGTTTCGATGATGTATTGATGAAGGCCCACTATACAGGCCGAAACTTGTTGACACACAAAGAAATAAAAATAGTAAAGTAGTAATATAACAATAGATCGCCAGAGAGGTAAAAAATTAAAAAATAAAGAATAAAAAAGCCCTATATAACACAATTTATAAAAAATATTAACTTAAGGGATTGTAATAATTTATATTTTATATTCTTTAGTTAAAACAATAAAATATGTTCGTTTATACATTTATTCATCTGTTTCAAAATTTAAGGAACTGTAAAAGCCACTTCACAGCACGCAGTTTATACCTTACATCTCCTAAAAATACATTTTTCCTTTTCCTAAATCTATATATTTCATATATATTAAGGGAAAGTATTAAGGTAGTGAAAATTTTCGAATTCGAGTTTTCACCAGGAATACACGTTTTAGGGTACCCTGGGTTGGAATTACCAAGTACGTAAAAAGGTACACATACTGACTTTTTTGCATACTTGGTCAAACAATAAAGTCCTTTGAAACTAAAATTTTATATTTCAGGGATGTATACGCCTGAGGGACGTTACAGCAACTTTTCGGTTTATACAGCAACATCAAACAAAAGTGACCAGGAGAGTCACTTTTGCATTTTGCACTTCTTTTGTTCTCAATAACAGTTTTAACGATTTTGATTAAAACAGCTATATCGGTGTAAAATTAAATGTGCCTAATTATATACAGGATTTAACCTCGTTGAAATAGAATTTTGAGGTTACATTTTTTTCAGATATAAAAAATAATTATTTTTAGGCAGTTCAAATTATTTTATCAAAAATAAATGTTCTCATTGAAGCCCAATATATTCATATTTCATTTTTTAAACTTTAACTTTATTTAAAACTTTTAAAATTTATTTTAACAAGTGAAAATCGCTAGTTGCGCACACGGTGTTTTTATTTTGCTGTTGTTTTTTTCTTAATATATTTATTTAATAAATTTTGTAATTAATTATAATTTACAATGAATTTTTGTCATCAGAAATTGTTTATATTAAGAATTTAAATTTTAAAATATTTAAAAAAAATGTTTTTGCATTTTCTTGTTCTAATGCTGTATAGTAATATAGGTTTAATATAATATTACTAAAGCTGACATCATTAATATTGCTTCTTATCTGCTGACCAATGATTTTTAATACTGTTTTGAGCTGAACCTAAATTTTGGGTCAGGGAATCATAATTTTCAAAGTTATGAACTGGCGATAATGGTGATAATTTACACACACATGTAAATAACTGCTTTGTTATTTATGCTATACCTACGTTTAATGACTCCATCGAACATCTCAAGCTCGTTTTTATGTTCGGTTTTCAAAAAATCACTTTACATTTGTAAAAAGGGCATATACTTATCAAAACTAGTTGTTAATAAATTAAATTTGCTTAAGAACGTCATTGTGTAGAAATAGGCTTAGATGATTTGGAAGGTCTAGGATTTTATTTTTCTGGAGAAGGGAAGGGAATTTACATCTGTAAGGAAATTTGCAACAGATACTTAAGGTCCATCTCAGGAATTTAGTGGCCGCTAACTATTGCAATAAGGATTGGCAAGGACCAAACAGAGGTAAATGAAGGGCTAAATTGGACTCCTTTAAAGCAAGTGTCTCTTGTGGTCTAATGGCCAGAACATAACAGCCTTTTATGCCCAAGGTCGCATGTTCGAACCCCGCAGTTAGAACTAGGATTTTTTAAAGAGAAAAAATATCCTTCTTTTCTTCGTCCTTCGCAGGAGACATAAAATGCTGGTCCGAAGTCCGTGTGATGTCAGATATTCGTTATAGATCTCTATCCTGAATAGGCAAAATTTAGGACTCATTTAATTAGCTATAGAACCATAAAAGTGAGTTTAAAAGAATAAACAACGACCTATGATGCAATAGTTCAGAAAAAAATAAACATTTAAGACTAGGAAATTTATAAATGAGCCAAAAGAAATCTTCTATTAAAAGTTGAACCGGGGATCACTTGTAGCTGGGTGGCTAGCATAACAGCCTCCTATGCCAAAGGCCACGGGTTCAAACCCGCAGGTGGTCCTAGGATTTTTTAATGGGAGCAAAAAATCCTTAGTTATGCCGTCCTTCGGAGTGGACGTTAAAAGGTGGTCCCGAGCCCGTGCGATGTCAGGTACTCGTTAAAGATCCCTTTCCTAATAAAAACGGATAGGCAAAATTAAGGACCCCCACTGTAGCATCGTCCGATTAACCACAGCAGCATAAAGTGACGTTAAATAAATAAACAAAGTTGAACCAGCATAGCACGCGACTGTACATATCTAAACAAGAAGCTATTTGACTGAGCAGTAATCACAGAAGCACATTTTATCCCACAACCCAAATTATACTGTGCTTCCCTTATCTCTTTAATGCCGCGTTTCAAACATACCCACACATTCGCTGATTGTTAATATTATTGTTGACAAGTGTGAATAAAGATTTGAATTTAAAGATAAAACTTATAATAGTCGGCGTTTGTTGGTTGTGACCACTTCATAGCAAACGTAGCAATTTGATATTATAAACAGTAGGGTTTAAAAAAATATATTAAAGGATCATCAAAGGAAGTAAGACTCGAGTTTTTTAAATAAAGTTAACCAATATTTTTAGTTTCTTATTTTCAATAATAAACCTTTGTAACCGACCAACTAACATCCCCCCTCAAAATTTGAGCTTACGTTTCAAGTAGAATCCGAATAACCAATACAAAAAAAAAAAAAATCCGTTTGTTCGCCGTCGGCGGCATTTATTCAAAACTTTTTTTTTTTTAATTCGCCACAAAAATACTAAGGCATGCAACGATCATCCTAACACTAAGTCGTTGATAACAGCTGAGTTATTTTTAAAATGGCGGCCGATTAAAATTGGTTTAATTCAACACAGTAAGATAAAGAAAAAATTTACTATTGTTTTTAACTAAAAAAACCGCCAATAATCATAAATGAAAGAAAGTTTTTGAATTGAAAAAAAATTGAAATTTTACCCATTAATACGCCCTAAATAAGTAATAAAATAAATAACTCAGTTATTTTTGAAGATAGAGAAAAATATTTATACGAGTTTTAGAGACAGTTGAGCTCGATAAAAAGGAAAATAAGAAAAAAGTTGATTTATATATTCAAGTCATAAATTATAATAGATGTAATACCAACGAAATTCGGTTATAAAATGAATATAGAGAAAATTTTTTTTTTCGAAAAATTGAAAAGATTTTCGACACCCTATTCATCAAAAAAATAATTTTATATGGTCAATCCACAACTTATAAAAGATGTGATTGATTTCCTGATAATTCGGTTATTATTAATGATATAGAAGAAATGTAAGGTGTTCTGGAACCATGATTTTTTTTTAATACCCCCCCCCCTCTTTTCAAAAGTTGAGATCTAACTTTTCAAGATACGATCCATATTTTTGGTTTCAGCACAATTTTCTAAACTTTCTGGAATTCCCTCAGCAATTATTGCTTCTGAATTTAACATAACATTTTTGGCCCAGCTAGAAAGAAATTCAGGAAATACTACATTCAAAATGAAAAGGACCTGAAGAAACCATAAGTTTTTGAGATGGGACAATATATGACAACAAACAAAAAAATAATAAGTCAGACCAATGTTTTATGTGCTAAAACGTGTAACTTTACTAACAGATTTACCAAACGGATTTTTATATATTGTTACTGCCTATATCTAGAAATATATCTGGAAAATTAAATAATTTTGAATGCTTTTGATACGTAATATTTTTTTTTTTTTTTTTTTTTTTTTTTTGAGGATGTATAGTCGACTGTAGAAACTATTATAGGTGGAACAGTCAGGAATCAGTCATTTTTGAAAAGTTTTTAATTTTGCCAACGTTTCGGCTCAAGCTTGTGAGCCATCATCAGGGCATTACTGAGCCATGTCCAAGCATAAACTCAGGAATAACAGTAACATGAGCACACCATAGATTAATAAATAATAATTATATAGAAACAAAAAAAAGTTTAATAATAACAGTTATATTAGGAATATATTTTACTATTTTACAAGCTTATGAATATATAGAAGCAAGATTTTGTATTAGAGATTCTATTTATGGATCCTGTTTTTATATAGCAACAGGATTTCATGGATTACATGTAATTATTGGAACATTATTTTTAAGTGTATGTTTAGCACGGCATATTAAATGCCATTTTTCAATAAATCACCATTTTGGATTTGAAGCAGCAGCATGATATTGTCACTTTGTAGATGTAGTGTGACTATTCTTATATATTTCAATTTACTGATGAGGTAGATATCTTTTTAGTATAATAATTATATTTGACTTCCAATCAAAAGACCTTTACTATGTAAAGAAAAGATAATATTTATAATATTAATAACAATTATAATAGCTAGAACAATCGCCATTATTATAATAATAATATGTACCATAATTTCTAAATCATCAAAAAAAGATAAAGAAAAATTATCCCCATTTGAATGTGGATTTAGTTTATGTCTTCAGTTTATGCTTGGACATGGCTCAGTAATGCCCTGATGATGGCTCACAAGCTTGAGCCGAAACGTTGGCAAAATTAAAAACTTTTCAAAAATGACTGATTCCTGACTATTCGTAATATTTTTTGTAAATGTATGGTCAGAACCTGGAAAATGAAATTATTTTTGTTGTGATCTTTGATTTCAGCTATTGTCTACCGTCCTCTCAAATAAAAAAGTTGGAAATAATTCTTATAAAACAGAAACAATAAGTATAAGCAAATTAATTACAGGATGATAGTAAATTCAGAAAACTTTTGACTTTTATTGTCATTGGAAAACCATTCACTCTTAGTTCGGGAAAGTACCTCAACAATTGGTTCGGCAAAATTCCTTTGAAAATTTCGGATATCAAAGGGAAGTTGCCGACTCTGTGACATTGCCGACAGGCGAGGGTTGGAAGGTAGGTAAACCGCTGAGGGTCATAAAGCTCGACAAGCAGGCAGTGGATGGGTTTTGAATTTTAGGTAGAATTTACATATTTAGCAATTCTCTTTTAACAATCCAAGATTTCGACAACCTCTCTCCTTTCTTACGTTTTCCGTGTTTTTAAGAAATACAAAAACAAAAGGCACTTTTTATGTTTTTCCTCAGTAACTTACTTCCAATTGATTTTCTCTAAAAATGAATGGTTATCTAATTTAGCTTTAAATTTGCTATCAGCTTGACTTGCAATGTTTTATAAAATTTAGAACAGCTTCTGAAATGTGGGATCAGGGTTGATTGCAAAACGCATAACGTCGGTTGTCAGTGATTTAGCCTCAATACATATATTGCTTTGTAGTTTATAATAAGTTGTAAAATGAATAATAAACAATCTTTTAGAGTATTTAATGTCCTACAATTTTCAATCGAAATAATTCTAATTTCTTATAATAAATGTGAACAAACATTGCGAATTTAGAGTAGGAAAAAGGACTGAAACTTAAAACATTCAATCAACGTTGTAATTAGTATTCCCAAATGTAAAATAGCCTATTTTTGAAAATAATATCTAATATAAAATTGATTTTTATTCATTTAACGTCACTTTTTTGCTGATGTTGCTAACCGAAAGATGCTATTAACTAAATTTTGCGTAGTCAGGTTTTATTTTTACTACCTTTAACAGTTAAGGTTAACAACCAATTTACGTTTCCTCCGAAAGACATAACCCAGGATTATGACCGTTAATTCAGTGTCGCAACTGAAACATGTATTGAAAAAATATCTCTAATTCTGCAGATATCGAGTCAAAACAAAAACTAGCAATACGGTAAGGACATGCTTTATATCTTTTGTCCTTACAACGCATTACCTTAAAAGTAAAGAAAGTTAATAAATTCTTGAAAATTAATAAAAATGATACTTTATCGTGTTAAAAGTCTATTAAGGACAAAAATTTCACCTTTGATTATTTTTTCATACATAGCTAAGTCACACCCTTACTTGATGTAAAACTTTTGATGTTGAGAACATAGTCATTTTTTGTATATAAATTTGTTCGCAAAGTTAATACGGAAATATCTCAAAAGGGACTGATTGAAAAATTATGAAACTAACTCAGGTTACACATCTATATGATGATTTTAAGTGACATAAATTTGGTGAATAAGACTAAGCTGGTTCTCGAGTTATAAAATTCTCATCGCTGCTAAAATAACGTTTTCTTCAAAAATTATCAACTCATGTAATTTTTCTTTATTTCAGAACGAAACAAAAACTATAGTGTTGATGAGAGTAATGTATGCAGTTTTGGTCCTTAAAACGTCTTACTTAAGTAGCCAAGAAAAATGTTATTGTCATTATTATGTATATATTTTATTGTAATTTTATGCTGTGTAAATATTGTATGAATGTAGTATGTATGATATCTTTCAGCACTACTATTGATGTCCAAATTGGGACAGATTGTAATTTTACTCAATAAAAATTGTTGTTAAAAAAAAAAAAAAAATTTTACGAAAACGGCTGCAACACTAAAAATGTTTGCCACAAAAAAATTGTATCCACGGTTTTTTATTCATGAAAAGATAGAGAATAACTGGTTAACAAATTCATTAAAATCAAAAATGTCGAGCGGCAAGGTCTGGACGATTTCGAATGGATTCACCCTTATAGGTAAATAAAACAAAAAAAAAAAAAAAAAAAAAACGCTGAAAATTATTACACAATAGTTTATTATTTCCAAATAACAATATCAGGGTATAAACTGTTTATATAGGTATTGATTAAGTAATATGAAAAGCAAATAATTCAAAGGATAATTTCATATCACTACCGCTGATTTCAAAACGCAACATTTCTTAACCAATTTCAATGATTTTTTTTTCATCTTGTCAAAAATTTAATTCTCTATCAAATGGCACTAATATTTGGTATTCATTAGGATAACCGGATTTTTTTATCTTTATTCGGATTTTTGAGCAGGGGTAATTTTTTCTTTTGGTCGATTACAAAGGTTGATTATTGAAAAAATTAAACTAAAAGCATTTATACAGGACTGTGTCAATATTTCCGTTTTTTTTTTCTTTCGATTTTCATTAAAATAAAATTTCCTGATTCCAGAGGCATGTTAGACTATATCCATATCTTTATGAGAAAATCGAGAAAAGGTTCAAAATGCTTGATATCAATTAGCTATATGCAAAAAAATTGCTGTAACATCTCGGGCGTATGATCGTCTGAAATATAAAATTTCAGCTTCGTACTACTTCTCATTTTTACTTTCACTTACATATATATGGAATATATAGTAAGTGAAAATGGTCTGTGTACTTGTATGTGTGGTGGGTCCAGCGCGAAAACGAAAAGTCTTATGTAACTCAAATTTCTTATTTAAGACAACAATACGCCCGAAATGTTACAGCAACTTTTTCATCAAAATCAGCTTACCAGAAGAGCCACTTTATACCATGCATTTTGTACCTTTTTCTCAAAAACGGCTATAACTATTTTGTTTAAATTCGCTATGTCGATGTAAAATTAAAAGGGCATTAATATTATGTTGGTTTCATTCTGATTGAGATAGTTTGACGGTGCTTAAATGCAGATATATCAAAATTTCTTCCCCTAAAGTGCCTTTAATTCTGTAGATATAATAAAAATTGGAACATCACCTTATTAGTATTGGTAAATAACGGGTAAATATGCAAGTTGAGCGACTTTGATAAACAACTGAAAGATAAAAATGAAAAGATATTTTTTTAATGCAATTTTTTTGTTTTTGAACACAAGAATAGCAATATTGATGTATAATATACCGTTGGATAGCTAAAGATTTTAGGAAAAATATTATCTAATACACAGAATTTTAAAGTTATTATAGGTGGAATAGTCAGGAATCAGTCATTTTTGAAAAGTTTTTAATTTTGCCAACGTTTCGGCTCAAGCTTGTGAGCCATCATCAGGGCATTACTGAGCCATGTCCAAGCATAAACTATAGGGTTTATGCTTGGACATGCCTCAGTAATGCCCTGATGATGGCTCACAAGCTTGAGCCGAAACGTTGGCAAAATTAAAAACTTTTCAAAAATGACTGATTCCTGACTATTCCACCTATAATAGTTTCTACAGTCGACTATACACCCTCAATGGAATTTTAAAGATTATTGAAGAGTGATGAAAAGCCATTAAAACTTACTGCTTGTTGTAAATAAAAATATGATAGATTATTTAATAAAACAGACATTTCTATTGAAATTCAAAATAATTAGTTCTTTTACAATTTATTTGTAAATTTAAAAGTATTTTAAAATTCTTAAATTGATTTTAACAACGGAGGTAAGTGAAAGCCGTGTGATGGACGCATCAGATTTTTTTAAAATAGGTTCAATTGCATATTTATAAATTTTTTATTTAGTTAAATGTTTCTTAATTTAAGAAAAAAAAACAATAGCAGCATAGAAATAGATTTTTGTATTGAAAAAAAACCGTTTAAATGTGAAGGATTTCCAAAACTAAGCTAGACGTCTACCTGGATTTTCCTTACTACCAGCTCTAACCAGTTTATCTGTCATCCCATTTAAGCAGGTACCTAATTTTTATTTACAACACCAAAAGTAAGAAACTTTGCTTCAAGTGGGCAATCCTTGGTGTGATTTATTGCCCCATCTTCCTTTGTTAGGTACCGGAGCCGGTTTCGGGATATTTTCTTTGTGTTTCTTGGGTATTTCAATACATAATTAGATGGCCAGCAAATGATAATTATGGCTGACATTGCTTACTGATGCCCCTGATGATGACTACTTTTAGAAGTGAAAACTTCTTTGGGCGCGTTATGCGATTGTTGGCAGGAGAAAAAGCTTTGATTTCGCAACCATCGTAACGTCACTGACATGCTCCAGACTGGCGCATGCGTTCTGTGTATACCTGTCTATTAGATATAGGATGACGAAATGAATGTTCGTGAACGTAATTGATACCGGTGTAATTTCGGTACAAAAATATCGATATTTGTAAATATTATTAAAACATTTCTTTGCATGAAAACATTCAAACATACGAAGCAAAATCATTTTAATCTTACTGTCAATATTTAAATCGTAGTAAAGCGGAATTGAAAAGAATATCTTGATCATATTAGCATAGAAATATGAAATTTGAAAATTAATTTCATTTTTGGGATCACATTCGGACTTCCTACATAAAATTGTTTGACAAACTTCAAGGACATACTAACAAACTCATACAAAACATGGCCACGACAGACATGCCAGGGAATATTCAAAGAAGGCTGAAAAGAAGCTGGCTAAGAGATCTCCTTAAGTAAACTCTTTTAAAATTCAAGTTAGGAGTAGATCCCAATAGGTATCGACCTCCCTCAAGGGCCTGACATGCCCTTTATATCAATTGTTATCAAATCCGCTTATTGTCACGGGCTGAGCGACAGGTGTGGATGTAAAAATAAATGATCAAAAAAAAAATTTCATTTTAATAACATAGATTTCAATTAAGCACAATGTACATTCCATTATTAATTAAAACATGTGTTTTTTTGCTTGGGAGAAAAGCTAAGGTTATCTCTGTGAAACTACTAAAAAGTTTATAGATTGGGGATTGAAGGCATGTTAGACTATATCCATATCTTTATGAGAAAATCGAGAAAAGGTTCAAAATGCTTGATATCAATTAGCTATATGCAAAAAAATTGCTGTAACATCTCGGGCGTATGATCGTCTGAAATATAAAATTTCAGCTTCGTACTACTTCTCATTTTTACTTTCACTTACATATATATGGAATATATAGTAAGTGAAAATGGTCTGTGTACTTGTATGTGTGGTAGGTCCAGCGCGAAAACGAAAAGTCTTATGTAACTCAAATTTCTTATTTAAGACAACAATACGCCCGAAATGTTACAGCAACTTTTTCATCAAAATCAGCTTACCAGAAGAGCCACTTTATACCATGCATTTTGTACCTTTTTCTCAAAAACGGCTATAACTATTTTGTTTAAATTCGCTATGTCGATGTAAAATTAAAAGGGCATTAATATTATGTTGGTTTCATTCTGATTGAGATAGTTTGACGGTGCTTAAATGCAGATATATCAAAATTTCTTCCAGTAACGTACTTTTATGAAATTGACCATATCATCTGAATAGCATTGCTAAAAAAACAGGATAATATATAAAATGAACGAATTCGATATCCAACTAAGGGAGATAACAAAAAAAAAATGTTAAATGCATTTTTTTTGTTTTTGAACTTATGAATAGTAATATACACTTATAATATACCGTTAGAATGCTAAAGATTTTTAAAAAAAATATTATCTTATATATACTATTGTAAAAGTTAATGGAGAGTGATGAAAAACCGATAAAACAAACTGTTTGTCGTGGATAATAATGTGATAGATTATTTAATAAAAAAACATGTTTCTTTTGAAATCCAATGTAAATAATTCTTTAACAATTTATTCGTTAAATATTAGGCCTTTTTTGAATAAATAGATCCCTTTTTCAATTGATGATGAAAAATAATATGATATTTTTGAATACAGGTTTTTTTTTAAAAATGATATTTTAAAAAAAATTATGACGACGCTGCTGAAAAGCGGTGAAATGAAAAGATAATTAAGATGGATATGCATGGTAGGTGACATAATTATTAAAAATAATTTATTATGTGTTGTAATTGAATTGTTGAAAATGTATAAATGCAATGAAACTTTAATTTATTACAGAAGCTTGATAATGGTCCTAGAGGCTGAAACGTCGCGATGACTGGATTAAATAAATTGTTTTAAAAAAATATATCCAAGAATTTCTTTTGTAAAAAGGCCTAATATTTAACGAACAAATATTCAAACAAAAGAACAATTACGACAATGATGAGTTTAACAATTTATTTTCGTTTTTAAATTTGTTTAAAAATTCTTAAATTGATAAATAACGGAGGTAAGTGAAAATCGTGTGTTGCACGCACCAGATTTTCATGAATGAGTTACCACACACCAGTGTGTCAAGTACACTCAGGCCTTTTCGCGAGTCTGTTATTTGGATTCACGGGACCCTAAAACGTGCATTTCCTTTGAAAACTTGGATTCGAAGATTTTCGATATTGAAATAAAACTTGAAGAAAAATTAGAATTCCTAAATATTAATATAATTTGGTTTATGTTATTCTGTATGCCAGGATATGAATGAGAATTGTTTGAAAATCACCAAATTTACTAATACTTATATTTCAAAACAATACATAAATAAAAATAGTATTATTAAAAACTTTCACATTAATGCTACGTATGAAATATATAGTAAGAGAAAGTATTGCTATCCTGAAAATTTTCGAATTCGAGTTTTCACCAGAAATACACGTTTTAGGCTACCCTGAGTTGAAATAACCAAGTAAGCAAAAGGGTCTCTGTGTGTGATCAGTCTAGCTCAGAATCGAAAGAAAAAAAAAATCTGGTGCGGGCAACATACGACTTTCACTTACCTCCATTTTTAAAATCAATGAAAGAATTTTCAAATACAGTTAGAGATAAAAATACGTGAAATTATTAAGGAATTAATCAAATTGAATTTATATAGAAACATGTGTTTTATTAAAAAATCAATTATATTATTATCTTAGATAATCAGTAAGTTTTATCTTCTTTTCATCACTCTCCAATAACTTTTAAAAGCTTGTGTATGAGATGATAATTTTTCTAAAATCTTTAGCTTTCCAACGGTATATCATACATGTATATTACTGCTCTTATGTTCAAAAACGAAAAATTGCATTAAAAAAATATTTTTTCTTTAGTTGGGTATCGAATTTATTCAATTTATATATTTACCAGTTTTTCATCAGCGTTAACAAGATAATCTAGTTATTATTATTGAATCTACAAAATTAAAGGTACTTTAGGGGAAGAAAATTTAAAATATCGGCATTTTACATCGATATAGCGAGTTTAATCAAAATCGTCGGAACCGTTTTTGAGAAAATCGAAAAAAGGTGCAAAATGCATGGTATAAAGTGCCTCTTCTGGTAGGCTCATTTTGATGTAAAAAGTTTTGTCACGTCTCGGGCGTATTGTTGTCTTAAATATGAAATTTCAGTTTCATAGGACTTACCGTTTCCGCCCGGGAGTTACCACACACACAGACCTTTTTGCGGGACTTGGTTATTTGGACTCAGGGGACCCTAAAACGTGTATTTCCGTTGAAAACTGGAATTCGAAAATTTTCACGATCGCAATACTTCCCCTTACTATATATAGTAAGTGAAAGTAAAAATGTAAAGCATTTCTTTACCATATTTTGTTTGTATTTGATATATACAATATTAACAGAGTTTGAGCGATTTTCCCAACTATCACCTGTATTCTCGTCTATTCAGCTGGGATACTGCATTAAAATGGCTAAAGAACTATAATTATTAGCCAGAAAAATATGTTATAACCGTTTTATATTAAATTAATTCAGGAAATAATAAAAAATAAGTGGTAACAAATAAAATATGTTGAGCGGTAAAATTAATTAAAATGGGACGATTCAAAAATAATTTCTCTATATGTTGTTGCTTGTTTATTTATTTAATGCTACTGTGGCTAATCGGACGATGCTACAGTGGGAGTCCTAAATTTTGTCTGTTCAGTTTTAATTAGGATAGAGATCTTTAACGAGAACCTGATATCGCACAGGCTTGGGACAACCTTTTTACGTCACTTCCGAAGTATGGCATAACTAAGGGTTTTTTACTCCCATTAAAAAATCCTAGAACCACCTGCAGGTTTTAACCCGTGGTCTTTGGCATAGAACGCTGTTATGCTAGCCGCCCAGCTACAAGTGATCCCTTTAAAGTTTTATTTAATAGTTCTATAATTGCTTTTTACAGCCGTTGTAAGTGAAAATCGTGTCTTGATCGAACATTTTTTTTTTATCTATGTTAATAACATGAAATGGTTAATTTTTTCGAATTTACAAAATTAAAGGTACTTTAGAGAAAGAATGATATAATGTGTTTAATCAAAATTTTACAGACGTTTCGGTTGAAACATGTGAGCCATCATCAGAGGATGTTTGAGTCGAAACTTCAGTAGAATTAAAATATTTTTTTTAATATTATAAAATAACTGGCTGTAAGCTGCGGCTTTGCTCGCAAGTATTTAATTTTTGTTAGTTTATATACTATTATGGTTAGATTAACTATAACACTTAAAACTGCGTTATCTGTCAATCAGTTAAGATTTCATATTTTTTGATGTGTAACAAATATATTAATATTTTAATGACAGGTCTTAATTTTACTCAATCACAGTGACAATAGCATATCAGTAGCAGATGGCTAACCTATAATTACTCAATCCGTCAAAGTTTTTATTTAAAGATAATCATTGTGTGTCATTATAATTTCTTTGCAATATAAATGCATATTTTAACCAATCGCAGATGAACCCTTCCATCTGAATAACCCGCATTTCAGAAATTAGTTCTATCATGTTCTTATAATGTTTCGTCCTTAGCGGAGTCACTCATAGCGTAGTTGCTAGCATAACAGCTTTCTATGCCTAAGGTCGCGGGTTCAAACCTGCGGATGGCCCTAGCATTTTTTAATGGGAGTAAGAAATCCTTAGTTATGCCGTCCTTCGGAGGGAACGTTTAAAGGTGGTTCTCGAGCCTGTGCGATGTCAGGTACTCGTTAAAGGATCCCTATCCTAATAAAACCTGGATAGGCCAAATTTAGGACTCCCACTGTAGCATCGTCCGATTAGCCATAGTAGCTTAAAGTGACGTTAAACGAATAAACAAACAACAAATGTTTCGACTTATAGCCTAATGAAATGTGTATTTTTTTAAACAATAACGATTGAATATATTTCTATAGGAACCTGCATTCAAAACATTGGTTTGAAACGCAGTATGCTTAAATATATTTGTTATTAATACTTTAGTATCTTAAGTAATATATGTCTGATTAATACAATTTTGCTTTTATGCGGTTAGAAATTCGATTATCGTTCAAACGAGTGCTTATAATTTTTTAGGAGATGTATAGTTTTTGAGTTCTTCGAAAACCAATTTTGTTTTACGTTTCAGAAAAATATTTGTTTCGATCACTTAAAGGAGACATTTTTCCAAACCCAGCCTTATAATACAGACGGTTATGCGAAGCTCCAGGAAAAAAATCGACTTCACAACCATAGTAATTTTTGAGATAATGAAATGACCAGAAAATTTATTGAAATTGTACTTTCTTTTATAAATATAGATTAACAACAGAATATTATTATAATAGATTTTTTTATTATTTTTCCTTTAAAAAATTAAACTTCACAAATTCCAAGATTTATCTAATGTTTACCGATAAACGGATGTTGTGTACCCAACACTAGCTTTTTCATTACCTGATCAAGCAGGTAACGGTACTTTAAAATTTATGATCACAGGGTGCATAATCTCCAAGTTGCAGGTATCTTCTAAACCCTCTCTATTCCAAAATACGTGAATTTTGTTAAAAGGTTAAGACCTTGTACCGGTCTTCCAGGTATATTGGTTCCAGATTAAGAGAGTATATTGGTACAGAATTTTTTCTTCCAAGAGACAGAAATATTTTCTTGAATGTTTCGATAATATATGAAACTAAAGTATTATTAATTGTATTTTACCAGAAATATTGGTTTAAGAAATATCTTGAAAATCTGGTGTGAACGACTCAGGACTTTCACTTACCTATGTTACCTAGAATCATTTTAAAAACTTTGAAACAAAATTAGAGTTTATAAAAGTTTAAAGAATTACATTAATTTTCGATGGTAACAGTTATTTTAGATTAAATAATTTAACAATAGAAGTTATTGTCTACAACAATCATTCGTCTTCCATCACTCTCAATTACCATATACAACTTTTTATATAAGATAACAGTTTTACTTTCACTTACTTATATATGAGTATATAGTAAGGGAAAGTATTGTGATAGTGAACATTTTCGAACACCAGTTTCAAACGGAAATATGTAATTTTTATGAATAAAATTGAAGGCTGATTTATATCTTCACCACTCTTTTATTAAAAAATTAATGCACGACGTTTCGGCTAAAATGCCATAATCAGGTGCAAAGGAATAAATTTATCTGTAAGTACAAAATATTGTCAACAATGAAAAATAATCAGTTTTATCTTGAAATTATATAACGATACAAAGGTATAATAATAAAAAAAAAAAATTATACTTTAGGAATATTATATTCGAAAGTTATCTTATGTGTTATATTTGCTTTTCATTTTCTAAATGTGAATAAAGTTTAAAATCATATCAATTCGGTATACATTATTTCAACGTTTCACAATTATATATTATAGTTGTCCATAAATATTTTTTCACTGAAATCTCTTTAAGTCGTCTATAGCCAGTGATTTCAACGGTGGTCTAATAAGAATAAAAGATGAGGGAGGAGGTACGAGAAAGACAGAAACTAAACTATCAAATGGTTTGCACCTCTTTTATGATCGAAAAAGTCCGATTTTAATATTAAAATATTCAATTTTTGTTATGAAGAGGAAATTGGCAAAAGAGAGTTTTAAATATATTGCAGACAATTTTTTGTATCCAATGAACTTTTCATATTATAAAACGATCCAACGGTCCCAATTCCGATATCAAAGAAATATTGCCGACGCATTCATTGATAATGATAAGGAAGAGTTGAGCGGCAGTTTTAAGTAGAGTTGAACCTACAACCCAGGAGGCATAGCTTTTTGACTTACTATGATAGGTTTGGTTTTCTTTTTCAGTAATTGAGACGTTGATTTCCAAAAGGTACTATATCCAGTCTGGGGAATTTTACAGGAAGCGCGAAATTCTCTCATTACTATATTATTAAACCAGCTAATTGGATTCTTTTCGCATTAAAATCTAGAATTATTTCTTTACTATATTAATAAAACCATATTAAAGTTATGAAATGAAATGTTCTGTCATGATTTGGAATGAAAATAAATGTCTAATAAGTATCTTAAGAAATTAATAGCATTTCTAAATCACGTTATTAACGGATATGAGTGTTCGTTAAGTACAATCAAATTTGAGATTTAGATAAAACTCAATGAGGAGAATATAAAAATGTCAAAAAATCAATTTCGTAAAAAATGTCCTTTAGTACCTTTTGGAAATCAACGTCTCAATTATGGAGTATATAAAACTCAATTTATTGAACATTTTATTATACTTAATAAAAACACTTTTTTTTTTTTTTGTATTACGATTGAACTTTGATTAGAATACTATAAATTTTAAGATACTTTCATTCCCTTCACAAGGCAGGTCATCATAGAATTATGACGAATCTTAGAATCCGGATAGTTTATTTTATTTATTAAGAAAGATAATAATAATAATAGGCCTACAGAACCCGAAGGTTCGATGCCGATATCACCAAATTGCGCCTACACAGACTCGTCCAACGTTCACCGTTCAAGCCCAAGCCCCCGAGTTCAGCCTTAACGCAATCCTCCCATCGACGCTTACCAGCCGGATCAGCGAATACCGACTTTCTCGGAATCCGTTCCTCACCGAGTCCAACAACTTTACTCGCCCATTTAATCCCCCGCGATGATATCAACTGTATTATATTCACAGGGTACAAGCTCCACAATCCCGCCTCGTGCAACCTTCTAAACTCCCCATTGGCCTCATCTCTCTTCGGACCAAATATTTTACGCAGTACCTTATTATCGAAAACCTTAAGCCGTTCTTTATCCTTCAAAGTAAGTGGCCACGTTTCACATCCGCAAAGAACCGTCGGAAGAATAATATTTTTATAAACTTTAACCTTTAAGTTTTTAGACAGAACTAAATAATGAATTTATTTCTTCTTGGATTTCATTTTTTCTTGTTATCATTGAACCTAAATACTTGAATTTCTCTACGTGTTCAAAAGTATACCCTGATATATCAATATCACCAAGATCGCCACCGTCTTATCGCTATATAATTCGATTTATATTTTTTTACCGGTTTTTATTAACACACTTGTATTTAGTAGTATGGTTTCTGTGTCTTCACCTAGCAGTACCAAATCATCGGCATACCCCAAAACCGGAATCTTATCACCCATATTTAAACCGTTTCTCTAAAAAAAATTTATTTATTAAGAAAGATACTAAAACATTTATTGTAATAATTTTTGTTCTTATTCGCTACATTAACAAAATCTGATATGATACACCACAAAACTTTCTCCCTACTCCAGATCAATTATAAAATTTCAATTTGCCATATGGATTCGATTTAGTTTCCGTTTATAATATAAAATTAGAAAGTAGGTTATTCAAAGGCATGTTTTTTTAGTTGATAAGGGTATATCACTTATCATAAATGACAATAAAATAATGGTAATACTTACTTAAAAACAAAAAAATATATTCGAATCAAATTAGGAGAAAATGAAAACATGTTTCAAAAAAATTAACAAAAAGCAGTATGTTATTTGTATGAAAGAATTAACTAGAAATTTCATCAAAATCTGAGACAATGGATGACAAGTTTCGGAAGAAATAGTTTGAAGACCCTAACACACTCTTGTGTCCAGAAACTTTCTTCGACCTAGGAACAAAGCTTTGTTTCTCTAATAGATTACAGAAATACTTTTTTTTTTTTATATGATAAAGAATTGGTTCCTCAAGAAAAAACACACTAATAGAATAAGTTTATCATAATAGTTATATATGATTAGTAGTAGAAACGGTGACGATTTGGGTGATATTGATATATCAGGACATAATTTTGAACACGTTGAGAAATTTAAGTATTTAGGATCAATGATAACAAGAAAAAATGAAATCCAGAAGGAAATAACGTCCCGGTTAAAGGCGGGAAATGCGTGTTATTATTCAGTTGCTAAATTAATTGGCTCGCGCTTCTGTCTAAAAACTTAAAAAGGCATCTAAAAGTTAGGATTTATAAAACTATTATCCTTCCGCCGATCCTTTTCGGATGTGAAACGTGGCCGCTTACCTTGAAGGATGAACAACGGCTTAAAGTTTTCGAAAATAAGGTACTGCGTAAAATATTTGGCCCAAGATGATGAGGCCACTGGGGAGTTTAGAAGGTTGCACTACGCGGAATTGCAGGGCTTATACTCTATGAATATAATTGAGTTGATAGGATCGCGGAGAGTCAAATGGGTGAGTAAAGTTGTCGGGCTCGGTGAGGAACAGATTTCGATAAAATTGGTATTCGCTGAACTGATTTCTAGGCGTCCGAAAGGTAGACCGAAGCGCCGATGGGGGGATTGCGTTAAGGCTGATCTTGGGGGCTTGGGCTTGAACGGTGATCATTGGACGTGTAAGCGGAATTTGATGGTATCGGCTTCGGGTTCGGTAAGCCTATTATTATTATCTTAATAGTGTGTTTTATTTGATGACCGCACCCTCAATCAAATTTTCCATCATATATTATCAACATTCAACAAAAACTCAATATTTTTTATAGTTTATTAATATCCATTATTTATCAATGCTATTGGAAAGATGGTTAATTATTTATAGAAGTAACAAAAAAACAGATTTATTTCCAGGATCCCATTACACAACTTCGGGAATTAAGTCTAGTCTGTCTATTTCAATGAGGATAAGGCTCAAGTAGCTGATACTGAAGGTCATTTAATTATTATATTGATATAACTAGTTATATTGATGATGAAGAAAATACATATTCTTGTCTTGTCTTGATTCGTGTAATTGTAAATCGGTCTAAGAATATAACTTTATGATTTAGGATTTTTTTATATTTGCCTGAATATTATGCACGAGAATGACTTGTTATATTTTCATAATTATTGATACTAAAAATCATCTCCCTATATGAAATATATTTTAAAAGTGTGCATAGTTAAATGAAACTGTTCAAAACATTGTATACAAGCATTTTTGTGATTACAAACATGTGTTTGTGGTTAAGTTGGTATAAAATTTTAGCCATAGGCATTTGTTTCTTTTAACGCTGGGCATAAACAATAAAGTTTCTTTTTTTTAATAAATATTGATTGAAGAGACAATCAATAAACTTTATCAAAACAAAAGACATCATTAACAATGTACTTAAATAAAAAGTATTTATCAACCTAGCTAACGCGATCATCATTACTTTTAAAAAACTTTCCCAACTTTCATTAAAGAATATAGAAACTAATAATGTATGTATGTATCTATATTTTCATTTAATCATAAAAAAAAATAGAATAAATGGGCTTTGATTACTTTGTTGTACAAAATAATTAATGTTGATGAAACTTGTAATTTACAATTAGATATAATATTGAGTTTGGGAGGATATTTAAGAAGTATTCTAAAATAAATAAAAAATCGGGCTCTGTATTAAAAAACGAATTGTAAATATAATGTTCCTTTATTTTTAAGTTATGAAATGTTATAACTAATATTATGTATAATTATTACATTTTAAAATGAATTTCACCTAGATTATACTTTTTTAAATATTTTATTTCAGCAACGTATCTCAAGGGGTAATGTTTAAATGGTTTCCTCTAATTTATTTAATGCGTTATTAGAACATTTTTGCACTTGTAATAATTATAAAAATTTAATTTTTTGACAAGAATTGACAAGTGGGCGGGGTTAAGGTAGCTGACTCGTCTCCTATTGGTTAGGGGAGGGGCATAGCTCTTTGGAGTGGGGGGGTTCTACCTCTCTGGGGTATCGCAGGTTATAAACTAGAGTAGGCAACCTGTCAGCTATTAGTCTGCTCGGTGTTGTGCGCTTGAGAACTGTAATTTTGTGTCTGTAAGTCTGCCTGTTAGTGTTTATCTGAATCTGAGTCTGTGTTCGACAGGGTTTTCCAGTCCTTTCGACCAACATTTACACGATGTCGAATATGTCTGCTAGCAGTGGTAAGTACTATCATTTTACATCTCTGTTTAAGTACCTATGTTTATGATTATTTATAAGTAGAGGTTTGTGAAATTAGATTTGTGATTTGCACAGATCTTGTCATATTCATTAGTTTCCTTATTTCATTAGGATTTTGAAGAATTTTATTTCAAGTATAGTTGTTTTACATTTTATCAGTTGCATTCTTATGCCACCCTTTAAAGTTTCTATTAGTTGTTGACTATACAGTTTCTTGTGTGTATACTATTTCAATTGGATTAAGGCTGTATGAAAATATTATACGACCTAATAATCTTTAACATAAGCAAGAGTCATTGTACAGTTGTATTGAATACAATTTTCTTATAGTTGTAATTGCTTTGACATTAAGACGTCTCTCAATGTGAAAACATATAAAAATTAAACATATTACATTTCTAGTTGGTTTAAAATCTTGGTTACCTTTTAAACTAAACATTTGTGATATCTTGGTCAATCGTTACATACATTAATTTGACTTGGCATTAGATCACCGTTTATGATTAAATGATTGCAAGTTTATTAAAATGGTTTGGTTATTCCCCTTCTTGTTTTCTCTTTCAATCTCATAAAATTGAGAACTTGATTTTGATATGAGTTTCTCATCACAACTTATTCCACAGGAATGGTTAGTATTTAATTCTGCTGATTCCTTAAAACATTTTGCATCCCGGCTTGTGACTTTTTCAAAAATTACTTTTGGTTATCGTGATAATGATCTCAGTGATGTATTGAAATAAAAGTCAACAATACAAAATAGAATAACAAAATATAACAATATATAACAAAATAGAATAACAAATAACAAAATAGAATTTTGTTATTATTGTTACAGTTTTTATTAATTTCATAGAACAATTTTAGTAACATTTACTTTAACTGTAAGCCCTATATTGTAACAATAATATTACTAATAAAAGAATTAATGTGTCTCTCAAGGTGTTGTTTCCTTTTTGATCACCTTTTATCTGTTATCACATACAGATTAAGAAGATATGTACATTGATCTTTCTTATTACATTTACCATATCTTATTCTCTAATATGTCTATTTATTTAATTTAATAATTATTAAAGATACTGATCAAAACATACATACATTTATGTGTGTGTGTATATATATATATTATTATTATTGTATTTTTTTTTGTTGCCAATGGTTTTTAAAAGTAAAGCTCATTACTAGAGCTAATAGTTAATAATTTTAATATACTTTCTATTTTACTCATTCATCACCTCCTGATATACCCTGAATTTGTTCTAGATGGTAAAATCTTATATGATAAAATAATTATCAAACATAACAAACTTTAGACTTGTTGATATCATTGCCAGCATAAATCACGGTTTAATTTCTTTTAATAATTTTAGTTTCTCAGATTTATTTACACCTTAGTCTTGTAAATGCTACATTGCAAAAAAAATTTTTTTTTGAATATTTTACATGTGTAAGAAAAATATCACTCAATTCAGATATAAACGTATTTCTTAAAAAAAAAAAAAAAAAAAATATATATATATATATATATATATATCTTTCACTTAACTATATATGAAATAAGTAAGGGAAAGCATTGCGATTGTGAAAATTTGAGTTTTTTAAAAATTTAGGATCACATTTTACTCCTTTATTTCATTTGTGACATTTCTTGTTCTTTACCAATTTTTATCCCAAAATTTTAATTAATTTTATGTTTCGAAACCCTTTGTTGTATTCATATCATATTAATATATTCATATATTTATGTTATTTCCTACTGCTATCCAGGTGTTGACCATAAATATATATTAATGAGATATAAAGAGGACCAAGAGTTTTGATAAAGAACATTGATGACGATTTTGAGATGAATAAAGAAAAAAACGATCCTTCGATAGTGGAAAAGAGATATCCCAAACATTAAAAATTAAATATGTAATTAAAGAGTTAATCGTCTTCTTCATATCTTATTAATAAGCAGTTGACTTGAGAACAATTTTAATTAAGATAGTTTTATGATAATATGAAATGATGAAACTTAAAGTGCCATTTTGTCTCCACAATGATTTAAATTAATAACGTAAATAAATGTAATCATTTTTACTTATTTCAAGCTTTGTTTGTTGATAAATTTCTCTATCATGCCCGGACGAGCATTCATGACTGCATATCTGCTTTAATTCTCTTCTCTATTTGTATTTAGTTATTTGATGTATTATATTTTATCAAATTTTATTAAAAGACTCTTGACCAAATTTTATGATCTACTTATTTAATAAATGGATTTTAGGAACCAATTAATTAAGTGGGTTCACTATAAATTATTGTGGGACTATACAAACCATTAATTGCTTTTTCTTTTTTAGATTAAATATAATCAATAGATACTGTTTGTTTGATTAGTTTATTAATAACTCAGTCTTGATATTCTTCTTATTTTATTAAAGAAACATTTGCCTTTAGCAATCCTTGGCCTGCTAAATATCTGAGCTTCATTGTTTTTGGACTCTTCATGGGCTAAACTTATTCCGAGTTTTAAATGAATTTTCAGGACACTGCCTTTTCCATCTACACTTAAGTCCTATTCTCAGCCTTACTCCATCTTGACAGTTTTCATAAACTTTTTATTTGTGTTGCTGTCCTTGCTTCCATTCTATCCCTGAGCACTAAACAAGTGACCTAGCTGCTTCCACCTCTCAATTCCCGTAAAAGAGAATGTGCTCATATCGCCAGGGTTTATATGCCTCCAGAGTTTTCTATGAAATGGCATTACAACCCTGTGATGGGTCCTGGACTCCTCTTCCATTCGGCTTGGTTTTGGGCCGCTGCCTTCCGATTTCGAACTCCAAGCAGGGCTAAGGATTTCCTATTCCAGGACTCTTTTTGGCATATCGTTATAACTCATCCGTGCAACATGTCCTGCCCACTCAAGGTGTCCCAACCTCCCCAAACCATTAAGTATACATAACTGTCAACACATTCGAACCTAAACAGGCCTACTTTGGAATGTCCTTCTCTTCCTCTTTAGTCTTGCCTACATTGACACTAAGATCAAGTTTTTCGGCTGCGCCCTCCAATTTCGGCTTTTATTTATGCTTAGAAGATTTTTAATATCGCTCTTTTAGTAATTTTCTCAAGTGCTCTCTTTTCACACTTTTCTCAGCCCTTCTGACCTCCTTCTAAACAGTATTAGTGCGATTAGTGTACCTCATTACAATGTTCTTATAGGCTACTTTTTTATTATTGGTCATCAGTTTTTAATCTTTATTGAAACCATTAAGATCTAACTTATTTGGATTTTAGTCCTATAGTCACTTAATTAAAATTCTATAGTCCTATAGTCACTTAATTAAAATATCACCAGGTTTTAATGTGTGTTTCTCTTTAATGACCGCACCCCCCAACCATCTTCCTCATCTAATTTCTCAACTGTCAACTAAACTACATCATTATAAACTACAAATTAATTGTGATCCTCAAGCTTGTTTAAATAAACCATTTCCAAGCCTGATTATGACTATTACGTACAACTGTTATCTTTCTATTAATTGTTAAAACACTCTAGTTGTGGTCTTTCTTGGCTAGTAGTAGTGATGTTGGCTCCCTCTTAAGATCTGGGACTTGTCTTGTGCATGAAAATTATAAGGATGCAGCCCCTTTCCATTTGGTTTTCTCCATATATATTCTTAACATAAGTCCTACCTGTCACAAAGGTTGCAAGCCTGTTCCAATTATTATTTCTCACTAAATTCATCTGTACTCGAATAGAATAGAATAAAGTTTATTAATGACCTGTTACATTTATTAGGAGGAACTGGTCATCTCTTACAATGAACAGGAATTGTATATACATATATTACTGATATTAATGCTATTTTACTAGTTTAAATCCTCATCAGAATAAAATAAAACATCAAACTTGAGATTAAAATTAAAATAAATAAACATAAAAGGGAATTTCAACTCTCCATTATTCTTTTCGCATAAATGTTTCTAATACTCTTTATATAGTGTAGATTTTAATAACGCAAAATTTAAAGTACATTATTTACGAATAGTAGTGAATCCTTCTAACATAATAATATAATGTTTTTAAACTTTAAATTATTCCTTATTTAATATTTTTCTTATTTTTTTTTTTTTGTTTAAGTGAGTAATTTAAATTAATTTTTTTTATTTAACAGTTCTAAATGCAATTACTATGAATGATTTATTGATAATTCATGTTTTATGTTTCGGAATTAGTAATGTGTATTTAGAGGCTTTATTATTTCTATTATGAATGTTGTGTAAGAAGATAATATTTGAGTAAAGATAGCTCGGGGCTTTGTACTTTAATATTTTACATGTAATTGTTAATAAATTAAATATTTTTCTTGACCTAATCTTCATCCAGTTTAACTGCTTGTAGTAGGGTGTGATATGTCGACCTATTAGGGTTTGTGTTATGTAACGTACAGCTGCATTCTGGGCTCTTAATAAAATCCCCTCATTTCCTTTCCCCTATAACCTGTACCTCTACAACCCATGAAGGGTCTTGGGCTCAATACTTGTAGAGATAATACTGTTTCATTGCCAACAGCCGTGCAAGGAGGTGATTAGGCCTTGATCACCCTCACCCATCAGGTATAACCTTCTACTACATGTTAGACTAAAAATCATTATTTTAGATTTTGATACATTTAGAGTTAGCTTCCATTTTACCAAATATCTCTCCAATCTAACTATATTTCTCGTAATTATAATGTTAAGTCAATAAAAACAAAAATGTCATTTGCGGAAAATAATAAATTTACTTTAGCTGGTATTTTTTTTCTCTTATTCTTATGTTTTGACATTAATAACAATTGTGATTAAACCTATATTATCTTTTGTATTTATTGTTACTTTGGTTAGTAATTGTGAATACTTATGAACTTTCAGATTCAAGCGATGAAAGTTCAAATGATCATAGTGAGGCACCCTATGGTGATCCAGGAAGCCACCTGTCTTCTGATGATGGCTACTTAGAAGTAGTCGAGTCCGAAAATGTTACGATTAATTATCAAGACGAATCTCCCTTTCACTCTCCGCCAGATGGAAAAAAATATCCCGAGTACTCTCTTAGCAATAGAAACTCACAGTCAGTATACGAAGGAGCATCACATTTTTATAATTCGTTTGGTTCAGAAAAAAGTGATGAACCTTCATATTCACTTGAGGATTCACCTAAGAATTCTTCACCTTTTCATTACAATGAATCGGAACAGTCATTTAGTTCACCGTTTCAAGAAAAACCAAAAAAGAAGAAAGAAAAATCTTCTAAAAATAATGAATTTGAATCCCATAGTAAAAACAAAAAAAAGAAACATGATTACCAGGACTTTTTAGGAAATTCTAAGAAACAAAGTAATAATTCATCAGGAAGTACAAGAAGTGAAAATTTAGCCCCTTCGAAGGGAAAAAAGTCTTCTAATTTATCAGATAGTTCTGATAACTCGGACGATCAGGTCATGAATAATTATCTAAAAAAAGATGCCAAAGGAACCAAAAGAAAAAGACAAAATCATGTTGAATCTTCAGGTCTCAAGAAAAGAATCGAATCTAGCAACAAAGGAAATCTATTGATGGTATGTACTCCTTCATTGTGTTTTATTATATTTTGTATCCTATTGTATGACCATAAATATAGCATCTACTTCTTATTTAGAAAAAAATGGGCTACCGGGAAGGCGAAGGTCTTGGTAAACATGCACAAGGAAGAGTAGACCCTGTTGAATTATCTAATCAAAAAGGACGTCGAGGTTTGGGACTTTCATTACCAGGTTTAGATGGACAAACTATTGAATGGGACCCCTCCTTGGAGGTAATTATTGCTTTTATAACTAATAATGTAACACTTTCATTCACTCTTTATTGTAATGGTAAATAAAAATCTGTTACATTTTAGGAAATTAATGAAAAGGAACCTATAGACTGGTTAGAAAATTTTGATATGCATACTTTAAATTTTGAAACCATGGTCGAAGATTGGATTAATGAAGGCCCTAAAAATTTAAATATTGAAACAATGACTGAATTCATTGATGAGGAGTTATTAAGTAACATCTTGAAGAAGAAGGTAGGAATAGTATTAGTTTTTTGTATTTATTTTAAAGTAATTAAAAAATTATCGAAAATTAAATAATGTGCTATTTTACATTTTCTTTCTTCTTTTTTTAGAGTATTTTTGACAATTTATCTGAAGATGAACTGAGGAGAGCTGTCACCAGGAGTAATCCATTTGAAAGTATAAGAAAGGGTATATTTTTAAATCGTGCAGCACTCAAGATGGCAAATATGGATTTTGCATTTGATTTTATGTTCACCAACCCAAGATATCGTAATGATGTGAGTGTCTTTAAAATACAATTTAATTTAAAATAAATATTTTATAGAGTCTTTAGAGCTTAATATAACTTTTAGATCACTTTTTTAATTTTTTTTATTTTATATTATATTTTTTATTAGTTTGAATATAGCTAAGGAACATTTTTATTTTGTTTGTTTTTAGAGCCCTATGGTTCGTGAGAATGAGTTATTATACTTTGCTGATGTATGTGCTGGTCCTGGTGGATTTTCTGAATATGTCCTCCATAGAAAAAATTGGCATGCTAAAGGCATAGGTTTTACTCTCAAAGGTGATAATGATTTCAAACTACAAGATTTTCTCGCTGGACCTAGTGAAACATTTGAACCTTATTATGGTAATATATTCAATTTCTTTATTTTTTTTTTGTTATATATCAAAAACAATTTTGGTCATTTTATACTTATTTGATTTCATATTTACAGGAGAAAAAGGAGATGGAAATATTTTCGACCCGATCAATATTTCAAGTCTTACTGACTTTGTTATGAAAGTTACGGAAGGCAAAGGAGTACATTTCATGATGGCTGATGGTGTAAGTATAGCTATCAATGTCTTTTTACAAATATTTTTTAAATTAACTATCTTAAATATACTAATAGATTGTTTGTCTTCTATTATTTCAGGGTTTCTCGGTCAAGGGTCAGGAGAATATTCAAGAATTATTATCAAAACAGTTGTATCTATGTCAGTTTTTAGTTGCTTTGAACATAGTTCGAGAAGAAGGGCATTTCGTCTGTAAAATATTTGACCTTTTTTCCGAATTTAGTGCTGGTTTGATTTATTTAATGCATAAGGCATTCCATAAAATTTCGATATTCAAGCCGAACACAAGCCGCCCTGCCAATTCAGAAAGGTATAGTATTGAATAATGATTATCTTTCATAAAAAACCTCAATATCATACTAAACATTTTTGATATTAATTCTTTGTTTGAATTTCAGATATATCATATGCAAACACAAGATAAGAGGTTGTGAATCCATTAGAGATTATCTGTTCGAAATCAACTCAAGATTGTGGAGCTTGGGTGCCAATTCTAAAATTGATGTAAATGGAATCGTACCATTAGAGATTATTAAAGACGACCTAGAATTTTTTAATTATTTAAGGGATTCCAATAATAGGTAAGTGTCATATCTTTTTATTTTCAACAATTTTATTCATTAATATATACTATTCATATAATTACTAAGATCCTACTATAATATTTTTCAGGTTAGGGAATCGTCAAATTGTCAATTTAGATAAAATCGCTGCTTATTATCAAGACCCAAACCTTCATGAAACGTTACAGTCTGAATTAAGGGTGCGTTGCATGGAGTTGTGGCAGGTTCCTGCTGGTCCAAGAAAAGCTGATCAGAGATCTGATAATGAAATTACTAAAGCCATAATGCAGTCCATTTTAAAGGAAAAATTCAGACCAGAAGAAGGTATGTACCACAATAGTATCCAACTTGTCATGATTATTGCATTCCAAACAAATTTTATTAATAATTTAATTTTAGTTCCAAGAATACTCAACCTTAAGGGAGAAAACTTGTTTCCAGAAAATATCGACAAGATTTTCCAGTATTCTATCTTGGATTGGAACTGCATTCCATTAGGATCAGACAAACTTTGCTTTTTATTAGGTGATTATAAAATTGTATTTTTTTTACACATAAGTAAGGAAATATTCTTATTCTTATGAAAAATGTTATACTTTTATATTCACTGTATTATTAATTAGTTAAGATATACATTAAAAATGAATACATTGATGCATATTAAACAGTGATTTTATATAAATATTATTGTTACAGGTCTAGGAAAGAATAAGGTTTATCGTTGGGCTCAGACAAAATGGGAGTATGAGTCTAATTTAGAATTGACTCCAGGGACTCTGATATATGGAGAATTCATGCCTGAATATAGAGGCAATGGAATGAAACAGACAAAAATAAATGCTTTTCACATCATTGATGGACTTTCGCTCGGCCATCAACCTATTTCACATTATCCTTATAATGAGAGATTGGATAAGTTAAATTTGTACGTGAAAGCTCTTAAAAAGTGGAATAATAATAACTTGTGTCCGCTCCGTGTCAAGAACCCAACACCGTTAAAAGACATTTACAGTTTATTTGAAAGGTAATTATCATCTAATTTTGATATTCTTTGGTTAGAATTGTTTACCTATTACAAGCAAAAGTGTATTTTAATTTTTTTTTCTATAACGTTTTTTGTGTTATTTTCATAAATTGTCTCACTTGTTTTCTATTTAATAAAAGATCTTAAATTTTCATTTTCTCAAACATTATTTGTATTTTTTTTTTTATAAATAATTTTCAAAGCAGTATATTAATATTATTAATTACATTTGTAAAGTTATTTTTGCCTGATAACTTTATTAAAAGTAATGTAATGATCATAGGCTTTTATTATATTGGGTTGTGTCACATGAAATGTCCGTTTTCAAGGTTAAGGATTTTATTAAAAATACAATATGGAAACAAGATAATTTTATTCGAAGTATTTACCTTCTTTTTCTACACATTTTTCCCAATGTGACACCAACTTGTTTATTCCCTACCAACTGAAAAACTCTTGAGCTTTGAAGTGAAACAAAATCTGAAAACGCACTTTTCACTTGATCATCATTTTCCAAAAGTTTTCCTTTGTCGAAGTTGTCTAAATTCCTGAACAGATGGTAATCTGTTGGAGACAAGTCGGGAGAATATGGTGGGTGCAGAAGAACTTCGTAGTCCAGTTCTTTCAATTTTTGCACGATATGTTTTGAAACATGGGGTCTAGCGTTGTCATGAGGTACTGTCATGTATCGAGCTTTTTTTACTTTCCCAATACATTTTAAATGTATGGAAACAGTAGATGCACTTGCATTTAGTTGTGCTGAGAGTCTTTTAACTGTTTAGTAGGGGTTTCCTTCTCCTGTATGTTTGAGGACATCCTTGTCTATTACGGACGGAGGTCTTCCTTGGGGCAAGTTTTCCAAGTCGGTATCCCTAGCTGAAAACTTAGCTAACCAACAGCGAATGGTCCGTTCATTAACACTCCCTTTCCCAAACTCCTTGCAAATATTTCTAGCGGCCTCAGCTGCTGAATGGCCGAGTTTAAACTCGTACAAAAATATTACTCGAAAATCGCGTGTTTCCATGTTCATATTTGGAGGTATACTAAAAAGTGGGTAATTGATTGGGAAGCTAATGTTTATAATTCAAAGGTAGAGTATTAGTAACTGTTTACTTTAAATATGTAAACATTCGGAAGAAAACAACAGAGACCTGCAAAATCCTTTATGTATTTCAGAAACTATAAAAACGGACATTTCATGTGAAACAACCCAATATTAACTTTTGATAATCTTATAGTTATTATTGTTCCAAGATGTTTTTATAATAGTAATTAAAATTTAATGTGATATGTTCTAGGGTTGAGGAGCACTTACTGAAATCTTCTAATTACCAAACATGCCTGTATGATCATGACTACAACTACTATATGCAATTGAAAGGAATGGTCTTCATTAGAACCACAAGAGGTAAGTTTCATTTTTAAGTAATATTAATTTTTCTAATCCTAAAATCTTATGATCTAAAAATATGTATAATTAATAACTATGTCAGTTTATGGATTTATTACAACTTTCCATTTATTTTAACAACTTATGTACGATTAAAAAATATTTTTTTTTTCTAAAATCATGTGCACTGTAAAGAATATAACTTGTTCGATACTGTACAACAGCGGAAACATAGAACTACCATAACCTTCCTGTTTAAAAATAACATATGTTCATAAATTTATGGGTTTTTACAACAACTTTATATCAACTTGTATGACTTATTTTATCGCATATTAACTTTTCTAAAATCTTGCGCTTTCCAATGGTATATTCTATGTCTCTGTTACTACATATATATCAGGAAAGATTTTTCGATGCCTTGCTATGAACAAATTTAATTTTCGCATCTATAGAAAAACTTAATTGCAATGTATTTTACTTACAAAAGGGAAAGAATGCCCTAGATTATAGTAGAAAACTAATTAATTCTGTCGCATGGTTTAGTAGGAGAAACCAAGAATCGCGTTATTATTTTATATAGAGAGAGATTTATCAAGTTGTTAATTCTAAATTTAACTAAGAAATCTAGGCTAATGGCACAGCTTTAAACATTTAGTAAAAAATATATCCAGTATTGAATTATAATATTACATGATATTATATTTTAAACCTTATACTAACTACTTAAAAAAATGGAAAATACTTTTAAAAAAAATTATATATATAAGCAATATATTAATATTATTTCTGTAAACAAATCTGATAAATAATTCAAGAAGGATTTTATTTTCAAGTTTTATTATGTTACTTGCTGTTTTGTCTTAATATTTAACTAAAGAGACTTATATGGACATTTTCTATTGTTATAGAACCTTGGAGGCGTCATCTGAGCAAGAAGCACAATTGCCACTATTATTATAATTCAGCAGACAAGACTTCAGTATTCGAATGGCATAGACCAGTTGAAGCAAATGCAAGTGCATTGTAAGTATAAATCACATTTTATCTATTAATCTCTTTGTTTTAAATGTTATTTAAAATGTATGTACACTTCTTCAAAACATTTGTTATTCCCAACAAACCTACCTCAACACATCTATTTTCCTCCGAAGTTATTCCTGAGGAATCTTCCCTCTCACCGACCTAATTTTTCAATTTATGTTTAATATTTATATAATTTACCTGATGTAATTCCTTGATAGCATTTCCAACTTATAATATCAACCCTTATCCTCCACTTTGACTTAGGATATCTAGTGCATCAAGGTCTATCTAGAGAACAGTATAGGATTAAGATTGATAAATTGCTTCATTATTATTATTATTTATTTGGCTAGACTTGATAGAAAGGAATATTTCTGAAGAGGAAGAGATTCTACTCCAACCACTTTAAAGTTTATTTTCCTTTGAATGTTCCTATTGAATATTAAAGAAGCTATGATTTTTGGAGTGTTCAGCCGCACAGATTTTTAGACTCTGTTTGTTACAGGTCTCAATGACCCATTCTCTTTCCTCCTGTGATTCTACACATGACTTTCCTTTCAAATATCTCAATCTCCTTTTCATTTTTCTTCTTGAGTTTTTTTATTTTGGATCTATACTACTATATTTTGGTTATTAGGCACATGATGGTCTTATCAATCTGTTGGTCACTCACAAAATTAGGCGTAGGGAGTGATGAACCCCCCTGAGAAACGCGAGTGTAATCCTTCCATTTTACGCCATGAGGCAAAGGGCCTTCACGGCCTGTCGTGCCTCTGGAAGAAGAAGTGGTTTTTCTGCTAAGTCCAAACAACACTTGCATACCAAGATTATCCTATTTTTGATTTCCTGTACTGTATTATCCTGTGTGACTGTTAAACCCAGATGTAAACTTGGCCACTTTTTTTGAACCTTTATGATCCAATTGTCACTGTGTCTCCTGCTATGAGCACTTATGCAGAACACTACATATTTAGTTTTGCCACTATCGACATTTAGTTCCAGTGGCTTTGTTGATTCTTGCTTGACTACATACTGCTGGTAATGACTGGCCGGCAATATGTTTATCATCAGTTCATAAGCTGATAAAGGTGGTTAAATACAGTACCTCTAGCCTAAGTAGATAAGCCAGACCTCGTTGTCTTATTCATTTTCCAGCACTGACTTTGTCAGTCATATTTCTGTTGATTTGTACTGAGCACTATAGGTTCTTCATAGTTATGGTTAGTGAGCGTAATAAGCTTGGCAGGTATTCCAAAGTCTTTTAATGCTTTAAAACCCTCTTATCTAATTATTCTGTCCCTACTTGCCTGGTCTTAGTGTAATCATTTTCTCTCTCCAGAATTCTGCAAAGGCTTGAAGGCTCAAGATCTAGTCAATTACCGATTTTCTCCTTTCTGAAGCTGTAGTAGTGTATGGACCTAGTATCCTGTTTGTTTAGCATAATATATTGTTTAACATCTTGTATGAGATGATAGCAAAGAAATGTCTCGATAATTACTATAAATCATTCTGTTCCCCTTTTGGGTCGGAATAAAAAAAGTTCTATTTCAGGTCAATGGAATCCCCTTAACTTTGATAAGTTTACTGCTGTCTCAATATTTGAGTAGTTTCACTGAGAGTCTGTGTTTTTTAGATGTTATTTAGTCTACTCCTTTTTTTCTCTTTGCTCCAAAATGTTCATTACTCTTGACATACCTACCTTATCACAAATAGTGATTGTCACATCTGAAAGTGTAAAATTATTTGTCTGTAAGAGAGGGTCTCAGGTCCTAAGAAAATAAAAATTAATTAATCAACACCACTAATTCTCTCTTGAAGTATTGCTCAGGGATTTTCCCTCTTACCAACCATATTTTCTATTTGGATGACCTTCTGATTCCATTGGACACCCGAAAAGGACTAATTTACTATTTCAAAGGATATGCCCGATTTTTATATTTTAAGGACTGCTTTAATTTGATTTTTTTTATTTTTAGTTAAAGTCGCCATTCTTGTTGAAAGGATTCTTAACAATTGACATTTATTGTAACCAGGATACGGTTGAAATGGAAGAGAACCTCCATTTTGACTCGATTCTCCCTTTAAAAGGATGCAAATCGAAATAACTCACTGGTAGCTAGGATTACCACACTAAAAAGGACACTTGTTTCATATCCCAACTCTCTTCCTGATGCAAGAATTGGTCTGAAATAACTTAAGTCTAACTGTCTATATTAGGGTGGGTGAGGTGGATTACGCCCAAAAAGGACTAATTTTACTATTTCAAAGGATATGCCCGATTTTCATATTTTAAGGACTGTTTTAATTTGATTTTTTTTAATTTTAAGTTAAAGTCCCCATTCTCATTGAAAGGATTCTTAACAATTGACATTTATCTATCTAGAAAATGCATCACCATCTTCTATTATTTTTTTTTTATCCTCACACTTCCACAAGATGTCTAGTGGTGTATGGAGATCTTTTTAGTGAACTGGAAATGATACTAAGATTCATATATTGATTGTATACCCAGATGCTCTCACATTTCACACTAATATTTGGTCTTAGATCTCTGTTTTTCTAATCTACTTCTTGCGGTCTTTATAATCCAATTTCAGTTCTTTTCTTCATACCTTAAATACAAGATCTTAACTTACAGATTTTTATGTTCCTATCATAAAAGTGCTTCCTTTGAAAAGTCTTTTATCATCCATTTTACCTTGTCCTGAAATTCCCCTACCATCTTCATTAGTTCATTCTTAACTCTACTCTAACACCATCTGTTTTAATGATCAATATACATCTAAGAAAGTTTGGCATCACCTCTGCTTCTGCATAACTCTTTATCTAACATATACTCCAAAATATTGCTTTTATTAAAGAATTTATTTTAAATGATTTATAAAAGCGGCTGAAAATTTTCAAATAAGTCACACAAAAAAATCGAATCTGGTTGGCACACGACTTTCACTTATCTTCGTTTCAATCAATTTTAGAACTTTTAAATGATATTAGACTTAAAAATACATTAAAGAATTAAATTGAGTTTTAATGGGAACATGTGCTTCAGATTAAATAATCTAACGATTGAAATTATTATCTACAATATTCACTTAAGTGTATTTTCTAAAATCTTGATCTTTCCAACTGTATATTATACATCAACATTATTATTCTTGTATTAAGGAAAATAAATTACAAAAAAAAAAAAATCTGGTGCGGGTAACACACAACTTTCACTCCGTTTTAAAAATTCGATTAAACAATTGTCAAATACAGCTGGAGATAAAAATTAGTGAATCTATTAAAGAGTTAAATAAATTGAATTTCTATAGAAACATGTGTTTTAAAAAATTAATTATATTATCATCTAAAATAATGAGTTAGTTTTATTAGGTAATATTTTTTTCTAAAATTTGTATCTTTCCAACGGTATATTACTGTTCTTATGTTCAAAAACAAAAAATTGCATTAAAAAATATATTATTTCAGTTTTTTCCTTTAGTTGGGTATCGAATTCGTTCAATTTGTATATTTATATAATTTTTCATAATGTGGTAACAAGATAATATAGTTATTTTTATAGAATCAACAAAATTAAAGGTACTTTAGAAGAAGAAAATTTAAAATATCAGCATTTAAGCCCTGTCAGACTATTTTAATTAGAATGAAACCTACATGATATTAAATTTTACATCCATATAGTGAGTTTAATCAAAATCGTCGAACCATTTTGAGAAAATCATAAAAAGGTGCAATATGCATGGTATATAGTGGCTCTTCTAGTCAGCCGATTTTATAAAAAAGTTTTGTAACATCTCGGGTGTATGGTTATCTTAAATATGAAATTTCAGTTTCATAGGACTTTTCGTTTCTGCCCGTGAGTTACCACACACACACATACTTTTTTGCGGGACTTGGTTATTTGGACTCAGGGAACCCTAAAATGTGTATTTCCGTTGAAAACTGGAATTCGAAAATTTTCATGATCGCAATACTTTCCCTTACTATATAGTTTTTTTTTTTTTTTTATCAATGCTAATGAGATGAAATGTTTCATTTTTTCGAATATACAATATTAAAGGTACTTTAAAGGGAGAAAATTAACAATATCGCCATATAAGCCCTCTTAGACTATTTCATTCAGAATGAAACCTACATGACATCAAAGCCTGTTAAATTTTACATTGATTTAGCGAGTTTTATTAAAATTGTTAAAGCTGTTTTTGATAATATTGTAAAAAGGTGCAAAATGCATGGTATTAAGTACCACTTCCAGTCAGTAGATTTTGGTGAAAAAGTTGGTGACATCTCGGGCGCATTGTCTTAAAAATAAAATTACAGTTTCATAAGACTTTTCGTATTTGTGCTAAACTTACCACACTGACACACTCAGACCTTTTTTTCTTGACTTGGTTATTTGGTCTCAGAGGACCCGTTAAAAATTGGAATTTGAAAATTTTCACAATTGCAATCCTTTGTGAAAAATTTCACAATATCTCTAAGGGAAGTAAAAGTAAAAAAATATTTAAAACTTTACAAATCAAAGCAATTCACTAGTTTCAGTTGTTAGCATTTCCTTTTATTATTTGAATTAAGTCATGCATTATATTCAAGAACAATACCATCCCTATAACCCAGTGATCAAGCTTGTTGGCAATTTAGACGATTAAAATTCATTTATTTCTACATTTTGACTGGTTTTGCATTATCTATCCACATGATGTCTGTCTTCTTTTTTACTATGAATCAATAATTCCAACTCTTTACATTGCTTGGCAATTTAATTTAAACTTAAGGGATCCTTTAAATTTTAACACGCAGAGATTTGGCATGTTGATAAACCTTCCTGCTTCAAAGAAATATTTCTATGGCATTTTCCTGGCAATAACACATGCTTATAACGATATAGCTCACAAAAGCACGGGTTTCCTTTAAGAACACTAAATCGCATATAAAGGTAAATTCTCAATCGGCTGGCAATCACATTTCTTAGCATTAATCTTGCTCTGACTCCTAATATTCTCCATATTTGTTATTTCCTAATTGTGTGCTTCCTAGATCTAAATCAGCCTTTTTTTTTACTTACTGCTGTTATTTAAAGAAGTGGTGATGTAAAACTATGCTATTCGAATTATGAAAATTTGCTAAGAAACATTTATCCATAATCTCCTTTTCCTTTTATTTTATGTATGTAATTAATTATGTTTGTACATTCATTTTTAATCATGTTGGGACTGGCTGTCTCAGAATAAAATTTATTTTTCATTCATTTATCTTTTTTTTATTGCAGGGATTCGCTGAAGAACCAGATATTGTGGATCTTCCAAGTAGGCGTTGGATTCAAAGGTGAACCTCGACAGGAGAATGTGTTACATAAAGATGACCTTGTACGTTTTATTCAAAAAAGAATAGTTTAAAGTGTAAATAGATTTTGAAATCTGAGCTTTTCACTTCAATCTTAGAAAGCCTTATAATCAACAAGTAGGCAATTATAATTTTTTTTTAACCTGTGTAAAATATATGTATATATATCTTATTGCTATTTATTTTTTTGTTCTGATCGTTATTATTTTTAAAATCACAATACTTTCATTGTGAACAGACTGAATAAACTATACAGCATATTGTATAGTTAGACTGGTTGTGTGTAAATAGTTTTATAGTTATAGTTTAGAACATTGGCAAGGATATTTCCTTTAACAATAAATAATGTACATATGTAAGTTTGTATCATATTATACATATGTATATGGATTATAAATATGTAAAATAATTATTTATTATTGCCAGAGCTAGTTTATTTGAAAACTACTAATGTAAATATAGATGATTTGGTTTGAATAGAAAGGACTGTAAATATACTTTAGCCTGTCTATTGTATATAATTTAGTATGTAAGATTATGTATCAATTATTTTATTATAAGAAGATTGTATTGTATATATTTTTCTTAAAGAATATAATAGTTAATTTCATTTTTTAAATTTTAATCTTCCTTTCCTCCTTAAAATGATAATATCATGCTTAATAAGTCAATTAAAATATTTACATGCTCAGTATATCTCATAGTGAACATTGAGAAATTACATTTTTTTTTCTTCAATCATTTTTAAAATTATTTATATATTCAACCACAAGATCATGTTCACCTTTGATACAGGCTATACTATATGAATGTAGTATAAAAGTACAGGGAGTGTGTTGGTTACTTCTGGGGATAAAGATTGGTGGGGAGGTTGAATAGAGTACAGGATGCAGTATATTGTGAGCATTCTGAGAGGATGTGGAGTATAACTTCAATAATTAAATTAGCCAATTGGATTAATCTAATTTTATGTTATTTTTGTTTTATAAATACTACAAAAAAAGCTTCTTGTCCACTTCAGATTAACCCTCTCAGGGTCAACCACTTCTGTTGCTTAACAGTATCCAGTACTGAACAATACTGATATCTCTCATGTGGACATGTAGCTTACCTGTAAGTAACATCATCCTACTGATGTGATAACAGCAGGAAAGAAATCTCCAAGAGGACTGCTCAGTTCTTCCATGTTGCAAGCTTAGGTTTTCGAGGGAAGTAACTGGTTAAAATTATCCTGGATGAATATGAAAAATAATTCACAGAAGTAGCTTTTTGAATTAAGACTATTTGAAGGAAGACCACATTGAAGATAAGTAAAGTCGCTACAACATTATGGACAATCAGGGTTGGTAAGAGCAGTATGAGTGAACCAATGCTTCAGTTGAAACAATGTGCCATCAACATCCAAGTAAGTATATAAGTTTTTTTCAGTTTTGAGAGCATGAGCATTGTCTGCACAATAAGGATGTGTGGCTGTTCTGTTAGTGTCTGGTCTTTTGTCCTGTACCAAAAACTTTTCTTCCGGTGTTGCTTAATTGTTGAGTATATCTTAAGATGGTTGGTTTGATTCAATAGGTCTGGATTTAAATGCAAGTACTATAGCATTGATTGCTGCATTTAATATGGTTTTTGTAGTGTGTTAGTAGTAGTCACTATATCACGTATGCTACTGCTCTCTTCTCTCATTTCTCCCAGTTGGACTGGTTGCATCGTCAGAAGAAATTGACATTAAACTAAGGAACCGTTCCATTAGATTCACATGTGGAATTCCCAGATGCTCCCATGTTTGGCTCTATTCCTCTTTACGTCAGCAATACCTCCTTAGTGTCGGTTTTTTTCCGATCCTTCAAAACACAAAAAACCTCCTTATATTCTTGATATACTCACCACTTGTTCCTCTGTCCATTCAGTAAACACGAGATCTCAACCCATTAACTTGTACATATACCTTCCCACAGTCCGCTTCCTTCAAAAAGTGAATTAACAAAACATAAAATAAGTCAATCTAGAAGAACTCACTGCAAACAGTTTGAAGAATTTATCAGAAATGCTTGTGAATAATAAATAGAGCTATATGTAGACCAGGGTAATTGATAATAATAATATATAAATATATATATATATATATATATATATATATATATATATATATATATATATGTATGTATATAATTTTAATTTTAAATAATATTCAATGGTAATTGATTGCTGTTTTTCTATAGGCCTATTTTTTCTACTTCAATAAATGCTTGTGTCCAGCTAACAACAAAATAAATAATACTAATTTTTATAAATTACACTTTAAATTATAACAAGAAAGAATTTGTTGTTAACAGTTTTACAATAAGCGTCTGTTTAGGTAGGATGTTCTTTAACACCCTATTGATTTTGAAAAGTGATTCAAAACACAGTTTTCCCATCAGATCCAGATCCTGTTATAAGGATAGCAGGTGTCTCGTCTTAAATCTAAAAAACAATACCTTTCAGGCATAGTTTAAACATTGATATTTAACTTTTTTAAGGATTATAAATTCTGAAGAAAATATTAGATTAGCCTGTGTAGTGGCTAATTCGAAAGTGAAATTGAATGGATAAAAGTAACGTTAAACAAATAAAAACAATGAAACTGCATTATGTTAAACAGATGTGTTTACTTACTGAAATCAGTAGATCTAATGTTTCCGTTCATTTTTCTGTTCTTGACTAATAATTTAATTGTACATTTGACTGGAGAAAGATGATAAAATCATTTTTTTAATATTTATTAGTAGTACATTTAAAACGCTTAATTAATTGCTTTGTTCGATTCATCTTCGGGGTCCCTAGATACACCTCTGTATCCCAATTTTATGGCGAGTTGAAGTGGCTTAACCCATCCAATCGTCACAAGTATTTCCTTGCGTCATTCCTTTACCAAATAATCCAATCCCGCCGCCCATCATACATTTTTGACCTAAAATTCAAATCCTCTGTCCATTCTCGTTGTACACGCTCCAGGTCTTCAGATTTATACAGTACGGCCCACCGAACTGCACATTTCGACAGATCCTTTCTTATCCGATCCTCAATCCTATGGAACTCTATCCCTCCTACCATCCGTCACTCCAATTCTCTTCCTACCTTCAAATCACGTATATTCGATACTTTATGAATACCCAGGCTCAATAGAATAGTAAATAAGCTTTTTATAATATATATATATATTTTTTTTTTTTTTTTTTTTTTCTCATTAAAAAATGTCTATTTTATACCAGTAATTATTAACTTGTTTGTATTAATTTAATTCACTCTAAGGCTCTAAAGCCCTTTTGGACATTCTATATATTTTATTCTAAAGGGACATGTCCCAGAATAATAAAGAATTTATTTATTTATTTACATCTGTGTATTTTTGTTAGTAAAAATTTGGTTCCATCTATCGTGATATCAAAATTTAACTCAATAGTGCAAAAATGCAATGAAAAATAAAAACGTGCGATTTACACCACAAAGAGTAAAATTTTGTACAATATAAATTTGTAATATATTATTCCCTAATACATGAATAGCTGTCCGGGTTTGAAGCTGATACAAACAAGCAAATAAAACATGCAAAATCATGAAAATCCGGTCTCTACACACAGCCATCCACAACACTAAATAGGTGGCTAAACACCTACTCTTTTCACCAGGGCTGTCACTCAAATTCAAAATCCTTGAAAAAAACCTTAAGAGACAATACTATTGAAAAGTGCACCTCTCTTCCAATATTCTATTCAACAGCCCTGAATTCTCAATCAAGATTGTAGAACAACATACCCCAAAATACTAGATTACAAAATGGATGTAACTCGTAATGCAAAAGATAAAATTTGTTAACACTCGATAAAAAACTTGATACCATACAACAGCACACAATCCTTCTCCTTCTCCCTCCCAAAAAAAAAATTTTTTTTTTTTTTTTAAAACAGTTAGTGGTACAATTATTTACCTTGTACATGACATTAAGGACAGATTGAAATAAATACTATAAAGTAAGATTCTCTGAGGAAAACCCACCAAATAGAAACTTTAGTGGACAGGAAATCAAATGATGATAATAATTTATGAAAGTATATTTATATTTTAATTACTAGAAATAAAAGTGTGGCATTATAATTAACCATAAAATTAATTACTGTTGCCCGACTCTGAATTTCATCAACTTCTTCTCGAAATCAGGTCGATGAAGCTGGTAAAGTATCTTTTCTTCTATTTTTTCAACTGCACTCAATGTCAAAACAAGTGTTTCATGTTTGAGCATACTGTAAACATTGAGACCTAATAAAAGAAAAATAATTAGCTATCGCAACTTCATTAAGTTCACAAAACAAGAACATATAAGATTATAAATAATATTTACATCTGAATATTTATCAAACAGTTTTTACTGCTAATACCTATAGTCTTAACTATTAATGTTCAATATATTATCTTAAATATTAGCCTTTCTTGATTCATATTATTTAACACAGAACAGAGCTATTGAAATCTTAATATCTCTAATGTTAATTTATTTATAACTATTGGAAAAATAACTTTAGTATATGTAGCATTTATTTATCCTATTATATGAACCTCAAGTTTCACATTATATTACTTTTTAACTAGGAATAAAATAATTTGGTGCACACATCACACAATTTTTAGTGTCCCAGTCCATAGCTGGAAAAATTTATATGTTTAAACTAACAAGTTGAAGATACTGAATATGTCTCACTCATTTCGATGAAATTTTTTTAAGTAAACTAGACATTAAACCATTACACTGTGCAAAATATTAAGGGCCAACGCTCCCCAGGTGTCGCATAAAAAAATCAAAAAGTTTACGCGTGAAAAACACAATTTTATTTAATATCTCTGGTTCTAGTGAAGGTAGAAAAATAAGTTTGCTGTCCAAATTACCGTACAATTGTTAATGTGTTCTTAACACTTAAAAATGAATCTTAATCTGACCACAGTTTTTTAAAACCTTATTTTTTAAAATTTTTTCTACCTTCACTATAACCAGAGATATTAAATAAAATGTGTTTTTCAAGCTTGAACTTTCTGATTTTTTTACATGACTCCTGTGGAGCGTTGGCCATTAATATTTTGCAGAGTATAATGGTTTAATGTCTAGTTTTACCTAGAGAAATTTCATGTAAATCGGTGAAACACATTTGGGATCCTATCTATCCTTGTATGTTCCCATAGAAATTCCATTTAATTTTTACTATCTGCCTATTCCATTAAAATTCGTCAATATTTCTGCTCTTAATACTCTATGTCAGCTACAGGGTCTTATAATGCAGATAGGCTTAACAATGTCAACATTAAAACGGAAATAAGAATAGATCTGTGAAAAATAATTAGATGATACACCACTTTAAATGGGAACCTCCCACAACTCTTAAGAGTCCACAAACAGTGTGTCAATGATAAAAGGTAATTGAAAGTCATTGTTTTATTCCTATAATTGTATAAGAATAAGAAAACAACCTTGTTCCAATTCAGTTACTTTTTTAAATAACTTATTATGAATGAGACAAATATTTATGTTTTTTTATGCCAAAATAACACAATCCCAAATAAATAAACAGCCGAATTACGATTGATAATGCAAATAACTATGACTCAAAGACGATAGGTAAACAAATTATGGAAGATATTTTTCAGTAAGTACTTTGCCTAATTCCTATGCCGTTTTATTTTACATTCTCCACATTCGATTAATGTAATCTTATTTGAAAGATTAATTAGATTAAAAATTAATCCAATATGTTATTAAGCCTGTTTTTATTAGATAAAGTCTTATAGATAATAAAAAAAGATTTTAGCAAATCAGAGTAGTTACTGTCCTTATTGAGTCAACTTATATAGATATTAAAAAACAAAAAGTTCAAAGGTTTTACAATTTTATTAAACTCCTTATCACATAACACACGACTTTCACTTACCTCCATTGCTAAAATCAATTTAAGAATTTTTTAATACATTAAGAGATGAAAATAAATTGTTAAAGAATTAATTACATTAAGTTTCAAAAGAAACATGTGTTTTATTAAATAATTAATTGTATTATTATCTACGACAATCAGCTAAGTTTTATCAGTTTTTCATCACTCTCCAATAAATTTTACAATTTCGTGTATAACATAATATTTTTTTTAAAATCTTTAGCTTTCCAACAGTATATTATACATTTATGTTACTCTTTTGATGTTCAAAAATTATCTTAAAAAATATGTTTGCTCTTTTCTCCTTTGGTTACGTATCGAATTCATTAAACTTTTATATTTAGCCACTTTTTACCGATCCTAATAAGATGACATGGGTAATTCTTCTGAATCTATAAAAATTAAACGAACTTAAGAGAAAGAAAATTTTTAATAAATGGCTTTTAAGCCCTGTCAGACTATTTAAATCAGAATAAAACCTACATCAAATTGAAGCTCATTAAATTTTACATCCATATAGCGAGTTTAATCAAAATAGTTCGAGCACTTTTTGAGAAAATCCTAAAAAGGTGCAAAAACCATGGTATAAAGTATAACTTTCGGTTAGCCGATTTTAGTGAAAAGTTGCTGTAACATTTCGGACTTGGAGTTGTCTTAAATATGAAATTTCAGTTTTGTACTTTTTGTTTTTGTGCTAGACTTACCACACACACACAGACCTTACTGCGGAACTTGGTTGTTTGGACTCAGGAGACATTAATACTTTCCCTTACTATATATTCCAAATATAGGTAAGTGAAAGTAAAAAATGTTTTAAATTCTAGTACTTTTTAATAGTTTTTTTTTTTTATTAATTTTTTTAATAAGGTTTTTCAGTCCCTAGTTTCATAGGATTAAAATAAATCATAATCATATTTGTCTATACAATAATGGAACAAAATAAATCATTAGTTAATAATTTAACAATTTCATTTATCACAAAGGTATTACATTAATTATAATAGGCTGATAAAATGTCCTTTTTCAACAAAACAGATTAAGTGAAAGTATTAATATATCTTTACTTTCATTTAACTTATATATAAAATATATTTCACAAATAGATAAGTGAAAGTATTGCAATTGTGAAATTTTTTTAATTCTAGCTTTAAATGGAAATACATGTATTAGGGTCTCCTGACCAAGTACTGCAAAATGGTCTCAGTGTGTATGTTTAGTTAAAAAATCTGGAGGGGGCAACACATGACTTTCACTTACCCCTGTTTTTAGAATCGATTAAAGAATTTTCAAATACAGTAAGAGATAAAAATGAGTGAAACCATTAAAGTATTAGTTAAATGGAATTTCTATAGAAAAATGTGTTTTATTAAAAAATCAATTATATTATTATCTAAAATAATCACTTAGTTTTATCGGCTATTCATCACTCTTTATTAACTTTTACAAGCTTGTGTATAAGATGATATTTTTTCAAAAATCATTAGTTTTCCAATGGTATATTATACATGTATATTACTGTTCTTAAGTTAAAAAACATAAAATTACATTAAAACAAATATTTTTTCATTTTTTTCCTTTAGTTGGGTATCGAATTCATTCATTAAATTTATATATTTACCTGTTTTTTATAAGTAGTAACAAGATGATATAGGTGTTTTTATAGAATCAACAAAATTAAAGGTACTTTATGGGAAGAAAATTTAAAATATCGGCATTTAAGCCCTGTCAGACTATTTTAATCAGAATAAAACCTACATGATATTAAAGCCCATTTAACTTTACATCAACATAGCGAGTTTAATCAAAATCGTCGGAACCGTTTTTGAGAAAATCATAAAAAGGTACAATATGCATGGTATAAAGTGGCTCTTCAGGTTAGCCAATTTGATGAAAAAGTTTTTGTAACATCTTGGGCGTATAGTTGTGGTAAATATGAAATTTCAGCTTCATAGGACTTTTCGTTTCCGTCTGGGAGTTACCACACGGGGACACACATATATATACACACATACACACACATAGACTTTTTAGCAGGACTTCGTTATTTGGAGTCAGGGGGCCCTAAAACGTTTATTTCCATTGGAATACGAAAATTTTCATGATCGCAATACTTTCCCTTACTATATATAGAAAGTGAAAGTAAAAATGAGTAGCCATACTAAACTAGACCCTGAGCCACAAGACATTCATGTAAAAAAAAAAAAGAAAAGTAAATGTACTGAGATATACGAGACATTTAACATGTGAGACTCCCCACTTACCATAAACTGGCATCAAGTTCATTTCTTTAACATTGTCAGTCGCAACAGTGATGTTTCTTGGCATTACATCTGGCCTGAAAATAAGATAAATAATTAGCTATGTACACATTTTTCTTATCAACAATGAATCTCAGAAAAGCTAAAAAAATGATGAGTAATTAGATTATATATATAATAGGTTAAAGAAAAAAAAAAAAAAAAAAAAAAAAAAAAACCTGTACCACTACAACCCATGAAGAGTTTTGGGCTCAGTACATGTAAAGATTCGTACTGTTTCTAGGCCAACGGCCGTGCAATGACGTGATTCGGCCAAGATCACGCTCAGCCGCTAGGTTTTTCCCCTTTTTTGGGTACCCACTTTATAGAGGCTGGGTGTGCCCCAGGAGGGTCTCCATGCCCCAGGATCGCCCCCTGGCTGAAATAACAGAATAAATAATATTCCGCCACAGCCGGGATTCGAACCCAGGACCCGGAGCACAGTAGACTAGCGCTCTACCCCACTAGAATAGGTTAAAGAAAGAAAAAAAAAATCCTAAAATAATATTATTCTTGGGAGAATCAAGACAAGTCTAAATGGAAATATTGTCACATTTTCTACAACTATTTTATTTCATATGGGAGCAGGGCATGATGCATACAATCAAATTTTGTATAAATAATGCAATAATATAAAAAGGTACTTATAAAAAAACTACTCAGGGTGTCTAGAAAATCAGCTCAAAGAGATTCTCTGACTTTTCCATATTGTAAGAAGTCTTTTACCTGGCCAAATCTCGGGAAAAATCGACAAAACAAAGAATAATTATAATTAATATGGTATACTGAATTACAAAAAGATGTAATGACTAATTACTTTACGATAAGATTCAACTTCAAAAATCATATTTCTGAAATCTCCCGTCGAACCTTTTCAACCTTAAAGCTACTATATTCCCTCCGTCACCTATTCCCACATGAAACCCGAAAACTCCTGGTTACCTCACTAATATTTCCCCCATTTCAACTATTGCTGTACGGTATAAGATGGTGTTTCTGGGGATCTCGAAGTTAAAATAAAACGCTTGTCCAATTCACCTTCGGGGTCTCCAGGGGTGCCTCCATGTCCCGATTTCATGGCGAGTTTAAGCGGCTTTACCCTTCCAATCGTCGCAAGTATTTCCTTGCGTCATTCCTTTACCAAGTTATCCAATCTTGCCATCCATCATACATTTTTGACCTCCTTTAATTCAAATCCTCTTTCCATCTTCGTTGTACATGCTCCAGGCCTACGGATTTATACAGTACGGCCCACCGAACTGCACATTTTGACAGATCCTTTCTCATTCGATCCTCAATCCTATGGAATTCTATTCCCTCCTTCACTCCAACTCTCTTTCAGCCTTTAAACCCTGCATATTTAATCATTTAATGAATATCCAGGCTCAATAGAATTGTAAATAATTTTTTTTTTGTTTTCTTCTTATTTGAATATGTCTAATTTTATAAAAGTAATTATTAACTTGTTAACATGTATTTAACTTACTCTAAGACTCCAAAGCACATTTTGTACATTCTATATTTTTTATTCTAAAGGGACATGTCCCAGGATAATAAAGAACTTATTTATATCTACCTGACACCAGCTGAAATTGTAGTTGTTTAAGTTGACTTACCACTGAATTATGATGAACTTGGATACTGCTGTTAGTAATAACCAATATTTACAATTCTGACTACAAATTTACTTACAATCAATATATCTATAGAAACTTTAAGAGCTTTTCTTTAATGTTCAAATCTCTGCAGCCAAATCTTGAGCTTTCTGATGAGCTTCTTGGAGCAGTATTGCTTTTTTTGCCTCCAACTCCTTCACCTGAAGGTTGACTTTTCTCCACAGCCCTCCTGTCCTTTTATGATATTAAATATTAAACTCGCTTTATGATATTTGCAACATCACAACAAGTAGGCATATTGGAACTTTTGTCTGAGTGAAAAAGAAACGATGTTATTCAGGGACCATTTTCCCTGACCAAAGAACAAATTTCCTGACTTTTTCATATGTTTTTAAAATCCCTGACTTTTCCTGGTTTTCCCTGTTGCTAGACACCCTGCTACTTATGAAGGGCCTTTGGTTGAGAATGTTAAAGGATTCGTAATGTTTACAGACTAATGGCCAAGCAAAGATGTGATAAGGCCAAGATCATGCCTAGCCGACAGGTTTTTTTCCCAAAACGAGCTCCAATAGATTCTCTTTAGCTAAGATTCATTCCTTAACTGAAATAACAGAATAAATAATAATCCTGCTACAACCGGGTTTTAACCTAGAAAACCTGGAGATTAGCACTAATCACCAAAACATACCTCTCAGGAATGATAAATCTTATATAAACGAATGAATAGAATACATTGACAAAAAAAACAACCATATTATGAAAATTTGACACGTGCATGTAATGAACTTACTGAGATCATCAGAATATAAAAGTAAATGTCAAAATTAAAAAGTAGTTGGAATGGTGAAATTATCTCATAGAATTATAAATTTTTTTACCATGACAGTAGTATAAATAAATTGACCTTGGCGTCTGCTAGTGGACCCCTTAAGCCTTATAGGACCTAGGTTGAGGGTTCTAACCCAGCAAATGCCCCAAGGATTATTTTAAAAGGAGTAAAATATCCTTGGTTATACTGTCCTTTAAAAGAGACTGTGCGATATCAGGTACTTTTTAAAGATCCCTATCCTAATAAAACCACAATAAGGTAAATTTAGCACTCCCAATGTAGCATCCTCCAATTATCCTCAGCAGCATAAAATGACTTTAAATTAATAAAATAAATAGCATATAAAAAGAGAGTAAACCAGGTGTAGAAGTATAAAACCGGAATTTCCCTATAGACGGTGCTCGCTATCAGTTCAAAGACCGTAAGACTGCTTCTGTAGCGCCATCTTCTCCCTTCAACAGCTGACCAGTATATTTTTCTATAACCTCAAACATGTCGAGTTTTGTGCCTATGAACTATGATTTGCAGACAGCATTGGTTTTCTGCTATCATTTGAAGAAAACTGCGGCAGAATGGCATAGAATGCTTGTCAAAGCCTATGGTGAACATGCTCTAGGCAAAACTCAATGCTTTCAGTGGTTTAAAAAAATTAAAAGTGGTGATTTAAATGACTCAACAAGAACTCGCAGAACAATTAAATGTGATGCAAAATGGGTAATGTGGGAAAATGGGTACCATATGAACTCAATGAAAGACAAGAAAAAAAATCGAAAATTGTCAAATGCTGCTTGTCAGATGTAAAAGAAAATCATTTCTTCATCAAATAGTGACAGGTGATAAAAAGTGGATATATTTTTATTTCAAAATCCTAAATGTCATAAATCATGGGTGAATCCAGGCGAACCATCAACATTCATTGCTGCAAGACCAAATCGTTCTGGAAAGAAAACAATGCTGTGTGTTTGGTGGGACCAAAAGGGTATAATATATTATGACCTACTAAAACCTGACAAAACTGTTAACACTGATCGCTACCAACAACAAATGATCTATTTGAATTGAACAATATGTGTAAAACAACCTGAATATACAAAAAGGCAACATAAAGTAATTTTGCTTCATGAAAATTCCCCCTCACACACAGTGAAAAAATGGTTCACGGATACAATCAAGGCATTTAATTGGGAAATACTAGTGCATGCGGCTTTTCTCCAGACTTGGCTCTGTCTGATTACCATTTATTCATGTCATTGGAACATGTACTTGCCGAAGAACACTTTAATTCGTATGAAAACAGCTCGGCAACTGGTTCTCTTCAAAGGAACAATTTGTTTTTGGCGTGGCATTCATAACCTGCCGAAGAGGTAGGGAAAATGTATAAATTCCAATGGAGACTATTTTGAATAGAATATTTTTTTTAATTTTCAAATACAAGACGTGCAATTTTTGCAAATAAATTTCAGTTTCATACTTCTACACCTGTTAAATAAATAAAACTACTTACACATCTACAAAGAGAACGGACACACCCCAATTCCTTTCTTCTATCAAATCTTGCAAGAATTTAGGATCATCAGTAGGTATTTCCAAGTTATTTACAATATGCAAATCATCCTGCAACATAATTTGGATAACTTATAACACATTACTCACTAATAAAATGTATCAAATTAATATTACAAATATCAGGCTTCTGTTTATAATATAACTGTTAGGTTAAACCGCCAAAGAGAGCTAGCTACCTTGCAAAAGATTGAGTAATTATATCCTTTTTTTATATTGTTAAGCATAGTGGTATAGGTATGGGTATAGTAAATAATATGATACACAAAACTTACTATAACTGGTTTAAGAAAATTATTTCTATAAACTAATGAGCCTTAAATCACTAATTATAAAACTTTTGGTTTATTATTGAAAATAATCAACCTTTGTAATTGACCAAAAAAAAAAAAAGTATCCCTGCTCAAAATTTGAGAGCTTACTTTTCAAGATGCGTAGAATCCGAATAACAAATAAAAAAAAATCCGCGGCATTTTTCTGAAACTACTGTACCAATTTTTTTGAAATTCGCCACAAAAATACCAGTTCATTCAACGATGATCCTAACACCTAGACGTTGATATCAGCTGGTTAGTTTTAAAATTGCGGCCGATTAAAAGGAATTTATTTAATAACTCGGTTATTTTTGAAGATTGAAAAAAAATTTATTAGTTTTTTTTAACCAAAAAACCACGAATAATTATATAAAAAAAAAAAAAAGAAAGAAAAAAAAATAGAAATCTTTCACATAAGAACGGTCATAACTCAGTTATTTTTGACAATAGAGAAAAAGTATGTATAGAGTTTCAGAATCAGTAAAGCGCGATAGACACAAAAAATAAATAAAAATAAAAAAGGAAAAAAAAATTGAAATCTCGCTTATATATACGCTTGTAACTATGTTATTTTTGAAGATAGAAAAAAAATTCATTATTGTTTTTTAACCAAAAAAACGCGAATAATTATATAAAAGAGAAAAAAGAAAAGAAAAAAAATTGAAATTTTTCTCATAAATATGCTTATATCTCAGTTATTTCTGAAGATAGAGAAAAGTGTGTATAGAGTTTTAGAATCAGTAAAGCGCAATAAAAAAAAGATATATATATATATATATATATATATATATATATATATATATATATATATTCATATGTATAATCAAGTATCAGATTATAATAGATGTATTTACATCAAAAAATCGGTATTAGAGATGTGATTCCCTGATAACTCGGTTATTATTGATGATAAATATAAAATGTAAGGTTTTCTGGAATCAGGAAATTTTATTTGAATTATATGAATGAAAATCGAAAGAAAAGAAAAGGAAATAGTAACGCAGTCCTGTATAAATGGTTAATCAACCTTTGTAATCGACCAACAAAAAAAAAAAAAATTACCCCTGTAATACCTCAAAATTTGAGAGCTTACATTTTAAGATGCGTAGAATCCGAATAACGAGTAAAAAAAAAAGTTTCTCCCAATAAATAAATGAATAAATTTCAAAAACTTTGCTATTAGTGCCATTTAAATTCAAAATAAATTTTGGACCAAATGAAAAAAGAATCATTGAATTTGATTAACAGCTAGCTTAGATATAGCGTTTTGAAATCAGTTGTAGTGTTATGATATGGTGCTTTGAATTAGTGATTTTCATATTACTTAATTGCCTATCAACAGCCTTATAAACAGTTATACCCTAATATTGTTATTTGGAAATAATAAACAAAAATTAATAAATTAATTTGCAGCTTTTTTTTTTTAATTATGGAATAAATACTAACATACATTTTTATAATTATCCAGTCAATTCATAGCAAAAATTAATGACAATTAAACAAAAAATTAATTTATCTCAGCAACATTTCTTTAAAGATTCAATGCACTTAAACTCTATATACTATTTATACTCTATGATTTTTTTTTATGATATTGAAGCTAACTATCATATACATTTGTATATGTATAGACATCTCTAGTGAAGTATTGCCTGTTATAAGTTATATTTTGAAAATTTTATGTTTGTTTAGAATACAAATGGCAATATCATAATATAAATCTCATTACTAGATGAAATTTCATTCTTCTATAATATATTTTTAAATGGTAAATTGATAAGTTACACTTTATCCATTTTAAACCAAACATGGGGAAGTGCCATTGGGCAAATGGAATTGATGGGGTCTCCACACCGCAGGGTCACCTTACAGCTGAAATAACAGAATAAATAATATTCTGTCACAGTCAGAATTCAAACCGGGAATGTGGAGAACAGTAAATAATTATATAAAAAAGTAAAATCAAATACCCACCTTTTTGTATAAGAAAATGTCTAATCTGACTGGGCTAATGTATATTTTTTATGATATTATTTATAAATATAAACCTTTATGTTACACTTTACTTGAAATAGAAAAAAAAAAATTAGAAAATAAGGAACACTTGCCTGAGCAAGTTTAACAGACAAGGTTGAAGTTAGGCCTAATACTCTTTTGAAAAACGGTAACATATAGAAGTATGTTGTTGGAGACCTGGGTCCATGAGATATACCACCTCCTTTCCATAATGGAGATCTAAAAATTCATATAGACATTAATGACTAATATTAAAGGTTTCATACAATATTAAAATAAGTTATATCAATATATTCCAATCAACGGAAGATCTAGCATAATAATAATAATGTGTTTTATTGATTAAATTTACATACATAAATTTACTATACATATATATATTGCACACTATGCATAGACAGATCTAGCATAATATTAAAGGTAGATATTTGGGCTGATTAATTTCTTCCAGGAACTTAATTTTTTATTAAATCATAAATTTAACGTTTCGGGATCTTCTCCCATCATCAGGACTCTGGTGTGTGCCTTTTTTAAATTCACTTGTCCCTTTCAATATTGTCACTGATACAAAAATTTTTGTAAGAATTTTTCAAAAAATTTTTTGGAAGAAATTAATCAGCCCAAATATCTACCTTTAATATTAAAATAAATTAAACAGCTAAACTTAATATTATGGTTCACAACATGGAGCTTACTAATGCACTGCTAATACTGCACTGTTAGATAAAATTTATAAGGTTATAAATCGGAAAATTTTAATACATGACCTCAAATCTTTCAACTAACAGTAAATAACTAATAGAGCATTGTATTCCCATTAAATATTTGCTATTTCCGGTTGAATCAATTCTAGTGTTTTTCAGTCTTTAAGAAGACTAATTTACAGCAAATTTTAACTTGATTGATTTGAAGAAAAAAAATATATTTGTAAGTATTTAATGATCATAACTTAACAGTACTGTATTTTTCTAATTTCTGCTTTTATTGATATATTTGTATTTGCTTTTATTATACCTTTTTCTTATTTTTGCTTATGGAAACATAAAGATTCTATAAATAATGTTATCTAACATGCAACACTTTAGAAGTTAGAAGAGAGAGATGAAAAGCACTTACACCTGAATGATTATAGTTCAACTAGTGACCTATGGGGTAACCTGTGGTGTAGTGGCTAGCATAACAGCCATCTATGCCAAAGTTCGCAGGTTCCAACCTGGGTAGGTGACTCTAGGATTTTTTAATTAAAAAATCCTAGGTATGTCGTGCTTCAGAACTGACACCAATATGACTATTGTATAGTCAGCATATGGCTGTCCATACAATAGTACACACTAAATCTTTGTAAGGGGTAAGTCATGTAAATAAGTTCAAAATAGTCGAATAGGTTTAGTCGAATTTAGGTTGAAAATCAATGAGTATCAATTTTAAAAATCAATAGAGACTTGGAAGCAATAATATTCATTTTCTCTTATGCTATGTTTTTTTTTTTCACTATGATTATATAATTTTTAATAACAAGAAATATTTTTAGTAATGGCAGTAGCCACGACCCTCATCTGTTGTTCACATATCAGAATAATTTTAAAAATAAAATAATAAAAGGAACTATCATATTTTTTCATATTGATTCAGCTAATCTTTTGATTTACTAGTTTATCTATCACTCTAAACCTTTGGTTCCAAACAAAAATTCCTTTCATCCAACCATTTTAATGATAAGGATCCCCAAAACCTAAAATATTAGTTATAAATTCAGATTTTTAGAGGGCTATAACGTATCACGTACATTTCATGTAAAATACCACTACTACCCAAACTCAGTATGCTAGAAATGACTAATTAGAAGAAATGGAAATTCTAGGAGTTATTTCAGTCTGTACAACATTAAATTACCCAAATTTAAAACTAATACTAGATAAGTATTAATTAAAATACTGATAAAGAAATATTGTTTATTATCTTATGGAAAGTTACATCTGTGATTTAGGCTCAATATTTTCAATCTGTTATAATAACCAATTTTATGGTTGTGGTTGAGCAGTAGCAGTCACTTGTCAGGAATTACTAGCTATTATACCATTTATTATGTTGAATTATTCTCTTAAGAGATTGTGTGATTCTTATTAAAAGCTAAGACTTTGCAAATATTTTACATAAAGGTAATTTAAAATTATTTCCCAATGACATCTCATGGACCCCATGGGCATCGCCTGCAGACCCCCACAGGTCCGTGGACCGCTTTATGGGAATCACTGCTCTAAACGAATGTACGGGTTTTTAAAAAAATATTTTGTGGTCTCCATATATTGAACATAAAATGATAACTCAGAAATATAACAAATCTTAAAACCTAAATAGTTTATTTTTTAAATTGAGTTTTAGAAAATTTAACATTTAGACTATCAGTGACTGTAAAATAAATGGAAGCTAAATAAGAACATTATACCTGATACTACCATGACGAGCCTTTCCGAGTCCTTTTTGAGGCCAGGGCTTCCTTCCACCACCTTGCACTTCACTTCTGACTTTAGTATGAGCATAACTCTGTTAAAATCAAATAAAATGTAAATAACTCCTTGAAATAATCAATATTAGGGTAAGTACAAAAAAAAAAAAAACTGTTATTTTACAATATAAAATTTACAATAAAAATTATCAATCAACTTGGTGATTCCCATGAAAAATGACTTCCTAGACATCACACTATGACATCCAGTCGTAGTTATAATATTATATTATAAATATTCATAGAATACTTGATGAACATAATATTGCAGGAGTAAAGTAGATTACAGTTAACAGCTTATTATAACCACAATGTAAAACAAATATTTGGCACTATAGGTCTATTTTATTAAGAGTAAGTAAAGAAACTCCGACTCACCACACGCTTATAATTTCTTTGCCAAAGAACATTTTCATGAATAATATCAATTCTTGGCATAACACCAAAAACATCTGGGTGGAGATCAACAATACCTAACTTCTTTTCTTCCAATGAATCGAGATTCTCATACCAAGCTTGTCTTGGAGGCTCATACTGGTTTAAATATTTCAAACTTCTGGATACAAGAGGGAGCGATTGTTCCTGATTATGAGAAGTGACTGTGGAAGAAATAAAGTATATTAATCGAGATGTACTCACTAGATAATTCAAAAAGGTTTAAATTCTTCACAATACTTTCAGTTGTTTGAGAAGAAGAAGAGAATGAAGTACTTTTTCTAAAAGCATTTCTAACTAAAACATTAAAAATGGAGGAATTTTTCAAGCAACTCATGTTGATAAATAAAAACTTAAGGATGTCAGCCTATCAGTGATATAAACAGAGGTTTCTTATAGAAACGATTAAATTACATAATGATTATAAGAAATAAATAAATTTGATAAACTTTCATTAGTAGTTATTGGAAATTCTTCAATAGATAAATTCCCTTGGACTTGTTGAGATAGATGATAACATAACCTGCGGTAGTGAGGTTTTAGATCCTGGACCAAAGAGGTCGAACAATTTTAAATCGACACTTCTAAAGTTGAATTGAGCGGGAACACGATTCTCACGTATCCTAAACCCGAATGAAACAATCCAAGTTGCCTGCACTAGAAATGGAATTTCATTAAAGTAATTGTGCTGATGAATTTTCTCTCAAATCTAACTCTTCATTTATTTCATTCCAAACCAGTGCTTGTATTGAACAATGTTAGAGCCATAATTATTTCCTCTCGAAAATTATACAAAAGGTGTATAAACTTGACATATCTCTTTTACTGTCATATAAAATCACTTGTTATAAAAGTACTAATAATGGTAAATCGTTCTAAGTTCTTTTCTAGGCATTCATAATAGACAATCAGAATTTTTTAAGACTTGATACAGAAAAACTTAAAGATGAACTAAACGACCGACGTTTCGATCTATATTACTTTACAGTTTCTAACATTACATACGTTTACTTCTAAAGCGAAGAAAACCAAGTCTAACAACGTTGTCTCTTGGCTTGGAGAGAAGGGATGAGAAACCATCTTGCGCGTCATTGGGTCTGGACAAAGACCACCGTTTTTTTATTTAAATATTAATTACGAACTTTTGTGGTTTTATTTTCAGAGATAAATTTGTAATAAATGAAACAAAAGTTCATTATTATCTGTTGCAGTATACTTTGAAAATAGCATTTTAAATTTCTAATGCTGATAGAAATTTATTTCGTAACATGTTCTTCAGATTATAATTTTTTATATATTTCTTTTAGATATTGGTTTGGAATCATACATCTTTCACTTACCTATATTTTATTTTTGCAACCCTACCCCGCCTTTATAGACTAGGAGGTAGATTAATGCCGAATAAAACACATTTGCATCGAGACGTGAACTATAAATTATTCTATCTTTAATTCGTTTATCAGGTTGATTTTGATGTTTACCTGCTCATTCACACTGCTATCTCTTACCTATTTATGTAATATATAGAAAGGGAAATTATTGCTATCTTAAAAATTTCCAGATACGTGTTTTAAACTGAATTACACTTTATAGGATTCCCTGAGTCCAAATGACTTAGCCCCGCGATAAGGACGCGCCCACGTATACACATATACTTCAATGCCAAATCTTAAAGATTTCTACCTCTTAAACAACTTTGATTTTGGTGATTTGAATTGGGTAGCACTACTTTGTAAATAAAGTTTATCTTCAGTCATTTAGATTCACGCGTTTCTTATTTTAATCATGTTGATAGCTGTTCTCAAATCCAGAATATCTTTTTAATATATATGTCTTTTTCAATGGTGGATTTTCCTATAATTGAGGAGTGTCAGAAAAGTTCTCTCTAGATGTGCTGTACTTTTTATTTTGATTCTTCAGTACTTTTGTCACGTATATGCATATCCTTCGCATTATGTTGTATCCTATATTTTCATATGTCTGTGTAGAACTTTCATATATTTTCAGTTTGCTATCTTTCTTCGAGGAATTCTCTTTTTCGCAGTACTTATCAATGTCAGTACCTTTTTCTTGGCGACTCCATTACCATTCAGTGTCCCTTGATCGATTTGGTCCGAGAGAGAACTTTTATTTTTTCCTTCTACTGCCTTTTTATTGAGCAGTAACCCATGAAATATCCGATTTATTAAATCAAATTCTTCATAGAGGATTAAAGCGTTGTTTGTTGAAGCAAAATATTTATTATCTGTAACAAACACTAGCTAATCCTCTCTCTATTTGCAAAGAATGTTTTGTTTTTTTTTTGCTTTTTTTCTAAGGAGGCTTACATATTTTAAGATAATTATATTCATACTTATTGGAACATTCCAATTTTACTTCTTTTTCTATGTTTACAAACTCTGTCATTCTCCTGTCCAGGTAGAAAGGAATATTAATTACGCGTTTGGTGAAGGAAATTTTAATGAAAGAGCCGTATTTCGTTGGTTTACAAAATTTCCTTAAGGAGATACGACGTTAGGAAATCTGCCTGGTGGAAAGCCTCAAACATCAAAGGAGGACGAAGATTTTAAGAAAGATGTAGAAATAGACCAACATAAAACAGTCAGAGAACTTGCCTCAGAGTCCACAAGTCATGTCCTGGCATTTAAAATTGATCGGAAAGGCAAAAAAGCTCGATTCTTGGGTCCCACGTCCATCCCACGAAATCCAGCAGTTGAATCGTCATAAGACATGTGTTTCTTTGTTTTCTCGATAAATATATGATCCATCTCCCGGGCGCGTAATAATTTGTGACGAAAAGTGGATGGATCAAGAATGACAATCGACGCAGATCAAGTCAATGGTTATATGCAAATTAGCCTCCTCGACACATGCCAAAACATGAATCTCCATTGAAAAAGTTAATGGTTACTGTATGGTGGTTAATGCATGGTGACATTAATTTTTAATTTATTTAAAAAGGGAAAATAATTGTTACAACAACATTTTACCAAGAAATTGACCAAAACAATTCTTCCTTATAATAATAACTTTTAGAAATATAATAGACAATGGAAGTTGTTAAAATAATAAATAAACAGAAAAGGAAAACATCCCCAATTATTTTTAAATGCAAATTACACTTAAAAATCTGAAAACAAAAATGAAATTATTTCTTTTGGGAATGTAGTTCTGTAGAGACAATAATTACAAATATGGTTGGCGATTTAATTCTAAAATTGCCTGGATGATTCTTTTTAAAACTTGATTCCAGCAGCCTGATATATATTATATATATTATTATTATTAATGTATTTATATATATTATTAATTACTTATTATACTGTAGTTATTAATTACTTCTACCACTGAATTTTAACATAGTTTACATAGGAATCACCTTCGTAACAATCACATTACTTCAACAATAAGCATTTTAAAAATAAGATTAGTTCTTCTTATAGATTAATCTTAACCTGAATTCTGCATGCCTTACTAATAGAATTTACATGCTTCTGTGAACTATTTTTTGGTTTCAGATTTTACTAATACCAATTATTGCCTTTGCTGTTTTTTTTTTTTTTTTTCTTTATCTCGTTCCAACCAGTTCATATAAAAAATATTCACAAATGCCTTCTGTATAAATTTTATTTTATCTTATCAAATCATTTTATTACCATTGGCGTTTCGGTCCGGATACATGGGATTCTTTCAAACTGTCTTTATTTTGGTATAATGTCTAACTACTTACTCTAACGTACCTTATAAACTCTAATTACATCCTTCAAAAAAATCAAATAATTTATTATACAGTTTTAAAGCTTTTAAATACAAGCTGGATGGAAATTTAAAGGAGAATAAGGCTTAATCAGCGAAATTTCATCAGGAAAGAATTAGTCCAGAAATAATAATATTTAAAACTGAAAAATTGCATTTTAAATTTTCAGTGAAAATTGAAATTCTTCCAGAAGAGTAAAAAAGAACCTTCAAATTTAGTTAAAAGAAACGCGATGTGAGTTTTTATGAGTACTTCAGCTGACCAAATCCATATTTTACTATTCTGGAGATTTGAGGAAATATGACAGTTATATATTGCAATCTTCTTTTCAAGTATCTTTGTTATTTATATATTTTTTAAAAGGAGATAAAATATCATATAAAAAAATTAATTTTTTTTCAATCTAATCAAATTAATTGATAAAAATTAAATTAGCTGTAATTTTAATGTACAATTATCACATAATATGTATATATGCACTACAGATTAGAAAGTGTATAATAGGGGTACCATTACGTTTGCTATAGATGCTATTTGTGCTTTGTATTTTGCTTTAAAAACGTACGAGTTTCAAATACAGTTATTTCCGTAGTAGTATATTAAATGTGCGGTTTAGCAAAATAGCACAAAAATGTCTATAGCAAACGTAGTGAGTACCCTAATATAACAGGGGCTTATGTTAAAGATATTTTTCCATTTCTCTCCTATTTAAGATATATTTGAAAAATCATGCAATTTTGTATAACTTAATTTTCGTGATTTGAGGTACAAAAAAGGGTTAGAAAAAATAAATCTTCATAAAAAATGTTTTATTTACATAACTGAACAAACAAGAACGATATTTATAAACATACATTTACATAGACCATCGCACATATATTTAGTGACATTGTGTCTCTATACATGGATAATTTTACAACAAATACATCTTGCTGTTTTTGAGTGCCTGATAAACTTTCAGATCATTGTCCAGAAATGAAACAAAATATAATCTTAAAAGCATTTACAACTGAGCTCAGGTACATTCTGGCCAGGGCACCGGCACCAGGTTAGTCATATAACAGTTTAATTACAATAATAATAATAATAATAACACGTACAATTGTCACCTGATTTTTTTTTTAATGTGGCCGAAATATTTTACATTTACTAGTCGAGCCCATGGTAAGAAAATAAATAAAAGTTAAAAAAAAAAAAAATATTGCTAGAAAAGATAAATTCGAAAATAAAACAAGAATACTCTATCTAGCGGAACCATCCAATGATAACCTTTTGTTAAAAAGTAACCTGTGCAATAGCCAATAATTATGTTTTTAAATTGAGGGGGATAGAGAGCTGTCGAACTATAATAAGAAATAACTGTAGAAAATAAATAAGTGTTTAGTAGCATGTATTGAAATATCAGAAAACGCTGATTTAAGTTTCATGCTATATCATGCAATTAACCTAACCAAACAGGAACTAAAAATACACAATCTATTTTGAAATTCCAATATTGGAATAAAGGATTTCAACAAGAACAAAGAAAGAGTAATGGATGATGTTGTTGCGTACGTTAACAGATTAACATTCAGGTTTATGTTTAAAAAAAAATCGTAGTTACTTATATACACGTTTACAGCGAATTAGTCCATATTCTGCTATTGCATTTTCTAAACATTAAATCTCGGTTGCTTTACTACTGCTCAGTTAAAAATGTTCGCAAATTGAAAGAACAATATCAACTAAGTCGCATGAAGTTTTTTATTTTTGTTTATTTATTCTTTTATTTAACGAATAAAAACAGACATAACCGTACTTTAGGAACAATATCGTTAGTCAAGATCAAGTGATAAATAGTAACTTATCCGTTTCAAATAGGAATCATAAACACTAAAGGAAATCTTAATGGTAATCGAAGAGAGAGGTTTTTGGTAAAATCGAAATAATTTACGAGAAAAAAAAATATCACCATATCATCCTCCATCGTACTGTTCTCATTTCAGTTAAATCCTAGTAATAATCGAAAGAAATTTTGATATTCTCGAAAATCAATGAAGGTTTGGTTTAGTGTAGTATCATTCTTTGTGAAATCTATCTGTTCAAAAGAATGTTTATTGAAGAAGGAATTGTTTGTTAATGGAAAGAACTGTAAAGATTATAATAAAATTATAGAACAGTTACACGGAATCTGAGATAGAAGAGTCACCGTGGATCAAATCAAATCAAACATCTCCAGTTCCTACGGAATCATGTTAATAATCTATATGTTTAATCTACATTAATGAAAATAGAAGTTGCTGAATTGATATTGACACATTTTTATTTTTTTTTTAAATAACTACTTGCAATATACACGTTTTCCTGAGATTCTTCAAGGTTTATAATTTATTTGTAAAAAAATAACGTATTTAATTACTATATTACGTTTACAATATTATAATTCATGAATACACGCTCTAATAAATCGAATTTAATTGATAAGTATAATATAGTATAATTCTTTTAAATTTACTTTTTGGAGGTTTTTTTACTACGATCTTAAAGAAAGTAACATTAATGGATACTTATATTTATAAATGCAGTCATTTTAAACAGTTTAGTAGGGAATAATGTCCATATCTTTTGGAAATTCTGTGCTGAAATGGCAAAATGGTATGTCACTTTTTCTATAATGAGAGTTATTGCCATTTTTATGTATTATACCATAACACGAAGATGCGAAAAGTAAAAAGAAAAAAAAAAAATTGAAGGTGGCAAAATATGATAAGGCGGGAAACTCCTGGAAAATTATGGTTGTTATTAATTAGGTAACCGAGATATTTTCAATGTCCATTGATTTTAATAATTAGCCAACTACTTTTCATAAATATTGGTAATGTATTCATCCATGTAAATCAACTTTCTGAATTTTAATGCTTGAATTAAAAAAATAAAATTTTTATTGCAATTAAGATCTGTATCAATAATATATTTAGTAAACGTGGTATAACTATGAAAATACATGATACAGATGTAGAGAAAACACCCATTGGATGCACTCCAAAAATATTAAAAATCAGGTCTTGGGACCATCTTCTCAGACTCCTCGGAAGATTTTCTGGAAGTGGAAGGAGAGTTTGCCATTAAAAGAGTGGTATCTGGTTCGGGCCAAAGTCTGGGTTTATTCGTTACAAACTAAAGAGTAGGGGTAGGCATAATCGAATGACGATTATTGGATCATTCGATTATTTTAATCATTCGAATTAATCGATTATCAAATTAAGCGAATGATCATTCGAACTGAACTCTTTAATAATCGAAGGATTACTAGGAGCTCAGATAATCAAACGACTTTTTTTTTTTTTTTTTTTCCACCTAGGCCCAGCGAGCTTAGCCACTATACAGACGGCAATTGTCACATATCGTCTCGATCATTCGATTATTTAAATCGTCGAAGTCCGATCATTCATCATTCGATTATGCCCACCCCTACTAAAGAGCATTAAGGATTTTACGAAGAATTTTGTATTGGATACGGGAAAAATTCGATTGTTCTGTAGAGCCCCACAGCTCTACTCCTAAATCCATATCGGCCTAGTGATAGGCCTTTTTTATCTTTAATTTAAAAATTGCTCTTTTAATAATAAAAAAAAAAAAAAAAAAATAGACATTACATTTTGCCATCTGAGCCCAGATTTATAACCGTTGAAGAGATACCATTCAGAAGATTCAATCTTTTCGTCTGATCATTTATATTAGGCTTTATTTTAACGAATTTTATGACTAGTAAATCAGTTTTATAAACGGAACCGCCAAAGAGCAGCGAGTTCCGGCCACTACCAGGTTCCGTGTAACCGTTCCACCAATCCTAAAGCGTTCTTTACTAGGTGACTTCCTTGTTCATGAGTATTTGTTGGTGATAGTAGTAGAACCGGTAGCGCGGACTGACGACCGTTCCAGAGTACGACGATGACGACAGTTACCGACTACAGTTTGAAGGGAGGTGGTGGTGGTAGCCGTGGTACGGAGGGGGCGGCAGGGGTAGCCCCGCCCCCGGCCAGCACGGCGCCGGCTCGCTCTGGCAGGCCGCCATCAGTCCCTGGAAGTCGAACTTGTAAGCGTACCTCTTCCCCTGCACCTTCGTCATGATGTTCTTGTCGTAATAGTACCTGCAACATCAATATCAACGTCATAATATTATAATAAACAATCCTACCTCTATCCCTGACCTGCAATACTAAAATATACGGTCTTGTTACTACGGATACAAAGCAAACTCCTCTGGAAACTGCCAATAGTTGGTAGGGAGGAAACAACTGAAACGCATAACATATATTTCTCCATTGCAAACTAATAATGGGGGGTATAAAAAAATTCTCCTTGAAGAAAATGGGCGATGGATCTAAATAAGAAGTAATCCAATAGTGCGAGGCCTGGACTACATGGTAGATAAGGCAGGATTTCGAACCCTTGAAGTTCTTTTAACTGTTCTTTAGTTCGACAGGAACAGTGAGGATAGGCATTATCTTGTTGGAAAAAACTACTTTTCAATCAAAGCATGACAAAGCTATGACAACTTTGCATTTAATTTTCCCAGTTTTTCGCAGTACAGTTCAAAATTTATAGAGCATCCATTAGTAAAAAATTCCTGATGAATAACACTTTTAAAATTTCAAACATCGCTAAGCATAGGTTTTTTCTTTTTCAAATTGCCCCTTTGCAGTGACCGGAAAAACAGCTTGACCGCGATCTAGCCTTTTATCACGGATATACGGATTTTGAAAGTAAACTTACACTTTCAATCACAGATGGAAATATTCCAGTAAAATCTCGTATCAGAAGGGTTTTCAATAAATTTTTATTAATTTCTAACCTCTTAGATGATTGCTGAGGAATACGTTCGAGAGAGAATAGTCCATTGCTGTTTTTCACCTTCCCCATAGCAATGTAGATGGCGACTAACAGTATCTTTCGACACACCACACTCCCTGGCAAGTTAGCCAGTACCTCTGAGGGATTTGACTCAAAAGCTTCCTGGAGAACCTCACCAATACCCATTAATGGTCGTCCGGAGCCCTTCTTCCTTTCCAAAGGTATTTTTTTATTTTTTTTTATTTTTTTTTTTTTTATTCACTCCATTATATAACAAAGTATTTATTATCTAGGTTCTAAAAGGTCCAAAGTTTTAAACATAAATAATAAATAGGAGAGCGCTTTTTGCTGTATCTTAAGAGGCCCAAGAAAAATCGATCCAGTACCTAGAAAATTTCTAAAAGTATCGAAATGGACTATGACCTCAAATAGTCTGAACGTGAACGTGAAAAATTTTTCTATTTTATCTAGTTTTTTTATTCACACCTGTCATGAAATTGAAAATCAGTGAATCTGATGGGGTAAGGTTTTGATCTTATGGTGTGATAGGCATGATAGAGTAATACCTAGCGGCATCTCTTCATGGCTTGATTCCTATTTATGCCAGGAAGGCCTCATCCAACTTTTTTTGGCCATTTACAGATGTTGTGAGGCATGTCGGTGGTGGTCATGTTTTGTTTAATGTGTTGGTATTTCGAGTATGTTGTCGTGAAAACGTTTGTGGAGGGTTCGAATATGTTTGTTGACGGTTCATATATATTGATATAAATGTCAGTATGTAGAGTAATGTTACTAACGTACCAAGGAGAATTTATTATAGTTTTGTATGTTTCAGATTAGAAAATTTGACTTTTACGTAAGTGTGTCTTTTTTACTGTTCCGTATATCTGTGACGCATGAGTCTAAAGGGTTTCAGTGAGTATGTGTAACTTTAATTTTTTATTTATTTTAATTTTGAAAATCTTGGAAGAAGTGAGTAAAAAGGTTTTAGCCATTGGTTTAGCGTCATCTGTCTGTTCTTGATGTGTGGACCCCATGTCATTCTTCTGCCGAATTTCAACTCGGGGTATCTGATTGTGCCTGTCTGTGAAATGTGGGTGTCAAGATATACTGGTTTCGTGAAGTTGTTTTAACTGCTGCTGTAATGTCTCTGTCGCGTTATACTGGCTCTCAAAGGGCTCACAAAATCCTACTCCACTATGTGGAGGGGGAGACCTTGTGATACCCAAGTGCCTACCATCACGTCCCCGCCATGAGAGCCGGTAACGCACATTGTGCGGCTAACGATGGAGGCTAATTTGGGTACGGAGCACCCTCCAGTATACAAACTGGCGGGCATCCTCCTGTCAATTTGTATCCTGGTAAACCGTAGAGGCTGCGAGAAATTTGCAGTCTCGAGGCACGCGACCATTCGGGCCTTAAGAAATCATAATTTCAAAATGGTACCACGGGGATGGTCCCTAGCCAGGACCATCATTGGGTGGTGGCCGGGAGTGCTTGCACTGCCCGGTCACAAGACGTGGTGGTCGGGGTTGGATTCCTCTTCGGAGGAGGAAGCCAGTGCGTAGGTTATGCCCCAGTCCTTAAAAGATAGCACATCAACCGGATGGACAAAACACTTTCGAGTGAGAAAATCCTGGCTGAACTAATTGTGTTGTTGTGTGTGTGTCGCGTTATACTACACGATTTGATATGTTTTGTCAAGCACGGGAACATGAACTTAAATTCGAAGTATGTTAGATCAGAGATAGGAATTCTTAAAGCTAATTTACTACTACAGTGCATTACCTGAGTGCTCTGCTCAGCTTGTCGTAGTTCATGTTGGGCTTGGACTTTCGCTCGCCCCACCTCCTTGCCACTTCGTCTGGGTCCGTCAGCTTGAACTCGCCGTTGGTCCCCTCCCAGGCGATGCAGGCGTTGCTAGAGTCCGCCAGCAGCTCGAGGAGGAACTGCCACAGCTGGATCTGGCCGGAACCTTGGCCGCCCAGTCGTCCACCGGAAACCAGGTCGTAAGGGTCTGAAAGGTGATAATATCCAATAGAAACATGCGCATTACATGGTAAAACCGACAGTTTATGACAATATACAAGTCATTCATTAATTATAGCAAATAAAAATAATCTATAAACAAATATAATCTCTTGGATATTTGTAGGTCTCTCAGACAGTAGTAAACATACTAGGCAACACTTTCAACAAACCACAATCATATCAAAATCTGGACGATGCCGACCCACATCCCACATGCTACCTTAAGAAAGTACTTCCATGGTTTGCTCAACATGCGCCTTTGATCACTGGAATTTCCATTTGTTTCATCTTTTTTAGGAGGTTGATACGTTTGTTCTGCTTCTTTTAATTGTCGCGAAAATGCAGAGCTACAAATACATTACCACAGTGCAAACATGTGGGTAAATGTATACCCAGTGCAAGTATCGTAGGCTTGCAAATATTCATTTGAAAAGTAAAAGTTCAGCCTTTCGAATATGTGTTTTTCCGCAGTGATTAGTATTAGAAAAACATTTTTAAAATTCACAGGGTGATCATAAAAGAAAATTCTGAAAACATTTTTCCTTATTAGTTATATTTTCGGCGAAAATAATATACTATTGCCGAGGTGATCATGTCAGGATCAAGATATGGGTATGAAATGAAAAATTTCTTTATTATCCTAGGATGTAAGTCCATTGAGGATACAATTAAAATGCAAGTTTAATGACCAGAACAGCGTGGTCTTAAATGTAAATATATATATTTACAAATCGAGCAATTAACCTAAGAAAAGTGAACACGAATAGTTTTACCATTAAAAGAAATTAAAATAATATAAAAACAAACCTAAAATAGTATTCACAACATCTGCCCTGTCAGGTTATTGTCTACTTGTTTGAGGAAAATAAATAGGTTGCTGAAAATGAGCGATTTAAAGGAGGAAGCGTTGAGTGTATGGCGGATCTCAATAATCAAATGATAAGGTCAATTCCATAAAAACTACAAAATTAAAGGTGCGTTAGAGCAAGAAATTATGAAATATCGGCATTTAAGCCCTATCAGACTATTTCAAATATAATGAAACCTACATCATATTAGAGCCCATCAAATTTTACATCGGTATAGCGAGTTTAATCAAAATCGTTAGAGCCGATTTTTGTGAAAATCGTAAAAAGGTGCTAAATGCATGGAATAAAGTAGGACTTCCGGTCAGCCGATTTTCGTGAAAAAGTTGCTGTTACATCTCGGGCGTATAGTAGTCTTAAATATGAAATGTCAGTTCCGTACGACTTTTCGTTTTTGAGAAAATCGTAAAAAGGTGCAAAATGCATGGTATAAAGTGCCTCTTCTGGTAAGCTCATTTTGATGAAAAAAGTTTTGTCACGTTTCGGGCGCATAGTTGTATTAAATATGAAATTTCAGTTTCATAGGACATACCGTTTCCGCCCGGGAGTTACCACACACACACACACACACACACACAGACCTTTTTGCGGGACTTGTTTATTTGGACTCAGGGGACCCTAAAATGTGTATTTCCGTTGAAAACTGGAATTCGAAAATTTTCACGATCGCAATACTTCCCCTCACTATATATTTCATACTTAGGTAAGTGAAAGTAAAAACTCATCATAGGTTCACCGAGACTGATATCTACGAAGAAACTCATAGAAGCCAAAGAAGACGTGTTAAAATGAATAAAATGGTAGGGTAGAGTAGGTTATGGGACTACTTATCTCCGGATCCTGGATTCAAGTCCGGTTGATGCAGGGTAATTATTTATGACTACTCTGTTTTAATTGTCATAGGTCACCTTTATCAAATCATTAACTCCCAGCACTAAATCATTCGGTAAATATATGCAAATTACACAATCTAAAAGCTGCCTGTTACGTTACTTTTTGAGCACAATCGTGACCTGACGAGAAGGATCTATGAGTCACTTTTAACGACTTGGTCTGTTCGATATAATAACCGTTACGGCCTGTGATCGCTTCTATCTATGTAGGTACAGTTTTAGAAACATGTCTATTTCGATTGCTATGTACTATATGAATTTCAACGTGATTTATTTCAAATAAAGTATAACTATTCTTATATTTTAAAAATTTGGTGCGGGCAACACACGACTTTCACCTACCTTGGTTGTTAAAATTGATAAATGTAATTCAAAAAGGTTTAAATAATAATATTTAGTACGGAAACATATGTTTTAGATTGAATACTTTAATGATATAAATTTTTTATCAATAACAACCAATTAATTTTATCCGCTTTTCATCAATATCTTTAACATTTTACAACTTTCCAACGGTTTATTATACATCTATATTACTGTTTTTTGTTCAAAAACTCAAAAATTGTACAAAAAATATTTTTGCTCTTTTATTTTTTAGTGGTATATCGAATTTTTTTAACAAATATATTTAGACGTTTTTTATCAATTCTAACAACAAAAAATGGGTAATTTCTTCGATTATACACTATCAATTGTACTTTAGAGGAAGAAAATTTAAACTATCCTCATTTAAGCTTATTCAGACTCTTTCAATCACATGATATTAAAGCTCATTAAATTTTATATCCACTTAGCGGGTTCAATCAAAATCGTTAGAACCGTTTTTGAGAAAATCGTAAATAGGTGCAAAATGCAAGTAATAAAGTAGCTCTTTTGCTTGACCGATTTTGATGGGAAAGTTTCTGTAACATCGGAGGCATATACGCTCTTAAAATATGATATTTCAGTTTTATACTGCTCATCGTTTTCACTCTAGACTTGCCACATACAGACATACAAACACACAGACCTTTTTGAGGGACTTGGTTATTTGGACTCTGGGGACCCTAAAATGTGTATTTCTGTTGAAAACTGGAATTAGAAAATGCTCACGATCGCAATACTTCCCCTCACTACATATTTCATATTTAGGTAAGTGAAAGTAAAATAATCTAAAAAAAATCTCTCAAAAAATATTATTCGTTTCAAATTCAACTCATAATTCAAGAAATAGACAAGAAAAAAAAAATTGTAATCAAACGATAGAACCGATATTGAACATTAAAAAAAAATATATACATCCATAAAGTAAAAACATAATCTTTAAAATCAATTACTTACATTTGTTAATAAAAATCTGAGGCACACAACACACAACGTTTACTTACCTCCGTTGTTAAAATCAATTTAAGAATTTTAAAAAAAGGTCAAAGAATTACGTTGAGTTTCCATGTGTTTCAGATTAAATAACATAACAATAATATACCATTTTTTTTTAAATTATCTTTCTAACCTTATTACAAAAAAAAAAATACCTAAAATTATGTTTCCTCATTTTTTCTTTAGCTGGTTATCAAATTGGTTTCAACTTGTATATTTGCCCGATTTTTACCAATGCTGAAACGGTAGATTTTTTTAATATATAAAATTAAAAAATGTATCCGCATTTAAGTCTTGTCAGACCATTTCAACCAGAACGAATTCAATTATAGAATATTTATATATATTTTACAAACATATAGAAAGTGAAATAAAATAATTTGAGAGAAATCGTGCAAAATGCTTAGTATAAAGTGGCTGGTTTATTACACACTGATTCTTCAAGTTGTTCAATATTAAGACATTAATACACTAGTTCGCCGATTTCGTTAAAAAAAGTTGTTGGCGAGCTAGATTAACCACTCAACCAGACCTTCTAGCGGGACTTGGTCATTCGGATTCAGGGGAATCAAAAACGTGTATTTCAGGCGGAAACTCGAATTCGAATAGGAAAAAGGAGGTTCATTTTTATATTTATAGACAGAGAGATTATTATTGACTTGAAATGTACTAAAAAAAAAAAAATAAAAAATAAATAAAAAAAAAAAAAAACCTATTGACCTAAGTAACTTTTCTCATTTTTTCTTCCATAAGATCCTTCTCCTAATTTCAATTTAAGATATAAAGATATAGAGATTATTGTTACCGTATAAAATTAAAAAAAAAAACACTTATCAACCAAAGCGTCTTTTCTCTTTTTTTCTTTTATAAGATCCTTCTCCTGGCTGATATAAACCTAAGAAAAAAAAGAATTAGGGAAATCGGTCAAGCCGTTAACGCGGGAAAAGGCGATTCATTTATATATATATATATATATATATATATATATATATATATATATATTTATTGTACACGTATATATAGATAGAAATATTTAAACAAATACTATTACTACTACTAATAAAGTACTAAAGCTGTCACCAGAGTAGAGGGAGGTGAAGGCGGAGAGGCCGGCTGTGCTCCAGAGGAGGCGGTGGCGGCGGTCGGGCCACATCTCCGCCGCTCTCTACCGCCCTCGCCCGCCTCCGCACCGTCCCCCACCACCACCACCCTCCGCCTTATCCTCATCCTTTAACTCACAAGGAGAGAGGATCCCAAATGTGTTTCGCCGATTTTGATGAAATTTCTCTAAAATAAAACTATACATTAAACCATTGGACTCAGCAAAATATTAGGAGCTGACGCTTCCCAGGAGTCGCGTAAAAAATTCCGAAAGTTTGCTCGCGAAAAACGCATTTTATTTAATATCTCTGGTTCTAGTGAAGGTAGACAAAAAAAAAGTTTGGTGTAAAAATGACTATATTTCAAAGCGGAATAATTAAAAAAATTAAGCCATAAAATTATTTAAATCTATGCTTAGTAATAACCATAAATATATACATGATCTCGTCAAAACAGTACTTTTAATAAAGTTTAAAAACTGTGTTCTTTACTCCTGAAAAGATATAATCAGATATATAATCAGATAAGATATAATTTATATAATCAAATGATATTGTTATTTTATATAATCTACAGAATTAAAGGTACTTTAAAGGAAGAAAATTTAAAGTTTAAGCCATGTCAGACTATTTCAATCAGAATGAAACCAACACATATTAAAGCCCATTAAATTTTACATCGATATAGTGAGTTTAATCAAAATCATTAGTAGTTTTTGAGAAAATCGTAATAAGGTGCAAAATTCATGGTATAAAGTGGCTCTTCTAGTCAGCCGATTTTGATGAAAAAGATTCTGTTACATCTCGGGCGTATTTTTGTCTTAAATATGAAATTTCAGTTTCATAGCACTTTTAGTTTTCGCACGGGAGTTACCACACACACTCAAACACTCACACAGACCTTTTTGCGGGACTTGGTCATTTGGACCCTAAAACGTGTTATACCGTTGAGAACTGGAATTCGAAAATTTTCACGATCGTAATACTTTCCCTTACAATATAGGTAAGTGAAAGTAAAAATTTATGGAACATCTCGGACGTATGGTTGTATTAAATTTAACAGAGATATATAACATAATATACTTTTCTAAAATGTATAGCTTTCCAACGGTATAATCGAAAAAAAAAAATGAATATTTTTGCTCCTGTTTTCTTTAGTTAGTTATGGAATTCGTTCAACTTGTATATATAGCCGTTTTTTATCAATGCTAATCAGAAGATATTATAATTTTTGTGGAATCTACAAAATTAGAGATACTTTAGAAGAAGAACATTCAAAAACTCGGCGTTTAAGCCCTGTGAGGATAATATCATATATGTTTAATTTTCTGGGATATAAAAAATGAAAGGTACTTTAGTAGAAATTATTTTTTTTTTAAATCTACGTTTTACTACGTCAGACTATTTCACTCAGAATGAAACCTAAATGAGCCATTTAGATACAATTTTTGATAAAATCGTAAAATGGTGCATAATGCATGGTATAAAGCAGCTCTTCTGGTGCGCCAATTTATGAAAAAGATGCTATAATATCTCTTTAATATGAATTATCATTTTCATGCGGCTTTTCGTTTTGGAGCTACAATAGAGCCACTCAGACCTTTTCGCGCGACTTAGTCATTTCGATTCAGGACATCCTAAAACCTTTATTTCCGTTGAAAACTGGAATTAAATTTTTTTTTTTACCATCACTTTGCCTTACTATATTTAATATATAGGTAAGTGAAAGTAAAATTAAAGGAGAATTTTTCAGATCTTAATGATGCTCAACTTTACTGTTTCTTGTATAAATTATCTAAGTCAAACTAGATATTAAAAAAAAAAAAAACGAAAAAATCTGGTGCGAGCAACACACGACTTTCACTTTCCTCCATTTTTAAAATCAATGAAAGAATTTCCAAAAACAGTAAGAGATAATAATATGTGAAACTATTAAGGAATTAATTAAATTGAATTTATATAGAAACGTGTGTTTTATGAAAAAATCTATTATATTATTATCTAAAATAATCAGTTAGTTTTATGTTCATTTCATCACTCTCATTAATTTTTAAAAGCTTGTGTATGAGATAATATTTTTTCTAAAATCTTTAGCTTTCCAACGGTATATCACACATGTATATTACTGCTCTTATGTTCAAAAACGAAAAATTGCATTAAAAAAATATTTTTTCTGTTTTCTCCTTTAGTTGGGTATCGAATTTATTCAATTTATACATTTACCTGTTTTTTATCAGCGTAAACAAGATAATATAGTTATTTTTATTTAATCTACAAAATTAAAGGTACTTTAGGGGAAGAAAATTTAAAATATCGGCATATAAGCCCTGTCAGACCATTTTAATCAAAATAAAACCTACATGATATTAAAGCCCATTAAATTTTACATCGATATAGCGAGTTTAATCAAAATCGTCGGAACCGTTTTCGAGAAAATCGAAAAAAAGTGCAAAATGCATAGTATAATGTGCCTCTTCTGGTAAGCTCATTTTGATGAAAGAATTTTTCACGTCACGGGCGTATATTTGTCTTAAATATGAAATTTCAGTTTGATAGACGTACCGTTTCCGCCCGGGAGTTACCACACACACACACACACACAGAGACCTTTTTGCGGGACTTGGTTATTTGGACTCAGGGGACCCTAAAACGTGTATTTCCGCTGAAAACTGGAATTCGAAAATTTTCACGATCGCAATACTTCCCCTTACTATATATAGTAAGTGAAAGTAAAAACGCCTTATATGTATTAATGTTCTCTGAATTAATCACGTGTTGCGAAACATTGTTATACATCGCTAATATCTGACAGATGAAGTAAATATGAAAAGATAAGAAAATCCTTAACAAAGGAAAGTGTAAATAGCAAAGAGCTAAGTGTTGGGAAGAGTGTAAGAATTAATTAAGAAGAGGAAAGGAAAGGAGGGGGCGAGGGGATACAATGAGGGGATTTAGCAGGCCACGGCGGATGATATATGACCGCGCGCGGGAAATATCGCCCTGTCTCATTATGCCGCCATCTTGGTCCTGCGCCCCCGTGCGCCAATAAAACAGGGCTCAGGGTCTTGTCAGGTCAGGGTGTGCTGGTGGTAGTACGGGTTAGGGGCATCCGGCCCTCCCTCCCTGTCCTCATCTCGTCGGCTTTTATTAAAAAAATGAAGAGGGGAAGAAAAGAAAAGGGTCGTAAGTGGCCACTTTTCACAGCTCAGGTGAAGAACATCAAAAAACTTCATTCTGCAACTTTACAACCCTCAATAGAGTCATTTAAAGGACTATATAAACGTAAGTTTTTATGAAGAGGAACAAAAGCGCATAAACATAAGTGATAATAAACATCTTAAGTTAAACTCTATATCACAATTCAAACGCTGATTTTCAATTTTGTTGTACTTTAATCACTTTCACTTACTATATATAGTAAGCGAAAGTATTGCGATCTGAAAATCTTCGAATTCCAGTTTTCAATTAGTCGGCAAATAACACCAAAAAGTTTTTGGGGTACTCCGCGAAACGGTAAGTTCTAACTGAAATCATATTAAGACAAATAACCCTAAGACAATTTTCATCGCTACTAAAACTTTATTGAAAATTTAAATGGCGGCTTTAATGTAAATTATTTTAGGTTTCATTCGGATAAAAATGGTCTGACAGGGCTTAAATGCCGATATTTTAATTTTTCTTCCTCTAAAGTGCCTTTAATTTTGTTGATTCTATAAAAAATAACTATATCATCTAGTTACCGATGATGAAAAACAGGTAAATATATAAATTGAATGAATTCGATACCCAAATAAAGGAAAAAACTGAAAAAATATATTTTTAACGAAATTTTTTTGATTTTGAACATAAGAGCAGTAATATACATGTATGATATAGCGTTGGAAAGCTAAAGATTTTAGAAAAAATATTATCTTATACTCAAGCTTTTAAAAGTTAATAGAAAGTGATGAAAAGAAGATAAAACTAACTGATTATTTTAGATAACAATATAATCGATTTTTTCATAAAACACATGTTTCTATATAAATTCAATTTATTTGATTCTTTAATAGTTTCACGTATTTTTATCTTTAACTGTATTTGAAAATTCTTTCATTGATTTTAAAAATGGAGGTAAGTGAAAGTCGTGTGTTGCCCGCACCAGATTTTTTTTCTGTGATCGTTTACAATGTTCGAAGATTCTCCTTTTTAGAGCATTTTAAGGAATTAAGTCTGTTCACCTGAACTTTACTGGGACGTTAGCAATATTCGAATTATTCAATCGGGGATGAGGCTCCCCTTCTAGTTTGTTTCGGTCCTACAACTAAAATTTAAACTGAAATTTATTTAATAGTTTTTGCACATCGTTGGGGTACTGCAGGAAGTGTGACTTACCAAATATGGTGATAATTATAAGTGTAGCTTATTTTTAAAAAAATTCAGAGTCCTCTCAGTTAGAATTTGTATTTTCAACACTTCATGTGATTCCGAATGTTTTTACTCATATTTTAATATCGTCAATAAAATCTGATACTGTGGTTTTGTCATACTTGGCTCAAACGACGTCAGAAGTAAAAGCTGAAATCAATAAAGGAGATAGCACTGCTCCTTGTGGAATACCAAATGTAAAATGTACCCAACCGGAAAGCTCTTTGGTAACTTTTGCTGTCAAAAGCTACTGCTTCAAAACAATTAATAGGACCGAATATAATTGTTCCGGACACCTAAGTCGAATCTGTTGTTGGCAGAGGATTTCATGTGTCACAGAATTGAATGCTTTGGAACAGTCGAGTGCTATCACTGCAGTGGCAGTTGATTATCAAAAGGTATATTGTGTTTTAACACATGAAATGACTGGTTTTTGAGTAGGGAAGAAATAAAAAAATCTCTGCAAATTATTACACAATGTTTATTATTTCCAAATAACTATATTTGGGTATAACAGTTTTATAGCTGTTTAAAGCAATTTTACTAATAAGAAAAGCGATTATTAATCAAAATAAAATGCCAATCATCACTGCTAATTTTAAAACGTATATCTCTGCTATTTATGAACTTCTTTCAATGATTCCTTTTTTGTTTTGTAGAAAATTTGAAGGTTATCGAATCTACTAACTGTATCGAAACGATTACCAAAAACATTCAATTTTTTTCTGTATCTTTGATAATAACCGAGTTATGGTGGAAATTATATCTTATAAGTTGTGGCTTATTTATATATATATATATATATATATATATATATATATATATATATAAGATTATATATTTATTTTATTTCCTTGTTTATCAAGGTTAACTGATTCTAAAACTGCCCACTGTTTTATAATTTAAAATTGTGTATTAATTTGAAACTTACAATTTTGTCCCTATCTTCGAAAATAACTAAAAGATAATTGAGTTTTAATAGGCGTGGTACATAAGGAGAATTCATTTTTTTTCTTTTCGTCTGCTGTTCTCTGATCCTAAAACTTTATAAATATTTTCGATCTCTTTAAAAATAACTGAGTTATTCAATTAAAACATTTTTAATCGGGTCGATTGTCATCATGAGTCACAGGTTTGATTAAGTTTTCCGAGAAATGGTGCGTCTTTTTGACAAAAAAAAAAAAAAACAAGGAAATAGACGCCTCTTGACTTTTCAACGGCTGACGTTCGTGAGCTGGTGTGGGAGCCAGGAATCTTACTTTTGCCATTCCGATCAATATTAAATGCCTGAAAACTGCCAAATGACTTGTGCCTGGCTCTAACGTAAGTTCCGAGACTTTTTTATAAGGTATTCTTCCACGGCTATCTTAAGACCTTCGTACTTCACTGATGTTAGATGCCGCTCACCAAAACGATTTTGTTAACCAATGACGGATGGTTCTTTCATAAGAAACATATTCACCAAAACCATGATTATATAAAAAAAAAAAGAGATTAAAAAATCGGCTTATTTGAAAATATTTATTCGGTATTGATACCCAGATAAGTATGTCATCTGAAATCCCTTAACAGTTTTTATATTCGATATAGCTATTAACATTTTTTTTTTCAATCAAAAGGGAACACCTCTCAAAAGTATAAAATATTGAAAATTAGATTTTAAATAAATATTTACAGTAAACACACTTAATATATCATATTAGGAATATCTCTAGTGATATAGAAAATGTCAGATGAATATTCATAAAATATCGAGGGAGCATAAATAAATAAGACGGAATAATTAATTCTAAATAGATAATTATGCTGATTGTTTCCCTCAGTAATTACCTCCCGCTGTCTTCCAACAACTCATGAATTGATTTTCTTACAGTAATATAATACAAATATTACATGTAGAGAGATAACGAAAGAATTTCTTGTAATCTTAGAAACGATACGGAGCAGGCTATACACTTCACGCAATACGGGACGGTTGTGGGGGGTGAAAGGATCAAAACGATCAGTCATGGTCAGACACACTTAAGAGTTTTAATATATATATATATATATATATATATATATATATATAAACTTTCAAAACAAAAAAATAAAAGCTTCAAATTATTATACAATGGTTTATTGTTTCCTAGTAATTTATGTTCAAGGAAAATTGGGAGTCACGACTGTATGGCGTATAAGTTCTCTAATGTATGGCGTATTTAATTTTATGAAGGTGGAGGTAAAAAAATAATGTAAAGTAGTGAAAAGTATTAATGAAACAACTTTTCGACCCACATTGCGGGTTATCATCAGGGCTGTCTCTTTCTTAAGCTATTCATGATAGGATTTTTATTGATTTATTTATTTTTTGATTTATACGGATTATTTCATTAGTTACAAAATAAAAAGCATTTAGGATTTTTTAAAGGATTGCAAGGATTGAAGGGGATGGAATTTTATGGTTCCGTGGAGCCCCAAAGCACAATTCCATTTGTCCTAATAGGTCTGATGATGGAAATATTAGTTTTTGTTGAATATAAGTCCGGGTCGTTTGTCATGTTCGTATTGTAAAAAACAGTGCCTAAGAGCAGCCAACTTCTTTTCGAGTTATGTTTAGTAATAATCAACAAAATGTTTTATAATTAAAACAAGTTTCATACCCCATTGGTGTTCAAGTGACAGTGAACAACAAATTATATATATATATATATATATATATATATATATATATATATATATATATATATATATATATATTAGGAGGTGTGACTTCACCAAGTATGGTACTGGTTATGAGTTTTGTTGAGTTACAAAATTTGTATTTTCAACACTTCATGTGAATTCGACGTTTTTACTTTAATATTACTATTATCAATAAAAGCTGATACAACGGCTTTGTCGTGCTTTCTTTTCACGACGTAAAAAGTGTAAAATGAAATTAATATAGGAGATAGTACAGCTCCTTGTGTAATACCACATGTAAGATGTACTCAACCGGAAAGTTCTTTGGTAACTTCTACTGTGACAGTATAGCGACTGCTCAAAAACGATTTAATGACCGAATATAATTGTCCCGGACGCCAAAATCTCAAAAATTATCATCGCTAATTGTTTATATTGTCATTTTGAGACTAAAAGTCCTCTCATGAAGCCTTATAGAAAGTGACCGACTCACTTTTATAATAAAACAAATGTTAATTTAACCATTTATGAGAATTAAAAAATCAAGTTATAATTTAGTCAATTTTTACTTTTACTTACCTATATATAGAATATATAGTAAGGAAAAGTAATGCGATTGTGATAATTTCCGAATTCTAGTTTTCAACGGAAATACACATTTTTGGGTCCCCTGAGTAAGTCCAGCGCGAAAACGAAAAATCCTATGAAACTGAAATTTCACATTTAAGACAACTATACTCCCAAGATACGACAGCTTTTCATCTAAATCGGTTAACCATAAAAGCCACTTTATATCATGCATTTTGCACTTATTTACGGTTTTCACAAAAACGGCTCTAACTATTTTGATTAAACTCGCTATGTCGATGTAAATTTGAACGGGCTATAAGATCATGTAGGTTTCATTCTGATTGAATTAGTCCGACAGGGCTTAAATGCCAATATTTTATATTTTTTTCTTCTGAAGTGCCTTTAATTTTGTAGATTCTATCAAAATAACTATATTATCTTGTTACCACTGATGAAAAACAGGTAAATATATAAATTGAATGAATTTGATACCCAACTAAAGGAAAAAACTGAAATAATATTTTTTTAATGCAATTTTTTGTTTTTGTACATAAGAATTGTAATATACATGTGTAATATACCGTTGGCAAGCTAAAGATTTTAGAAAAAAATATTATCTAATACACAAGCTTGTAAAAGTTAATAAAGAGTGATGAAAAGCCGATAAAACTAAGTGATTATTTTAGAAGATTATATAACTGATTATTTAATGAAGCACATGTTTCTATTAAAATCGAATGAAAATAATTCTTTAACAATTTATTTCGTTTCTAAATTCATTTAAATAGATAAATAGAGGAGGTAAGTGAAAGTCGTGTGTTGCGCGCTGCAGATTTTTTAAAGAAATTTTCCCCCACCATTTTAAAAAACTATATAAAACCTAAATTCAGATCGTGGCAATAACGGGAAACATAAGAGAGGCAGGATGAAGTGTGAAGTTAGGAGAGGATTAGGTTAAGGAGGTGGTTATTGTCGAGGGTGGCTTGGGGTAGGTGCAGCACCTCATCTCAAAGTCAGATCTAGGGTCAGGCCTAAACCTCCTTCTCTCCGGCGGTCACAGCTTAATTGAAACAATAACTCCTACCTCCTCTAACCCCTATTACCCTCTACCAAAGTAATCCAAAAGGTAATTTTACAGGCGTCTTAAGTATAACAATTAATAAAATATAAAACCAATCTATGCACATCACTAAGTACTGATAGATATTAGAGCAGTATCTGCTTAACCTCAGTGGATAGGGCAATGAATGGTTATGTTAAAGGTTTTGGATAATCATATTTTACAAATGGATCTATAAAACAAAATTACCGTTTTATCAAATTTAAGATTTTAAAGGATTATAAATATTTTTAAAAACGGGATAATAGTAGCCAACAAATGCTACTTTGGGTTAAGCAAGCAGCTAAGGAAGCGGATACTCTTCAGACAGACCAAGCTCCACCTATAGAAGACATCGGTACGTCCCGTACTGCTCTATGGATCGTGGTGTTAGGCGCCTTCAAAGGCGATAGAAAAGGGAATCCTTATTTTTTCCACCTTATTTTTGGAGGAGTAAAAGTTAGAGAGGAGTGGAAGCGGCGCACCTGTCAGGACCTCTATAATGCTTTTGGAGATGGTGATGTGGTCCGGGCTATGAAGTTGAGGCGTTTAAGATACGCAGGACACATTGCCAGGATGGCGAATGGAGAACTGTCCAGAATATTGCTCACTCAATCGATCCATAGGATTAGAAGAAGAGGAAGACCAGGGCTGAGATGGCTAGCATGTCAAAAAAGCATCGGCTTAATATCGTGATGATTGAAGGAAACGGTTGGAGAAGGCCAAGACACGTAACCGGCTTGTAGCGCCATGAAATAAATAAATATTTTAATCCTAAATAATACTTACCAAAACATGATAATCACATTAGAGCATTTTATGGTATCAGCTTCTTTAACCTTATTCGACATTTTAAAAAAAAGCCTCAGTTACGTTATTTGTTCCAAAAGACAAAAAAAACAAAAACAGTGTTGTTTCAAAATATCGTAATTTTCAGACATTACTGAATAATAATTAAAAAAAAAAACGCTTGAGCAACTTGTGGAATTATTAAACATGAAGGAGAAGGTGCTCTTGACCAGCTCTCTGTCCAGTTTTTTTTTTTTTTTTTTAATTAGCAGTGGAGATACGACGTTGAAAAGGAAGAAGGTCTCCGAGCGAACATTCTTGGATATTGATGAGGTTCTGCAGGAATTTTTTAAGTCAAATCCATCCACAAGAACTTGTTAGGGAGTTTGGTGTTTCTAAAGAAACTATTAGTCTTCATAGGAAGGTAGAAAACAGAATTAGATTAGTCCAATCCAAATCGACTCCTTAGCAATGAGCCAAAATGTTAGCAATTTCTAAAAAAATTTTTTTTTATTTATTTATATTTTATTGAATTTTACAACTGTATATTACATAAATACAATCAGTAAAAGTGATGAAATTTGTAAAAATTAATTGATTTGATGAACCTTTACTTTAATACCTTTAATGAAAAGTAGGTTTGCCGGATAATGCCAAATTCCCGCGAGCAATAATTAGATCGCGGTCATACTTCTTTGTAAAAAGGGGGCTATCGTAAAAAAAAATCCATGCTTTGCGTTTTTTGCTATTTTTAAGGTTTTATTTATCACGACTTTTTTCCCGATGGATGCTCAATGAACTCTGCGAAAAACTGGAAGGATTGTACACAAAGTTGTCAGAGAGTTATCCTGCTTTGATCAACTGGAAAGGAGTTAGTCCTCACTCTCTCCTCCTCTTTTTTTTTTTTTTTTTTTTTTTTTTGGGGGGGGGGAGGTTTCGTTTGTTCATCTAACGTCACTTTTGTGTTACTGAGGCTAATCAGACGATTCTACAGTAATTTTTACCTGAGTCATAAAATCACTATATAATTGAAGAAATACGTACGTGGATCCGCTACTGATGGTGAGATTTTTCAATGTAAGTTAAGATATTATTAAGGTTTTTGATATACATATATTTATATATTTATTTATTTATATTTATAATAATGCATCAAGCAGAGATGCAGATATCAACAACATATAAAAGGTAAAATCTTTAAGTTGACCACCCTGTATTGGAATCGGGTATTTTCGAAAAAGAAATCCTGCGAAATAGAAGGGGGAGAACTGTGGAGCGATAAGAGATAAGGAATAGAGAGAAAGGAATTGAGAAATGCTGGTCACATAGGAACAGTTAGAGAGGTGGAGCCCTTGATAGTGAAGATAGCAGCGCGGGTCAGTAATAGACTGCCCGCCATTACCCCACTCTACTGATAACCATGATAACCATCATACATATTTATTCCCTTCTCGCAGCCCTCATCCCTTAGTGTCTTTAGGATATACCTTCTCAGTTCAGATTCAATTCCCCCTTCAATAATTATCAACGTTTTAAATTATACCATGATCATTACATTCGATTGCCAGTGATTAATTATGTTTTAACGCTATCGATCACTTATTTTTATGAAAATTTAGCATTCAATAAGCTCCTTTGAAAACGATTAACCGTGGGACATAACGTAACTCTGATATATAAATTAATATATCCGCAATTGAACACCAGAAACTAACCATCATCATGCTTCTAGATTTCTCTAAAGCATTTAATACAGTTGACCATAATATCCTCCTCGCCAAACTACAAATTTTTCCTTTATCCAACTGTGCTCTGCGCAGGTTCGAGTCCTTCACAATATGCGGTATTCCCAAGTACCTGCTTCTATGACTTTGCCTCTTTCCTATGGTGTTCCTCATGGTTCATCATTATCTCCCACCCAAAGCTGTATATACATCATTTGTATACACCTTCTCCTCCACGTTTATCACTTCCAATATCATATCTAGGACGATTTACAAATTTACTTATCCTTCCCTTCTACAAACCTAGTACTATAAACTGAAAAGCTTCAAGATGATCTGAATCGAACTTTACTTGGGCAGCTGATAACTAGTTGAATGCAGAGAAGACTAAGGCTGTAGTAAAAAGGATCCAATCCGCTCCTTAAAACTCCTCCCTCAATCACTGTTTCTCATAATAACCCAATAAAGTTTCACCAAACCAATCACTTTAGCTCAAACCTTGTACTTGAAAAACAATACTGAAACGATTGTTTAACTGTTTTATACGGTTTATCTTCATGATCTCCATGGACACCTCTGTCACACGATTCTCTGAAGAACTCTCTAACCTATTAAGTATTTTTTTGCATCCTTCCTCTTCCAAATTCTCTACACCCGCCTCCCGATATACTTCTCGAATATCTTTCTTTTTAAATACTCTGTATAGTAGATAATACTCTTAATAAAGTAGATAATAACAAGCTGACAAGGCCGGTTTTAGCCTGTAGTATATATTTCTTATAATGTGACAAAATATATTTTTATGGCGTTGATGACGACCCGTAGTTAAACGCCTATAAATCACACCAATCAAATATATTTTTATATGTTCCATATACAGGACTGATTAAAGGATCCTTTAAAATGGCAAAGGCCGAAACTTAGGTGAGAGAAAAAATAAATAAAAGGATTGTTTTTATTTAAAAAGAACCTAACAATAAATTATTATATTAAATAGTGCAGTAAAAATGTGCAACACTGCATGTAAAAATTTGTCCTCTTGAGTCATGCTTACTTTACAAACTTGGGTAGAAGTAAAAAATATACTGCAATGGGATATGTAGTATCTATGTCCTGATTGATTTTTATGGTGTTTTTTTATTTTGAAAGACACCACGCATTTATGATGATGGCTTTTAAGAGAATATCAACTGGTGTTGAACTTGGTGAGAAAGGTGAAGTTATTAATGAATTGTGAATGAAGGGGAAGTGAATTGAATATAAAGGAAGCGGTAGGATAAGACTATGATAATGTAGACTCTATATTATAGCGCACTCTATATCTCCACAGTTATCCTGGCCGTTTATTAGCTGTGATGTTGTGATCCGGGGGCTTAGGGCCTCATGTTTAATTGAACGAGCTTCGACCCCTACTTCTACTCCCGTCACCTCTTCTGGACCTCTTAGCTGCAAGTGCCGATCGTTACCACCATTGTTCGCCACAAAGTAGTATTTACTCTGGTTCAGTCATTGGTTTTATCAACTGTTGTATTATTAATTAATTTCGATATAATTTGGCCAAAACTCAGGGAGCAGCGTGGTCTATTGGATTTTCTCTAGGTCTCGGGTTCGAACCCCGTCTGTGGCAGGATAATATATTCTGTCATTCCAGCCGTGGAGCGACCCTGGGGTTCGCAGACCCTCCTGAGGCACACCCAGCCTCTACAAAGTATACGCTAAAACTTTGGCGCTAGGGGTGATGGAATAATCAACCTCCTGCTTGGCCTTGAAACAATTCAAAACAAACGAGATCCTTCATTGGGTAGAGGTATAGGTATGTCAATACTAATCAATCCTATTTAAAACAATAATGGTAGTTAATCATCGTGTATTCAATAGGGAATTGAGTGTCTATAGTATTTTTGAGAACGTTTTTTTCACCCTCAAAAATGTAACTCTTTAACACGATGAAGCTCTATTGGTGTGGCTCGGATCTAAAATTTTCTGCCAGTTCCTTATCAGAAATTTAATGTAGAATATTTTTCATAATCTGACTTTTGCCCTATCTACCGTTTATGAGCTATATTGGTTCGAATGATAATGCCGCCATATATGTACGAATGTGCATAGACGATTGAAATAAATTTTTTAAGTAGATTATTTCTTCTCCATCAATCCGTAAACTCAATTTCTCCCTGGCTGAGGAAAGTAATAGATCATAAATACCCATCATCTTTTCTTTTGTTCACAATCAGGAAAAGATTAATTTTTTTTTTTAAATTATTTTATACTTTCCCTCAACTATATTTTAAACCATACATTTTGCATCTTTTGATTTTTCATGAACGGCTCTAACGATTTGTATTAAAATCACTAGATCTATGAAGATTTTAATGGACTTTAATATCATGTAGGTTTTATTATGAATGAAAAAGAATGTCAGGGCTTAAATTTATATAATTCAATAATCAACCATTTTAACTTGTTAACATTGGAGTCACTAGTGGCATAGTGGTTTGCACAACAGCCCAAGGTCGCTGGTTCAAACCTACAGGTAGCCCTAGGATTTTTTAATGGGAATCGAAATATCCTTAGTTATACCGTCTTTCGGAGGGGACGTAAAAATTATCTTAAAAAATCATCAAAATCCGTGAATCACATTCGGGATTCTCTTTTTGCAGGGTTGAATCCCTGGTCTGGATAATTTTCCGAGTGTGTAGAATTACGGGAACGGAAGCCTGATTGGTGAGGGGATAGGGCTGCATTTTCCTCCATAAGTGATTTGAGATTGGACTATTCTTTCCAGGAGCTTCGATAAATTTAATAAATAGAATAGAACAAGAAACTTTATTCTGGGAGAATGTACCATTAGAATAACAACTTGGAAAAAATTAAAATCTTCGACTTTTTCCGCGATAAGAAAACGAAAATGAACGAAGAAGAGGTGTTAAGGAACGGATCTGTGAAGAAGATTACTAAGGATAAAATAAATAGGTTCCAGAACAGGGACAAAGCCTAACGGCTTCTCCATATTTTTGACGAGGAGAGGAGGATACTATCTGAGAGGATAAAGAAATACTGGGCAGGCTAAAAAACACATAGCAAACAAACAATGATTGGTCTAACGTACCCTAAAGTGGGTGAAAAGAAAAAAAAATATATATATATATATATATATTATACAATTATGTTAATTAAGTTGTAATAACAAAATAAAGAAAAAAAAAAAAAAAAAAAAAAAAAAAAAAAAAAAGGTTATAGAGATATATTTACATATTCCAGAAAAAACAACAACATAATTTTTACACCTCATTAATAGTGAATACGCCATTCACCTCACATTATTTGGCATAGTAAAATTAGCTTACATCGGGTTAGAAAGAAAGAAAAATTGACAGAGAAGTGATTTTCAATGATGACAGGGCAGGAGCATGACGGATGTTTGAAGAGAGAGTATTCCAATAGCTAATGGACTGGGCTAAAATGATTACTCGTATTTTTTGGTTCTATGGAAAGGAGTATAGAGGGGGGACAGGCGGGTTCTTGATTCCTGGGATTGGTTAGAGGATTTAAATATCAGGAGGCTGTTGAATATGATGGATATTAGTAAAAAATCGGAAGCTGAGGAGCGAAAAAATACTTTTCCTACTGCTAGGTATAAAATAAGAATAAAATAATATAAAATTTTATAAAATAATATAAAATTTATAATATAAAATTATAATATAAAATTTTATAAAATAATATAAAATAATATATAATATAAATAAGAGTTGTAAATATTACCGACCGATGGAGTCAGTCCTGAGCGGGGACGAAGGCCGGCCGGCGAGGTGGGCTAGGTGGGCGGCTAGGAGGCGGCCGGAGCGGGGGGAGCCGGCCAGCCGGGCCAGGGCCCCCGGGTCCAGCTCCAGCAGCTGCCGCCCCCGCCGCGGGAACCGCTCCGCCACCGGCGCCGGCCGCAGCCGCAGCTCCCGCGTGATCCACGACAACCAGTTCTCCACGTCCTCTCGTTCCCACACCGCGGGGTCTGCAACAGGGTTAATAATACATACTCTACATGGTTAACATAATACATCATAAGGGAGTGCAGTCTATTGAAAAACATATATATCATGCACCAAGACAATTATGACCTCTTTGTTGGCTACCAAGTCGAAATGTTTGAAAATGAGAATCTTAAATCTTAAATCTAAAATAAGAAGCAAGTTTGATTTCCATAGTTAATCAATGCTCTATATCTAGCAACATAAAATATAAATATAAAAACAATACTTTGAAATAAAATAAAAAAAATCTTGAACCTCTACAATCTATGATGGATCTTGGGTTCAGTACTTCGTACTTCTTGGATATCTTGGAGATTCGTATTGTGCAATGAGGTGACCAGGTTTAGATTAAGCTCAGCCTCCAGATTTCCCCCATTTTTTTTTTTTTACTCACTTTATAGAGATCCAGATTATGCCATAGGATGGCTCCATAAACCTAGGTCGCTCCAGGCTGAAATAACAGAATAAATAATTCTGCCTCAGGATCCCTGGAGTCTTGTTTCTTTTGTCCTCCCGGTAGATTGGAAATATTGTACATAGTACATGCATTTATTTTGTTTATTTCGGCTTTCGCCATAATGGATCTGGCTGTCCAGTACCACTCCTCTCATACTTTTAGATGCGCTGTATCCATTGCACTATTCGCATGACAAAGTCAGCAAAGTGGAGATTCTACCTCTCCGATTCGATTAAAGTGTTTCGTGAGGTTGTCATTGCCAGTAATCATTCAGACAGTATCTTTTCTCTTTAAATCTATCGGTATCCGTTCTTCCTCTAGAAGGAGTTTGGCCCAGTGCTTCTTGATCGAACTTAGTCTTTGGGAATCCATGCCGTTGGTAGAGCATGATATGCCCTCTTAACTTCATCCCTAGCTCTACGATAGGAAATTTGATTGATCCACTGCTCTGAAGCTGCACTTTTTTTTGGAATCGTGTCAGCTACTTCATTCCCGTGGATACCACAATTGTCTGGTACCCATTGGAAAACCATGGTTTTAGGTGTTCATTTTTTTCTCTAGTATTTGTTTTATTTATTTTTTTTGTCGGAATAAATTGCAAAATAATGTAATAATACTAAATAAATATATATAATTTTTATAGGAAACAATGAGAAAAGAAACAGGTTAGAACCTAAAAAGGACCATAGGATTTGTTTGGGTCAATTAAGGGTAATGAAATAACAAAATAGATATTTATGAATTATGGCAACTCAAAACACATAGGGAAGAGTAAGGGTTTTAGGGCATCGCATTGTTTGTACATAGTAACTAATTAACATTTTCATTTATCATGATTACTTCAGTATTAATGTGAATAGATTTATAAATGAGTATCCTAATTAGCTCGAAAAGGCGAAATCTAAAAGTAATTACTAATTTGAAGATGACTTATCCTTCTTCGGATATAGTTCACTATATTTATAGACTTATTTTTTATACTTTTTGTTAGCTTTCTAACATTAATATTACATAACCGAAAATTTGTATTTTTTTATATGATTGTAAACCAGCATTGACATGCCTTAATACGTATAAATACAGGTTACTTAATGTTACAGATTAAGCAAAGACAGCTGAATTCAACAATGATCCTTTTAACCTTTTCAATGTATCAAACATCCCGCGAAAGGGTTACTCCATTCTGGGCGTAACAACAAAAAGGTTAGACAATAACAAATTATTGGCTCCGTTCCAGAATGTAGGTCAGATGTACTTCCGAACGGGACAGAAAGCATTATTTTGACTTTTTGTGTAGTATAAAGGAAATCTTGACCACTGTAATTATATGCTACCATAATTATCGATATTAACGGTTGTCGTTCGATCCCACGCGATGTGCCAAAGCATTGTGGTAGGTCAGAAAGCCATTGTCCACCTCGTCCGTTGGAGGTGAGGTTAGAACTGGAGAAGCGAAGTAAGACAATGAGAAGTCCTTGAAGTTGGTACGATCTGGAAGGAGGATAATGAAGGGGAGGTGGACCGACAGCGAGGTTCAAGGAAGCAGTGGCGCTCCCTTTCATCTGTGACCTCTTTGGCGGTGGTCTATCCTCGATCCTCTGATCATCTACCGAACGGCTCATTACCTACCGTCACAACCTGTCTATTTCGGACGCCTAATCGTCTTCTACGAATCCTGTTATGCGATTAAATAGAATCTACCGCAAATAGCCCTCGCAACTTTTTTGTGTGTAATTTTCCGATATTAAAGACCGAGGAAAGATAAGAAAGACCGAATGATGGTCAAGGAAAGGTAGCCTCATACAAATTATTACAAACAAAATGATTGCAGTAGACATTGGTTATTTTAAGGCAGAGCTACACGGTGAGAAATAGGGTATGTGTCGGTGAGGTGAAAGCAGGTCTGTGAAAGTTCACGAAAGTAGCAGGACAGGGGCAGGATTATTTTTTAAAAATAAATTTGGATACTGACGTCAAATATTTTTTTTTTCAGTGGTGCAACAGGCCGTGCAGGCCCTGGGCCTCGCGGTGTAATCTCCTAGGAGTTTACACTCGCGTTTCACGATGTAATTTATAGTGTAGGGTCATCACTCCCTACGCCTAATTTTGTGAGTGGCCACCATTTGGCTGACGGGTATCAAATACAAGGGGGAGAGGCTGCGAGTGAATACCCAATATATTACATCCTTATAAAGGCCCCGCCGGGGCTGGGATTCGAGCTCGCCCGCCACCTGTAGCATGAGAGACTAGCTCGCTACCCACTCAGCCACTGGCTTCCCTGACATCAAATATTACTACTAGAAAAATCCTATAATATCATTAAATATTATTTTTTAAAAAAGATAAAAAAACTGAATGATAAAGTTATATCAAAACAAACAAGTGTAATATACACATCATGAAAACGTGTTTTTTAAATGTAGAAACTCGATATTACGAAATTAAACATTATTTATAATATATAGTAAATAAAAATAAATGAAGAAGTAATAAAGTAAATTCGGTAATTGAATAATTATCATAATATGTTGAAAGTATGTGAGTGTATGATAATTCACTTTCACCAAAAATCACGAATTTCACCTCATCTACACCTGTCTGAATTCTCACCATGTACGATTCTTGTAAGTTGTCTTTTCTCAAGAGTTATTATTAATGTTATCTAATAACAAGTTATAACTACATTATTTTAACTGGTTTATATCAGGTATGTGATGATGAGTATATTAGTATATTTTAGGTGAATGTGGCTGATAAAAATAAGCAATTAGCTGCCCACTTCTTTAGACACCGACTCAGAGTCAACCCTAAAGAAAGCCCACAATGTAGGCCGAAACGGCGGCACATAATTAAAATATCACCGTTTTAATGTGTTTCTCTTTAATGAACGCACCCCCTACCATCTTCCTCATCTAATAAACTGTTTTGTTTTTGTTTGACCCTGTTGTACTTAATAGGTATTTCTAAAAATAAAAAAAATCTGTAGCTCGCAACACACGACTTTAACTTACTTTCCTTTGTTGAAATCAATTAAATAATGTAGGGCTTAAAAGGATGAAAAAATTAGATTTAGTTTTGACGGTAACATGTGTTTAAAATTAAAAAATCTGAAAATATAAATTATTACTCTACAAAATTTTGTATATAAGATATAAACAATTTCCCTTTAAATTTAACATTAAATCTTTAGCTTTCCAAAGCTATATTATACATTTATATTAATATTATTATTTATGTAAAGATGTAAAATGAGCAATAAACTCTCACAATAGCTCTCTTTTGTTATAAACATAATCACGTAGGGTTTAGGTTAAGAGTATCTTTATCAAACAGTTGAAATCTCAAAACCTCAATTGATTTCCAAAATATCGTAGGATTTATTTTATAAATGTTGATATATTTTTTCCTCTGAACACCATTGCTCGGGTGCAAATGATACTCAAGAATCAATTTATTATTGAGTGTTCCTCACGGTATTTATTAAGGTCCGAATTCTCCAAAATTCAATGAGCTGAAAAATATTTCCCGTTGTAAATTGTCCATCTAACTCAGATTAATGAAATAAGTTCCTCTATAGATTCCTGTAATATAAATTTTCGAATTATGCATTTAAATTTAGAAAGTTTTTACTCTCTGTGTTATAATATCAAGAAGGTTCAGAGCTTTGAGTCAATAGTCAGATTAAAATTTGAATTGAGGTGATATTGTGTGAGAAAAAAAATTCGTTTTTGTTCTTTTGTTTATAGATGCATGAAATATTTCTTTTTGTTATGATTTACTATTATTTCTTATGATATTTTTGCTGTATCACTCCAACTTCTAGCCATAAGAAGTATTATTTTAAGCAATAAAGATAAATAGAATAACAGTGCTACATCCTTCAATAATTAAAATTAAGATAAACAAAAAATATATACATCAATAGAACAATTTAGGAAAAAACAACAACAAAATCAGATTTCTTGGTGTTAACTTGGAAGGATTTAGCTTACAAGGAAGCTAAAGTAAAGATATTATTTGTCAACGAAACTATAATTTGTAGAATTGGCATTCGACATTCCTAAATAAGTTTGAAAATAGAAACACGTAAAAAATTACCTTATGGTAAAAATATATCAGGCTTGGGAACAGGTTTGGTCAGAACTTGACAACATCAATAAATTAAGAAATATCAAGCAATCGCCTGATCAATTTATTTATTTGAACACCCTTCCTTACATAATATACAACACGGGTTGTGACAACGTCTAGTCGCCAGTTATAGCAAGAAGTTTACGTTGCCAACAATATTCTTGAAGATTATCTGTCTTCTAATTTTTACCCTTAAGGAGCACCTTCTCTGCCTTCTATTCTTCCCGCTGGTCTTCTCCCGACCCTAAAATGGTCTGGGCCCACGGCTGTTTTCCATCCGTATACAAACTCTTTGTAGTACGGGTAATTTCTTTTAGTCACCAGCTGAGGAAATTCGTTGTCTGATAAGACGTTGAGTCCAGTTTTCCTCAGAAGTCTGATCCGTTGGGGTTCAAAGGCGGTGCAAGTTGACAGGATATGCTCAGCTGAGTCGAGTACTCCACAGCTAGGGCATAAGGGATGGATATCTATCCCAAAGCCTGAGAGTTTAGCTCGAAAGCCCCCATGCCCTGTGAGAATGGAATACCTCATTGCGAAGTAATCGCCGCGAGGAAACTGCTTTGGCGAGACTTGGCATCGGACATAGCATACTCACACATCTCCATGTCATCCTCAAACAGCCCATACCAATGTGTGACTTGTGTAGAGTGCCTCTCTCAATAAAACATATATTTGAGAACTACCCCAAATTCCACGTACAAATGGATAAACTTAATCTAGCAAGATCGTTGAGTGAGAGCTTGAAGGACTCTAGTGAAACAGTTAGTTCACTAATTAGGTTTGTCAAAGAATGTTCTCCGCTCCCGGAACTATAAGAAAAAAAATTAAATATGAAAAATAATAATAATAAAAATTGGAATAAATTCACTAATTCAGAATGTGTCAAAAAAAGAAAAGAAATAAATAAACAATAAAAAAAAGAGAAGGAAAAATAAATAAATAAAAAGAAGAAAAAAGAGTAAAAAAATCTGTAACTACAAATTTATTCGGTGCTAATAACGAAGAGGTCGAGCACCTATTCCAATACCCTAACCCTAAATAGGAATACTATCTATAAACCGGAGCATCAGAACGTGAAATTTCAAAGTTCATATGTAAGATGATATCAAGAATCTTGCAGCACGATCAAAAGTTGCGGTCACTTTTGAAACTTGGGGCATGTACATGAAATTTCAGAGGCGAAACTTAAGCAGTTTGGAAACTTAAGCGGGAACAGTGAGATAAAGTATAAAAAAGGTTGAAGGTTTCCCGCCACACTCAGCTGGGGATTCCCGCCTCAAACGTTATACAACGTTACCCAGTCCACCAAGACCAGGAAAAGTTTTTTTATTCCAATGGCGACACATCGTGCTTGGCTGTGAATCATCGGCAGCTGCAGTTCGGGGGAATGAAAGCTTATAACAGGACTTGCGATTGCTACCTCTTGCATTGAACAAAATAAAATAATAATTATACATTTGAATTTAATTCTAATTTGTCTACGTCATTGATCTTAGTTGATTTTGTTCTAACTATGCATTCTCCGCATAATTAAGCCGGTTGGATCTTTTAAATAAGTGTATTTCATCTTCTCAACAAATTGTATGGAAATTGGGTACCGAATATCCTTGTTTAGTAAAATGTTATTACACTAAATAAGGAGTACACTAAATAAAACTAAATTTCATACCTAATAAATATTTATTAATGCGAACCTTGCATGCTTGCATTACCTTGGAAAGTTAGAGTCAGTCAGGTTTGTATGTAGTTGTTTTTAATTTTGGGTATGATTCCAAGTTCTCATCAACAAGACAACTTCTCAGTTTACTCTTGATAATGTTCCCACATATGGCGGGCTTTCCGAGAAATTCGATATGAGACTCAAAAGACTTATGAATTGTTTTATCAGATTCACATGTGGGATCCCCAGACGCTCCCATGTTTCTAGAAGGTATAAAGAGTTGAATTTGCTCTATCCCTCTTTCCGTGGGCGGTACCTCCTTTGTGTCTGTCTCTTCCGATTTTTCAAAACTAAAAAACCTCCTTATATTCTTGACATGCTTACCACTTGTTCCTCTGTCCATTCAGTAAACACTAGATCCCAACCCATAAACTTGTATATACCTTCACACAGATCCGTCTCCTTAAAAAAATCCTTTGTTATTCGTGCTACCCTATTTTGGAATTCCTTGCCTGTATCTATTCGTAAATCCTTACCATTGTCCACTTTCAAACACCAACTATTTTCCATCTCCTAAAGTATCAATCTTCACAGCATATGTAATATTTAAAATCTATAGATGATACTATTCATTGTCACAAAATCCATCTTTTATTGTTAAAGTGAAGTCTTAAACGACCAGACAATTATCATGTATATTGTACTTTTCTTGTTATTCTTTGGGAACTACTCGTCCCAGAATAAAATTACTTTCATATATATGTAGAACTGAAAAGGGAAAGAACAGAAAACGCGAGCTTATTCTGCTGATCGTAAGTCATGAATACTATTCCAAGCGTTGGAAATGATCATGTCTTCTTTCTCCAGGTCATCCAAAACAGACCACTTGTGTTGTGAACTAAGATCACATTTTTTCTTCTCCAATATTTCCAAATTCAACGCAATGAATTTAGAGGGCCATATTTCCTTCTCTTTTAAATCCTGCAATTGAATTTCAAAAGGAGGAAATTTCAACTCGGTTATCGTAGTATTAAGGGAGATTTTGACAAATGCTAAAGTTGCTCTGCTGTTTTTAAATTTCTGAAATCTGCTGAGAAATGATTTTCTCATATTTAAAATTATTGTTTTAAAACGGTGTATCACACCGTAGTAGCCCGATTCTCTTCCATTTTGAGCAAGCAAAATACCACTTAAAGATACGGAATCTCGGTTGGAACTGATGCATAGAAGCACCGTATCTAATCCTTTAGAATATATAAACATTATTGACCAAGTAAATATGATTTTATAAACAAAGAGAGGATTAAATTGAAATATTGGAAAATGTTAAGAATTTATTTTACAACCTAATATAATATAATATACCATTAGAAAGTTGCAGATTTTAGACATTGTCAAACATAAAAACCCATAGAAGGTGATGCAGAGTGACAGTGCATGTTCACATTTATGCAATAGTAAAAGTATATTCGTTATTTACAATTACATACCCATATATCTATATATATAAAAATCTCGAGTCACAATGTTTGTTTAAGATAAACTCTGAAATTACTGAACCGAATTTTATCAAACTTCGTAAGTATCTGTTATTTGGTCCAACTCAAATGATAGGATAGTTTTTATTACTATTCTAAATGGTTGAAAAATATATTTTTCTAAAACGTAAAACAAAATTTGTTTAACTGTGGCAACACTGGTTCCCAAGTAACCTTCCCATATCTTCACATATGTGATTATTAACTAAAATATAAGTGAGTGTTGATTGTTTCTATGCGTTCTTATTTATAAAATATACATTCACATTATAGTTTCCAGTTATAATAAAATACATATTACTATACGTTTCCAGAAAAATTATTAGTACTTTTTTGAATGACTTGCAAAGAGTTATGAGTTGCAAAAGAGATATGATGATATACAACGGTTATGTTTAAAAGATAAAACGATGTTATTGAATAATTTGGATGTGGCTACTTGGTACTGGTATGTAATTGTAACATTGATTGAATAAAATTGATATCTGACATGAAATAATAATCCTTTATTTATCATAAACAGAGTAGCTCATTGCTATTCACCTGTATTTCTTTTATATAACTTCATTCAACAAAGTCACTTTCAACATATTTCGTAATTTGTAGCAATTTTAATTTAAATTATTTTATTTATCAAATTGAATTCACCAAACCGCAAACAAAGATGAAGAAGTGTAGTTTTTGTTCTATTTTTTCAATGTGTCTCGATATTAGAAACAAGATATTTATAGTTATATTGGATTAATTATAGTAATAGGTTAAGTTGTTTTTAAATCAGTTAAATAACTTTAGTCTAATAAGTTGCCATTTAATTTTATTAAATATACAATAGCGATCCAGTAGAAGTAGGCATACCCAAAATTACTCGATATAATTTAGCTGTAACGTAATCGTGGTATATAGTCACGTTTGCAAAATAAATATGATTGATATACATTGATCCAACGAATGAGGATATTTTCACTTGAAAACAACTTTGATAAATGTAATTGTTAAAAATATAATATTTATATTTCTTGAAAATGTATACGTCTTATAATAATGGAGCAGTTGTTGACCGTTTTGACTATATGGTAAGAAAGTTGGTTGAGGGTGAAGCCACCAAGAAAACACACCAGTAAGAAAATAATAAAATAAGTTTGTTTTATTGGTAGTTTCTTTGTGGCCACATCCCCAGACGACTGCTCCATCATATTTGTTTTATAGTTACTACTCATAAACGCATTTATGCAAATTTAAATAAAGACAAAATAAAATATTCGCGAGCAAAGCCGCGGGTTACAGCTAGTTAACTATATAGGAAGGAGAAAAATTGCGATCGTGGAAGTTTTCGAATTCCAGCTTTCACATGAAATACACGTTTAAGGCTCCCTTGAGAGATGACCAAATAATTATATTAAATGACAAAGTCTCGCATTTTTTTTTTTTTTTTTTTTTTTGTGTTAAATCAAGCTCAAGAACGATAAGTTGTATTCAACTCGAATTACATAATCCTGGAGCGAAAAAGCAATGTTGTGTGTCATTGGTTCGGATTCGATTTATCTGTGTAGGTGGAATCGGAATAGGATTTGGAATGGTCAACGAAGCCGGATAAACACAACTGCCTAATCAGCTACGATCTAAGTCTTCCTTAATTTGAGCACTCAATTAAAACAGCTGCTTTTCTCAATTAATTTACTACCGCTTGACTATCAAATCACCAGTATTAATCATCAAATACTTCAAATTATGAAGTTAGGTATTAGGATTCCTGCAAAATTATACGATAGAAAGTAAAGTAAAGAGTCCTAATGACGGGAGTGAGATACCGAAACATTGATGTGATGAAAAATAATAATAAAAGATTTTGGAAGAAATATACCAGCTCAAGTTTCGACTTCAAATTTTGTTTACATTTAATGTACGAGTCAGTAGTGTTCAGACTGAACAGCTCAGTTCTAAATCTTGAAGGAATTGAAAGGTGGTGACTTGGTGTCTCCACTGATTGGAAATCCCGGAGAAAGTTTTGCAACAACTTAAAGTTGCACGCTAACAAGTTATGGCTAAACGGTGAATAATCTAATCGACTTGTATCTTTTTATTAAAACAAAAAATATCATTTTAGAAGTTCATTAATAACAAAGTTAGACTTGTTTCTGAAGTAACTAGACCAAGTCCGAAAAGAATATACTGATAACAAAATGTTTACACTTTTTTGTAAGTGCCGTTTTTAAAATCAGCAATATAAAAAAAAACAAAAAAAAATCTGGTGCGGGTAACACACGACATTCACTTATCTCCCTTGTTAAAATCAATTTAAATAGTTTTAAGAATTTTCAAATACCGTTAGAGATAAAAATACATGAAACTATTAAGGAATTAATTAAATTGAATTGATATAGAAACATGTGTTTTATTAAAAAATCTATTATATTCAATATTCAATCTATTAGTTTTATGTTCATTTCATTACTCTCTATTAACTTTTAAAAGCTTGTGTATGAGATAATATTTTTTCAAAAATCTTTAGCTTTCCAACGGTATATCATACATGTATATTACTGCTCTTATGTTCAAAAACGAAAACTTGCATTAAAAAAATATTTTTTCTGTTTTCTCCTTTAGTTGGGTATCGAATTTATTCAATTTATATATTTACTTGTTTTTCATCAGCGTTAACAAGATAATGTAGTTATTTTTATTGAATCTACAAAATTAAAGGTATTTTAGGAGAAGAAAATTTAAAATATCGGCATTGAAGCCCTGTCAGACCAATTTAATCAGAATAAAACCTACATGATATTTAAGTCCATTAAATTTTACATCGAATTACTTTAACGTAAAAAATGTACTGTTTTGATTCCAGGTTTCCAGATTTTTTCTAAAACCCAAGATCATATATGCTAAAAACCTAAGGTCATTATTCCAAATATTTTTTGTAAGTAACTTAGATGTAACGAATTGGGCCTACAGTTTATTAAAAAATATAATAAAAAATCTGGTGCGGAGAACACACGACTGCCACTTACCTCCGTTTTTAAAATCGATTAAAGAATTTTCAGATACAGTAAGAGATAAAAATGAGTGAAACCATTAAAGAATTAATTAAATTGAATTCCTATAGAAATAAGTGTTTTTATAAAAAAGTATATCATATTATTATCTGAAATAATCAGTTAGTTTTATCGGCTTTTCATCACTCTTTATCATCGTTTACAACTTTGTGTACAAGATATTTTTTCTAAAATCTTTCTATTTACAACGGTATATTATTCGTCCATATTACAGTTCTTATAATTAAAAAAACCAAACATTACATAAAAAAATAGTTTTGCTCTTTTATCCTTTAGTTGGTTATCAAATTCGTCCAATTTGTATATTCAGCCGTCCATTAACAATGTCATTAAGATAATATGGTTAATCCTTTTTAATGTGCAAAATTAAAGGTACTTCAGAGGAAGAAAAATTAAAATATCGGCATTGAAGCCCTGTCAGACCAATTTAATCAGAATAAAACCTACATGATATTTAAGTCCATTAAATTTTACATCGATATAGCGAGTTTAATCAAAATCGTCGGAACCGTTTTCGAAAAAATCGAAAAAAGGTGCAAAATGCATGGTATAAAGTGCCTCTTCTGGTGAGCTCATTTTGATGAAAAAAGTTTTGTCACGTCTCGGGCGTATAGTTGTCTTAAATATGAAATTTCAGTTGTATAGGACTTACCGTTTCCGCCGGGAGTTACCACACACACACCCAGACCTTTTTGCGGGACTTGGTTATTTGGACTCAGGGGACCCTAAAACGTGTATTTCCGTTGAAAACTGGAATTCGAAAATTTTCACGATCGCAATACTTCCCCTTACTATATATAGTAAGTGAAAGTAATAAGTGAAACTATTAAAAAATAAATTAAATTGTATTTCTACAGAAACATGTGTTTTATTACAAAATCGATTATTTTATTATCTAAAATAATCAGTTAGTTTTATCGGTTTTTCATCATTCTTTATGAACTTTTACAAGCTTGTGTATAAGATAATATTTTTCTTGAAATCTTTAGCTTTCCAACAGTATGTTACACATGTATATTACTGTTCTTATGTTTAAAATAAAAAAATTGCATTAAAAAAATATTTTTTTGGTTTTCTTCTTTAGTTGGATATCGTATTCGTTCAAATTGTATATTTATCCGGGGTTTTTTATCAGTACGTATAAGATGATATTTTTATTTTTATAGATTATACAAAATTAATGGTACTTTAGAGGAAGGGAATTTAAAATAACAGCATTTAGGTCCTGTCAGGATATTTTAATCAAAATGAAACCTACACGATATTAAAACCCATTAAATTTTACATCGATATAGGGAGTTTAATCAAAATCGTTAGAGCCGTTTTTGTGAAAATCGTAAGAAGGTGCTTAATGCATTGTATAAAGTGGCTCTTCTGGTTAGCTGATTTTGATCAAAAGGTTGCTGTAATATCTCGGGAATACATCTATCTTAAATATGAAATTTCAGTATTGTATGACTTTTCGTTTTTGCGCTAGACTTACAACACACACACACACAGACCTTTTAGCGGGACTTGGTCATTTGGGCTCAGACTACCCTAAAACGCGTATTTCCGTTGAAAACTATAATTCGAAAATTTTCACTATCACAATACTTTCCCTTACTATATATTTCATATATAGGTAAGTGAAAGTAATATTCTATAACTTATCAATAGCTTTCTGAATTTTTTTAAATATCTTTTTTTTTTTTTTAACTTCATTTATTGATTTGCACCTGTCAGCAGTATTGTGACAACCAGCAAATGGGTTAGAAAAAAATGAACAGATTAATAACATGTGAGGCATGAGGAAGGACAGTACCCAGCAGCACGTCTTCTCGTCAGGTTTATTTTATGTATGGTGTCTAGCATTTTTGAATTGATAGGTCTTTATTTTATGTCAGAGTGTTAATAAGGCTATTATTAAATTTAAATTTTTAATAAAATTGTATTAAATCTATTTTAAGTGGATACATGTTTTACTTTTTCTTCTCTTTTCCCAATCTTGCCATTTATGGCAAACGGGATTATGAAGCAGAGGTCTTAGGCATAGTGTGTGTGAGCTTCAGGTTTTTCTCATCTTCCTGATCGGAGTGCGTCCTACTTCTAAATAAACATGTATTTTACTTATAGGTTATTTTTAATATTCATTAATCTGATTTTTAAATATGATGTGGAGGTATGTAGAGAAATTTAGATTAATCAATAAAATATGTAGGGTCACAAGCAAAAAAGAGTAAAAAAAAAAGAAAAAAATCTGCCTTTTGTAGTTTTCAGTTTTAAGCAAGTGATTGCACAACCGTTTAAGTTAAACCAGCATATAAGGCTCTATCTATACTGGAAAAACCCACAATTCTGGAATCTTTCCAGGTAGAACAGCCCTAGAGTCTAACATAATCCGCTGTAGAGTTACGTGCAGTTATCTAGGTCCTCTAACAAAATATTATACTCGTAAGAATTAAATATTTAGTGGCCAGGATTATTTAAATTTTGGTCAAATGAAGACAAATGAAAAATTACAAGGAGTGCCTTTGTTGCTCTCAGGTAGTCTTTGATGCGTCTTAAAGAAGTATTTTTAAGTTTCTTATTATCAGTCATTGAAGAATGGTGTCAAAACTGGAGAATCAAAATAAATCCCACCAAATCACCTTCACTCTACGTCGTAAGCCTATGACTTCCTGCCCCACCGTGTCCTTTAACAATATCCTACTTACTCCTGTTGAACAGATTCGGTACTTAGGACTCCACCTCGACAAACGCCTAACATGGAATCCTCATACTAGACTGAAACGACAGGAAACTGCTCGTAGATACAGATTACTACAACACTTACTTGACAAACGCTCAAAACTTCCTACTTACTACAAAAAAACTCATTTATATCACAATTATCAGGCCTATTTGGACCTATGGCATTGAGCTATGGGGGTCTACTAAACCATCGAATTCCTCTCGCATCCAAATTTCCTTGCAGTCCAAAATCCTTCGTAAAATCCTCAATGCTCCTTACTTTGTTACTAATAAAATCATCCATAAAGACCTAAATATCCCATTAGTTGAAGACTTGGCCCGTTACGATATACCCTTTTCATTCCAAACTCCCTGCCCACTCAAACCCGCTTATCCGTGACCTCTCCTCCATATCTATTCCCGACAACCCACCGAGGCGCCTTAAAAGAAGATGGCCAAGAGACCTTCTAACATAAGACATTGGAGTGCTACCAATGGGTAGTTTCTTCTCAGGACTACCATGTGTACTAATCATATATAAAGCCTATTTACTTGTTGTATTTATTTAATACACTTGTAAATTTCTTTAAATAAATAAATAAAAAAAAAAAAAGTTTCTTATAAACTTTTCATTTTTTAGCTAGACCACACAAACAGTTAATATTTTCAGAATAAATGCATAAATGTTAGCTAGACCAAAGTAGTAGATCTCTAAGTCGCCGGTTCGAAATCCGGGAGTGGTATGATAAGTATTTATTCCGTTATTTAAGCCATGTAGGGTTAGTGTGACCGCCCTGGAAGACACACAGCTTCTATAAAGAGGCAATATAAAACTTAGAGAAAAAACTTGGCGTATCTCTGATGAATCACCCTCTAGCACGGCCATTAGCCAAGAAACAGTTCAAATATTTGAATCTGTATAATGTCTCTATATATAAAATGATTTTGGTTTCCGCTAACTCCTTCTAAACCACAAGAAGGATTTTGGTACGGGTTTCACCATCATTAAGGGCATTCTTTCCTGAAGGTTTATAAGTAAAATACATCGCAATTTAGCTTTTTCTTTAAACGGGAAAAAGAAATTTTCTGTAACCAAGTCATTAAAACATTATTTCTGAAATATAAGTAGTGACATAGAAGTATAATATACCGTTGGAAAGCTCAAGATTTTAGAAAATTTAATATGCAATAAAATAAATAATACAAGTTAATATAAAGTTTTTGTAAGCCCATAAAATTATGAACATATGTTATTGGAAAAGCGGGAGGTTGTAATAGTTAAATGTACATCGAGCAAGATACATTCTTCCATTTAGAACGCAAGATTTTAGAAACGACATTACGTAACGAATCGTAACTAAGTTATTAACATAAATCTTAAGTTGTTATACATCTTTAAACTAACATTTTTATTAATTATTTCAAACTTAATGCTATCTCATGAAAACAGATCACTGTAAACTGTGATCGCCGGAAGTATTTCCTTGCATCATTCCTATACCAAGTTATCCAATCCCGCCGTCCATCATACATTTTCAACCTTTTACAATTCAAATCCTCGGTCCATTCCCGCTGTACACGCTCTAGCCTTCAGATTTATACACAACGGCCCACCAATCTGCACATTTTGACAGATCGTTCCTTATCCGATCCTCAATCCTATGGAATTCTACCTTTACCGTCACTCCAACTCTCTTCCTGCGTTCAAATCCCGCTTATTCATTCATCTCATGACCATCCAGTCAGAACAAAACTGTAATTGACTCTATTTTATTCTATTTTCAACATATTTGCGTATGTCTGTTTTCTGTTAGTTTTAGTTAAATTGTTTATTAATAATTAATTTCTCTAAGACTCTAAAGTCCAATTTACATGTTATGTAGATGTTATTCCAAAGGGACTTGTCCCAGAATAATAAAGAATTATTTATTTATTTATTTAAACTAAATAGGATTCCTATGGAAAAAGTTTATTTGAAATATAAAATTTTAATAAACCGAATAAATATATTGTAGAAACCACTCTTATTTCTGTAGTTTTTGAAAACATAAATAGCTACCACGTTTTCATTGTATAGAAAAATTAAGTTTTCAGTTATCTGTGCTTCACTTTAAAAAATAAAACAAATAAAGATAACTAATTTTGATTTATGCTTTTCCATTTCTGCCGATAGTTAAATATGATAATGAATAGACGTTATAAAATAAACATATGTTCTTGCTAGGGCACTTATGTTGCGTAATAAACTTACTAAATCCGGTCAGACAGAGATTTTTTGAACATAAATGACTCATTCAAATTGCAACCGTGTAAGGCAGGGGCGAGACCCTATTGTACTAAATTATGTAATATTCAGATCACATCTTGTAATTTATACATGAGAGTGCGCCAATTAGATTTGTTGCTTGCTTAGCCAAGAGTATAGCAGCGACTAAAGATCCCGTAGATACGAGAATGCGTGATGCATTTGAAATTATTTCTAGGAAGAGGAGGCTCAAGATGGGATATATTTCCTTAAGGAGTCACCTCCCATCCCTTACACCCTCCCACGATGACTAATTATGATGAGCCGGCGAAGCTATATTTAACTGATCCACGGATCCTGGCGCCAGCTTCAGCCATCAGGCTACAGGAACTATGATTCGGCAGTTCCGAAACAGATGTATACTTGAAAAAAAAAAAAAAAAAAAAAAAAAAAAGAGGATAACATCGTACTTATCGCTCAGGAATTACTTTAACGTAAAAAATGTACTGTCTTGATTCCAGGTTTCCAGATTTTTTCTAAAACCCAAGATCATATATGCTAAAAACCTAAGGTCATTATTCCAAATATTTTTTGTAAGTAACTTAGATATAACGAACCTACAGTTTATTAAAAAATATAATAAAAAATCTGGTGCGGGAACACGCGACTGCCACTTACCTCCGTTTTTAAAATCGATTAAAGAATTTTAAAGGATTTTCATAAAAATGAGTGAAACCATTAAAGAATTAATTAAATTGAATTTCTATAGAAACAAGTGTTTTTATAAAAAAAGTATATCATATTATTATCTGAAATAATCAGTTAGTTTTATCAGCTTTTCATCACTCGTTATCATCGTTTACAACTTTGTGTACAAGATATTTTTTCTAAAATCTTTCTATTTACAACGGTATATTATTCGTCCATATTACAGTTCTTATAATTAAAAAAACCAAACATTACATAAAAAAATAGTTTTGCTCTTTTATCCTTTAGTTGGTTATCAAATTCGTCCAACATGTATATTTAGCCGGCCTTCATCAATATAATTAAGATGATATGGTTGATCTTTTTTAATGTACAAAATTAAAGGTACTTCAGAGAAAGAAAATTTAAATATCGTAATTTAAGCCTGTCAGATTATTCCAACCAGAATGAAACCTACTTGATGTTAAAGCCCATTAAATTTTACATCGATATAGCGAGTTTAATAGTCGTTTTTGAGAGAAAAAAGGTGCAAAATGTATAGTATAAAGTAGATCTTCTGGTCACCCATTTTTTATGAATACGTAACTGTAACATCTCGTGCGTACAGTTGTCTTAAATAAGAAATTTCATTTTCGTACGACTTTTCGTTTTTGCGCTAGACTTACCACACACGGACACAGACCTTTTTGCGGCACTTGGTCGTTTGGACTCGTGTATTTCCGTCGAAAACCGGAATTCGAAAATTTTCACGATCGCAATAATGTTCCTTACTATATATTTCATATATAGGTAAGTGAAAGTAAAAATATAACGAAAAATTCTAAAATCAATCTTCATAAGAATATAAATACTGACATTACAATTTAATTATGAAAGCAGCCACACAACAACTGAGAATACAGGCGACTACAGCTTGAGATGGCGTAACTCGTTAAAGAGTAGGAAGTACAGTTACAGAACAGCAATATAATTTCAATATAGAACTTTATTATGTATATTTTATTTAATTACAAGTCTTAACGAGAATACGGAAAGGATGTGAGGAACTGAAATCGAACAATTGTTCCGCATATAATTAGTATTCAGTAAGTGTATTTATAAACTTTTACCAACGCTAAAAATTCACGTAATCTTTAACATTTTCATAATCGTCTAAGGCACTCACAGGAGTCGAAAGGACAATGTTCCTATTACCACCTTTAGCATCTATTCCGTTTTAGAAAATATAACAATTCGGTTTTTAAGATTATCGTAATCTGAATTATATAATATTTATGATCTTCCATGTCAGTAAGAAATTATAATTAGCTGTCTACTAGATCCCGCACTCCCATCATATGCTCATAATATTGATCCCAGCTTTAACCACCTTAACTTCTGAAGCTTGTATCTATCCTACTTGTAAGCTTGTATGTGTCTGGCCATTGATTTATTAACTAAATAGCTATAAAAAGGTAAATTTAAATTGCAAATCAGACTTGAAACGATCATGGTGGGAGGAGTTTATTAATTTCTTCTTCAATAAAATTAGTTCACCGTTTAATAAATCACTATCCCGTAATGCAAAATGAAAACATTACACCGGGATCATCTGTAGCATAATGTCAAAGGTCACGGGTTCAAACCCGCAGTTGGTCCTAGTAATAATGGGAGTAAACAAATATGCCGCCATTCGGAGGGGACGTAAAAAGGTGGTCCCGAGCCTGTGCAATGTCAGGTACTTGTTAAAGATCCCTATCCTAATTAAACCTGGATAGGAAAAATTTAGGACTCCCACTGTAGCATCGTCCGATTAGCCGTATTAGCATAAAGTGACGTTCAATAAACAGACAAACAATAACATTACATCACAGTAGTCAAACCGGAAGCTTCATATGCACCAGAGAGTTTAATCATTAGAGGCAGATCATTAACTAAAGACATAGAAACAGAAGACAGGAAATATTTTGGTCGAGTTTGTGATAAGGACATTGGGATGAAATCTCTGACACTTTCATTAAAATAGTACTGAAATTTAATGGTCACAATCTCAGAATGGATGATAATAGACTGACAAAAATAAGTCTCTGCCTTGCTCTCTCAATGACAGTTAAAAATAATTGAACTTTTGAAATTTAAAATAAGGATTACAAATAAAATTCTACAAGACTGTACAATTATACAGCTGCATTTACAATATTAATTGACAAGTATCAGTTAAAAGGTTATTGTCCAATCTACTGTTAGTACATGGCTAGTGTCTTGGTGAATCTGACCAAAGTGTAGGGGTTGATCAGTTCACACAACTTGGGATCTATAATACGGTCAACGCCAAAATGGTAAAACCGTATCCGGGCAATCTCTGGACAACTGCATATCACATGATATGCAGTTTCATCTTCGTTCTTGCAAAATCTGCAAGTGCCACTAACCCCTTATTATGGAGATGCCTGTTAAGCTGACAGTGTCCTGTGTACAGTACTGTTACTCTCCTTAAAGTTGTCTTGTCCATTGGGAGTAGTGTATAACATTTCTCTTTGCAGGTCCTTCTAAGTACATCTTAGAGTGATGCTGCTTTCCATTATACCTCCAATATTTCCTAGATCTATTGGAAGCAGCCGCCTTGATCAAAGCTTTAGCATTGCTGAGGCTTATTCCAGGTGTACACGATAACTGAACAGAACCTCTCCTTGCGAGGCTGTCAGCTCTCTCATTTCCTAAGATGCCTGAGTGACCAGGCACCCTATAAACTCAGACCTTATTCAGCAGAGAAAGCTGAAAGAGATTTTATAATTTTATTTTATCATGACAAAAAAAAAAAAAAAAATTGTGCAACAGACAAGCCGTAAAAAAACAAAAACCAGTTAAAAGCTAGAGCAAGTTCTATTTTGCTTCATAGTTGGATATAACGATGTAAGAACCTTATAAATATATAAATATTCAAACTTAATTATTTTGGGTAATAAATAACGAGTCTATTTCCAAATCTTAGCAAATCAATCGTATTAATAATAGTGCTTATAGTACTCTCTTTTCACCGGAGAACATCCTGTTCCCTGATAACAAAAGAATGAATGAATGAAGCCTAGCTTCTAGTTTATTTCAATGTCAAACTATACGAGAGAGGTCTCTGTGTGATTATATTGACTCAGTATGAGCCATCCACAGACACATCAATCTACTACGAGGGAGGAGGAGAAGGGGAATTATGAATGAACAGAGTGAGCTGTTTACCGGGAAACGCGCGCCACTCACCGGCGCCATCTAGCGGAGGTTCTGGGAAGCGCTGATTCAGTGCTGACCTCTAGCGGCAACATATGGCCCTGACCTAGTTCTTCAATCCCTTGTTCATTGATCACTTGCTGGCCATTACGTCACACGTCTCGACCATTGTGAAATAATATTATTTGGATTTGATTTCATTAATAGACATTTTACGTCTGCATCAAAGAGAAAAATAGATAATACTGGCTCGGCAGGTATAAGTATTATGAACAACATTAACTACCTCATATTACATCTGTTTGTAACGCCGAATTGCATGCAATCTTACAAGCTCTTTAATTTATAAATAGTTAAAAAAAAAAAACATTTTTAATATTTGATTTGAGCTCATTATTATCAATTAAAAATAATAGTAATATATCTAAAAATAACATTTTAGCAATGTGCTAGAGGAGCACATCTTAGCAATAAGCGACAAAAAAACAAAACAAATAATATTTATTTGGATCAAGGCGCATGCAGGAATCCCCGAAAATGATGGGGTAGACCTCAAAAACCACCGACACCCTAGATCTTATTACAGAGATCCGACTGCCATACTCCTAATATTTCCATATAATTAAAAAACATTTATTAAAGAAGTGGTCAGAACATTATGGAGAGTCCGTCACAGGAAGATTTTATTAATGGAATGTACAATGTAACCTGGACAAGCCGTGGTTTCATGAGATGAACATATCAAAGGACATCGTCAAAACTTTCTCTAGACTCAGATCAAACCACGGTGTGTACCTGCACCGCATCGGGGTCCTTACCTCATGTAAGTGAGAAAAGAATGAGACTTGTGTGCTGGACATTCTGGAGTGCCCAGCTTATAAGAACAAGAGAAAGAAATTTTGGCTTTTTTAAATAACTACAATAAATTAAATATGTATGAACTTTTATTGAGGTCAAGAAAATCTAATGAAATCGTAAGTATTACACAGTTCCTAAGCTCAATAAAGAAATATATATTTATATAGGTAAAAATTAATGTGCTGGTCCTGGCTGTATGGAGAGCTATAATGCCAAGAAGAAGAAGAAGAAAAAAAATGAGAAAAATAAACTCAAGTTAACATACTGTAAGAATCGTGATAAATAAACAATTCTATAAATTGAATATTATCTCTTAATAAATATTAATAATTAAAAATCTGGTGCGCTCAACACACAAATTGCACTTTCCGAAATCGTGAATTTACAGAACTATTCTTACTTCCTTTGGAACGTCCTATCTTCACTACTATTTTTTTTTTTAACTAACACCGTGCATTGCGCTGCACCTTTCCCTTTATTATTATTAATAATTCTACGAGTTGCTTAAGCGGTTGTGATTTTTTTGTTACCAGTAATGCCCAAAAATTACGAGAATTCCGTTGGGCACTGTCTTGAGCCTCCTTCGAAACAAATAACTAAACTGGGGCTTCTTTTGAAGAAGTCCAATGGGATTAAACAAGTAACAGACAAAGCTCTTATTAAGTAGTGTTAAGTATGACAAAATGTGGTTCACAATCACACTTTGAGTTTTTCAATCTAACCTTTCAATGTTATTCCTCTTCGTGAGAAGAGTGTTTCATTGAGGTTCTGGACAATATTATACATAGCTGTGAAGTGGCTGAAGATGTGTACAGTTCTACGTGAAGACCATGGACCGCTCTGAAAATAGACACAATCTCTCCATTACCGAGAACCGCGGCTGAATCACAAGTCGCCACCCGCCACTTTCATTCCGCCTGACTCACCCCATTCAGTTCCCATCGCCGGCTCAGCCAGTAGTATTATACCATGTAATCCCACATCCTGAGAGTAACCTCTTATTTTGCCTAAACGAAAAAAAAAAATCTGGTGCGATCAACACACGACTTCAACTTACCTCAAAATCAATCTAAGAACGATTATTTTGAATTATTTCAAGTTTCGATTGAAACATATGTTTTAATAAATAATATTTGTTTGTTTGTTTATGTATCGTCACTTTATGCTGCTGTGGCTAATCGGATGATGGTACAGTGGGAGTCATAAATTTTGCCTATCCAGTTTTATTAGAATAAAGATCTTTAACGAGTACCTGACATCGCACAGGCTCGGGAACACCTTTTTACGTCCCCTCCGAAGGACGGCATAACTAAAGATTTTTTACCCCCATTAATTCGGGTTTGAACCCGTGATCTTTGACATAGAAAACTGTTATGCTAGCCATGCTGCTACAGGTGATCCCTAAATAATCTTTATATATTATATTATCTATATATTATCTATTAATTAATAACCGCTTTTTATTATTCTTCCTCCCCTTATTTAACTTTGTGTATAAGATAATATTAACAAAATCTTTAGCTTTCAAACGCTATATATGTATATTACAGTTATTATGTTTAAAATTATCTCCTTAGGTTGGTTATCGAACTCGTTCAACTTGGATTTATCAATGCTATGAAAATGATATGGTTAATTTTTTCGAACCTATAGAATTAAAGGTACTTTAGAGAACGTAAGACAATTTAAAATATCTTCATTCAAACCCTGCCAGACTATTTCAATCAGAATGAAACCTACATCATATTAAAACTCGTTAAAAATTTTTATCAGTGTAGGGAATATAATCAAAATCGTTTGAGGTGTTTTTGAGAAAATCATAAAACACTGCAAAATACATGGTATAAGTGTCAATTCTAGTTTGATTTGGTTGAAAAGGTTGAGGTAACATCTGAGGCATAAACTCTCCAAAAATATGAAATTTCAGTTTTATACAACTTTGATTTTCGTGCTAGATCTAACCACACATGCATATTATATTTTTAGATGAGGAAGATGGTTGGGGGTGCGGTCATAAATTAAAAACACACATTTAAAATAAGTGTTATTTTTATTATGTGCCGACGTTTCGGCCTACAATGTAGGCCATCATCAGGGCTAAAAGAAACAAGATAACAACCAATGTAATTATAGACTTAATAATGCGTTAGGTATATAATAATAATATGACAGTAATAAAATATGGAAACATAAATAAAATTAAATGTAAAATGATATTAAGATGACAATTATAAATATGGAATAAGGTGACAGTTATAAAGTATGGAAATAAACAAAATTAAGATGATAGTTATAAAGTATGGAAGTAAACATAATTGAGATGATAATATTGTAATGAGAATATATAAAGAGAGACTAAGCAAATGAAAAAAATGATAAAGAAAAAATATGTGAACAATTAAAATTTTAAATATTAACAATTTTGAAGTGATATATGACGGTAATATATTAAAAACATAGTTAAGAGTATAGGTAATATATAAAAAAAGAACATAGACATTAAAAAAGAGAAACAGTATGAATAAATTATTTTATAACTGTCATCTTATTATCATTTTACATTTAATATAATTTATGTTCCTATAATTTATTACTGTCATATTATTATTATATACCTAACGCATTATTAAGCCTATAATTACATTGGTTGTTATCTTGTTTCTTTTAGCCCTGATGAAGGCCCACATTGTAGGCCGAAACGTCGGCACATAATTAAAATAACACTTATTTTAAATGTGTGTTTTTAATTTATGACTGCACCCCCAACCATCTTCCTCAACTAAATTCTCAACGGTCAACAAAACTCCATCATTATATTATATTTTTGGACGTCTTAATCGTTTTGACTAAAAAATTAAACATTTTCGCGATCACAATACTTTCTCCTACTATATATTTAATTTAAATAAGTACTTATCACACTTGGAGATTATAGGGTCCTCCAAGACTATAGAATAGGCTTCACAAAATGTCAATGGGAATGATGGTTTTTGCATACGCAATTTCAGCTTTAGAGAACAAATTGAAAAACGAATTTTGCACTATCAGATATCATTTATTAGCATGAGTAAAAAAATTTTAACATTGTATATCTGCATCTTAGATCTTTTACATTATTTTAATGAAATGAGTTTATTCCATATGGTAAGGAATGAGTTTCCAGTCTCGATGGAGGTTTATGCGTTTATAATTGCCTTTCTCAGGCATATACAAGATTTATTTATATTTTTATTTTTATATAGAAAAATAAATGAAAAAAATCAACTTGAAATATAATATTTTCTTCATATTTATGGTGTGTATAATATTTTTTAAAAGTTCCAATCGAACGAAAAAATGAGAAATAATAAATCGTTAAGCAAGTTTAGTCCTTGTTCTAATTACAATAGATATTATTAGAATTGAGGCTGAAGATGTACTAGGAAGAAGGCCACTAGACCATAACTAAAGACTCGCAGATTCCAGATCAAAACCTTGAATATTTAAGGAAAGAAAAGGAAGGAAGAAAAATTGAAGGTACAAAACTGTAGTAATTTCAATAAATATTGAATTACTAAGAAACATATATATTCATGTAAATATTTTTAGTATAAAAACTCAAAAAAAATTTAGCACTTAATTTAAAACAAAAAATTACATATCGAAATAAAATGAAACAGTGTGAATCCAAATGATTAAAAACATTACTTTTTTTCTTGAGTGTTATTTTAAGTAACCTACATATATTTCCGGAATGTTAGGTGCTAACCTTGATAAATGGAAGGTGCCGAAACAGGTCGCAGCTTGTTCCTTTCAATTCTTCGTATAATACACAATTAGGTCTTCAGCAAAAGACCGAGGATTCAGTATCCTTTTCTGTATCAATGGCAAAATAAATAAATTTACAAAAAAACTTTTCAATAATAATTAACCGGTTCTCAAGTAACGCTTCAAATTATTACACAATGGTTTATTATTTCCAAATAACTATATTAGGATATAACAGTTTATACAGCTATTTACAGGCAATTAACTAATATGAAAAGCAATAAATTAATCAAACGAAAATTGCGAAAATATATTGTATATATATATATATATATATATATGTCCCTTGGTCGTCGCATCACGCGTGAACACTAGACCGATTTCTCTAATTATTTTTTTTGTTATGTTTGTATCAGTCAGGAGAAGGATCTTATTAAAGAAAAAAAAAAAGCTATTTTGGTACATAGGTTTTTATTTTTATTTATTTTTTTTAAATTGTCTAAGTTAATAAGAATCGCTCTATATTAAATATCCCTCGGTCATCGCCTGAATTGCTTCACAGATCTTGCTAAGACATAGTTAAGACAGGACGTCGTCTGTCGGGTCAACTAGTATTTAATAAAATGTGTATCAGGTGGCTGACCAAAATGTAACCTTCTTGAAAAAAAAAAAAATGCTGTTAATATTGTTGATAAAAAGGTTGCATGTTTTTTTTATTTTTTATTTAACGTCACTTTTTGCTGCTGTGGCTAATCGGACGATGCTACCAGTGGGAGGCTTAAATTTTGCCTCTCCAGTTTTAATTAGGACAGGGATCTTTAACGAGTACCTGACATCGCACAGGCTCGGGACCACCTTTTTTATGTTCCCTCCAAAGGACGGCACAACTAAGGATTTTTTACTAATATGAAAAAATCCTAGGACCACCTGAGGGTTAGAACTCGGGACCTTTGGCATAGAAGGCTGTTATGCTAGCCACCCTGCTACCGGTGATCCTTTTAAAATATTGTATTAAAATAATAAATGTGTTTTTTTGGTTAGAAAAGTTTATATTACTAAGTAAGATTATGTGTAAATGAAACTCGTTAAACTTGTAACGTAATACCTCAAATTTTGAGGAGGGTAAATTTTTTTGGTCGATTACAAATGTTTATTATTAAAAATAGTACACCAAAATTTCAACATCTCAATTAATTTAAATTAACGCCGATTTTAATTGAATAAAACTTATTATTTAATTGATGAATAAGAAGGTTGCTGATCCACGGTACCGCTTCATTAAAAAACTACCCTATTATAATTTTAAAATTTAATTTATAAAATTATTTTATTTGTATTCATTGTTAAAGTAGAAGTTAATATATTATATAAGATGTGATAAGATAAGCCTTTATTTACACATATTTACAATTTGGTTGATACGGTAAGTTTATATATGTTTTTTTGTTTTTTTAAAACCCTTTTAATAGTTTAGTTAATTAAAAAAGTAACAATATTGAATAAAACGTTTTAAATAAAATTACTAAGAACTTTTTTAATAAAATTGCAAAAAAAACCTATTTAAATAAAAATTGTATGCTAAAATAAATAAAAACAAAATGATTTTCTACTGATATATTATGTACTAATATACATATATAAATAAATATGTTTAATTATTTTTGCTGAATATTAACTCTCCGTAAAAATGTATTCCTGAGTTTAGGTAAGATATGTGTATGTAGTCCTACATTGAAGCAGCAAATATTAATAATATAAAATAAAAAAAATCTTAAAAGACCATATTGTGGTAGTCAGGTATTATATAAAATAAAAATAAAATGTGAAAAATGATGAAAAGGATGAAGTTGTAAATTTAAGTACCTAAGGGGTTTATGTTCTTCAGCTTTTAGCGTATTGGGACTGAAAAGTCGTTTTTATCTTAATTTACTTGGTGGCTCTGGTCTTAATTTATTTCCTATCTGGTGATGTCTCTCACATTCCGTTCTCAGGAACATCGCAGGTCCGAGGTAGTCCTCTTGAACGGTGTGTGGTCCTTGTTAAAGAGAATCTCCCCTCCATAAAACAACGGCTGCTTTAAACGAAAACCGTGAAACTATGAGAAAATATGGGAACGAATAAATTTCTGTTAAATTATGCATTTGGAAATACTCGTTTCACAAATCATCGGAAAGTTAGGATTAAATTGTAAGCTGTTTTCCTGCATTTATTAGTATTACAAGCAGTGGTTGATTATTTTAATAGATGAATGAAAGTATTAAGATATTCTTTAACACTAATATTAATTAAAATTTTAATTTTCACTAACCTTTTTTTTTTTTTTTTTTTTTTTTTTTTTTTTTTTTTTTTTTTTTTTTTTTTTTTTTTTTTGTCCACCCTACCTCATATATACTCATATAGCCTTTGAAGGCTTTCCAGGGTTCTCTCGGGCCAGGGGGTGAAGGCGGGGGATATATGCCGAGATAAAATCCCCCAGCACGAGAGTCGAACTCGTAATTTTTTGGTTTTCACTTTTCGGTTATTGTTGCTAGGCAACGCGTGCTCACAGCAACGCGCGCTAAACGCTAGCCTTGTAAAATATAAAATAAGGGAAAGTATTGCGAAGGTGAAAATTTTGAAATTCGAGTTTTAACGAGAAATACGCTTTTTAGGATCCCCTGAGTACAAATGACCAAGTACTGCAAAAACGTCAGTGAGTGTGTGTGTATGAAAACGAAAATCAGCTAACCAGTATCTAATAATGTTTGCTCATTTCTCCTTTGATTAGCTATTCAATTCGTTCTACTTATATATTTAGCAGTCTTTCTTCACGTTAATAAACAAATATTTTTAATATTTTGAAACGTACAAAAGGAAAAGAAGAAAATTATAAACATCGGCATTTGATTCCTGTCAGAATAATTAAATCAGAATATTAAAGCCCATTAAAATTAACATAGATTTAAGGATTTTAATTAAAATCGTTAAAGGCGTTTTGCGAAAATCGTGAAAAGGTTCTTAATGCATGGTATAAAATGGCACTCCAGGCTCACCGATTTTGAATGAAAAATTTGCTGATAGATCTCAGGCATATACGAAAATATGAAATTTCAGTTTCTTAAGGATTTTTCGTTTTTGTTCTAGACCACAGGCACAGACTTTTTCGCGGGACTTAATCATTTGTAGGCAGGGGACCCTAAAACGTGTGTGAAAACGATGATTCGAAAATGTTCACTGTCAAAAAAAAACTAAGGTGAAAAGCAGTAGTTTATAAATAGACATATCCAATGATCTGTTGCTTTCCCTGTCAGAGAAAAACTTAGATTTTTATTCTACGGCTAGGCCGAAATTTGTAATCATCTAGTTTTTACAAAAAAAAAAAGTTAAAAAAAAAATCCTTAATCAATTTGATGCAGCCGACCTCACTCATTACAAACATGGCCTACAACCGCAAGCAGTCCATCCAATCCTGATCCTCGAAAAATAGAAGATATTCTGCTGGCAATAGCGGTCCTTCCTGGAAATGGTGAGCGCTGATTCCTATCATCATCCCATTACATGTTGGTAATTAACGCTGTGCACCGCTCGACAACTGATATTCCAAAAGTGGCGCCTGGTCTGAGAATCCCCTCGGGCTAACATTGTAGACCGCACCTCGTGTGGAAGAAACGAATCTACTCGTCGAGTGGCCAAGTTATACCCTAAGTTAGGGTTAATAAGATTAGGGTGGCAGTGCAACCTACCGCCAAGGAAGAGGTTCTCAGAACTAGAGAAAGTTGATTCCACGTGGGAAAGGTACGTTCCCTCCACTGATTCAACACTTGAGCTTTTAAAAGTGCAACACTTAAAAGTTAATTTATGAGTCGTTATGGCACTAGGCGCAATTTACAATAATCAGCGAGAGATTCGATATTGATGGACAGAGCATTTTTGGATCATAGTGGAATCTTTAGAAATTCCTCCAGAAAAAAATGTAAATATCTACCTGCCTGGGAATAACTACAGATCTTGGATATGTTTTTCTGTAATCAAATGTGTTTTCAAATGTTCTAAAACAAAAAATATTTTCAATTAAATTTTTGATGGGGAAACTGTCGGGAAATTTTCGATGCGAGAAACACCAACGGACGTATTGAGCATTACATTTTAGAGGATTGAGAAAATTGTCAAAAAAAAAAAAAAACTGGACCCTAGCCAAAAGGCATATCCATGTTAAAAAGGTAAATGTAGAGTAATATGAAAAAATTTTAATTCATTTTAATAATAAACTGCTTAAATTAAAAGAGAAATTAAAATTAATGATTGCTCGCCGTTTCACTTCAACACTTACTAGACATACGTTCAAACCTTCCTCTTAACAACAGAAGACTCATCTGCATGACTATCATAAGACCCATCTGGACTAGATATTGACTTGGAATTGATGGAGATCTTCTAAACCATCAAATTCTTTACGCATCAATCCTTACAATCAAAATTCTTCGTAAAATCCTCAACGCTCCTTACTTTGTCACGAACAAACTCATGCATACAGACCTTATGTCTTATGTCACTGATTGGCTGACTGACCAGTATCAATCCTTTCATGACAAACTCCAATCTCACTCTAACCCACTATGTTTCAACTCCTTTCTTCCTCTTTAATTCCTGATAATCCTCCGAGGCGCCTGAAAAGATGATGGCCCCGGGACTTTCTAGATTAGAATATTTTTAGAGTACTTCCAATGGGAAGCTTCTCTACATGTATTTCATGTAATTGTATTATATAACAATCACATTTATTTGATTTTTTTTTTAATACAGTTGTAAATATCAATAAAAATGTTTTAAAAAAAAGAAAGAATTAAGTGATAAATGTTGTATGTTGGGTTTGGAACGTAGTGCAAGTAGCAAATGTAAATAAATCACACTTTTATTTACACATGTCAAAACTCAACTAACTAAAAACTTTACATGAGAAAGTCCAATTTTCACTACTAAACAAATATGTACAATAATTTAATTAAAATGGTTACATTTTTATTTAAAAAGGTACGGGTTCTGGGTTCGAACCCACCAACCAGCCAAAATGAAGAGGATACCAAAAATTTGGAAGGGGACCCAATGGACGATGTGATCTCGGTCTTATAAACACCTTGCACGAGCGTAGGCTTAGAAACAATACAAATGTCTTCTCAATATGTTCATACAATAGATTGTAGATTTATATTCGAGAACATTTCGCTGCTTAGAAGTAATTGAGTTTTTAATAAGATGTTAACGCATGATATTAATATAATTGTAATTAACGATCTTAAAATTGGGCGGAACGGTACGCAGACGGGCAGAAACAGCAATGAAGTCTGAGGCGGGGCAGTATTGATGAGTGTAATTTCAACGATGGTTCAAAAAATTTCGGATGTGGAGACTTCAGCTTTGAAAACAAAGGTCGTGGAAGGACTTCCTCTTTTGATGCTTTGCGAGCTTTGGTGGAAGAAAACTCAGAACAAATGTTCGAATACTTGTATGTGAAGCTTGAACATAGAAAAGCGACCACCAGATGATTGAAAAAGTAAAAAAGCTGGGTTCCACACCCATTAAACGAAGCCAAAAAAATAAGTAGCTTTACGAAGTGAGCAACAATACTTTTCCAAAACAAATAACTATCCTTCTCTATCTAGAATTGTTACTTGTCATGAAAAGTCGATACTTTTACGAAACAGAAGACGTTCTGGGCTGTGGCTTAACAACGGAGAATAACCACATTTTCCAAAGCTCCCAACTCATCAAAAAAAGGTGATGGTTACTGTTTGGTGGGTTTCATTTTTTTTTTTATACACTACTGTTTCCTATATCATGGAGAAACCATCAATGCCGAATCGCATTGTATCTCAATTAATGCTATGATCAGAAATTGGCAATAATGAAGCCATCTTTGGTGAATCGGAAGGGTCCCATTTTGTCGTATGACAGATTCTGGCCATATGTCTCACCCGTGTGTCACAAAATATGTTAGGGATTGGATATAAATCCCTAAAGAAATTCTATTCCGAGGGATTGGACAAGTTGCCAAAACTTTAGCCAAAATGTATTGATAGTAGTGATGACTATTATGATTAAATTAAACATTTGTGAATCTTCCTTTATTTTACTTTAAAGCTAAAAACCTCCTCTCCCACTCTAACCTACTAGTTTCAACCCTTGCTTTCTCTTCCATACCGGACGTCTGAAAAGAAGATGGCATCACGACCTTCTAGTTAAGTTACCATCTGGAGTGCTGCCAATCTGCCAATCTGGCAGCTTCTCTTCATATATTTTATCTCAAAGCTCATTTACTTGATGTATTAAGCAATACAGTTGTAAATACCAATAAATATATAAAAGTTATTAATAAAAAACCAAAATCCTGCATATTTTCCGGAAACTGAAAAGTCAAAAATGGCCAGTCAAAATGCCAAAACGTAATATATTGCCAAAAATAATTTTTAATTTTATGACAGTACATTAATTAATATAAATAACATGGAATAAAGTGGCAGTTTTTAATATAAGATAAATAATAAAATTAGGGAGCCCGTGGCTGAGTGGCTAGCGCGCTAGTCTCTCATGCTACAGGTTCTGAGTTCGAATCCCAGTCCCGGCGGGGCTTTTATAAGGATGTAAAACTCCCAGGAGTTTACACCACGAGGCCCAGGGCCTTCACGGCCTGTCGCGCCACTGGAAGAAGAAGAATTAGAAACAATAAAATTAATTTAATATCTTTATCCTTTTCCAAAAATTAAGATTACAGATGGTTTTCTGAGACTTTAAAACGTGTATACTTTATGAAGTAAAAAAAAAAGTTTAGAAGCAAAAATATTCGTATAATATCTATGAGGGAAATAAATGCTTCGTATGTCGAAACATAGAACCTTGGAGTTGGCTTAGTCTTATAATTAAATACTTAAATTAACTATAAACTCGAGGCTTAATTTTTCTCAGAATTCGAACAATACCCAAAATTCTCAGAAAATTCTCTTAACTCTTAATTAAAGTTAATTTTTTCTTAATATACATTGAGACTTTAAATTCACCTGTAGCGAGAAGTCTGAGCAATTATAGCAAACTGGATATGACTAGATACTAATTAATACGTCAAAAGTAAGCGATAAAAAATAAAATTAATAATAATGAGTTCCTGATCACCTGATGACCTGAGTCTTGGAAAAGATTTTTTTATTTTTGTAATTATTTAAGAATAAGATTGTATTCCTTCATATCACATGAATCTTTTGTAAATTGTTTTCCAAAAAAATAAATGTATACATAATAATAAGAATATTCTTGTCTACAGTTATAATGAAATAAAATTATTAAATATTAGTAGAATTTGCAAAATCTATGAAACTTCTAGGCATCTTATGGACCAATCGTCTACGTACTCGGTACATTTTGGTTTATTATTTTCAATAATGAACTTCTGTAATCGAACAAAATAAAAAAATAAAAATCCAAATAATTATATAAAAGAAAAGAAAAAAAATAGATGTTTCACACATAAATACGTCCATACTTATTTTTGAAGATAGGTAAAAATATATATAGTTTTAGAATCAGTAAAGAGCGATCAAAAAAAAAAAAAAAAAAATGATTTAGTGCAGTGGTTTCCAACTAGTAGTAGGCGGACTGGATAACCGGAGACAGTGTCCAGGTACGCGTTAGGTCATTGGGAAATATAACTATAGAGTTTTAGATTCGGTAAAACGCGATAAACAGAAGAAAACAAAAATGTACTATATGTTCAAGTCACCAACCATAATAGATGTAATTCCACCAAAACTAAGTTATTTTAGAAGATAGAGAAAAATCGAAAAAATTAGCAGCCATAAACATCCATACCCCAATATAGTAATTTGGAAATAATAAACCATTGTGTAACAATTTGCAACGTTTTTGTGTTGTTAAAAATGTAAAAGCAAACCAAATCTGTTATCTTCTAGCGGATATGAATGTATATTTCAACAAGATGACAAGGAATAAGGACAACGAACAATAATTACGCGGGCTGTAGGAAGGGCGAGATAAAAGAGGATGTCCACAGGAAGGAACTAATGGGTAGTTGAGGGATTACAGTCGAGGGACAGATCAAGTAAGCCGTGAGCACTGCTACCCTGATATTACATGTAATGCACAACACATTATAATAATAATATCGTTATATGCATTACAATACTAATCAGATATGATATCAACGGGCATTCGATATTTTTTCTTTTTTTTATTTCTTTTTCCCCCCTATATAATCCTCACATAAATATTCCACATAAGGACTGTTTATAGATGTATACATGTTCCATACATCACGACATAATAGTAATAAAATTGCATAGTCATTAAATAACGAAATTTAAGTACATGTTAAATAAAATCAATAAAAAAAAAAATAAAAATCTGGTGTGTGCAACACATGAACTTTTATTTATCAATGATAAGAAGATGATTTTTTTTTTTTTAATCTACAAAATTACAGGCACTTTAGAGGAAGAAAATTTAAAATATTAGCATTTAAGCCATGCCACACTACTTAAATCTGAATGAAACCTATAAGATATTAAAGCCCATTACTTTTTTAATCAAAATCATTATAGCCTATTTTGGGAAAATAAAAAAAATATGTAAACTTCATAGTATAAGTGGCTCTTCTGATTCCCCAAATTTGATTTAAAAAATTGTTGTTATAGTTGTCTTAAAAATGAAATTTTATTTTCACAAGGTTTTTCGTTTTCGTGCTAGACTTTCCACACACACAGATCTTTTTGCATGACTAGTTTATTTGGACTCAGGAGCCCTAAAACTTGCATTTTGGTTTAAAAACATGAATTCGAAAATTTTAACGATTGCAATACTTTCCCTTACTATATGTTTCATGTTAACGAGCGGCGTGGTCTAGTGGGTAGAGCGCTAGTCTACTGTGATTCGGGTCCTGGGTTCGAAACCCGGCTGTGGCGGAATATTATTTATTCTGTTATTTCGGCCGGAGGGCGATCCTGAAGCATGGAGCACACCCACTGAGGCAATAGAGATAAAGAGGGTACCCAAAAAAGGGGAAAATACCTGGCGGTATATATGTTTTAATGTATATATATATATATATATATATATATATATATATATATATATATATATATATATATATATATATATAGGTAAGTGAAAGTAAAAATGAACTGTTGGATAAAGCAAACAAGAATTAGTTTATATAAGAGTATAGTTTTAATTAAATTAAATCGCTGCCTGTGCGGGTATTGTTAATTTGGACTCAGAAGACAATAAAGCTAGGTACGAGCAAGTAATAAATTGGACTAATTTTGATTTAGAAGTTGAACTGACATATTTTTTTAGATGAATTTATAGCCCAGCCACCTTTAACATTTCACATAAATAAACACGAACTGAAACTAAAAAATAAAAAAAAAATAGCACTACAGTTTATAGACATGGATAACATTAAATAAATGTCCAATAAATTGCTGATTTCGTATTGTAATAATTATATACTTACATACTATATAATTTTAATTTTAAATCTATAAAATTGAAATTTCTTTTATTTATATTACATCTATAAATCCAAGATAATAGTTATTTGAAATTCTGAATAACTAGAATAGATATATGGTATTAGATATTGCTATGTTGCGATTGATATTTTTATGTTAATTTATGACTTGATTTTCATTGAAATATAATATATAGGTTTATTATTTTCAATAATGAACCTTTGTAATCGACTAAAAAAAAATTCTCCCACCTCAAAATTTGAGGGCTTACGTTTCAAGATACGTAGAACAAAAATAAGGTAAAAAGTTGTCCACACTCAAACAGCTCCATACTTCAGTAAAACGCCAGTCTCCAAAAATCCATTAATAAAGGAAATCAGTAATTATAATAAAACTTCACTGAAACGCTATACTCATAAAAGAACTAAACATGTGTTGTTAATTTAAGTTGTTTTAATTTCTAAGTTTTATATTTTGAATTATTTTATCCGTTTGTTTTTGTTTTTTTTATGTGTAGGTTTTTTGTATAATAGTTCCTACTACCATAATTAATATCAATTTAATTTGACCAAATATTAGTCATTAGGATAATAGATATAATTACCAAACGAACAAAACATTTTGATGATTGTAAGGATGTCTCATCGGAAATCATTTGTAAATATTTTGTCAATAAGTAAATAAAGTTTATTTTCTTTCCTTCTTCAATAACGTAAATAATAGAAATAAGAAAAAAAAAATCCGTTTGTCCGAATTGATAAATACCAATACGCGACCAGATAGGCTATTTTCCTATGAATTATTTATTGCTTTTCATATTAGTTAATTGCCAATAAACAGCTGTATAAACAGTTATACCCTAATATAGTTATTTGGAAATATTAAACAATTGCGTAATAATTTGAAGAGTTTTTTAAAGATTAAATTTAAAAATGGTTATATACGGGGTCACCCATAGCGTAGTTGCTAGTATAACAGCTTTCTATTCCAAAGGTCGTGGGTTCAAACCTGCGGGTGGTCCTAGAATTTTTTAATGGGAGTAAATCCTTAGTTATGCCGTCCTTCAGATGAGACGTTAAAAGGTGGTCCCGAGCCTGAACGATGTCAGGTACTCGTTAAAGATCCCTATCCTAATAAAACCTGGATAGGCAAAATTTAGGACTCCCTCGGTAGCATCGTCCGATTAGCCATAGTAGCATAAAGTGACATTAAACGAATAAACAAAGATGGTTATAACAAACTTACAAGTCAAATTATTAAATATTTAATTAAAATTTAAATATAAATAAAAGGTGTAAGAAGGATATTTAAAAAAAAAAATAAATAAATAAAACAGAGGAGGCTCCAACTAATAAAAGACAAACATTTGAACTTCGAATTGATACACAGGAAATCAAGAGTCAATTTCATTCATTACATTGTATTTACATAGGTGCATGAACATTCTATGTTATTAGACGTATATTTTTCTTGCAAATGACAACATCGTTGGTCCATGAATAGATATAAAATATTTTGAATGAAAAAAATCATTGTAATAAAAAAAAATTGTCCCCCTCAAAAGTTGAAAAACTTACGTTTCCATCCAAAAACCGAATAATAAATAAAATAGCCATCTGTCCGCCGTCCGCGACTATTTTCCAAAACTACTTAATCTATTTATTCGAAATTTGCCAAAAAAAAAAAAATACCAGAGCATCTGACGATGAACTCAGTTATTTTTGAAGATAGAAAAAAAACGTATTTAAGTATCAGGACACAGAATCAGGAAAAATAAATAAAAATTGAAATTTAACCCATAAATACGGCCATAACTCAAGTTATTTTTGAACATAGGAAACATTTGTAAAGAGTTTTAGGGTCAGGATACCGCGACGAATAAATAAATAAATAAAAATAAGATAAACTTAAAATTTTCCCGAAATTCACGCTCCTAGTTCATTTATTTTCGAAGATGGAGAGAAGATTGTAAGGTGAAACGGTGTCACTTTGTTTTAGATCGGAACACACCTCAAGCCTATCCGAATAATTATTGCTGATTCTCAGTTTATTGAATGTTTCGGACATATAGTCCAGGAGCTGGGGCCGAAAAATGCGTATTATAAGAAGACAATTTTCAATGTAATTTTTACATTTTTTTTTGTTTGTCACCTCAAACTGGTTGGAATCAAAAATGGCGGCCATCCAAAACGGTCCAAATCCAGGAATTGACCTCATTTTAACATTATAAAGGTACATATTACATAAACTAAGCATTGTATAAAATAAATTAATGGACATTAAATAAGCTTCGATTCGACAGCTCATAGACGTCTGTAGGTCTTATAGCTATCGAGATATCTTTGTCCACCTAATATATTGTGTTCTAACTACAAAAATTGATCTAATTTTAACGTTATGAAGGTAAATATTACAGAAACCAAGCATTATACGAAAGTATTCAAAATAATATAAATTAATGGACATTGAATAAGCTTTGATTTCAGACCTGAAAGACGTCTGTAGGTCATATAAGTACCGAGGTATCATTGTCTGTATTAATGATGTACAGGTATTATTGCCTTCAGTTTGTATTAAAACTCATTCAACTTATATATTTATAAGTATATTAACCACTTTTTATCAATGCTACTTTTAGTTTTATTCGACTTTCATGGCTCTCCAAAAATTTGTACAATTTTGTTGATAACATTTTTCCAATGGTGTATTTTACTTTTCTCATTTAGTTGCTTATCAGATTCGCACAACTTGTACTTAAGATGAGGAAATTTTAAAATATCAGCATGTAAGCCCTATCACACTATTTAAATCTGGATGAAACCTACATGTTATTAAATCCCGTTAAATTTTGCATTCTCATAAACAGTTAAATCTTAAAAAAGAAAGATTGTTTAAAAAAAAATGTTAAAAAGTGCAAAATGCAGTAAAGTAGCTCTTCTGATACTCCGATTTTGATTTTTTTTTTAAATGTTGTAACATCTCAATCTTAAACGTTTCTAAAATATAAAAAAAAAATCGTTTTCGAGCTAAACCTACCAAATACACACATATTTTTTTTTTTTTTTTTGCGAGAATTAAAAACGCGTATTTCCGAGAAAATCTGGATATAATTTTTACAATCGCAATACTTTCTTTCCTTTACTATATAGTTCATGTACAATTATGTTTAAGTAACTAATAGTCTGTTAAGAGCATGCACTTGACTCGGAATGCAACATGAGTCGCAAAGGAAGAACATACAGATCTATGGTTAATATCAAAGAGATGGAATATGAAATAAATATTAACATACGAATGAAGGATGAGGTACCCACATAAAGAGTGCTGGCTCGGCATTCGGCAGTAGTGCCCCCGGGAGCAGGAAGTGTCCCACAATTGAGCAAATGAAAGAGGGGGGCGTTCTTCCTGCCTCCTAGGGCCCCGATCTAGCCTTCGCCGGGGGATAACCTCTTACCGTCCAGCAGCGACCAAACGTATTAATAAGTCTAAGCAGGTTCGGCATTAATAAGTCGGAAGCACTCTAGGGAATTTCAATTTAAAAAAATAAATAAAATGTTACTTTAGTATTTCTTTCTGACTAGGAAAACCAATATGTGATGGATATTTCTATCTATAATCCACAGCTTATCCAAGTCAGAAAAATAGAGTAAATAGTCAGATAAATAGATTTAATGAAGCATAGAGGATATAGGAGGATATAGCATTGTACACTCAAGATAGATAGGTACAAACCTAGAAGGTAGCTCTCAGCTCTTAGCTCGCGCTCAGCCGCCAGGTTTTTCCCCAATTATTTTGGGTACCTAATTTAAAGAGGCTGGGTCTGCCCCAGGAGGGTCTCCATACCCCAGGGTCGCCCCCCGACTGAATTAACAGAATAAATAATAGTCTGCCATAGTCGGGCTTCGAACCCAGGACCCGGAGCACATCAGACTAGCGCTAGGATTTTAAAAGGGAATAAAAATTCCATTGATTTTGTGATTTTTGTGGTGATTTTTCCGGATGGGACGCAAAAAGGTGATCCCGAGCATGTGCGATGTCACACTCGTTAAACATCTCTAGCCTTATTAAAGTTGGATAGGCAAAATTTATGACTCCCGTTGTATTATCGTTTGATTAGCCATAGCATTACAAAGTGATGTTATTTTATTGACAAACGTGGTGCAAACCCCCCAAAAAAACTGGTACGGAGACTTTCACTCACCGACATTTTTAAAATCGATTAAAGATTTTTCAAATACAGTTAGGGTAAAAAATGAGTGAAACTATTAAAGGATTAATTTAATTAAATTCCCATAGAAACATGCGTTTTATTAAAAAATCTAATATATCATTATTTAAAATAATCAGTTAGATTTATTGATTTTTCATCACTCTCTATTAACTTTTACAAGCTTGTGTACAAGATAATATTTTTTCTAAAATCTTTAGCTTTCCAACGGTATATCATACATGTATGTATTATAAATGAGTCAGTTAAATGTATTATACATGAGACATCCTTGCAATCAGTCAGTTACTGTTCTTATGTTCAAAAACAAAAAAATTGGATTAAGAAAATATGTTTTCAGTTTTCTCCTTAATGGTTCATCAAATTCTCTCAACTTGCATATTTAGCTGTTAATTATCAATGCTAACAAGAAAATATGGTTATTTTTATAGAGCTCTGGCTCGGCCTCCACTGGCATACACCAGTGAAGCGCTGAGTGGGAGGCGCTGGGATCTCTTGGATTCCGCTTCTCCCCCCACTTGTGGGGGGAGCAGCCGAGTCTAGGGTTCCTTTGGCTGATTGTATATAGTGTATATAGTTAAGTTTGCTTGTATGATTTTTTATTTATTTCCCAACTTGTATTTATCTCTACTACAGGTTGTTGTTTTGATTTGTTTCTTGTTTTGTTTTTTTGTATATATTTGAGTTTATTTATTTCCGATTTTATGTAATTTGACTTTATCATTATTGGCTGTATATATTGTATGAATGTGTACTACATCTCTATTACTACTGTTCATTATGCAACAAATTGTAATATTTCTCAATAAAAAAAAAATTTTTTATAGAACCTATAAAATTAAAGGTACTTTAAAGGAATAAAATTTTAAATATCAGCATTTAAGAGCCCTGTCAGACTGTTTCAATCAGAATAAAACCTACATGATGTTAAAGTCGATTAAATTTTACAACGATATTGCTGTAACGAGTTTAAATGTAATGAGTTTAATAAAATCGTTAGACTCTTTTTAGAGAAAATCGTAAAAAGGTGCAAAATGCATTGTATAAAGTGGCTATTCTGGTAAGCTGCTTTTGATAAAAAAAGTGTTTGTAACATCCCGGGCGTATATTAGTCTTAAATATGAGATTTCAGTTTCATAGAACTTTTCGTTTACGCGCTGGAGTTACCACACAGACCTTCCCTTACTATATATTTCGTGTACAGGAAAGTTAAAGTAAAAATGTAAGCAAAACGTTGTTTATTAATTTTAAATAATGCAGGTTCTAGCGACAAATGTTATATAAAGGAATAAATCAAAATACTCAATGCAATCAACAACAACACAGCTTTCTGACACAGAGTATTTCAATAAGAACCCAACCATTAATGAATGTAGTAAAACATGACTTCTTTCGAACTTACAGGTATAGCTCCTAAACATTAAGTCTTCTAATCTTATACGACAAAAAATATAATCCTCTAAATTTCAGATTAGGAAGTACCGCCAAATTTTCGATCTGAACAACACCAACAGAGCTGGAGGTGAAAAATACGTTACAGACTTCCAGCCAAAAGACTGTCAATTCATGTAAAAAAACTAACAAAATAAAAAACAATACGAGAGGAATCAGATAAGACACACATTGATTCGTGACGCGACACTCCGTTGATAGGGACAGGTCCCGCGGACGGACCGAGATGTCGGTCAGAGCGAGAGAAGGAATGCGGACCGAAGAGTCCATCGCGGTGAGTCACGGCGCCTCATTACCAAACACCGGGCGGCTCGGCTATCGTTCCTCAGGTGTGGATGTATGTACTGTCCACTTCTTGCAGGTCTGCGGATCATGGTAATCACACGGGGTAGGGATGATTGTATAAAACCGTACCAAGTTAGCAGGATGAACGTATGTCTTCTCAGTTAGTCTAAATGCACAAACGGTTAATACAATGCAAAAAACATTCCTGATGTACAAAGTTATATCAAGAGAGTTGTGAAATTGGATAAAACTGAGTAGTTGTTGTTGATATATTTTTATTTATCAATTGATATTTACAACTGTTAAGGAAAAAATACAACAAATATATGTGAAAAAAGTAACAAGCGGCTTGAAAAAAACTCTTGTGAAGAAGCTACCCAGCGGTATTACTTCAATGTTTATATCATTAGCAGGTCTCGAGGCCACCGTCTATTCAGGCGCCTCAGAGGATTATCGGGAATGAATGGAGATGAGAGGATAAGGACAAGCGGGTTTGAGTGGACTGGTAGTTTGGAATTAAAGGAGGTATATCTAGTTCTGGCTATCTGCAAAAAACGGGATATTCAAGTCTGTGTGGATAGTTTTATTAGTGAAAATAAGGAGCATTTAGGATCTTTCGGAGGATTTCGGATTGCAAGGATTGGATGCGGGAGGAATTCGATGGCTTGGTGGATCCCCATAGCTCAATACCATATGTCCAAATAGATCTAATAATGGCTATATAAATTAGTTTTTTTTTGTAGATGAGACGTTTTCAACGTTTGTCAAGTAAATGTTGTAACAATCGGTATCTGCGAGCATTTTCTTGTCTTTTCAGTCAAGTGAGAGGATTCCAAGTAAAACAAATGTCAAGATGGAGTCCTACGTAGCGGATCTGTTAAACAGGAATTAGTGGCATGTTACGAAAGGATACAGTGGGACAGGAGGTCATAGGTTTGCGACGAAGGGGTTGATGATAATAAGTTTAATTTTTAGATCATTTAATCTGAAATAAATTTTTTTATCGAAACTCAATGTAATTTTTTTAAACTTTTTTCAAATCTAGTTTTATTCAAAAGTTCTTAATTTGATTTTAACAACGGAGACAAGTGCAAGTCACGCGCACCAAATTTTATGCTATTGTAATACAATTTAATAGTTTATTTTTTTAAATAAAAATGGTTAATACCTAAAGTAAGAGCCTAGAAAAGTTCTAATAACTTGGAAAAAATTAATTATTGAACCAAGCGTATTTAAACGAGACGTTAAAATATATAACATTTTTGTAGGTTAATTTACTTATTTAAACATATGTATATTGCCCATCTCATATTGAATTTAAGATAGTTCATTTGGAAAAATACCCTCTATAGAGGCAATCATTGCAGATATATAAAATTTAAACCAATCTTAAATATAATTGATAATATTCCTGGGGATTGTCGCGTCTAATCTATTACCTTTCAGATCCACTGTGAAAACATGTGTGTCTATATTGAACAAAACTTATCCAGGAATCACAGAATTTCCCGAAGATTAATAAGTATTCCTAAGCCAATCCCTCCATATTCTACCACAGTCCACCCGTAAGCTCCTTGAATCCTGACTTATTTTCTCTCACTTATACTATTGGTCTTTGGTATATGGTGGTCTCTCGACTGTGCTTAAGAAGCGAAACTGATGAAACATCTTTTTAAGATTTATCATCGAACATGACCCTGGTGGTTGTCGCCTTAATAAAAAAAAAAAATTTAAATTCGTCATCTGTACTTCAGGTTCTCATGCGACCCTCCGATTGCAGAAAACATTTCCTAGGATCATACCTTTAGCAAACCATCCACAGTCTTAAACAGTTCAAACTCTTGGTCCACCCACTCGAAATAAGATCGCACCATATTTTTTTTTTTTTCTTTTGTTGCTGCCCAAAGAACTACTGCTTTTGATCGTTCTTTTATTGTCCGCTCTCTAACCTTTGGAATTCTCTACCTACTAAAATCCTCCAGGCTGCTTCTCTATCTTCATTCAAATTCCAACTTTTTCAATACCTTCTGCTATTCCAAACAGACACTCAAAAATTTTCATATTTCAATTCAATTCTCAAGGTGTATATATATTTGTATATATATTTGAAATATAGCAAGGGAAAGTATTAAGATGGTGAACAGTTTCGAATTTCAGTTTTCGACGGAAATACACGTTTTAGGGTCCCTTTTAAATAACCAATAGTCTAAATAACCAAGTCCCGCAAAAAGGTCTGTGTGTGTGGTAAGTCCCACACGAAAACGAAATGGTATACGCAACTGAAAAATCATATTCAAGACAACTATGAGCCCAAGATGTACTTTATACCATGTATTTTTGCGCCTTTTTACGATTTACACAAAAACGTCTTTAACGATTTTGATTAAACTTACTATATCATGTAAAATTTAGTGGGTTTTAATGTGTCAATAAGTTTGATTCTGATTAAAATAGTCTGACAGGGCTTAAATGGAGTATTTTGGCATTTTCTTGTTCTAAAATACCTTTAATTTTGTACTTCCTAAAATATTAAAAATATCATCTCATGAGCAATGACAAATGACGGCCTAATATACAAGTTGAACGAATTTGATGACCAACTAAAGAATAAAAGAGAAAACATATTTTTTTAATGTATTTTTTTTTTTTTGTAAAACAAAAATTAGAGTAATATAGACGTATGATGTTCCGTTGGAAAGAGGAAGATGTTAGGAAAAACCTTATCTTATACACAGAGTTAAAAAAAAAAAAGTTGAGTAACGAACAGAGCATTAACTTATATTTAATTATTAAACCTGACACTTTTAATATAGTTATATTACTTAATCTAAATCATATATTTCCAACAAAATGAAAATTATTATTTAAATAAACTTAAAAATATTTTCATAAACTGCAAGTTCATATAATAGTTCTTAAATTGATTTAACAGCCGAGGTTAGTGTAAGTCGTGTGTTGCCAGCACCTTAAGTTTGTTTATTAATTTATTCATTTTGTTGAGCTGAATTATCTCCCGAAGTTTTATTTTTTTATCTCTTCTTTCATCATTATAAAGAATAATTAATTATGTTCCTTTTATCTTTAGACCAGACATACTATATATTTCTATCGCACTTTTATATTATTTTAAGAATGAAATTATTTTAAATTCTATTCTACAATTATATTATATCATATTATAGTATTGTTGTTCACTAAAATCGTATTTCACTCCTCTCTCTTCTATAATGGCCTCCAGTTGCCCAAATTCCATGAATTACGCGTGGGATTTTATCACCCTATTCCAGACCTGGTTCACATTGAGGATGATGGGAGAGCGTCCTAGAAGAACCATTCTCTTTACAAGATATTACAAGGTCTCGGGTTGCTGATCAAGGGTTGGCCGGTGGAGGTCAGTAGGTTCCCCACCACTTCTGCAGGTGTTGCCATACCATCCCCATACTACACTAGTTATTAACTAACATGGGTGGCTCCTCCCAAATAATTGCTGGAACCAGGATATTTTTTTTTTACTAAGCAGTAATTTAACTTCCAAAATTATTTTTTATACAATATATATATTGAGTTGAGAGTAACCATTTAATGAAAATTATATAACGTTTTCGAAGAGCAATTATATTAAATTTGCAAGTAATACTCTCAATACGGGAAATCTAGTCCACAAACGTCAAGGTGGTGTCTTCGAATCAGTCGAGCGAGGCAGGCAGTATATGAGGTTTGAGGATTAAATTGAAAATCCCATGATTTCTCCATCTAGAAGACTTTATTAAATTTATAATTCACATATAGTACTAGTTGAGGACGTATATTCTTGTAAAATGTTCATATTGTGGCATGGTTTAGTTATTTAGTGAGAATACTGAGGGATTTTTTTTTTTTTTTTATTTATTTATTTAAAGAAATTTACAACTGTATTAAATAAATACAACAAGTAAATAGGCTTTATATATGATTAGTACACATGATAGTCCTGAGAAGAAACTACCCATTGGTAGCACTCCAATGTCTTATGTTAGAAGGTCTCTTGGCCACCTTCTTTTAAGGCGCCTCGGTGGGTTGTCGGGAATAGATATGGAGGAGAGGTCACGGATAAGCGGGTTTGAGTGGGCAGGGAGTTTGGAATGAAAAGGGGTATATCCGTAACGGGCCAAGTCTTCAACTAATGGGATATTTAGGTCTTTATGGATGATTTTATTAGTAACAAAGTGAGGAGCATTGAGGATTTTACGAAGGATTTTGGACTGCAAGGATTGGATGCGAGAGGAATTCGATGGTTTAGTAGACCCCCATAGCTCAATGCCATAGGTCCAAATAGGCCTGATAATTGTGATATAAATGAGTTTTTTGTAGTAAGTAGGAAGTTTTGAGCGTTTGTCAAGTAAGTGTTGTAGTAATCTGTATCTACGAGCAGTTTCCTGTCGTTTCAGTCTAGTATGAGGATTCCATGTTAGGCGTTTGTCAAGGTGGAGTCCTAAGTACCGAATCTGTTCAACAGGAGTAAGTAGGATATTGTTAAAGGATACGGTGGGGCAGGAAGTCATAGGCTTACGACGTAGAGTGAAGGTGATTTGATGGGATTTATTTTGATTCTCCAGTTTTGACACTATTCTTCAATGGCTGATAACTGAGGGATTAAGTTCGTTATTAAATAATTCTAATATCAATCAAGTAAATGTTAACAAGCCTTAGTCGGCAAAAGTTAAAAAGACGTTTACCGACCCCACTTGAAATTTCCCATGGGCAGCCCAGCGATACCCCAAGAACTTCCTAGACCCCAGCTACTAGGCTGTACTGGGCACTTCCCATATCAGCCCCGCCTCTCTTTGTCCGATAAGAGATCGGCAATTTCCAAAATATGGGACTTTTGAAAAGCAGAGGGGAGAGAAGTGACGAGGTTGTTCCATCCTCAAGAAGGAGTCAGTGGAAGTCCAGTCGAGTTCCATCCACAAGAATAAGAGAGGTCCGTCGGGAGTCAGAGAGAGCAGCTGGAGGTAGCAAGTAGGGGTGGGATAATTGAATGACGATTATCGGATCATTCGATTATTTCAATCATTCAAATTAATCGATTTTCGGATTAATCGGTTTGGAGAAACGAATTGTTTAACGATAATTGAGGGATTATAAGGAGGATAACCGAACGACATTTTTTTTTTTCCTCATCGACGAGAATTGTGGCATATGGTCTCTCAGAATCCATATTAATCATTCAGTCATTCGATTATGAAATCATTCGATTATTTAAATCATCGAAGTCCGGTCATCCGATTATGACAATCATTCGATTATGCCCACCCCTAGTAGCAAGAGTCTAGAAGAGCCACCTGAGACCAGGTCTGAGGGTAACCTTTTATTGTAATATTGTTTGGCAAGGTCAACTATGAGAAATCCCTCAGTGTTCTCAGGCATAGTTTAAATAAATTGTATATGTATAAGCTAATAATAATAATGTCTTTATTGAAACCTGTTTACTTTACTGTTTACTTTAATATTCCATGCATGACACCTATTGGGATTCGTAAACTTGAAAACTTTAGAAAATAAATCCAATGGTTTCAGTAAACATGGTTTATATATTGATTAAAGATATCAATCAATCTAGGTTTTGAAGGTACTCCTGCCTTAAAAAAGCAGCCGGTCAAAAACATAACAGTTTATTAGTTTAGGTCCAGAGGCTTTTAATTGTTTAAAATAAAAAAATCCAGAGGTACAAAGGTTTATTTTCTTCGAAACGTTACATACGAGAGACGTAATATGGTTGAAATTTAACAGTTATAACACAAACTAAAATAAATATCGAATATACTCAATAATTCAACATAGGAAGCTTCTTCGCTGAGTCTCAAAATTTATATAAAATTATACAATAGCGGAAAATTCTACGCTAGACAAACTAAAAGAACTTATCTCCAAAAGTACTCATAACATCCTCGGAACATATATCTGTACTTCCATCTATTCGGTACGAGACAGCTTGAGAGAATGACTTTAAAATGGTGGGTTTCGATATCTCATCGATTATCACCGTAGATAGCGACACCGTACATAGGTAATAGGATAAATAGTACATTCTCTTAAATAGGTAAATAAGATACATTTTAAATTCGCGGCTCCGGACGGACGAAATCACAGCGGAAAAAAAATAAAATCTTAAGGTACTATGGCTTTACAGTTTTTCATGTATTTTTTTTTTTTTTTTTTTTTGCCATAGCTTCTTCACCTGAGAATATATTTATACTCGTGGCGGGAGTGTCACTATATAACATGTTTGCTAGTATTCGGAGTGCCTCTTCCAAATTTCATACTCTTTAAAAACGTCACATATTCTTTACTAGGTTAATGTTCACCATATATATATTTAGGATAATAGAATCATTATTAAACATATGAAATGATGTGATAAGTGTGTACATTTTTCTTTTCTCTTTTTAAGCCTTAAGAAAATTCGACACTTGTTTATATGATCCAGGAAGTAAATGGAATCCTTATAAAAGTAAAAATAATTTTCAATTCATTTAAATTATATTATTAACTAATAGAGTTTAAACAAATTAAAACTTGTAAAAATCGTTCCATTTCATTATTTTATTTAAGGGATATTTAGTCTATTCCTTCGAAAGGTATAAACGACAATGCCCAAAAAAATTACCACTAATGAAGTTTGTCCATTTTCATTCCATGCAAAACGAAAGGATATTCTCTAAAGCATTAATTTTATAGAACAGTAATCCAGTAAAAAATTGTATTATTTAATGTGCCTAGGGGATAAATATGGTACCTAATATAAATATAGGGTAAATACCGTTTTTATTCATTAAATATTATATACACGTACATGTATTTACACGGAACTGTGGACTTTTCAAGTTAAACATAATTACATTGTGAGAAATCTCCCGTTATTGTCAATCGTAAATCATAGAAGATTATCATAATCGTAAGGATTGATGTAGACATCGCCAGTTAGGTAAAAAGTCGCATCGCATATAGTTAGGGAAGGAAGTCGCAAAAATTAAAAGCAGTAGTCAATTGTACATACGTAGTTTGTATATTTTGTTCATTTTTTTTTCTAATAATACAAGGTTTATTTATATTTTATCCATTATTTAAGTTCAACGCGATCAACCCATTTTGATCATGAAAATCAATCTAACCACCCTTGTCATAAAGCGCCAAAGGTTTCAGTTGGTGTAATATTTCGTGATTTTTTGAAACCATTTTCTTGGCTACTTAGGAAATGTGTTGTAAAGACCAAAATTATATAAAATACTCTCATTATCATTATAGTTTTTGTTTGGTTCTTAATATGCAAAATTACCGGAGTTTAATATTTTTTAAAGAAAACGTTATTTTAACATTTAAGAGAGTTTTATAACTCCGGAACCAGCTTAGTCTCAAAGGCCAAATTTGTATCACTTAAACAGATCGTATAGATAGGTAATTTTTATTAATTTCATAATTTTTCACTCAGTCCCTTTTGAGATATTTCCGTATAAATATCGCGAAAAATCAATTTTTGCTAATTTTGAAAATGAATTTTTACAGCAAGTAGGACTAAGACACTAAGCTTTATAATAAAATATAATTAAAAGTGAGTCTCTATTCCTTTATATACTTTTGTCTCGTTAAAAATCTCGTTTTTTATTCATTTTCGAGTATTTTTTAAACAACTTTCTTCACTATGTAAGCGATAAGTTGTGATGGACAAGAAATACAAAGCATGTCCTTATCTTATTGTTAATTTTTGTTTTGATTAGTTTTCTAAAAAATTAAAGGAATTAGAAAGGTTTTCCAATCACATGTTTTCGCCCGTGAAACTGACTTAAAAAGGCTGCAACACTAAAAGTATTGGCCCGAATTTTTTTTTTTTATTTATGGTTTTATATTCACGAAAGGATAGAGAATAACTGGTCAAAAAATCACGAAAATCAAAAATGTCGAGCGGCAAGGTCTGGACGATTTCTAATGGATTGACCCACATATATATAACCATAGATTATGGCTGATTGGGGTTAGCATTCACACTATCGTAAAACTATTTCCTTTCTCGAAGGGAATTGTACCTAGACCAAACCTACGGCAGTAATCATATCCTGAAAACCATTAAGACGTTCCCGGATTAAAGTCGACAGGAAAGGGGTTCTCTTACTCCCGGTATCTGTGAGTTGTGTACAGTAGTCTGATGGACCACACATATTAGGCGGAGTTTTCAAATTCTTTCAAATGATTCCCGAGACCGATATTTTTAAAATATTTCTGAATACTATTCTGGTATTAGGTTTTCCCTAATTGTGCTTGACAGTTTATGTAAAGTTATTGTAAATGAGTGAACCTCGGATTAAATTTAAATTATAATCGGATAACATTAATTTTTTATCTATGAAAGTAATAAGATTTACCTTTTAGAATCATACATAAAATCCATCAGGGCTACGAAAAACCGGATAACAACCAATATAATTATAAACTTAATAATTATTGTCACCATATTATTTATATTATTATTATGTACCTAACTTATTATTAAGTTTATAATTACATGGGTTGTTATATTGTTTCTCTTAGGCCTGATGAAGGCCCACGATGTAGGCCGAAACGTCGGCACACAATTAAAATAAGTACTACTATACACTATACACTAAGATTTAGGCCATGGTTTTATTTTTAAAAAACACTGGTATGAAAGTTTCCAGTGTCTAATTATATTATTTTCTTGGAAAAACATCTCAAAACAGTTGATCTATTATTAGAATTATTAGTAATCATAAGATAAGATTAAATAGCATAACATATTATAAAATAGGTGCATAAGTAAAATCTTAATTTTACGTTTTGTATGTTAACCAATGGTTATTTATTAGTTTGGATTATATTAATATATCATATATGATAATAATGAAATATTTTATCATGATGATATGGTACGAAAGGAATTATGGATTTTAAGTGTTGTTCACCTCATGTAATAATTTATAATTGGTTTAATTATTATATTATTTGAACGTAATTTATTTTTAAACATGGACCCGGACCTAGGAAATTATTTTTTTATTGAATTGAAAACTAACATAATGGAATTTATTATTTTTGACCGTCAGAATGGCTGCATCTAAAATTTAAAAAAAATATATGTTTCTTATAAAGACTTTGTAAATGTAGAAATAAAAAATATATACTTATAATATATATGGTACAACGAATGAAATACTAAATTGAAAGAAACCACGTGGAAGAGTTGAACCCAGATATACAAGCAGAATAAATAAAGATACAGGACAAAATATTACAAATAAAATATCCTTAGTTTAATTGATTTAAACTATATACTTGATTAAATATGCAGAGATGTATGTATGTAAATATTTACAAACAATCACTTTTCATCAGGTTGTATGTATGTCTAAACACAGTATTTTTGTAACTTAATAAAGAACTCAGATCCAATTCCCCTACTTCCTAACCAAAAACATTCCCGTTCAGAGAAAAAAAAACATTGTTAAACTTGGAATTAATACACCACTTTAATTGGATCACAATTAAGTAATTTAATTAGTTGATCCTAACTAATTTCAAATATAATGAAATAAAACTGTTGAATATTAACGTGAAACTATCAGACTGAGAAACTACTTTGTTAGTATTTGAATATTAATACTGCTGGAGAACATAAAAAGTTAGAAGAGCTTTTTTCGATTTCCATACCGAAAATGGATTTGAACGTGACGTGAAAATTATCCGAGCTATAAAGCATAATTCTAAAAAAAAAAATTATTTTTTAAAAATCAGGAGCCCCCAATTCTTCCAATTGGTATATAATATGTCAGGTTAGTATAGTTTGGTTAATTTTTTTTCCCTATAGGGCATAGCTCCAATAACCATTTATATTAATTAATAATATAAATTTTTAAATTTAACATTGTATCCGTATCTGTGCCCAGTCAATAACAACAAGTTCTGAATGTGATAAGGCATGATCAAAATAAAATAAATAATAATAAAATGAAACTACATTATTAAAAAAACAAACTGGAATTCGAAAATCACAATATTTTCCCTTAATATATATATATATATATATATATATATATATATATATATATATATATATATATATTATATTTAATATGCAAAATAAATACATATATATTTTCAACATTTCTTTTATTCCAATTCCATATTTTAGGAGGAACTGAATGATTCTACAAGGGTTTCTTTTTCTATGAAAAGATTAGTACTTATTAAAGTGTACTTTGTACATTTTTTTCATAATAAGAAAAAGAAATAGAACGTAATACCAATCAAGTTAAATATAATTGTTAGTATTAGTACACGTTGATCTGAAATCACGTAAGAAATTTAAATTACGAACATTATATCATATTATATTAATTCGGAATATTTAAAAAATATATAAACTAAATTTGTTTTCTAAATCCTACATTTATTTAACAAAGATATACATAATGACATATCATAATGGGAATCAAAATAATAACAATCTTTTGCCAGAAAGCATTTTAAGGACTAATATATAAATATTAAAACAAAAAGAAAAATATAAATAAATCACATATTTTTTCCCTTAATATATGTATTTCAAATAATTAATAATAAAAATTAATTTAACTTCAGAATAATAGATAAATTAAATTACTAAAATTAATTAAATTTGAAATCTTTATACAATAATGAAATTATAAAATTATTAATATTTTAGAACTTAATAAAGATTACTATAACAATAAGTTAAAAATAAACGTTAGTATTAAGTCACATTGATCTGAAATTGCGTAAGAAATTCAAATCACCAACTCCTATTATAATATTATATTGGTTCGGAATAATTAAAAAATATATATAATAAATTTAGTTTTCTAAATCCTAAATTTAATAATATATATAATGTTAGAGGTGGAGATTAGGGCTGATATATTCCTTCCAAATTCTTAATTTTTTATACTTTCATCATATCAACGTTTCGGTCTCACTCCCATCATCATCAGGACTCTGGTTTCAACTTTCTGAAATTCATCTGTTTATCCAAACTTTGTCACTAATATAAAAAAAATAAAAAACAAACCAATAAAAATAGTCAGTAAGTGAAAAATTATTAAGCAATGCCCTGCTCAGATATATATTAGCCCTAATATCTACCTCTAATGTTATGCTAGACCTTCCGTTGATAGGAGTACAATAATAGGGGTACTCACTATGTTTGCTATAGCATGCTATTTGTGTTATTTTGCTAAACCCGTCGAGTTTCTACAGGTTTTTCCTGTATAATATTGATGGGTTTAGCAAAATAGCATGCTATGGCAAACATAGTGAGTACCCCTTATATAATATACATAATGCTATATCATAATGGGAATCTATATAATAACAATCCTTCTTTTGCCCGAAAGCATTTTAAATTCTAATATATAAACATTAAAAAAAGAAAAAAAAGAAGCTCGAAATAATTAGAGGAAGGGGCTACAGACTAAAATACCTGAACAAAAATAATCAAGATTGCAGATATTTGGGATCCGGATAACCTATATTCATAATTATTTCTTATAGTTGGTAATATTAATATATTGAAAAAATTAAGAAAATAAATATACTAATTAAGACATAATATATCACTGCCAATCGCAGTTATACTAATAATTATAAATATATAATTACCTGAAGGTACGAATACCCTGTTGTCGGACTCGGAGTTGTGTTGTACTTCCAAAGAACGGAGGCTATCGAGATCCAGGTAGTCTAGGCTGCCGACACCACTCTCTTCGGACCATCCTCTCTGGACCCGGACAACCCCTCCTGAAGACCCCGCCGATGTACAGGAGTACACTCCACCTTGCATTCCATCGTCCAAACGCCCCGCCTCATAGGGCAGTCCTTCGTCCAACTGTTCAGGGCACATGACGGCATCGCCACGAGATTACGACTGACGCATCGGGAGCCGAACCTCCGCACTTCCAGGAATCTCCCTCCCGTGGGAACCCCCCACCTCGGTACAGTCGCCCTTAGTACCGGCTGTCGGACATACAGTCAGTCCTGTATCGCACTCCCTCGTTCTGGACAGTAGACCGTCGATGAACACGGGGGTATCATGCCGATGTGTGAGGAGTTGAGGGATTGCACCAACCCTTGCAACAATGAGTGCGGTCTTCCTAGAAGCGTGAGTGATGTAAGTTTCCCAACTTCGAGCTGTGTAAATCGACCAACAGAAAGGACCTTTGTATATATATATTATTTTTTTGGAGTTATTATCGATATGGATCTTATCTTTAGAACAATTTTGTTAAATTTGTTACCGCTAACTGGTTTTATAGATACAATTTCAGGTAGAAATTCAACTTTTCTGTAAGCCGATTATTTTTTTTTTTTTTTTTTACTAAACCAAACATAAATATAGTGCGTATATCACAGCTTTCATTTACCATCTGGATTTATCTTTTTTAATTTTTTTTTTAGCCTTTAACGCCGGCTACACGATGAGAGAAGAGGTAGGGGGAAATTCGTGAGAGCGAGGTCTTGTGAGAGTTCACGAAAGTAGCGGGAGAGGGGAAGGGCATACTTCTTTTTAATAAATTCAGATAATAACTTCAAATACTACTTCTTTAAAAATCCTACAATATTTAAATATTAAACAAAAAAGAAAAGAAATAAACTAAATGAGAAAGTTATATCAAAACAAACAAGTATAATATACACATCAATAAAACATTTTTTTTTGTAGGAACTCCATTCAAGAAATTAAATATTAATCATACTAAAAGTAAAAAAAAAAAAAAAAAATGCATATATATATATATATATATATATATATATATATATATATATATGTATGTATTTTATTTTATTTTTTAAACAGATGTATTATTAGTTCAAAGCATATGTATCTTTTTGTTATATATATATTTTATCTGAACTATACTGGAAGAAAAAAAACAAAAAAACTGTTGATTTATCTTTATTAAAATATGTATATAACTTAAAAAAATGTATCGTGAATAGCCAAGCCAGGCTCTATTTGTCAGGGGAATACCCCAAAGACAAATAAAATCTATTCTATTCTATTCTATTCTACTAAAAGTAAAACAAAAAAAAAAAAAAAGTTACGAAGTTATATATAAGATAAGGTAATTGAATGTTTATTGTAATAGGTTGAAAGGGTTTGAGAGTGTATGATAATTCACTGTCACCATATCTCACGAAGTTTCACCTGTTCTCTCGGCATGTAGCGAGACCTTATGGCATTGTTTTCTGAGAGAGCATGGGTGTTGTGAGCAAGAATGAGAGGGTTGCGTCTCCTGCTCTAAAAATTGTTTGGATGAATAAAATTGATATAAAGAAAAGATAAAACTATAAAAAAAGTTAATGTTGGAAGACCAGTTGACAATAGATCGGAAATAAGTAGAAGTTGATTGGGGGTGTAGTCACAGAAATATTTCAATTTAGTGAACTTAATTTATTGTTCATTTTTTATACGTTTCAGTCTTCATCTGGGCTAAGAAAGAATAAGACAACAACCAACACAATATAAGAGAAATTATAATAAGTTAACAGAAATTTTATTTATTCCTTCACTCATGGCAGAAGTTAAACAAATTCCAAGATATTTTATATTAAAAACAAAATTAAAATCTGCTATAAATTAACAAAATCGTATAATCTCACAATTACATTGCAGAAAAATATTATAGGTGGAATAGTCAGGAATCAGTCATTTTTGAAAAGTTTTTAATTTTGCCAACGTTTCGGCTCAAGCTTGTGAGCCATCATCAGGGCATTACTGAGCCATGTCCAAGCATAAACTGTGAGTTTATAAAATGACTGATTCCTGACTATTCCACCTATAATAGTTTCTACAGTCAACTATACACCCTCAATATAATAATAGAAAAATATATTTAAAAATATTCTAGATTTATGTTCGATGGGGTAGTCAACTATGCACCAGGCTCATGGACAACAGCACCAATGTGGTGGGTGCATTCTTCTCACATTTAGCTGAACTATATTTTCAGGCTTGGAGGTCTTTCATTTAACTCAACGACAGGGTATTTCGGGGATGTCTGTTGTAGCCATAATATGCAAAAGTTTGTTTGTGTCCCTTTAGTTTGTCGTGAAATTGAATGTGGCTTGTTGTAGTTGGAGTACGTGTGGCTTGTCTTAAAATCGAGATTATTTATTTTTTATTTTTGACGCGAAACGGCCTTAAAGACCACGCAAATATCACTTCCTCCCAACTTTGCCCACACATTCTACTCTTTTTCTCTCTTCCCACCTCTTCTTCATTCTTTCAGACTGGACTCCTCTCTTTTCCTCGCTCCATACTCTTCCCTTTCTCTTTGGCACCCACAAGGACCTTTCTTTATCTTCCCTAATTTTCCCCTATATTTATCTCTATTGAAACAATCCTTATTTGAGATACCCAACCTAACTGTTTCTTTCCTTATCTGCTGAATGTACCCCAGGCCCCCTTTATATCCTCACATTTTTTCAAAGTTTTCCTTATTTATTCTGCTCGGGCTCATCCTTACCTTATGCCCGTAGAAACGCAGTCTCCTTTTTATTTTTATTGTGTGTCTTTTCAGCAGATCCGTAAATTTAGCAAACATAACTGCATACAGGTTTGAATAAATGAGTGTATACGTTGTGTTTCTTTCTTTCTTTACAACCCCCATGTAGTACAGAATATAATAGTCTTCGTCGAAGGTTGACGTTTTACATTTTGTCTAGAGACATTTTTAACGAAAGAATGCGGCACATGTCTCATGTATGTGGTTGCCAATGAAAACCAGAGGGCAGATTCCATGTTTAAATTTAAATATAACTTGTAATTATTATTTTTTAATTTTCATTTTTCCAGAGTTCAGAACATAGATTCATACTTTTTTACGACTAACGATTGCACAAAGCCTATCTCACGCTCAGTCGCAAGTTTTTTAACCAAGTTTTGGGTACCCACTTTATCATAGAGTGAGTATGATCTAATGGGTCTTCATTCCTTTGGGTCACTCCTCGGCTGAAATAACAGAATATAGAATTGTGCCATAGACGGCGTTCGAACCTGAAACCTAGAAAACAGTAGACTCGTGTTCTATCGAATAGACAACGCCCCTCCCAAAGTTTGTTTTGTAATTATTATTAGAACAAAAGAGTCTATGTGACGCTTGGCCAGAGAGAGGTCTAATGTCTGTATTAGTGAAAGGCGAATTTCCGTTTGTTTTAATTTTTTATGTTGTATAGTGAAAATATTCTGTTCAGCTTCTTGAAAGTGAGTTCATATAATGATGATATCTATTTCGAAACATAAAACATTAAAAAACAGAGATCCATACTATTGAAAGGTGGTGATGAGGCATTGATCACGCTCAGACTCTAGGCTTTTCCGATTTTGGGTACCCACTTTATAGAGGTTGGGTGTGCCCCAGGAGGGTCTCCATTGGCCGAGGTCGCTCCACAGCTAAAATAACGGGTGTGTAAAACAACTTAGTCGGTGTTCGAACTCGTGACTCGGAGATGTCATTGGAGCATTATTTTAAATTATCTTAACGTAAAATATTTGTGAAGCCTTGGGTTATAATAAAAATCAAACACTCTACGTAGAAAAAGTTATCATTCTAATATAAATGCTTGTGTTTGTTGCTAATGTTCAAAATCACAACCTTAAAAAAATAATGAGCTTAAAGAACTGAAGATTGATGATGTATCGCTGAATATAATATCAAATATTTGATTTATTTATGAGTATTTGAATTAATTTTTTCTTGTTTTAAAGAAGTGGTCTAGTGGATAGAGCGCTAGTCTGATGTGCTCCGGGTCCTGGGTTCGAATCCCGGCTATGGCAGAATATTATTTAGTCTGTTAATTCAGTTGGGGGGCGACCCTAGGGTACGGAGACCCTCCTGGGGCAGACCCAGCCTCTTGAAAGTGGGTACCCAAAAATAATTGGGGAAAAATCTGGCGGCTGAGCGCGATTAAGGTCTAATCACCTCATTGTACTGCCGTTGGCCAAGAAACAGTACGAATCTCTATATGTACTGAGCCCAAGACCCTTCATGGGTTGTAGTGGTACAGGTTTTTTTTTTTTTTTTTTTTTTTTTTTTTTAAAGATGAGGTAATTATTATTTATTTAGCGACATTTTTTGCTGCTGTGGATATAGGTCGATATTAAAAATGGAAGCCCTAAATTTTGCCTATCCAGGTTTAATTAGGATGGGTATTTTTAACGAGTACTTGCCTCGAAAAAAATGGCCATTTTCTTATATTTCGAAAATAATGAGCTTAAAGAACAGAAGATGTATGATGTATCGCAGAAGATATTGACAAATATTTGAATTATTTTTGAGTTGTTTGAAATTGTATGTTATTTTTATTTATTTGACGTCATTTTTTGCTTCTGTGGATATAGGACGATATTTAATTGGAAGCTCTAAAATATTGAGGTACGAATATAATTAGGATGGGTATTTTTAACGCGTATCTGTCTTAGAACAGACTCTTGACCACATTTTTACGTTCCCTCTGAAGGACGGCATAATGAAGGATTCTAGGACCATCTGCCAGGTCCAACATTAAATTTTAGGTATTCATTGTTTTGCGGATTGAAATTAGCTCAAAGAGCCTGGTTACTTTTTTTTTTTCTTCATTTCCGTTTCCTTAACTAAACCATTTCAAGAATATAGAGATTGGCAATGTACTTAATACGGTGTAGCCAACTAAAAATCTAAATATATCGCTAATATTTAGTATTCAAGGGGTCCTGGCCATTTAAATGATTGTATAAAGGGGTTCGGGAAAAAAATTTGTTGGAACCACAACGCTCCCTCATTTCGAAATATATTATGTTAAGTACTATTGACTTTTAAGCGATTGAAGGACAAAGGGGCTATGAAATAGAGACAGAACTAAACTCTATCAAAACCGAAGACCAATCATTGCCTAAAATGTGAAGGGTAATCCACGGAGGGGATATCCTGGAAATCTGTGAAGACGGGAGACCTCTCACTTACTGACTCATTCTGACGCACTCGGCTCTCTAGGTCACTTAGGCCAGATATTGTTATAAAATCGGCCAACACAATCCAAAATTATCTTCCCATATCATTTACCAATCACCTAATTAGGATCTCTGTCTCTTTGAACTTGTTATATTTTACGGGGGTTCGTTGCTGTATGAAGTTACACATGCCTACGTATAATGCATGCTCTTAGGTACTCACAAGTTTAGCAAGCATCTTCTCCTCTTCTTGTTGGACTCCTCCTCGGCCTAGTTACTCCTCTACAAACTTAGAGAATGTGCACTAACGACACAAAGTTCAAAGTTCCACAAAGCGCAAGTGGGTTTATTTGGTCAACAACGTGGTTGTAGAAATGGAGATTCCTTTGAATTACAATGTAATCTCAGTAATCCGAACTAATAGCTGCAGGGTGGTGTTCGGATTAAAGAATGAAATAGGGTAAATGCTATAAAATCAAAAATGGAATGCGGGTAGTAACCACATTTCTATTTAACTAATTTTCTTATTACTATTTTTACACGAAACAGCCTTTTAAGACTACGCAAATATTTTTGCTTCTTTATTCCCGCATTTCTTTTCTTCCTGTACCCTCTCATTATCTCTACGTGTTTTTGCTTCCTTTCCTCCGAACACACAGTACCCTTCCATTTTTCTTCATTTCCCTCAAGAACCTCGATCTCTTTCAATTTCTTTGCGAATTGCACCCGTTCGAGGCAGTGTTTGTCCGTTAACTCCTACGATCTAGTATTCACGGATACTGTCAAACATTTCCCTGTTCTGTCTCTCTTGGTTCATTATTATCATGAGCCCACAGAATCTTAGTCTTCTAAGACTGATTTCGGTTTTATGTTTTTTTTTTATCTCAATTTAGATTTTTTGGTTCGGTCTCAACCTGTTTTATTGGCCACATAGATTCTCCTTATGATCCTTCTCTCTATTTTCAGTAATTTTTTTTAGGCTAAGGAAATATGATGTCCACATCTCATATAAAATTACTGGTTTTAGCACCGTGTTGTAGTGCCTGATGTTTGCCTTAGATAATAGGTTCTTCTTATTGTTGATATTGCCAGTTGCGAAGCTTAATCTTTTAAACTTCATGCTTTCTTTTTCCAGATGGTTATTGCATATTAATTCTCACAGATACTTAAATTTCTTTGTAACATTTATTGGCCTATTTATGGCCTGTTTTTTCTGCTATTTATTTTAGATTATTTCCGCCAGAAGGGCTAAATCATCAGCAAAGGCCAGACAGCTCACATTTAGGTAGATTTTCTTGGTCCCAACACGTCCATCTAATTCTATTTTGTCATTTATATATATATATATATATATATATATATATATATATATATATATATATATATATATATATAAATATATGTGTATTTTATTAACAACTGGATTTATTTTTTAATGAAGTCACTTATTTTATTATCTTATTAATAAAATAAATATATATTTTTAAAAAAATATTTTTATGAATAAAATTGGAGGCTGATGTCGACTTCACCACTATTTTATTGAAAAAAATTCGCACTAAGTTTCGGCTACAATGCCATCTTCAGGTGCAGTGGAACAACTTAGATTTAGTGTGTCTAGACATGTGGTTTTTACTGGTAAGCAGCTACTCACACTAAATCTAAGTTGTTCCACAGCACCTGAAGATGGCATTGTAGCCGAAACGTAGTGCGAATTTTTTTCAATAAAATAGTGGTGAAGTAGACATCAGCCTCCAATTTTATTCATAAAAATTTGACATTCACCTAAAAGAATCTACACCTTATATAAATATTTTTATTGAAATTTACAACTGTATTTTGTAATACAACAAGTAAATGTATTGGTAGTAATAAAATTCATGAAAAAAACATGAAGAGAAAATGCCCATTGGCATCACTCTACTAGGTAACTAAACTAGAAGGTCTCGAGGCCATCTTCTTTTCAGACGCCTCGGAGGATTGTCAGGAATTGAAGAGGAAGCAAGGATTGAAACTAGAGGATTAGAGTGGGAGTGGAGTTTGTCATAGAAGGATTGATACCTGGTTCGGGCCAAATCAGCAACATATGGGATGTTAAGGTCTTTATGGATGAGTTTATTTGTGACAAAGTAAGGAGCGTTGAGGATTTTTCGAAGGATTTTGGATTGTAAGGATTGAATACGGGAAGAATTTGATGGTTTCGTAGAGCCCCAAAGCTCAAAATAAATATTAAATATAATTTACTTTTTGCTGCAGAAACCTCGTTACTTCTTCTTCTCTCAAACGTTGTAAGAGAAGACTTTTTGCCACGGTCTTTCTATGAACATTTCTTCAATCTCATAACGTCAAATGAGTATTTTAACATTTAATCAAACTTTTAGAGCTCTAACTTCAAATTCCGATAAAATAATGTTTATTATAATTGTTCCCGAGGAAAGCTAGCGGTAATAGTTTAATAGGTAATAGTTGTTTTGTTTTTTATAGTAATGTATTTACAGAAATATTTTAAAGTAAAACAAGATTATCATCCTAAAGTGTATTCTAAAACTTTTAATTATAATAATTAACTGGCTATTGTTATTTTCCCTTCGTAATTGAACTCGCAAACCGCGATGAATTAAGAAAATAACGCTAATTTTATTTTTTTCAAGTTCGGTGTGTTTCAAGTGTTTGAACAATCTAAATTCGGATTACAGAGGATAGAACATGTAATCAATATTTTTTAAAAATAAGGTAATAGGATAAAAAATGACTGAGGGACTATTTTAATTGCAAGTACATACTCAATATTAAAATTTATATACTTATGAACAATTTTGGAAAAAAACAAGTTAAATCTTCAACCAACTTCCTCCCCTCCCCCTAACAACTATGGACACTTCTTTGCTATGTTCAAAAAATTAGAACGGCGAAGCGGTCACCTGTAATGTAGTCATAACTCTCATCATAACCACCTTCTATGCCGAAGGTCACAGGTTCAAACCTGCCAGATGGCCTAAAGAATTTTTAATGGTTCCAAAACATCCTTAGTTATGCGTACTTCGGAGGAGATGTAAAAATGTAGTTCCAAGCCTATGAGCTATCAGGTACTCGTTAAAGATTCCTCTCCTAATTAAATCTGGATAGGCAAAATTAAAGACTTCCAAAGTAACTTCGTCTGATTAGCCACAGTAGCTTAGAGTGACGTTAAACGATTAAACAACAAAACAAACTTAAAGGCGACGCTGGAAACAGCTGGAAAAAAGAAAAGTTCTAATCTTATATTTATGGAGTCAATTGTTTTATTTTACAGATCAGGTTCAGAATCGGTTTCTGATTTTCCAAAGTGTAAATGTGGCTTAAGTTTTGTTTATGTTGATTTTTTTTTATACAATATAATGCTTTGCGAAACATGATAAAACTTTACAAATAACTTAGGAACTGTTCTTTAACATAATATGTAAATAAATAATTTAAAATTAATAATGAATAAATCTCTACAATTATTGATATACATATAAGTACCACTTGGCTGATGAATGTATATATTTTTAGGTGTTTTTTTTTTCTATGAAAAGCAGACTTAATTTAAGACTTTATTTTCCCTTTAAATTCAAAAAAATATAAATATTTAAAAATTAGGCTAAATTTCTCAGCTAGAGCTTCTTTGCTCGGGTTCTCTCCCTCAGGATAAGCGAATTTGTTTTCTGAACTACTTTGTACTATCACAAAACATAAACAAACTACTAGTTAAAATAGTAGTTTTAAGGAATTTCCTAGATGTAAGAAATATATAGAGGAATTTTTTGAGAATATGACTTAAGTTTCTTTATATTTATTTTGTATCTTTCTTTTGTATATTATTTTAGTTCGTTGTTGCACATTCCTAAAATAAATGATATGATCATTATTATATTTTATTTAATTATATAAAACGCTATAATTTGTTATTTACTTATGTAATGGTTAGTCATAAAATCCATTTCCAATGAAGAGTTTTGGACTGAAGGAGCTAAAGCAAACATGTTTTTGGCCAAACAGGGATATGGTTAGGACCAATTTGTAGGCTATTTGGGTACAAGGGTAGCAGGTGGGAGGTGGGCGGGGCCCGTCTTGGCCAATCAGAAGGCAGGGCGGTTCCCATTGGTCTAGAGCTCTCAACTCCTGGCGCCATGATCGAGTCTTCCACGTCCTCCGCGAGGAATGTTCTGCTAATTCAGATTAGTCATATCTTCCTCATAGCATATAACATATGGCAGCAATCTCGTCGACTAACAAAGCTTAACATTCCTATTCCCAAAATCCTTTCGAATAGCTTACATATTATAATCAGATGGTTTATTTATTTATATGCTTCGAAGAAAGGACAACTTATTACTGACAGTCTCCATCAATCATTATTCCCTATTAAGATAATTTAGATGCTAAAACCGTTTAGTGGAATCCAGATTTATTTTTTTGATCTATCCTTAGGTTACCTCTTTTAATTTTTTATAGGGAAATTAATAGGTTTTTATTATTGGAGTCATCCGATACAATATTTTGATTTGTGGAAATAATGGAGATTGGGGTAAGGAACGAATGGGAACATGTCGCGGTGTTATAACTCAAGCGTTGGAAATTTGGAGCGAAATTATTACCCTTCCCTCTTAAAGATACTAATTATTTACTGTTAAAAAAAATAATAAAACGATAAATGTTTTAAGTATTATATTAATTAAATTATGTGAATAAAGTTGGAGGCTGATTTATACCTTCACCACTCTTTTATTAATTTTTTTTTGTTTTTAATTTATTTATAGTAATTTACAACTGTATTAAAGAACACAATAAGTAAATATGAGGAATGAAAAAAAAAAAGTCATGAAAATATCTTGAGAAAGAACTACCCAGTGGTAGCACTTCACTAACTATTTTAACTCAGTAGGTCTCGAGGCCAACTTCTTTTCAGTCGCCTTGGAGGGTTATCAGGGATATCTAAGGAAGATAAATTATGGAGGCGTGGATTTGTATGGGCAGGGAGTTTAGAATGAAAAGATGAGTATCTATCACGGGCTATGTCTGCAACAAATGGGATGTTAAGGTCATTATGAATGAGTTGATTTGTAACAAAATAAGGAGCATTCAGGATTTTTCGAAGGATTTTGGATTGTAAGGACTGGATGCGGGAGGAATTAGATGGTTTCGTAGAGCCCCAGAGCTCGATTCCATACGTCCAAATAGGTCTGATAATAGTGATGTAAATGAGTCTTTTGTAATATACTGGAAGTTTTGAACGTTTGTCTAGTAAGTGTTGTAGCAATGGATATCTTCGAGCAGTTTCTTGTCGTTTCAGTTTGTGTGAGGATTTTATTCAAATTTAAATCAAATTTAGACATGAGGCTTCTGGTTGTAAGGATCAACTCACAAGATGGCATTTTAGCCGAAACGTCGTGCATTAATTTTTAATAAAAGACTGGTAATAATAAAGAATCTACACCTTATTATTTAAATTAATTAAAAGTGCAATTAAAACTAGCATTTCTATATAATACGTTTGACGATATCGAATACCATTTTTTCGCAGACTGAGAGAAAATCCATGGATCCATAAAGGAAAGAAATCGTGAAAACTTACTTTTAAAGGCAAAGGAAACACTCGACTTTCTACGCCGTGAAAAAAACTTATGAAAATACATTGAGTTTCGATTGAAACATGTGTTTCAGATCAAATAATCTATCAACAGAAATAAAAAATTACAATCCATTAGTTTTATCCACTCTTCATCACTCTCGATTACTTTATAAAACTTTGTATATAAGATAACATTTTTTCTAAAACTGCTTTCTAGCGGTGTATCATGCATCTATATTACTATTCTTATGTTCAAAACATAAAAATGACTAAAAATTAGATTTTTTTTTCTTCTTTAAATGTTAAATTCATTAAACTTGTATATTTACCTGTTTTTTATCAATGTTAACAAGATTATATGGTTATGTTTTTTGAATATAGAAAATCATATGTTTGTTTGTTTATTTTATTTAAAGTCACTTTATGATACTATGGCTAATCGGACGATGCTACAGTGGGGAGTCCTCAATTTTGCCTATCCAGGTTTTATTAGGATAGGGATCTTAAACGAGTACCTGACATCGCACAGGCTCGGGACCACCTTTTAACGTCCCCTCCGAAGGACGGCGTAACTAAGGATTTTTTACTCCCATTAAAAAATCCTAGGACCACCTGCAGGTTTGAACCCGTGACCTTTAGCATGGGAGGCTGTTACGCTAGACACCCAGCAACAGGTGATCCCCAAAATCATATGTATTTTAGAGAAAAAAAATAAAATAAATAAAATATCGAAATTTACACGCTGACAGACTATTTTAATCAGAATGAGACATGGTATAAAAGCCCATTAAATTTTACTTCGTTATAGCGAGTTTGATCTTAATCGTTTTACCAGTTTTTTAGTAAATCGTAAAAAGGTACAAAATATACAGTACAAAGTGTCCCTTCTGGTTCGCTTATTTTGTTGAAAAAGTAGCTGTAACATCTCAGGCATATCCCCTTCATAAATATAAAATTTTAGTTATGAATGCATTATTCGGAACAATCTCTTCTTTTTATTTATATATTTATTTATCTATCATAACATATATAAACTATGATAATAAAACTGTTACGTTTACTGGTACTTCTTATGCCTCATCTTCAGATCTTTAAATATCATATTTATTTCCATATTATATCCTAATATAGGTCATTTAATAATGTAATATTATTCATATTTAGTCTATATAAAATTTTAGTTTTTTACAGCTTATCGTTTTCAATCTACAATTACCACAGACACGCGCACACACATAGACCAATGTGCGGGACTAACCAACACACATATATATATATATATATATATATATTTTTTTTTTTTTTTTTTTTTTTTTTTTTCTAAAACTGTAAAATAAGTATTTATTAATTTTATCTGATACATGAATGCTATTTTCAATCAATACTTACTACTGAACCTGTAAGCATTATTTGGACATTAAATGAATGGTAAAATAATTGAAAATAAATTTCATAATATATAATTGTATTGAATAATGGTGTACATATCAATATCTAACGTAAAAAACAAAACAAAGATGTAAAAAAAGAAGAAGAAGGGTAAGGTATTATAATTGTAATGAGACTTTTTTTTTCTATCCTCTCCAAGAAACTTGCACTCATATAAATTAAATTTATTTGGCTTTTATAATGATTACAAATGGCTGCCTATAGAAATAATTGAACTTTATTAAATTTAATAAAACGTAGACAATTGTTTTCTCGGACCAAGTACCGACGTACTAGTAAGGTACTTACTCGATATTATCATAATGTATTTGTATTGTAATGTTATGTTTAATATTTAAGTAAATATATCTAGTGAAGAATGTGACAAACAAATATGGGATAGTTAAATTAATGATGAATCAAATAATTAATATAGATTTTGTTATATTAGTGTTGGATGAAGGAGAAATGATCCTCAGAAAAGCATGTCATTCCTGAACCAATGCATCCTCTTGTCAATTCCTTCAGGTGAAGACTCCTTGAGCATTTGGTATGCCGTCTTCCCAGCTCCGTTGGCAATGAATGGATCGGCTCCATTGACGAGTAGTGTTCTTAGAGCTTCGTTGTTCTTATCTGAAACGGCCAGGTGTAACGGAGTGTTACCTTCGGTGTCCCTCGCGTTTATATCGGCTCCGCACCTGATCAGCATTAGTATCGTGCCGGGCACGTTGTTCTTGATGGTGGTCGCGTAATGGAGCATGGTGAACTGCTTGTGGTTCACATCTTTCACGCGCACATCAACTCCTTTCTGGCAACTATCAGCCACGCTCATGTAATAACCGTTCTGTACAAGCCTAAGCAACTCCTCTTCACTTTCCGACAACGGCCTTATGTCTCTGATCCATTTGATCCTTTCAGTTTTAAAGGTGGCTTGAAACCCACCGTTCTTGCCAGACGTTACCAAATCATGTGGTGTTTTCCCCTCGTTGTTCTTTATATCCGGATTGGCGCCTAATATGATGAGAAGATCGGCCGACCAAGGATAATCCTTGATGACAGCGATGTGGAGCGGAGTGTTTCCGTCGAAATCCTTGGCGTTGAGGTTGGCCGAGCACCTCGCCAGGCCGAGGAGGACCTCTTTGCCGTTGACGGAAGCTGCTAAATGCAGCGGAGTGTAGCCATTGTTGTTGATGTCTGCCACGTTCGGGTCCACGCCTTCAGCACACAAATCTGCAATCCTCGTTTCCATGGTTCTTTTGGCAGCATCGTGCATTCTCATCTCTTTTTCAGTGAGTTTTCTCACTTCAGGTCTCCTAAAACATATTGAAATTGAAATATTTATTAGTGAAATCTGTACCCATTAATAGCCATACCTAAACTAGAGTCATTACTCTTCACAAAGGTTGTATAGTCGATTATTTTTTCGCCCCTACCTAACTTTTTTAGGCTATAAAGGGGTTATCTCGGGTCAGGGATAAGAGCGGGGATTTAAGCCAGAGTTAAAAGTTAGCTGTCAGGCCTTACACACACCCCTGGGAAAATTCTTTGTAATCCCCTTCTAATTGATTTGGAAGGGATTCGAACTCAGAACCCTTGGCTTGATAATCTACCACCAATGTGTTATTCCTTAGTTATGAAATTAGATTGACTCATTATCGGTGGCAATCGTAAATAATTAATATTAATATTTCCCATAATTACTGCTATGTTTTTGACCGGCTGCTTTTTTTATGCAGCGGTACCTTAAAAACTTGCTTACTTGATATATTTAATCAATATATTGCTACGGTCAAGAAAATGACAGGTAAACCACGCCTAGAGGGGTCCAGATTTGGCTAGAGACTTCTGGACCTGGACGGTCCTCCAAGTACCTAGAACGGCCTATCCGCCTCTCGGCGTTTATCTGCCTGCCGTGTCTAGGCTCTTCTGTAATGGTACAAATACCGGTCCACTACGCCTGAGAGAGTCAGTCTTAATCCGGCTCAACAAGTATCAGTGAACAGTGACAGTGAACAATTCGTGACAGTGTAGTGAAACTGTGTGTCAATATTGTGTTAACCGGTCGGTGGGAAATTAGAAGACTGTAGTTTATATATAATTTATAGTTGTAAGTTTTAGAATAAGTCTAGCAGATTGTTTAAATTTACGTAAGTAGTTTGTTTGTTGGGAATACCTGATTTTATATGTAGACTGTTTAGTAGTTAAGCTAGTAATTCAATTATTATTGTAAGTATAGTGGTTAGTAATCCCTTTGTAATCGTGCATTCTGTATTTAATAAATATTTGTAATTTGTAAACTGAAGTAGTTCATTCCTCACATCCCGTAGCCCGTAACAATATAAACTATATTTAGTGAAACTATTGGATTTCCTTTCCAAAGGTTTCCTTTTTACCAATCGCAGTAGGTTGCATGCAGGGTAAGATTAAATTAGACAGATTTCAATAGATGACATTATTATATAAATTAACTTAAATATACACAATATATTTATCCAATAATAATGTTGAGAATACTGAAGGACATTACCGTTAAGATACCTTAAAAACACTAGTGGCTGCGAAGGTGGAATCAGACTTAGGCGCCCCTTCTCGGCTTCATCTTCCAGCTGTTCTGATCCCGACGGTCCTCTTGTCTTCTGGTAGGTGGAACTTCAACTCTTGTGGCTGGAATGAGACTCCCTTTTCGGATCTTCTCTCTCATCCTCGTCCCCTCGGGAGGAACTGATATGGGAAGTGCAGCCTTTGTCTACCCTAGTAGCTGGGTCTAGAAAGTACCAGCGTACCGCGGGGGGACAGCCCACAGACAGCCCAAGCCCACGGACAATCCAAGGGGTTTGGGAAATGCCTTTTGACTTTTGCCGACAAAGACTATTAATATTTATTTTAATTACTATAATAATTATCCAATCCTTACTCTCCTCAGTATCCTCAATATATTACATTAGAAAGAATGCCGCTCCCAAACTTTGCCTACCTCCCACAGTTTGAGGGGTTTTGCTCAAGATGCCTGGGCACTAACTCAAGGCCAGTATCAAACAGTTTACCTACAAGAAGTACTTGGACATTATGGATACAAAGCGATACGATATGCCCCACAATACCTATTCCTTCATTTGATATTTTCCGCATTCCCTCACCCCCTCTACTAGTACCCCCCAAATTCTATAGAGCCAGAGGACGCCGTTCCAAGATGTTGTGATGATAAAGTTATGTCTACATTATGTTATCAAGAATGTTCCTATTTTGAATATTAATAAAGTAACATCAGTGTTATTCATTAACTCTTGAATTAATTCGACATGTAATGTCTAAGAGGTTATATAAATCAAATGAAATAGATATCTTATTTTCTTTATTTGACATAATATAACAAATTGAAAATAATAATGCAACAGTCACAGACCATTCAGAACTTACACTACCTTTTGAAATATCTAACAAACTCAACCATATTTATACATCCCTAAAACCATTAATAAAAACTGTACTTCTACGACCCAAGAAGGGTCTTGGGCTCAGTACATTTAGAGATTCGTACTGTTTCTAGCCAAATGAGGTGATTAGACCGAAATAACACTTGGCCGCCAGGTTTTCCCCATTTTTGGGTACCTACTTTATAAAGACTGAGTCTGCCCCAGGAGGGCCTGGCCTCTATACCCTACAGTTGTCCCCTGGCTGAATTAACAGAATAAATAATTTTCTGTCACTGCTAGGATTCGAACCCAGGACTCGGAGAACAGTAGCCTAGTGCTCTATCTTCAAGACGAATATATTATATTCTCATAAATATAATGTTTACTTATGATATATTTGTTGAAGACTTAAAATATTCAAAACGGCTCTTTTACTTTCCTTTTCTGAATTTTTATCAAATTCTTGGTAAATAAATTGTAGATGGTGCATCTCAAGCCATCAGGGTTAAATCATACAATAAAAGACTCCTGATATATTTTGGATACTTTTTTAGAAATAAAATTAATCGAATTTAAAAAGGAAAACGCTACTAGAATGAAATGTTATTACTGTTGGGATCCGAAAAAACAAATATTTTTTAATTTATTTTGAGTGATCAGAATATTTAAAAACCACCGTAAAATCCTTTATGCACGATTACATTAAAGGGCTTTAAGACACATATTATTGTTCACCAAAATGTTCATAGGCAGTTTTTAAACTATACTGAAATAAATAAAGGTGACATTACCTCGTAACCTTTGGTGATTGTACTTTTGGTGGCTTTGTTGTTGTAGTAGTAGTAGGCATTGGAGTAGTCTTAGCTTTTCCATACCTAGAACAGTTGAGGAAAGTTTTTTATCAAGTTATATTAAAGGCAGGAAGCTAAAAAAAAAGCGCGCACACACACACACGCATATATATATAGGTTGATTACTTGCTTGGACGAATCAAGTGTTTTTCGCTTCCTATGATGAAACAATGGATCTTAGATCATGTTCTAATTAAAGAAAATTGTAAATAATAGCGATTACTTAGTTAGGATAGGTTATTTTAAAAATGAGTCAACAGTAGTGACTGCCGATGGAAGTGAAAACTTAAAACTTTAAAGTATTCGTTCAATTTTTCGCAAACTCAGTATTAAGTATTAGTGCAGCTTAGTTTATATATATATATTTCTTTCCTAATATGGTCAAGATATTTTTTTCGACTTCGTATAACTACAATTCAAATATTGACAATATGATTATCATGATTTTGTTTCTTATTTTTAAATTTTGCATCCAACGAAATTATTTAATAATATTTAAATTTTAATGTCAAGGAAATCAAGTATTTCATTATATTAACTTTTTAACAGTTTATCTACCAAGTCTTTACTCATTTAATTTGTAACTAATCTTAATTAAATTAAATACTGAAATACAGATTCAATTAAATATAATATAAACATCGATATTTTTGTGCTAACACCAGTTTCGATAACGTTTACACAAATTGATATCGATATCCTAACTCTAGTGGACAGGAATACGTCGATCGCTGCGCAGGCGCCATTCTTGTGCATCTTATGTAAGCTTGTTGGCGAAGAAACGGTCACGCCAAATGACAAGTTTATCCTCTGCCGAAAATCGCATAACGCGCTTAAAGAAGTTTTCACTTTAAGAAAGGAAAATATATGAGTGATAAGATTATGACAGCATTGCCAAGAAACATAGCATTTCTCTCTCCCCATGTTTTACTCAAGAAAAGAAAGCACTTGACAGAAGCCTTGGATAGAAGGCAATTCTGGACAAATAAGTCACCTAATGTTGAATAAACGGAAGAGCAGGAAAAGTTTGTCAGAAGAAGCAGCGCGAATCGGCGGACAGTACACAGCTCAAGTACGATCCTTCGATGCAGTCGATGCTTGGTGGTAAAGTGGAACAGGAGGGAGATTTGTCAGTGGGAAGGAATCTCACACTGTTATGCTTGGTGGTAAAGTGGAACAGGAGGGAGCTTTGTCAGTGGGAAGGAATCTCACACTGTTATGCTTGGTGGTAAAGTCGAACAGGAGGGAGATTTGTCAGTGGGAAGGAATCTCACACTGTTATGCTTGGTGGTAAAGTCGAACAGGAGGGAGCTTTGTCAGTGGGAAGGAATCTCACACTGTTATGCTTGGTGGTAAAGTCGAACAGGAGGGAGATTTGTCAGTGGGAAGGAATCTCACACTGTTATGGAATTCGTTCGTCTTTTGAAAGATTTTACCTCTACCATCAATAGAAAAAATAAAGATTGGTAACTAACTTACACAGGTACCTTAAATAGGTAAGGTTTTTTAACTACTTTATTGAGGCTGGGTGTCCCCCAGGATGATTTCTCTATCCCTAAGGTCGAACTATGGCTGAAATAACGGAATAAATTATTACCTCACAACAGACGAGCGGCTTCAATTTTGCTTAAATGTTAGTCGAGAAGAACTCACCTGTGACTTTCATATAACAATAAGAAAAGACAACTTGTTCTAAACATGTGCAGATTTAAGTTTGTGTTCAAACTTTCAGAAATAAGTTATTTTTTTATTTCATTTGATTTTTCTCATTAATGTCAATTCTCTCATACCATTCCTCTAGTGTTTTTCGAGACTTTAAACTGTTCTTCTCTATGAGAATCATATGGTCTCAACGGATTTCCGCTCATCCTTCATAGGAAAATATGAACTAGAAACACCAAACTCTACAAGGAGAAGCAGAATCATTTCAAGTTGTTCTTGAAGAGACCCTGGAAAGATAGAAGTTGCAATATTCCCTCAATGGACAGTATAATGGTGAAAAGGGTGATAGGACTATATACAAGGCTAAGTCGGATTAACTTCCGGAATATAGGGTTGGATGGCACCGATCTGCAGATTCAAAGAAATATAGTAAGATTTTTCTACTTTGGCAATGATCGTGTTTGGGACACTAAGTCTATAGTTCGAGCTGATTCAAAAAGTTAATAGGACTACTTAGACTGCAGTGTAAGAAAAGCAGGGGGAAAAAAGTAACAAATTTTCGAATACTTACTTGATCGTCTTGGCACCTGATGTTTGAAGGAGAGCTGCTATCATAAGGTTGTTGGCCTCTTTGGCAAGATCGAGAGGTGACCTGCCTTCCTGATCCGTGATGTTGGTTACCGCTCCGAACCTGAGGAGCTTCTTGACGACCTCGAAGTCCTGCTTGTCGACAGCGAGGTGGAGGGCAGTGTTGTTGTGGCCGTTGCGGGCGTTGAGGTCAGCGCCGGCGAAGGCGAGCTCCTGGACGGCGTCGGGACTGCCGCTGACAGCCGCCATATGGAGCGGCGTGAAGCCCTCGCCGTCGACGGCGCGTGGGTCGGCCCCGAACCTGAGGAGGACGCGGATGACGGGGACGTGCCCCCTGAGGGCGGCCCAGTGAAGGGCGCCCACCCCACCCCGGAGCTTGCCGCCTCCTTCCCCTGCTGGAGGATGCTCTCCACCTCCTCGGCGCGGCCCTCCATCGCGGCCAGCTGCAGTGGTGTCAGGTTGCTCCACAGGGTATTGTTCCCTCCTACTTCCTCACTCTGTTAAAAAAAAAAAAATGTCATTATTTGAAAACGGAAATAATTATATTAATGTTTGGTTCCTTTACTCTTAAGCGGAAGTCAACTTCATTTATCTTTTTGATTCCATGTCGGAACGGCAACAAAACGACCGATTTTTAAAAAGGTAGGTAGATAATAGGAGATGAAAATGGATATTTTACGATGGCGTAGTCCAGTGGTTCCGAAAAAAAAAAAAAAAGGAGTGCTGGACGGAATCTGGTTAAGGTGCAATCCCAACAGCAAGGTGCGCACCCGCACTGGGTTGCACAGCAGTAGCGGACAAGGGGCAGCTCTAAGGTACACACCCGTGCACCGGTCTGCATCATAGAACCTTTCTGTACAAATAAAATTTGTAAAAATTGCAATTAATAAAGACTTGTTTATTGGGAGCAGAGGCATGCACTACCCCTCTGCTCCCTCATCCCATGTGCCAGAAATGGGCAGGTAGGGAGGAAACAAAATTTACTATCAAAGGCCGAATCTTTACAAATATTTTACGCTAATCTCATTTAAAATTATTTCCCAATGACATCTCTCAGACCCTCTGGAAATTGTCTGCACACCCTTACGGTTCCGCGGACCACCTTTAGGGAACCACTGTTGTAGTCAGTAGAACATCTTGGGATGTAGTACTGATATTAGACTTTGATGCTACTGGAGTGGTACAGGACTTGACTATGGATGCCTAGTATATGGAGGACTCAGTGGCGAAAACGAGATGAGGCTAAAACATTAATGATTTAGTTTATAAGATTTATGCACGGCCTATCCAGACAGTCACACGTCTCTCACTGGTATTCTGGTCAAAAGTAGCTCAATCCTGAATCCCGAAGAAAAATACATACTCGACACCTTCCTGTTACAATCCTTGCTAGCCAGAAAACCTTCCTATATCTTTGATCTCTCGCTCCGCGCTCTTCAGTGCACATCCTAAATACAAGATCCCAATCCATCGATCTATGCCTTCCCTTTGATAGAACAGCATCCTATGAAAGGTCCTTCATCATCCGTGCTACCATACTTTGGAACTCTTTACCCATCTCCCTTCGTATAGTTCGATCCTCACTTTCAAATACCAAATATTTATCCACCTCCTCAAAAATCAATATTCCGCATATATTTAATAAATCCTGACTTTGATAATACATAAAGAAACTAATGCGATGTTGTTATCAGTTTTTATTTGTATCTTTTATCTATATTAACTTTAAATACTTTACTATCCGACTAAATAATTATGTATCAAATGAAGACGGATAAATTTGACTTCCTCTGTTCACTGTATATTATTCAAAATGTCCCAGAATAAAAATTATTTTTCATTCATTCATTCATACTAGATGAATATCAAGGATTGCATCCAAAGAAGGTAATGCTTTACATATGGTGAAATTTCAAGGGTTTTATTTTATTTGAGCTATTGCCATAAGTACCAACAATTGATTTAACTCTATACTGCTCACAATTAACGAAATTGGATCAATGGATTAAAAATATACACTCGGAACTGGCGGAATGGAAGGATGTTGTGTTCCACCAAGACAGTGCTAGGCGCCACACCTCATTGGTCAATCGCAATAAATTATTGCTTATCCTTGGATGGGACCTTTTGCCCCACCCTCCCTATTCACCACACCTAGCTCCAAGTTACTACAACTTTTTCTGGTCTCCGTAGAACTCCATAAATGGAATGAAATTCAAAAAGGATGAGGACACCTAATACCATTTGGATCAGTTTTTAAAAATAAACTCCAGACTTTCTATGGACACGGTATTATGCAGTTAGTGGAAAATATTATATGAAATAATAACCAATGTATTGTTAAATAAAATAAATTGTAAGCCAATAATACATTGAGAACCCTGAAAAATCTAAAGAAATTATTGCCTGAACTCTCCACGTTTGGAACCATTGCTCGGCGGTTGGATCCTATGAGTTGGATGTATGAGATATGTAATACTATAATACGTACACTTCCAAAATATTTTACAGAGGAACGGATCTTTTGTTCAATTAAGCTAATAGTTCCTCAAATGTCGTGTGCGAAAGTTTCCTGATAATCGGTCGCAAGATTATCAGAGATAGCCTTGTCCTTTAAACTATGAGAAATACTAATATTTAATGAAACAAAAGAAATTTTGAAAGGAAAATTAATCATAACAATCAAGCACTTTTTAAAGACGATTTTACATTTGTAAACAATTTATGTGTTGTAAACCGACCTTTAAATAAACAAAATAGAAAAAATGAAACTTGTTATCAATAGTTTATTATCCTTATATTATTATGTTACTAATCATTCATTATCTTTTGATAACTATTATAAAGATCCGGAATTGCGTGTGTCAAGTTTCGTAAGTTAGAGGAAAGAAATCTTGAAAACTGATTTTTAAAGGTCTTTACTTTACTTCCATAAAGTCTGAAAAATCTGATTCGGGAAACACACTAATTTCGACACCTTGAAAAAAGGTTAAAAAATACAGAGAAGTTAGTTGAGGGTGCAGTCAGATTAACACACGATTAAATAGAAACTAAATTTAACGGTGTCGACGTTTCGGCATACATTTTAGGCCTTCGTCGGAGCTAAAAAACCAAAGATAACAACTAGTAAAATACAATATATAAATTTCTTTTACTTATCATCTTTATATGTGTGTTAATCTGACTGCACACTCAACTAACTTCTCTATATACACACGGTCAACCATTCCCACTTCACGTTACAAAAATAGATTAATTTTTGATGTAAACATGTGTTTCAGATTAAATAATCTAAGAATATAAATTATTATTATTACCACAATCAGTTATTTTCATCCACTTTTCATCACTCATTACTTTATACAACTAAAACCTTTGTCTATCTATCTGGACCTATGGATTTGAACTTTGGGGAACAGCCAACTTTTCTAACATCAAACGCATTCAATCTGATGTCCTCCGAACAATAGTTAATGCTCAGTATTATGTCACCAACCATACGTTACCCAACGACCTTAATATTCCATTTATTCTACACCTTATTCCATCCCAATTCTGCAAATTTCATCAGAGCCTTATTCTAGCTCAATCCCTATCCCTATCCAGCTCCACATATCCATACCATCCCATTGAACAGGTTGAAAAGACAGTGGCCTTGAGACCTCTTGTAAATATCTATATATTTGAGTTCTAAAAATGGTTAGATTCTCCACTCAGTGTGCTTTATGTATGCCGTGTATATAGGCACAAGTGATTTATACATTTCTCGACTTTGTATACATTTTATTAATTTAATTTAATATTAATATTAATGTATATTTTATTATTATATTACATTTTTATTGCAGTGTAAATATTGTATTTCATCACTACCATCAATGTCCAATTAGGGACAGGTTGTAACATCATTCAATAAAAATTGTTGTTGATCGATAAAAAAAAATAAATAAAAATTCGAATATACACAATTAAAAGTATATTAGGGGAAGAAAATTTAAAATATCAAAATTTACTCCCTGACAGACTGTTTTCATCAGAATAAAACCTACATTATATTAAAGCCCATTAAATTTCACATAGCTAATCGTTGTACCCGTTTTTGAGCAAATCGTAAAAAGGTGAAAAATAGACAGTATAAAGTAGCTCTTCTGGTGGTGATTTTGTTGAAAAAGTTGCTGTAACATCAAAGACATGTACCCTTCGTAAATATTAAATTTTATTTTTTTACAGCTGTCGTTTTCGAACTAAACTTATTACAGACACGCACACACAAATAGAACAATTTTTGGAACTTGATTATTTGGACACTAAAATACACAAAAACGTGTATTTCTTTTGAAAATTTTCAGTCACAATACTTTCACTTTATTATATATTTCATATATAGGATAAATGATGGTAAATATTTACTTATATAGAAAAGAAAATTCTAAATTTTCATTATTATATACTTAAATAAATTCATTAACAGATCAATGAGAAATTTTCGCGTTTCCAGTCAGATTAGTCTCATCAGATATTATCGTAAAAATTATTATTGGGAAGTAAAAAACAAGAAAATAACAGTTGCGTCAGTTAAAATGTTATGGGAAAAACAAATTGATTACAATTATTAACCCTTGGTAATTTAGATATCAAGGATGCGTTATTTCCTGGCTATTAAAATTTAGATTTAAAGGAATTATTAAATAATAAAAAATATATATAACAATTAATATATAATAAAATTCATTATTGAAAATCATGAACTAAAAGCACATTGATTTAAATAGGGAATGGCGAAAGACAGATAAAATAGATTATAAGTGATATTAGTTGTAAATAACACATCCAAAAATCTTTTAATACCGTTTCGTTTATAACGCACAAGAATACGATAAAAATAAATAAAGTCGACATGAATATCAAATGTATGTTTTCTGTTTGAAACATTACTACTATACTATATAGGTACCGAGGCGCGAACTCCTAGTTATTTTACTGAAAATCACTGATAATTACTGGGCAACGCGTTTTCACAACAACGATTTAACCCACTCTAACAAAAACCAGGGCTTAAATGCCGATTTTTTTAAAATGTGCCTTCTATAGTACCTTTAATTTTGGAGAGTCGAAAAAAAATAATCATATCAGCTTTTTTTTTTCTAAACACAAGAATATTAATATCGATATATAATATACCGCTGTAAAGCTAAAAATTGTAGAAAAAAAATGTTATCTTATATGCATGGCTGTAAAACGTAAAGCAGAAAGAAGAAAAGGGCATAAATTTAAGTGATTATTGTAGATAATTGAGACCTTGAGTTCAAAAAGGTACCTATATCCATTCGGAAATTTTACAAGCGCAAAAATCTCTCATTAATTTATTATTAAATAAATTTATTTGATTCATTTCGCATTAAAATCAAGAATCGTTTTTTACTATATTAATAACAGTATATTAAAGTAATGTAACGAAATGTTTCAGTATGACTTGGAACGAAACTAAATGCGTAATTAATATCTTTAGAAAATAATTGCATTTTCAAAACGCGTTTTTAAATTACTTGAGAGTTCTTTACATAAAATCAAATAGAAGATTTAGAAAAAACTAAGTGAGGAGAATACAAATATGTCAAAACATAAACATACATATAAATCCTTATAAATAACTCACGTTTAAACCGCCAATGATTAACATAATCATTACTAGTAGAAATACCATGGTAGCCATTCCAGTACTGTCTTAGCCTGAAAGGAAACAGGAAAAAGATGATACAGTAATCTATAGACAAAGCTGACTGCCAACACGTCCCTGCTATCGCGTTGCCTCGAAACTGGGTGTCAAGGGTTATCGAGTCTAGGATTTTTCTCAACACTTTTCCTCTTGCATATTTAATAACAAATCGCGTCATACTTTAGTCCCTTACGAAAGGTTTAAGACAGAACAAAGTACGACTCATTACGTACGAGAAATTTTTCATTTCTCATTAATACAAAGTACATTCAACTGAAAAATGTAGTAAGGGAAAGTATTGCCATTTGTCTGCCTTTTTCAATAAAATTCATAAATGCATTTAATTTGGGATATGCCATAGAACTTTTTAAATCCGATTTGGGACATATTGTAATTATTTATGCTTATAACTACAATGTTTTCACTTGGAAGTTCAAAATTTTAAATGATTATTTTACATGATTTCAGATGCGACATCCTCAGAATCTATAATTTTATAAAATAATTATTTTATAATAGATAATAAATAAAAACAATGTAATTTTTAGCATAATAAAAGCCACTAAAAGTTATAACGATGATTATTTCCCTATTTTATAACAACTAGGCAATATCTACCTAAAGTTAAGCTAAAAAGAATTTTTTCGCTTTTAAGCAGCAAGACTTACAATTATGAAATTTGATATCAAAGCTATAAATCAAAACAAACTAAAAATTGGAAGTAGTATTTCATGTACTTCGGAAGTTACCCCAGTTTAGAAATCACTCCCATAAAGCCAAATTAATAATATACCGGACAATTGTAAGACCGGTTGTGACATTTGGCAGCGAAACGTGGGTCTCAACCCAAGAACGTGAAAAAATCATTAGGGTATGGGAGAGAAAGGCCCTTAAAATAATATATTGCCCAATTAACGAATCGGGACAAGGGAGATCCAGGAATAATCAAGAACTAATGGATAAGTATGGTGAACCAGACAGTCGCTTGGCCACTCAGAAAGAATGCCAGAGGATCGCCTACCAAAAAGACTCCTACTCCAATTTCCAGAAGGAAGGAGAATGCAAGGAATACCACATCTCAGAAGGCTTGAGGAGATGGAAGCGGACCTGCGCCGAGTTGGTGTGAGGAGATGGAGGAGAAATGTAGCTGGCAGAGACGATTGGAAGAGGATAATGTCAGAGGCCAAAGTCTTACAGGGGCTGTAGAGCCAAAGTATAGATAGATAGTGGATAGAAGGAGAGAGAGAGGACGACCACGTCTCAGATGGGCAGATGAAGTCGAAGCCGATGCATAGAGCTTCTAAACACCAGAACGTGGCAGACCCTAGCACAGGATAGCGATCAATGGAGGCGGCTTCTTGATCCGGCGAAGACCGCCATCGGGTTGTACGACCCGTGATGATGATGACACTCAGTTCTAAGAGTATGTTCGATGGGTAATTTTAGAAGACGGAAATCAAGACCAAGGACCACTTAAGGGCGTATGGAGCGCATTTCGCTTCACTTCAGAAGAGTAAAATATCCACATTCAGTTTCAGTCCAACACAAAGAATAAAATGAAATAGAGTCTAGGTGTACGAGTATGTTCGATGGGTAATTTTAGTTGACGACAGACTCCAATTTGGGAGCGAATTTTGCCAGACTTTAGAACAGCAAGACGCGCGGTTATGTGTTTAGAGGATAAAAAATAATTCTAATGAAAATAATTCTAATAATTTAATAATATGTTTAGACGATAAAAAAAAGTCCAGTGCTAATCCGATCTTTAGTGACATCGCGCCATCACCCAGGCCTGGGAGGTGGAAAGGCACCTCGGTCGACGTTAATTCAAGGGAAGAGGGTCCAGACTGATATCTGAACCCATCAGATTCTTAAAAGCGAAGGAGATAGCCGCTCCCCAGTGTGGAGCGAAAGCCTAGAATATAGTAACACATACAATGGACTTATAAAAATGTTCTACTTAAAATACAAGGTAGTGAACGTTCCCAGATACTTGTGACTGTTGCAGTATTCGGTTATAAAGTAAATAAAGGATAAAATAAAAACAGTTCATAATTGAACTAAGCATCTTGCTATACGGCAGTGGGGGATTTTGCCAGAATGAACCATATTTGCTAGATTCATGGCACGTCATGATGTGAAGCTTCAAATAATTTCTAAATCATATGTTCAAATTCGAATAAATAGTTTTTCTCAATAACCTCGGAACTGTTTGAAATGGTCATGTACACAAATTTGAAGTAGGAGCAGGGTAAAAAGAATAAGCGATGGCTGAGAATGAAAATAATCCTTGCCAAGTCGGCAGTGCAAGTGACCGCTGGTGCAAGCAACCCAAACCTCCAGATATTATTCCCAAACCTCACCGTAAATAATTATAATATATATTAATTACTAATACTCTACTATAATTATAGCATTATGTTTTGGACACGGTTTTTCCAAAGTTGATCAGGAGTTTATGTTCCATGGTTTAGAACGATTTTGTTTCTATCCTTAATTATTAAACTAGTAAACTTTTCAATGGGTCGGCTAAGTTGAACGTTGGTTAATGTATAATTCGAATGAACAGCGGTCTCTTATAGTGTAGTGGCTAGCATAACTGAATTCTATGTCCAAGGTATTAGGTTCAAACCTGGTAGATATCCCTAGTATTTTTTAAGGAAATAAATAATCCTTGGTTATGCCTTCCTTCCTTCCTTGGAGGGAACGTAAAATGGTGGTCCCAAGACTTTACGATGGTATTCGTTAAAGATCTCTATTCTGAGTAAACCTGAAAATTTATATATAAAATAGGATACAGCTTACACGATCGAAATTTCTAAAACAAGTAGTGCTATGATAAGGCTATATAAGGAAAAACAATTAAGAGTAAAAAACATTTCTAACTTCCCTTGTCATAGCGCGCCAAAGCTTTCTGTTGATGTAATTTTTCGTGATTTTTAAAAATAATTTTCTTGGCTACTTAGATAATGTGTTGTAAGGACCAAAAAATATATAAAATACTCTTATCATCATTCTAGTTTTTGTTCGGTTTTTAAATATGCAAAATTACAGGAGTTGATAGTTTTTAAAGAAACTTTATTTTACAGTTATTATAAAGGTTACATATATATATATATATATATATATATATATATATATATATATATATATATATATGTATAGGTTTTTAAAACATATTTATTAGTAAACTTTAATTTTAATGGTTCCTCGGCCTGAAATGTTATATTAAAGTGTCTATTTATTGTACGACATTGTTATTTTTAAGGGAAATAATCTCGTAATATAGTTTATTATTATTAATATTAAAAATTGGCAATATAGCTTGTAGGGGTGGGCATAATCGAATGATCGTCATAATCGGATGATGGGACTTCGATGATTTAAATAATCGAATGATTAGTATGCATTGTGAGAGACGATTTATGTGATAATCCTCCTCGATTATCGTTAAACAGTTCAGTTCGAATGATCATTCGCTTATCCAAACCGATTAATCCGATAATCGATTAATCCGAATGATTGTAATAATCGAATGATCCGATAATCGTCATTCGATTATGACCACCCCTAATAGCTTGTTATATTTTCTTTAACACTTTGTTTACTTGAAATTATTTTATACAAGTTAATTATGTACATAGCAATATAACATGATAAAAAACGCTTTATGGCTCAATGGTTTATTATTTCCACATAACTACATTAGGATATAACTGTTTATAGCTGCTAATCTTTTAAATTTTTCTGTATCTTCAATAATAACCGAGTTTTGGTGTAATTACGTGTGTAGGGGGGTTGATGTATTTTATGAATGAGGAGAGATGTTGATTGTTGATTTCTCCTACACATATATTATAATTTGTGCCTTGAATATACAGATAAATTTCTTTTTATCGCTTTTCTGAATCTAAAACTCTATCCACATTTTTCTTTATCTTAAAAAATAACGGAGTAACAAGCCTATATATAGGCAGGTTTTCAATTTGTTTTCTTTTCCCTTCTTTGTTTATCGAGCTTTACTTATTCTAAAACTCTAAACATGTTTTGACATGACAGTTTACATGAGTTAATTGAATTAAATTACTTTTAATCGGACGCCATTTTTAAAATAATCAGCTGATATCAAATATAGGAGTTGGGATCTTCATTACATGCTCCAGTATTTTTGTAGAGAATTTCAAGAAATTGTCCAGCAGTTTCGGAGATATGTCGCGGATGGCGGAAAAACTGATTTTTTTTAAAAATTAGTTTCTCGAGTTATACGTGTCTGTAATCGTAAGCTCGCTCATTTTCGAAGAAGAAGAGGGAATTTTTTTTTGTTTTTTTGGTCGATTACAAAGGTACATTATTGAGAATAATAAACAAAAAATTACAGTAAATAATAAACCATAGTGTAATAGTTTTCTGGCATAGTTTTTTAAATAATATTAAATGACGGCTAACCTGTTTGACAGCCGGAAGCCACGTGAAATTCAAACTGTTGGCACTGCTCGTTGGATTTCCGATCATCATAGCGAATACGGTCAGCTTGTTCGTTTTTCGGAAGGAGAAGGAAAGGCCGCCCTATGTACCGTACTCCTACCTCAATATCAGGCACAAGGTATAATCTATATGTGTATATATAAATCTATCTATATATATATATATATATATATATATATATATATATATATATATATATATATATATATATAAAACACCTTCCAAACCATTTTATTTTGGTACGGTTTTCACTATCATTTAGGACGTTCTTTTCTGAAGGTTTAAAAGTAAAAAAATCTGGCGCGCGCAACACACGACTTACCTCCGTTATTTATATCAATTAAGGAATTTTTAAGCAAATTTAGAAACAAAAATGAATTGTTAAAGAATTATTACTTTCACTTACTACATATACTAAGGGAAAGTATTGCGATCGTGAAAATTTTCGAGTTCAAATGACCAAGTCCCGCAAAAAGGTCTGTGTGTGTGTGTCCGTGTGTGGTAACTCCCGGGCGGAAACGAAAAGTCCTATGAAGCTAAATTTCATATTTAAGACAACTATACGCCTGAGATATTACAAAAACTTTTTCATCAAAATCGGCTAACCAGAAGAGCCACTTTATACCATGCGTATTGTACCTTTTTATGATTTTCTCAAAAACGGTTCCGACGATTTTGATTAAACTCGCTATGTCGATGTATAGTTAAATGGGCTTTAATATCATGTAGGTTTTATTCTGATTAAAATGGTCTGACAGGGCTTAATTGCCGATATTTTAATATACCGATATCGATACCCAACTAAAGGAAAAAACTGAAATAATATTTTTTTAATGTAATTTTTTGTTTTTGAACATGAGAACGGTAATATACTTGTGCAATATACCGTTGGAAATCTAAGGATTTTAGAAAAAAATATTATCTTACACACAAGCTTGTAAAAGTTAATAAAGACTGATGGAAAGCCAATAAAACTAACTGATTATTTTAGATGATAATAAAGATTTTTTAATAAAGCTCATGTTTCTATAGAAATTAATTCTTTAATAGTTTCACTAATTTTTATTTCTAACTTTATTTGAAAATTCTTTTATCGATTTTAAAAACGGAGGTAAGTGAAAGTCGTGTGTTGCCCGCACCAGATTTTTTACATTGGATTTTAGCAGAAACATGTGTTTTATTAAATTATCTTTTAAATTGTTATCTACGATAATCAGTTTGTTTTATCGGTTTTTCACCTTTCTCCGTTAAATTTTACAATATTGTGTATAAGATAATATTTTTCCGTTCTTTAACAATTTATTTTCCTTCCTATATGCCTTTAAAAATTCTTAAATGGATATAAATCGTAAATGAAAGTCGTGTGTTACGCGCACTCGATTTTTTAATTAAATAATACGTTATACAACGACTATTTGTATAATATATATGTAAAATCTAATGTTGAATTATATTGAATTATTTATTAACACCAAAGAAAAGAAGGCGTACAGTTCCCTTTGATGTTAATAGATAAGATGCAGTGATCAATCTATGGTGCACTTTGAATAACTGCTGTGTACAAAAAACAATACAAATGTAGGGTCTAATTATATTTTACTATAATTATCTTAACGTAAAAAACTTTGTTAAAATTGGTATTTTTGTTTAAAAAAAACATTTTTTGCGTTTTTGCAGAAATTTCCTTGGGGCGATGGCGACCACTGCTTCTTCCACAATCCAAAAATGAACCACACCAGTCAGGGATACGAAGATGCAGAAGAATAGAAGCCCAACCAAATTTCATTAAATTCTAAATCAACTATGTTTTATTTATAATGATGGAGTTTTGTTGACCGTTGAGAAATTAGATGAGGAAGATGGTTGGGGGTGCGGTCATAAATTAGAAACAAACATTTAAAATAAGTGTTATTTTAATTATAACAATTTTGAAGTGATATATGACGGTAATATATCACTTCATAATATATCACTTCAAAATTGTTAATATTTAAAATTTTGATTGTTCACATATTTTTCCTTTGTCATTTTTTTCATTTGCTTAGTCTCTCTTTATATATTCTCATTACAATATTATCATCTCAATTATGTTTACTTCCATACTTTATAACTATCATCTTAATTTTGTTTATTTCCATACTTTATAACTGTCACCTTATATCCATACTTTATATTGTCATCTTATTATCATTTTACATTTAATTTTATTTATGTTCCCATAATTTATTACTGTCATATTATTATTATATACCTAACGCATTATTAAGTCTATAATTACATTGGTTGTTATCTTGTTTCTTTTAGCCCTGATGAAGGCCCACATTGTAGGCTGAAACGTCGGCACATAATTAAAAAACACTTATTTTAAATGTGTGTTTCTAATTTATGACCGCACCCCCAACCATCTTCCTCATCATGTTTTATTTATGATTACTTCTAGATTACACTGTTGAGCTAATTATTTCTGTTCGAAGCTTTGCAGTTATTATACATTATGGGGAATAGTTGAAAAAAAAAAAAAACTTTAAAAATGAGGGCGTATAACCTTTAGGGGGTGACTGAATTAAAACTGCTTACATATTGTGACATATGACGATTAAGTTAAAAGTTAATGTCATGTTAGAATTAAAAAAAAATGAAATATATAATATTACAACAATAATATATTCAATCATTTACATCGAGCGTTATATATAATAAATACACTAATTCAATCATTATTATTATACTTCAAATATGAACTGGTAGGTTTATGATAACTGGAATGAGAAACATAAAGTGTACTTTGCAAATTTTCTAAATTTCTTGAGAAAACCGCATTAATTGTCATGCTACACCTCGTTGATTGAACTTGAGAATTATTCATTGTTAAATTCAGTTTATTTTGAAAAGAAAAAATCTGGTTTGGGCAACACACAACTTTCACTTACCTGGACTGATAAAATCAATTTAAAATACTTCAATCTGAAAAAAATCGTTCATAAGTTTATTCCCCATTTTTCATTTTATATTACTTTTTACAACTCTGTGTATCAGATAATATTTTTTCTAAAATCTTTCTCTTTCCATCGGTATATTAAACGTCTGTATTACTGTTCTTAATATCAAAAAACGCAAAATTACCTTAAACATAGTTTTTCTCTTTTATGCTTTATTTGGTCATCAAATTCGTCCAACTTGTATATGTAGCCGTCCTTCATCAATTTCATTAAGATGATATAGTTCATCTTTTGGAATGTACAAAATTAAAGGTAGTTTAGAGGAAGAAAATTTAAAATATTGGCATTTAAGCCCTGTCAGACTATTTCAATCAGAATGAAACATTCAGGATATTAAACCCCATCAAATTTTACATCAATATAGCGAGTTTAATCAAAATCGTTGAAGCCATTTTTGAAAAAACCATAAGATGCAAAATGCATGGTATAAATTGGCTCTTCTGGTTAGCCGATTTTAATGAAAAAGTTGCTGTAACATCTCAGGCGTATAGTTGTCTTAAATATGAAATTTCAGCTTCATAGGACTTTTCGTTTGAGCGCTAGATTTACCACACACAGACCTTTTTTCGGGACTTGGTTATTTGAACTCAGGGGACTCTATTACGTGTATTTCCGTTGAAAACTGGAATTCGAAAATTTTCACGATCGCAATACTTTCCCTTAATATATATTACATATATAGGTAAGTGAAAGTAAAAACGATCAATGGTTTTTCTGGACGGAAATTAACATCGAAATCTCAAGCAAGAATCATTGGTAATTCATGATAATTGCTATTTTTTTCACTTACCTCCGTTTTTTAAATCGATAAAAGAATTTTCAAATAAAGTTAGAGATAAAAATTAGTGAAACTATTAAAGAATTAATTAAATTGAATTTCTATAGAAACATGTGCTTCATTAAAAAATCTGTATTATCATTTAAAATAATCAGTTAGTTTTATCGGCTTTTCAACCCTCTTTATTAACTTTTACAAGCTTGTGTATAAGATATATCTTTTTCTAAAATTTTTAGCCTTCCAACGGTATATTGCACAAGTATATTACCGTTCTCATGTTCAAAAACAAAAAATTACATTAAAAAAATATTATTTCAGTTTTTTCCTTTAGTTGGGTATCGATATCGGTATATTAAAATATCGGCAATTAAGCCCTGTCAGACCATTTTAATCAGAATAAAACCTACATGATATTAAAGCCCATTTAACAATACATCGACATAGCGAGTTTAATCAATATCGTCGGAACCGTTTTTGAGAAAATCATAAAAAGGTGCAAAAAGCATGGTAGAAAGTGGCTTTTCTGTTAAGCCGATTTTGATGAAAAAGTTTTTATAACATCTCGGGCGTATAGTTATCTTAAATATGAAATTTTAGTTTTCTACGACTTATCGCTAGATTTACCACACACAGACCTTTTTTCGGGACTTGGTAATTTGGACTCAAGAGATAAAAAACGTGTATTTCCGTCGAAAACTGGAATTCGAAAATTTTCACGATCGCAATCTATTTAAAAATCTTGAACATTCAATAGTATAGTAGAGTTATTGCTGATGGAAAAAATTTATAATATTTTATACAGCTTTTTCAAGAGGAATGTAAAGAACATTGATAATCAAAGGTTGGTCGTTAAAGTTTACACACCGACCATAAACAAATGTTTAAGCGTGACTTGGTCATTTGGATTCAGGTGACTCTAAAATATTTCTGTTGAAAGTCGTGTTTTGCACGCACCAGATGTTTAATTTTACTATTATTGTAAAGATTTTGAAAATAAAATAATGTATACTAACAAATAAGAATATAAAAAATTGGCGATATTGTTTTTTTTTTTTCATGAACGCTCCCCCGACAATACATAAAGAACAAATGGTTCCGTAGCAGTTACGTAAGGAACGATTGTGCAAACTGTTTAACTATTTAAGGAACATATTTTTTTTGGGTGAGGAACGAAAGGAGGACCGCAGGTTCCAGCCACTGGTCGAGAAGATTGTCCCAGTCGAGGTCACACTTGTGTATTGGTATATGTATATATATACTGGTTGCGGCAACAGCAAAACTGTCAGTTAGCAACATCATGTCAATACTAAAGGTAACCAATCTATATTTCATATAATTTTATATTTATTGAGTAATATTACATATTATATTTGTTACTTATCCGTGTAGAGAACGTTGAAGAGGTATGAGATTGAAGGGGGCGTATTACAAAATTGTTTCAGTCCTGCTTGTTCTGATGATAATAGTAGGGTGCGGGGGAAGATGAAATTCTTTTTAAGAAAAGATTATACTAATCTATACTAATATTATAAAGCTGAAGAGTTTGTTTGTTTGAACGCGCTAATCTCAGAAACTACTGGTTCTAATTGAAAAATTATTTTTGTCTTGGATAGTCCATTTATCGAGGAAGGTTATAGGCTATATAACATCACGCTGCGACCAATAGGACCGAAGAATCAGTCAAAAATCTGGGAAAAACGGGGAAAATTTGGGAGAAAAAAAAAACACCTCTCTTCCCAATGATTCCAAATGATTTACCTTTTATTTTTAAATAATTCAATTTCCCTTTAATTTATATTTTTTCATTTAAACACGTTAGGGTAGAGATCTTTAACGAGTTCATGGAATCGCAAAGGCTTGGGACCACCATTTTACGTCCCCTTCGAAGGAGGGCATAACTAAGGTTGTTTTTTACTCCCATTAAAAAATCTTAAGGGCACCTGGCTGGTCACTACATACAGGTGACCGACCCTTTTAAGCATATTGCGTTTCATATCTGTTTCGAGTGTAGGTTCCTATGAAAATATATTAAATTGTTATTTATTTTTTAAAAATGGTTTGTGACGATTATTTTTACATAATAAGTAATTATGGGTATAACCACTTCTACTGGTTTGCTATTGTAAATTTGACAGGAAGAAGTCAAGATCGGGCTTTAAATGATAACAAAGAGTAGCTGATAGTTGATATTTATTATAGCCAATCTCACCATAAACGCACAAAATTAATACGAAATGCAATATTCGCGAGCAAAGCTGCGTGACACAGCTAGTAATTAATATTACTTTTAAAATAATCTTATCCTGTCATTAAATATTTTTAAAAAAATATATAATCAAATGGTAAAGTTATTTTAAACTAAACATTCGTTATAGATACATTATAAGCATGTTTGTTGATTCTTATAACAAACAAAAAAAGTTTAAAAAATGTGGATTTAGTACTTCTCCCAGACTTGGAAAACAATAGATCACGGATATGATTATCTATAATTTAGTATTAATCTCAGTCAGGGAGAAATTAAGTTAGTGGACGGAAGGGCAGATTGATGAAATATAGAAGGTAAAGAAATAACATACTGACAAAATTTGTTTTTAATCATCTACGTACATTTGAACATTAGTAAGTAACTTTTTTCATTGAAACCAACATGGCTCCTAAGCGGTGGGTACAACAACTGGAGGCCACTCACAAAAATGAGCTTAGGGAATAATGACCCTACTCTGAACATATTGAGAATAGCGATGTGGAATCCTATAGATCCACATCAAGTGGGCAATGCCTGTCACGCCATTCGAGAAAAAAAAATCTGGTGCGCGCAACACACGACTTTCACTTACCTCCGTTATTTATATTAATTAAAGAATTTTTAAACAAATTTAGAAATGAAAATAAATTGTTAAAGAATTATTTACATTGGATTTTAGCAGAAACATGTGTTTTACTAAATAATCTTTTATATTATTATCTACGAGAATCAGTTTCTGTTATCTGTTTTTCATCAATCTCCGTTAACATTTACAATAATATGTATAAGATAATATTTTTTCTAAAATCATTAGCTATCCAACGGTATATTACACATCTATACTACTGTTTTTGTGCTCAAAAACACAAAAATTGCATAAAAAAATATTTTTGCACTTTTCTCCTTTAGTTGTTCATCAAATTCGCTCAACTTTCATATTTACCAGTTATTTATCAATGCTGACAAAATTAAAGGTACTTTAGTTGAAGAATATTTAAAATATCGGCACTTAAGCTCTGTCAGACTATTTCAATCAGAACGAAACCTACATGATATAAAAGCCCGTTCAATTTTACATCGATATAGCGTGTTTAATCATAATTGTTATAGCCGTTTTTGAGGAAATCGTAAAAAGGTGCAAAATGCATAGTCTAAAGTGACTTTTCTGGTTAGCCGGTTTTGATGAAAAACTTTTTGTAACATCTCAAGCGTATAGTTGTCTTTATTATGAAATTTCAGTTTCATAGGACTTTTCGTTTACGTGCGGGAGTTACCACATACGGACACACATACACTCAGACCTTTTTGCGGGACTTGGTCATTTTCACCACACCCTAAAACGTGTATTTCCGTTGAAATTGGAATTAGAAAATTTTAACGATCGCAATACTTTCCCTTACTATATATTTCACATACTCGTATAAGTAAATGAAAGTAAAAATGACTCCTCACTATGAACGCTTTCATTGACATGAATATGTTTGTTTCTGTATCTAGAATTCCAAGCTACAAGTCGCGGACACCCGTAGTATTGGACGGATCCTTGTTAGGCTACTTATCTTGGAAGACGTATGTAATAACTATACGTTGCAGGCACTGCTGCTGTTTGGGTTCGTGGCTGTGTCCTGCTGCCAAGAACTCAACGGGCACATCAACCCACTGTGGCTGTCGACGACGCGAAGAGACGAGCCAACGTCCCTGCGCCAGAGCGGCCACGTTAATTCGCTGTGGCTGTCCACCCGCGGTGGGGACAGGAGCCCACTACTGCAGCTCTATTTCTTGGACTCTACCGGCAACTTCAGGCCTCTAACGCTGCAAAATCCTTCTCTACCTCTATACAGGTCAGTGAGCTAATTATATATTTTATATAGATAGGAAGATACAAAAAAAAAAACTTCAACTCATGGGACTTAATCCTAAAAGAATAACTAGGGATCACTTGTAGCTAGGTGGCTAGCATAACAGCCTCCTATGCCAAAGGTCACGGGTTCAAACCCGCAAGTGGTCCTAGAATTTTTTAATGTGAGAAAAACATCCTTAGTTATGCCGTCCTTGAGGGGACGTTAAAAGGTGGTCCCGAGCCTGTGCGATGTCAGGTACTCGTTAAAGATCCCTATCCTAATAAAACCTGGATAGGCAAAACTTAAGTCTTCCACTGTAGCATAAAGTTTAGATTAGCCGATTAGCCATAGTAGCATAAAATGACATTAAGTAAATAAACAAACAAAAATATAAGAATAACATCATATTTCAAAATGAAGTAAGATTTGTGCCTGGCTTATACAAAAAAAAAGACAATTTAACATACAAAATATAGAACAATAATATGAAACCGAAGTAGAAAAAGCAAAAAGGATTCCAGAAGATAATAGAGCATATTTATAAGAGCATATTTTTAACTAAGAAACTTGCAATATTATACCATAAAAACTCATATTTATACCATACCTTAAACACTCTGATTAGACCAGAGGTTATCTATAGAAGTGAAACATGGATTATAAATAAGGCAACATCTGAAAGGAAAGTGTTGCGAAGATCTATGGTGGGGTGTATGATGGAGATGGCGCATAAATAAAGAAATATATGAGATATTCAACGAGCTGTGCTGCTTATGGCACCATAAGAATGGATAGGTTGAAATGTTAAGGCATGTAAACCGGAGGAGCAAGGAAAGTTAGGAGAAGAAGACCTATCAAGGAACTAATTTAGTTACAAGCAAAAATGGGCGGTCAAGAGCATGATGGAAAAACTAAGTCCTGGAGAAATGTGGCATGTGGGAATCCATATAGTGGAGGACAGAGAACTGGGATTGTGGCAGGGTGTTATAGGTTAAGGCAAGGATCAGGTCTTGAAGAATTAATTGAAGAAGCCAGAGGAAGAATAAATTCTTCTGGTGACACACCAGCCTACCTTCTCCCCTTGGTGCATGGGGTTTCCAAGACCCCAGCAAGTGTGAAAGCTGATAAGGGTGTTAATAATGAGGCAACATATCCTTATAAAACGTTCATGACACCATTTTTATTATATTCAAATATCCTTGGAAGTCTCGTAATACTTTTACCTATATAGGCTGGACTGCCGCCTTCTTTTTCTACAAAACTTCCTCCTGAACTGAATAAATTAAAAACGAGCATAAACAGTCAACTTGATTACTAAGGGTAAAAAAATACGTGAGTGATAAATTTGAACCACCAACTGGTGACTAGGGTTGCGAGATCAGCAGTCTAGTTCCTTACCATTGAGCCGCCCCACTACTCACACACACTCTCTCTCTTATTTTTCTGTTATTTATTTAAATATAAAAACTGTAAAAAAGTATTAGAATAGTATTGGGTTGTGTCACATGAAATGTCCATTTTCAAGGTAAAGGATTTTTATTAAAAATACGATATGAAAACAAGATAATTTTATTCAAAGTATTTACCTTCTTTTTCTACACATTTTTTCCAACGTGACACCAACTTTTTTATCCCCTAACTGAAAAACTCTGAGTTTTGAAGTAAAACAAAATCTGAAAACGCACTTTTCACTTGATCATCATTTTCAAAAAATTTTCTCTTGACGAAGTTGTCTAATTTCCTGAACAGGTGGTAATCTGTTGGAGACAAGTCGGGAGAATATGATGGGTGTGGAAGAACTTGGTAGCCCAGTTCTTTCAATTTTTCCACAGTATATTTTGAAACATGGGGTCTAGCAGCCGCTCAGTGAGATTGTGAGGTACCCATGTATCGAGCTTTTTTACTTCCCCAATAAACTTTAAATGTCTGGAAACGGTAGATGCACTTGCATTTAGTTGTGCTGAGAGTCCTTTAACTGTTTGGTAGGGGTTTCCTTCTACTGTATGTTTGAGGACACCATTGTCCATTACGGACAGAGGTCTTCCTCAGGGCAAGTTTTCCAAGTTGGTATCCCCAGCTGAAAACTTAGCAAACCAACGGCGAATGGTCCGTTCATTAACACTCCCATCCCCAAACGCCTTGCAAATATTTCTAGCGGCCTCAGCTGCTGAATGGCCGAGTTTAAACTCGTACAATAATATTACTCGAAAATCGTGTGTTTCGATGTTCATATTTGGAGGTATACTAAAAAGTGGGTAATTGATTGGGAAGCTAATGTTTATAATACAATGGTAGAAGATTAGTAACTGTTTACTTTAAATATGTAAACATTCGGAAGAAACCAACAGAGACCTGCAAAATCCTTTATGTATTTCAGAAACTATAAAAACGGACATTGCATGTGAAACAACCCAATAATATAATTCAATTGTAAATGGCACATGTACTCATATATACAAAAAGTTTATAACCTTGTCTGTAAGAAAGGGTCTCCGGCCTTAAGAGAGTAATAATCAATACTATATACATATAAATTTGTTGACAAGCATATTAAAACTTAGTTTTTAACCTTCTAAAATTTAAAAGAAAGTTATCAACATATTTTTTTGTTTTAGAAATACCATCTTAAAAACTGGTGAAATAATTCTGAAATAAAGTAAATAAGAATTAACAAGTATTTATATAATATGAAACTCATACAAAATTTTAGTAATTTAGTTTTATCAGATAATTACTAAAAAATAATATACTTTTTTTATTCTGCAGAGGGTCTGAAAGAAACTATGAGACTGGAAGAGCTGGCCGCTACAACCAAATGCCTTATGCAAACACAAATTATTGACCTTTTAACACTGTAAATACACTATTATAAAAATAAAAATAAAATAATTATTATAATGACTATGTTTTCTCTTAGTATGCATGCAGAAACTGCTTATATGTGTTAGGCAACAACAGATTCCATGATTCCTGGCACTTCTCAACATTTAGGTTCATCGTATAATTTATAAAAATTTAAAGTCAATTAAGGGAGATGGTAGGTACTGATTTCAGGGGAAGAACTAGTCTACCAAGTAGTCCTACCCCTTATAGCTAGCTTTGGGTTTTTATCATGCAAATTGAAAGGCAAATTTTTTTATCCCTTCAACATCAGTGTACATGCACCAACAAAGGTTTGTGGAGAGCAAGAAAAAGACAATTTCTATAGGATGCTATCTCGAGAAAATGACTTGTTACTGAAGCATTATGATTGAATAATCATGGGAGATATATATGTGAAGAGTGGGAAAGAAGTTCTGCAACACACTATAGGCATGCTCAGCAAACTAATGATAATGGTAGATGGTATAATGACTAATGATATGATAATCTCTCAAATGATAATGGAATGAGATGCCAGGAGTTTGCTGAAGATAAGAGTACGAGTATCAGAAGTACACAGTTCCCCCCCAAAAAAATATACAAGAAAACATGGTGATCCCGAAACAAAAAAATTAAATAAATAAAAACATAAATCAAACTGACCAAGTTCTTATTGATACTAAACACTGTACTGACATGTATGATGTCAGAAGTTTTAGGGAGCAGAGCAGACCAATTTTTGGTTATTTAGTATCTCTCTATATGCAAAGAATAAAATGCAATGCCAAAAGAAAATATATAGCATAAAGAAACCGGAGCAAAATTCTGAAAGTTCCTATGAAAATTTCACTTACTAATACGAAAGACTAGGGCTACAAATCAATGAACAAGGCAGTTTCCATGTTCACTTCAAGGAAATTGTATGTAGCCGATAAGTTTGACAAAACAGGAAATCACAAACTGAGAGCAGTGAAATGGTGAAAAGGTTTAAGTATTAGTTATGCTGTCCTTTGAAGGGGACATTAAAAGTTGGTCCCGAGCCAGTACAATGTCAGGTACTTGTTAAAGATCCCTATCCTAATTAAACTTGGATAAGCAAAATTTAGGACTCCCACTGTAGCATCGTCCGATTAGCAACAATAGCATAAAGTGACGTTAAATAAATAAACAAACAGGTTTAAGTATTTGGGGTTCCATTAGCAAAAAATAATGAAATAGCAGATAAATTACAAGCATGAGCACTGGGAATATATGCTGCTTCACACTGCAAAGGATTTTAAATCATAGACACTGTCTCACAGAATTAGGATGATGCTGTACGAAAAAGAGTGAGACCGGTTGTTACGTATGATTCAGAAACCTGGGAGATTTCGAAGACATCAGAATAGATTCTACTTGCTTTGGGTAGAAGAGTTCTCTACAGGATTCATGGCCTGGGATGAAAAGATAGTGGAAAATAGGTACAAATGTAGTAATGCTGGGGTATGTAGCACGTATAACCCACTGAATATATCTCAAAATTCCTTCTTGAGAAACTACCTAAAAGCAGCACTACACGGTGAGAATTCAGGTAGGTGTAAGGGAGTGAAATTCGTGAGGTTTGGTGAAAGTAAATATCATACACTCTCACATACTTTCAACACATTATAATAAATATTCAATTACTGAATTCTCTATATTACTTCATAATTTATATTTATTTGCCTTATATTGAGGATGTATAGTCGACTGTAGAAATTATTATAGGTGGAATAATCAGGAGTCAGTCTTTTTTTCTAAATTATTTTAAATTTTGCCGACTTTGTGAGCCATCATCAGGGTATTACTGAGCCATATCCAAGCATAAAACTCATAGTTCTTTGGAGGGGACATTAAAAGGTGGTCCTGAGCCTGTGCGATGTCAGGTACTCGTTAAAGATCTCTATCCTAATTAAACCTGGATAGACAAAATTTAGGACTCCCACTGTAGCATCATCCGATTAACCACAGTAGCATAAAGGGACATTAAATAAATAAACGAACAGCTTTAAGTATTTGGGGCTCCAGCTCAAAGTTTTATGCTCTGTAATGCCCTGATTATGGCTCACAAGCTTGAGCCGAAACGTTGGCAAAATTAAAAATATTTAAAAAAAACTGACTCCTGATTATTGCACCTATAATATTTACCTTATATTATAAACAATGTTTAATTTCTTAAAATCAAGTTTCTACATTAAAAGAACATGTTTCATGATGTGTACATTACACTTGTTTGTTTAGATAAACTTTATCATTCAGTTTTTTAATCTTTTTAAAAAAACATTTGATGATATAGGATTTTTCTAAAAGTAATAATTGATGTCATTATCCAAATTTATTTTTACAAAATAAGCCTTCCCCTTCTCCTGCTACTTTCGTGAACTCTCACAAGACCTGCTTTCACCTCACCTGCACATACCCTATTTCTCACCAAGTAGCACTGTCTTAATGGGAGACGTGATAAGAGAAAACCACTTCATAGGTGGCAGGACGAAGTGGAGGACATCCTAAAGAAAATGAATGTCAGATGATGGTGATAGGAGAGAATAGAGAAGAGTAGTAAAAGAGGTCCAGGTTCTTGCAGGACCGCAGAGCCTAATCATTTTGGTATAATCTACTTATTACAAGCTATTATACCATACTAGGATAATGACCCACATATATATACCAAAATAACTAAACTATAACTAACCTAAACTTTAAGTATGTGCTTGTATTTGAAGAAAAGCATTAATGAGTCCATACATATTTATTTTATATAAATAAAACATTTATTAGTAATGCACAGGTATTCACTTTGATATATAATATATATTTATATTTATATTTACAGTATACAGTCGAGTAGATGGATAACACACTTCTATCTTCTATAGATTACAATAGGTTTAACATTCTAATATATACATAATTCCCTTACATAAGTATCTTTTAGAGAATTCAGATGATAGATTTCACCAACTGCCAAGATATCACTTTAGACTAAAGATTTCATCAACCGCCTACTAGTTGAGAAAATCCATTTAAAACATTATCATTGTTTTGACTGCAAGTCGAATCAACAGTTAGTGATTAATAATCATAAACTGAATGAATTGAGCGAGCTTTTTGCATGATGGCACCCGCTGAGGGTAGAAGATATAGCGCCTAAAGGTTCTCATTATAACAGAAAACAGTAGCTTCTAATTGGACCTACTACGACCTGAGTGCAGTTTGACTCCTGCTACTACGTAACTAGCTCGACAGCTAAAACTATATTCACATACTGCACAACAGTATTCAATACAATCCATCTTGACTATACTAATTCAGGAAACACATTTGAGTTGTGATAAATTCTCTATTCACATTTGCTCTTATGACTAAGAATAGTATTCGGATACAGGACTCAGGGAACGGGAAACTTTTAACATGCTATCGATCACCAGCCATTTTGTCAGTTTGCCAGTTAAATTATAAAAAAACTAAAGAAAAAATAAATCTTAAATATTACTTATTAAAAATAAAATAAATCTCAAATTATATGAACACTCTTATCGACCGATAAGTTCAAACAATAAGCAGTAAATGATGCTTCAAAATAGACTAATAACAATATACCTACAATATCTTTATCTCAAGATATTTTATAAACTTGAGAACAATCAAATTACTTTTAAAAGAATAGGCAATGACGTATTTATATAGATATATATTTTTTTTAATACTTTAATTTTAATCTCGATTAAACTATAAATAAATATAGATGAAAAATTTACACGAGAATTGATATATTAATAATTATAAAGATAAAAAGAAATAAATTAATCAGATTATAATATGATTTAATTCAAACGTTTCCTAATTATAATTCAAAATATAAAAAAATATAGTAACTAATCCATCATTAGATCCATAATCAAATAAACAAAAAAAAATAAAATAAAATCAATGGTAACACAAAAAAGAAAAAAAAAAAAAAAAGTAGCAATTAAGTAGAATAAGATATATATATAATATATACACATATCAGCTTTAAATACACACATAGACAATTACATCACTGATTCTTGTTATGCACAAAGATACAATAATAATATAATAATAAATAATTCTAAATTCTTAAAATAAATGGATTTGTTAACTTTAAAACCATAAAAATATAGAGCTTTTACTGACAGTAAATCCATGTTGACATTTTTTTTATTTTCCGTATTTACTAGTTTTTTTTTTCCTCATTCAAGCATAACAAATTTTCAAGATATTTTAGAACAACTAATTCTATAAACTACATGAGTATAAATACAATATGATACAGTGTGTACATTTTGTGCTTTATACAAGTTACAATTTGATCTTTTACAACACTCATACTCGACAATCTTATTTTGAAAATATAGAAAGAAAAAACCTTCATACATCTCTCTCTCATCACTTTTATTTAGATCACATCCAATTAATCCTATTTTTCTAATTGAAATATCACACAATATGAAAGAAAAATAAATAAATAAATAAGACGCCTACCACATAAAGAAAGAGATTTTAAGCTTTTAAATCCCCCCCTTCCTCCTAAACTATTATTATATGCCATATTATTTGTTCCATCGTAAATGAGTTAATAACCAAATCGACAGTGGGCTCAACGAGGCATTAGGATGAATTAAAAATAATATAGAATAAAGTACAACAATATCAACAACTAACTCTTTCTCTGTCTAGAACGTACTTTGTTACAATTCAGTCTACACAACCATCAGTGATTTAAACGGAAAGTTGATATATATTAATCAGTAAACTTCAATAAAAACAAGATACTGCTCATACATATAGTAATTCGGGGTAAGAGCATTAAAAATTAAATGGTAATCAATAATAGATCATTATGTTATTTTTAAAACAGCATTTCGCACTGTTTTCTTTTCTCAATTATACACATGATTTTATACTATATAGATGCAAAAGGGAAAAAAATCTTTAAACTGTTTAGGCAATAATTAGGTTATAATAGAGGACATAATAATTTATTTTCTTTTATATGAAATAGAAATTGTAAGGCAATAAATTGAATGTCATGGTACCAAGTTGAGATCTCGTTTCAACTTGGAATAATCTTAAAGTAGTCAAATAATATTTACTACTCAACAAAAGGCTACTCATTATTAGCAAGATGCCAACGCACACCCTTCCCGAAATACAAAACTTTCCAAGGACTTAGATATAAGTAGAGCATATAAAAAAAATATCAGATGGCTAATTTAACACAAAAATAGCCACAAAATCAATGGGAAATGTGAACACGTCGATATCTAACACAAATTGAAGGTGTGTGAAAATTAATCTGAGTATTCAATCTTTAAGAAATACAAAGTTAAAGCTAAAATACTTCTTTTTTTTTTTTTTTTAATTATATTTGGACAACTGATACCTGGAAATATTATGTACAATTATATACATTCATTGAAAAACTTCAACATCAGCAGTCGCAAAAGCACTTATGACAGTAAAAAAAAGCTTATAGTCAAGAACATTTTCAAAAATAAAAATAAATATAATCTGAGAAGAACCAAACAAGAAATCATATAAATTCTTTCTTTCTTTTTTTCCTTCTGTTGATATATGTAGGAAAAAAATTTAAATTAAATTGATCTGCTTGATTAAAAATCATTTTCTTTGTTGTTTTTTTTAAATCATTAAATTTAACACAATGATTAAGAAAATAATGTAAAAGGTATGAAGACTAAGTGCCACTAAGAAATATAAGATCAACTCATATAAAAAACACTAAACTTCTTATTTAAAACAGATTAAGATTAAACAACTTTAAAAAACTACAGATATTTCTATTTCTAAAAGAGAGTCTTTAACATTGTCTAATTATTTCCTATACTTAATGAAACATAAAAAAAAAAAAAACTTTCAAAAGAAAAATTTCTATACCTTCAAATTTCAGATACAACCAATAATTACACTTTCCAAATGGAAAAAGATGAATGACTGAAGCAGCATTAATTCTGGTGACAATAAAATGACACGAAAAGAAACATGACACTGAGGTGCTATACACAATTAACGCAGGCTTACTATACGAACACCTTTGCAAGACCGTCAGCACCGGCAGAAGCGATGAATGGCCGAGTGGGATGAAACGCAACATCAAATATAGACTCGTCAAATTTCTTTCTGTGAGCTGTTATTTCTTGAACACAAGTTTTAGAATCCAAATTCCAAAGTCGAATACTACAATCATGACCTGAAATAAGAATAGTACAACTGTAATTTATAAATATAATTAGTAATTGACTAATAGATTGAAACAAACTTTATTCTGGGACGAAGTCTAAAAGTAATCAGCTTAAAGAGTAGATTTAAGATGTAAGTGAAATAGAAGAAATATGAAAAGGGTGTGTGTTTCATTTTTAGTCTGTTTGATTCGAGAAAGGACTGTTAGAATCGCTAATCCCTTTGAGGTACCAGGTGGGGGAAATGTAAATAAACAGGGCTCAGATTTCTGCTGGTTTGAGACAAGTCAAGTTTGTGCGAATTAAATAAAAATGGATTCCTTATTTCGTCCTGGACAGAGATAGTTCTTCAAAACATATCGTCAAGACAAGGATCTCGTGGCTTCCTGAGAAGGTAGAAGAAGGATTGGTTGAGACAGCACTTGGTATTGTACTACACATTAAAAAACGGATTTTTGTAAAATTATTTTGAGTTTTATTTGTTTTTGATTTTGTAAAGTCAGTTTTAGTTCTTTTATTTATTTATTTAGTTTTGTAACTGTAGAATAATTGTGGATTAATTTAATTTAATTTTAATAAAGAATTTGTATTATTTGTTAAAAGATTGGTTTCTTTATTTTATTTTTTGGATTGTTTTGTTTTGAAGTATTATTTTAATTTTCTTTTTTTAATACTCGAGTTTTTCGCTATTTGACTCAAGAATTAAAAGAGGTTTTAGTTATCAAATAGCGTCCTGCTTATCTTTTGTAAATTTATGGATTGAGTATATTATTATTCTTTTCTTTACTTTATTTCTCTTAGTTGAATGCTATTTTATTATCACCCCTGGTCCGTCTTCACTGAGCAAAGGCAATATTTTATGCGGCAGTTGATAGGATATTCTGCCTATGGGGTTTTGGAAAATCAGCAAAAATCTCTTAAGAATATTAACACATTTTCCATAATATGAGATTATACCTCAAAGGTAGTGTAAGTTCAGAAAGGCCTGAACTGTTGCATTATTTGTTTTTGCAATTGTTATATTTGTTTGTTGTACAATAAAGAAGATAAGAAAAAAAAATTAATAACAGAGCTATATCTAGAGATTGTAATCCAGCATTATTTTTAATCAGCCAGATCCTCTTGAATTCACATCAATCTGGATGGATCCGGATTGGCAAAATCAGGATGATTTATGCTTATCAGTCCAAGCTAAACTGTTAAGTCAGTTATTCAAATATAATTGTATTCATAATAGAAAGTATATAGAATAAAACTTTATATATAATCATCTTTATTATAAATGTTAGGATAAGACAAACAAAAAATTAATATTTAGGGCCATTTGCACCAACCCAGGTCAGAGTACAGTAAGGATAACCTCCGTTAAAGTCAACCATTGCCCATTGCACCATCTAGGGTAGAGATGCTGAATCGACGGTAAACTTTACTGGGCAAGGCTCACCATTTAACCTCCAGTAAAGAGGTAACCATCCAGGGAATTCTGAAATAGTATCACTTTTGTTTTATCTGCTACTATTTCAAAGAAATGGATTTGATCAACATTGAACACTTGACAGATGACAAAGAGTGTATTATTAATTAATTAATATGTAATAAATTATTTACTAAAGGTATTATAATTTTTGTTTTATTTTCGTAAAAATTTATTAATCATTTTCATTTTATAATTACAGTTTTATTATTTATTCCATTGAAATAGATCCTCTCTAAATACTTGACAATGTTTGGTTTTGTAAATATAAGATATTTAGGTTGTAATCATTATTAATAGTTCTTTAGTGATTCCTAGGCCTATAACTTTTTTAAGTCATTTAAAAATCCCACTATATTCCTGTTAAAAATAAGTTGTCTACATTCTGCATGTGGAGGATGATTTTCAGCAGGTTCCACATCAGTTTTTGAAAATTTTGAACACATATGATTGATTTTTCATTAACAAATGAAATTTATTACTAATGCATTTAAATATAGAATAGAGACAAATATCTCCTTATTTTGTACAAAATGTTCTACAGTACGTTTTATATAATTAGGGTTTTAATTTTTAATTAACAAGGGGGGATATGTTGTTAATTTCATTCTTAGGACTCAATATGAAATTACAAAAGTGACTTACAAACTTATTGCTGTGGAATGATTAAAAAAAAAAAAATCAAACAATCCAAACAAATTTATTCACATTCAAGAAACAAATAATAAATTAACTATATTCTTTTAATAACCACAATAAATAATAATAAAATAATAAATTAAATATATTCTTTTAATAACAAACTTTAAAAATAGAAGAATGTGTTTCTTAAAAAGAAGTTATAAAGTAGCTAAGCTGATTAGGTTAAGAATTTAAATAAGGAAGTAAAATGGTGGACCTACATTTCATCTCCCGTAGCAACAACGCTCCCTGCTGAAATCGGCGGTAAACTATCTGCCGTAGTTTTACCTGAGGTAAGCTTACCTTAGATAAACCGAGCCTGGTGCAACTGGCCCTTCGTAGTTTAGGTAACTATTAAAATTTTAATGGATATTAAAACAGTCGGCTATTGATGATTATTACTGGCTGAAAACTAAGCCAACAAGTGTAGAAGCTGAAAGGGCCTTTTTGGCAGCAGGCTATGTTTGTAGCTCCATTACAATTCAACATAGTTGTTTTCTACAATCCTTTTTCCAAAATCAAAACAGGCCTTTGTAATTTTAACTTACAGTAAAAGATAATATCTAATTAATAACATTTTCTAAACTAACCCAGTAGAATTAGACCAAAAAAGGGGGTTGGCTAGAAAAAGGTGGTGTAATTTTAATTTTTAGGCACGATTGTTTGTACTGCTCCCCTCATTAAAAACTCAAGTTTTCACCCTTGTGCATTTTCCGCCATCTTGGAAAAACCTTTAAGAAAAAGTGCTTTTTTCAGTTTTTTCCTTCTAAATCTGTTCCTCGACATTGTAGAGCAAACTTTGTCGTTAGCAATTTTAAAGAACAATAAATTGCCTACATGTTTGGTATGTAACATGTTGGAAAATTCGAAACACCTACTGAGATACGTGGTTGTCAATATTGGCCAAATTGTCAAAAAAACACAAAATGTCAGAAAAGTCGGCGGTTTAGCTTCAATAACTATTTAGATGTGCAGTCAGTTTATTAAAAAATACATAAGAAACAATCTTTTAGAGCATTAAATTTCTAACAAGTTAGATGTATAACATTTTTAAATACTTCTAATTATACGAACAAGAAATGTTGAAATAACTTTTTTACTGAAAGTGCTCTGTTAATAAAAAATAAAATAATCCGTTTTAATTAGATCTTCTAAACGTAATATTATCGTAAAACCTTTATTGTGTATATTCTAGGAAAAGAAAAGCGTTTTTGCAACTAATAAGAACAATTTCCCAATATATTACTTTTGTTTTAACTGATGAAAAAAAACAAAAACATTTTAATGATACACCAACAACTTTAAATAAAATATAAAGCATTTTTGTTAATTGTTTTTTTCTTTTTTTAGTCTCAAATGTATTTGATGTGTATAATGTATCATTTTGAGCAAAAGGCTGCGTATCGTCAAACTCGTCTTCTTCCGTGTTATATTTGATATTTGGTCTATTATCCAGGATTCGAATCCGCAATCCGCAGTAATGTCGATGTAGCTGGTTCTTTAATCATGGTCACTGATGTTAGACTACTAAATCGTTCTTCTAGCCCCAGTGTAAAGGGCCTTTCACATTTTCTATTCACATTTCTACTTGCAGATAAGTTAGATAACCATGAAATTCAACTGCATCGCATGTTGGAGGTAGACGTGCCAATGCACTTGCTGTAGCTTTAACAAATCAAAGATACCGCAACTCATCTATAGACATGTTCTTATCACCACCATAAACCGACACTTGAAATTTTTCTTCAATAGCACGGATAAATAAAATGTTTTTTACTAAATGTTTATATTTAAAAGGTCTGGTGGAGTAGAATATATCTGCTATACCATGTCTTCCAGGTTTGCAGAAATACAGATTGTTTGTCACTATAGCCGTCACCAAAACTAAAATATCAATGTATTCTCAATCACAAATACGAAATCATGTTCAGAGCATAGGAAATGACTGTTTTCACAATTAAAAGATCTCCATCTTCAGTTCCTTGCTTGGCAACCATAAGTGCTCTCTCCAATACCTTTACAATCAATGATATAAATCTGGATTTGTTCTTTTCATTCGATGAAAACTTTTCCTTTGGCATCTGTAGTAAAATTTCACCATTTAAAATAACTTAACAAGACTGTAGCCTGAAACGACGAGCTCTTTCAGAGCTTTCTGTACTTCTTATATTTTCTTCAGTGGGGTATACATGGAAGACTACCACAAAATTATTACCGAGATTTCACAGTACATATGTCACATAATTCTAAAAAACGTTCGCTCTGTTGATGGATTCCAATGTATTCTATGTAGAAGATAGCCTGAATCTGCAACATCAACTTCATCCTTTCCAAGTATTGCTTCATTTGGCAATGAGGTAAAAATAGAGTAAACAGAGATATTGATTTCGTCCCTTATCGAAATACTTCCTCTGAGAAAAGTGACAATAAAATTGCTAGTATTGATGTGACGACCAACAGTTTCCAAGGAAACCACTAAATCTTTAGATCAGAAATGAACGTTCTCAAAGTCGTTCGCAATTCCTATCGTATAATATGTTTTCCTGTAGATGCAAAGAGAAATGTGGTAAAAATGCAGCTGCAAAAAAGGTGGACTTGTTCTCTTGTCTGTCTTCATTGTGGATTCGAATCCTGGATAATAGACCAAATATTAAATATAACATAGAAGAAGACGAGTTTGACAATACGCAGCCTTTCGTTCAAAATCATACATTATACACATCAAATACATTTGGGACTAAAAAAAAGAATAAAAAATTAACAAAAATGCTTTAAATTATATTTAAAGTTGTTGGTGTATCATTAAAATGTTTTTTTTTTTTAAATGAGTTAAAACAAAAGTAATATATTGGGAAATCGTTCTAATTAGTTGCAAAAACGCTTTTCTTTTCCTAGAATATATAAATTGATGGTTTTACGATAATATTACGTTTAGAAGATCTAATTAAAACCGATTATTTTATTTTCTATTAACAGAGCACTTTCAGTAAACAAGTTATTTCAACATTTCTTGTTCGTATAATTAGAAGTAATTAAAAATGTTATGCACCTAACTTGTCAGAAACTGAATGCTCTAAAAGATTGTTTCTTATGTATTTTTTAATAAACTGCACACCTAAATAGTTATTGAAGCTAAACTGCCGACTTTTCTGACATTTTGTGTTTTTTTGACAATTTGGCCAATATTGACAACCACGTATCTCAGTAGGTGTTTCAAATTTTCCAACATGTTACATACCAAACATGTAGGCAATTTATTGTTCTTTAAAATTGCTAACGACAAAGTTTGCTCTACCATGTCGAGGAACAGATTTAGAAGGAAAAAACTGAAAAAAGCACTTTTTCTTAAAGGTTTTTCCAAGATGGCGGAAAACGCACAAGGGTGAAAAGTGTTAAAACTTGGGTTTTTAATGAGGGGAGCAGTACAAACAATCGTACCTAAAAATTAAATTTACCCCACCTTTTTCTAGCCAAAATCCTATTTCTACTGGGCTAAACATTCTAAACAGGATTCTGCCTCAACATTGCACTTTGCTTTTGATTTAAATCAACTTACTTCCTGAAAGGAGATACAGGCCATTGGGGTCGACAGCTAACGAAGTGACAGCATCTAAATGAGCAACCATAGAATGAACAGCTTCCCCTGTATTGTTATCATAGAACCTGATGTGCCTGTCCTCATGGGCTGTCATCGTGATTGGCAGCAATGGATGGCAGACTGCGCGGTATATATGCCTTCCCGTCTCTGGCACAGCAATATCCTAATAATATCATAACCATTTAAATCAAGAAATTAAAAAAGGTATAAATGCATATAAATTATTTAATTAATGATGTATTGATTATATTTAACAGCACTCACAACAACAATATAGATCTCACCGACAACTGTCGGTTAGGAACAGGTTGCAATGCGGTTTCAAATCTCTCAGTTTTGCCGGGTTGGAAGTAATGTAAGTGAATAAGTATTATTTAATTTTTACCTGGAACACTGAGGTAACCAGCCAATTACTTGTGTGACGTTAATTGGTAATTTGGCAATTTCGAGGTAAAATTTTGTGAGTGTGGAGTTTAAAATACATTTTTTCTTATTTTATTTCATTATGTAGCAAAAGTGGACTATTTTCTTATTTGCTTCAATTATTTTTGTTCTTTTAACTTAAGTTCATTATAGCGACTTTTTTTTAAATCTTTTTTATTACTCTTTTTATCTATTAAAATATTAATAAAGTTATGACCAAAAATCTATCAATACTGAAAAATGCTACTGAATCGGTCGGATTTTCACAATATTGAAAATATAAAATGAAATACATATTTAAATAACACGTAAGTAATTCACACACCTTGGATAAAATTTGATATATTTGATTCATTTGATCATAGATTTACATGATAAAAAATTATTAAGTTAAGTAAGTAGAGTAATAAATTGGTAAAACATAATAATCCTTACCTGTGTTGATTCCAACCTTGTGACTGGTTTACCCGTTTCTAAATCAAACACCACACAGTGGCCAGAAGTAAAAGCAGCAACCATTTTGTCAGACTCGTCACGCACAAAGTCACAGGAGGTAGGAATGCCATCTATATTTATTAATTATTAATTAATTATAATCATTAATGAATAAAAAAAAAGCTGATAATAGTTTTGAGAACACTTTTCTATCTCTATGATGTTGGAGCGAGTAAAAAAAAAAATGACCATTTTTTAAAAAGTTAATGTTTCTTGGTATTTCTTTCTCACTTTGTTAACTCAAAAGTGTTGATATATATTGACAGAAATATTATGAGGTATATTTTTAATCATAATACTGCAATGGATCAGTTTGTATAAATAAAGTCTGTCTGGGTGCTTAGAATTTATTTGGTATTATTCTAATAACAATCACAAAAGATGTTTTAAATTGAGGTAATTCTGCAAAAATTGAAACCACATATTTTATAAAAAAAAAAAGTTTAGGATAAACCTCATCTCAAAAAAAGATGGTTGTTCAGTTTTTAAAGTAAAATCAGAAAGAAAGAATGTTTTGCTTCTGATAAAAAATGCCCAGCCCCACAGTTTCCAAACGCAAGAATACAAAACTAGGTGAAACTGATGCTATCAAAACTTCTACTACACCCACTCTATAGCCCTGATCTTGCTCCAACAAACTTTAATGATTTGCAAGCAATGGCAAAAGATAAAAGTTCTTGTATTCGGGGGATCGGAAAGTTTCTGTCGTTTCTGCACTAATCAGTTCTTGATTGCTAATTGTCAGCTTATTGTTTGGTTCAGAGGCATGCCAAAAACATTTGAGGTTATATTGACTTCCTTGCTTATAGAAAATCGAATTACAATTAAACTGGCAAGCAAAATACTAGAAGATGTACACAACTGGCATTGCATGCTCATTGAGTTTCGCAAGGAAAGGAGCACAACAGTTGCTAGCAAAAACATTTGTGATGTTTATCCAAATGCATTGGACATTAATAAACGCCAAAGGTGGTTTTTCAAGTTCAAATGGGCAATTTTGATCTTTCTGACTCGTATTGATTAGGAAGACCATCAATGTCAGACAATGACGTGATCAGGGAGGAAATGGAAGCAAATCCGTGTCAGACGATCGGGGGATTGTCAAACAGTCTAGACCAATCTTGGTCAACCATCCAAGAACATTAGAAACAGATTGGAAAAGTAAGCAGGACAGGTTTTTGGATCCAGCATAATCTGTTTGAACAAAACAAGGCTAATTGATCAATCACGTGAAACTTATTGCTTCAACAATGTGTGGCATCTGTGGCACAGAAACGTGTTTTGGTAAGCAACATCAAGCAGATCACAGGAGATGAGAAATGGGTCCTGTATAACTTCAAATGCAAAAGGCAGTGGCACTCTCCAAATGAAATCCCTCGGAGTACTGCTAAGCCAGGTTTACACCCCCAAAAAAGCACCTTTGTGTATTTGGTGGAGTATCCGCAGCATTGTTCATTTAAAATAGCTGAAACCTGGACAAACTGTTAATGCAGACCTCTACATAGAATAATTGCAGTGACTAAACCTAACTTTAATTGAAAAGTGGACAGTGATTGTCAATCGAAAAGGTGTCATTCTCCAACACAACTATGCAAGATCTCACTGCGCAAGGCGAACCATAGAAATAGTTAATGAATTGGGGTGGGAACTGCTGCCTCGTCAACCATATTTACCCAACAGCAACACTTTTTAAATAGCAAAACATTTGCAAATTTAAATGATATTCAAAATACCATCTCTAGATATCTTGCCAAAAAACCAATTCATTTTTATCGATCATGGATTAAAAAAATTATTCACTAGATAGCAAAAGGTTAATATCATAGATTAAAAATAAATACTCACTAAAAATATGTGTGTTTGTACTTAGCATTAAAAACGACATTACTTTCCGGTCCCCCTAATATAATTTCTAAAGGAGAAAATGTTCCAAATATCGGAGGGGATAAAAATAGAGAAGAATACTTCTTCTAGTAGAAAACCAAACAGCTTATCTAAATAAGAAGAAATTAAATTTCAACTCTTAAATGGTCACTTTTTTTGTTTGTTTTTTTTTTCTCCTGATAATACTTTAATAAGTTTAACATTATGTTATTGAGATTTTAATGAAGATAACATTATGAAATATATATTACTTTAAATAATATAAGCAGTAAAATCGAAATACTACCCTGTTCAGAGGAATATGTATGGACTAGACTATTGGTCCTTGTAGACCACAACTTCAGCGTGCCATCGGCTGATGATGATAGAAGATGCTCCCTTTGCGGATGGCAAACGAGCCTCCAAACAGCATCAGTGTGCCCAGTCAACTTGGTTGCAAGAACACTGCTCTCTGAAATTTTACAATAAAGACTGTTAATATGTTAATTCGCAGAGCAGAAACAAACTTTTGATAGACCTTATAAAGCCATAATATTTAATAAAACAAATAATTTTCACAAATTAGTACACTGACAGTGCAGTAGTGCACAGACAAATGCACTAATAACGTACATTGCACTCACCCCTTAACTATAAGCATAGTTTTTACAAGAATGGTCCAAATCCTTGGTTCCGCAAATGTCTTTGATACTATCGGGAGATCCCAAGCAGCAGTTTGTGAGGCCTTCAATGCTTTAGAAGCAGCAGCCGGACAACTGGGATTACATGTATGTAAATGCAGCGAAAACCAAGAATATGTTCTCTGAGCTTGGCAAATTTACAGATATTGCTCAATTCAGCTCATAACATTTTGAGCTAGTAAATGAATTTGTCTACTTGGGATTCTTAATAACTGCAGGCAATGGCATTTCAAAGGAAATCGAGAGGATAAAATTTATTGTTAATCAATGTTACTTTGGGTGGGAGAACATACAACATATATCTGTCAAGGAATATCAAAACTTAGGCTGTCAAAAACGTTAATCAGACCAGTGGTGACATAAAGCTCAGAAGTACAGATAATATCACAGTCAGATGAGAGAAGCCCACCTGCTTTTGAAAGGAGGATCCTACAGGACATCTATGGACCAAGAAGAGTCGGCCAGACATACCTCGGAAAGGGAAACAAGAAATATATAACCTCTTTGGCAAACCTGATGTAAAACGCATAAAACTGAGAAGATTGAGATGGGCTGGCCATGTAGCTCAACTGGCAGAGGATGAGATCCCTAGAAAAAGAGACAGAGGCCATTCAAAGCTCCAGGCGTAGAGGAAGACCACTTATTAGATGGATGGATAGCGCGATGGAGAAAGCATGGAGGAAACTAGGATAAGGAACAGGAGAGCTGCTGCCCAACAACATGTGGAATGGCAAAGGTTATTAGAGGAGGTCAAGGGCCAGTAACGGTCTGTTGGGCCACTAAGAGAAGAACCATTGAGCTAGTTATAATGTTTTAAATGATATTTGTAAATTACACAAACCCAATCAAAAAAGTGTGATACGATCAGTGATACTATTTGGTGAGGGTCATTCAAAAGTTTTTGTTTAAATAATGCAAGAAAATGAAAGAATATTAATCGAGAGAGAACCGGATACAAATGCAATGGCATAGCATTAATTAATATATAAATGATATATCAATTAATGAAAAAAAATTCTTATATTAACTTAAATCACTATGTAACTTACCATAAGAGTCATATGGATCCAGGGGAAACGAAGGTATTGCCCAGGCATGAATGGCACCATCTGTTGCTGCACTGTAGCACTGCTCACCAGATGATGACATAGTCAGGCACAGAACTGGACCAGTGTGACCACGGAAGGTGTACAGAGGTTCCACATCTAAAGATGCTGACCTGCAGGTGAAAACAAAAATCTCAATATATATATATTATTTTTTAAACCTAGATAGATGGCTAAATAATATATCTTTTATTGCACATAAACATCTAGATAAAAATATTCAACTAATCTAAAACTTATGAGTGAATCATTTATCTCACTGTATCATATTGTCAATTATGAATTTTATTGACCAGAAACGTTGTGACCAGTTATGAAATTTCTTTACAAAGATAGGGACCTATGTTCTCATTTAAAAATTGAAGTTCTTCTGTAATTATTTTACTAACATGTGGGTATTATCTTTAAATCATAATTCATCAATGAATCAAATCACAGTCTTGACTGACATTCCATAAGTTAAAGAACATAGGGATTAAAAGAAGAATATCGTAGAAAATTAAATAATAGAATCAGAACAAGAAAAAGTATTATTCAAGCTAAGAAACGTTCATGAATAATTGAGACGTTGAGTTCCAAAAAGTATTATATCCATTCTAGGAAATTTTACAGGAAGAGCAAAAATCTATCATTACTGTATTATGAAAACAACTTATTTGATTATTTTCGCATTAAAATCTAGAATTTTTTGTTTACTTTATTAATTACAACATATTAAACTTATGAAATAAAATGTTTTAATATGATTTGGAACGAAACTAAATGTGTAATTAGTATCTTTAGAAAATAATAGCATATAGCATATAAATAATACGCGTTTTTAAAGGACTTAAAGAGTTCATTATCTAAAAACAAATAGAAGATTTTTATAAAACTGTATGAAGAGAATACAAATATTCCAAAATATCAATTTTGTGCAAAAAGTCCTTTAGTACCTTTTGGAAATCAACGTCTGAATAGTCTGACTATTTTCAACAGTTAAACTATCCAAATAGCACTGAAAGGAAGACAATCTTGTGGAAGTTGGAATATAATAAATTATAAAAGTAGACTGCTTTATTTTAGTATCTAGTAAAAAAAAAAAAGTGTTACTTTTTAGCAGGTACAGTTTTATGGAGATTCCAAAGTTTGAGCGTATGGTCCTCAGACGCAGTAATGAGAACAGGATCAGCTGGGTGGAATGCTAATGCTCGTACGCCGTCAAAATGAGAACGGAGAGTGTACTTGGCACTCCATGTCTTCCTCAGGGACTCCTTCGTTGTTGGGAGCTATAAAAATACAATTATTTTTGGAAAACAATACAATTATTAATGGAAAACACAGAAAAGAGCATCAAGTTTACTTGAGTAATAAATAATAACGATAAAACATTAGAGAGGGGGAGGAGGGAGAGGGGAGATATCATATGACAAAATTTAGTAATCATAATATTCATAAACTTATACGGAGGATAGACGGATTTTTTTTGTTTCTCCTAATTCTGGTTCAACTCATCTTGAAACAAAAAGAGAAGGAATGCTTAGTTTTGTTTTGTTTTTCTTGGTCAATTACAAAGGTTCACTATTGAAAATAATACCAAAAAAATGAATACTAAATGGTTTAAAGCTTCTGAGTGTGACCAATACACAAGAATTGATTTAGCTATCTTATTTTTTAAGAATCACACCCAGGCTGTATAAAATGGCTGAGCCCCCTCTCTAAACACTGAGCACTGATTTATTCATAAAATACTTTTATTTGTTCAGGAATAAAATTTCAAAAAAATTAAAGTATTGCTCTGAGTGGTTTAAGTGAAATTTCAAGAAAGATTCCAACAATTTAAAGTAAATATATTTAACCCGACACTTATCAATCTGAAAATTAATGATGTTGGAAATTAAAATTCTGAAATTTTTAAGTTTGTAACTTTTAAATAGAAAAATTAACCTACAAGACGGACAGGAGTCATTTGATTAATTTGATTAATTACAGAAATAAAACTTTAATTTAGTATAAGTTTAAAGAAGCCAAATATTTAAATTAAAAAAATAAATTAAATAACAGAATTTTAGGATAAAGGATACTTACATCGTAAGCTGGTTCAGCTTCATTGTTGACTGTGAGCTGAGCTAATTCGCCAAGGCCCAGCGTAGAATCGACCTGGTCATCACCTCCTCCCCTCTTACTGCTATCTGCTGCGTAAGCTCCGCTCCCTGTGGAAATTACTGACAAATACTAATAAGTTAACCTCTGTGTAACATTGAATAAAATATTACTATAAATCTATAAAGAAAGATAGAATCACAAGCTCTATAAAGCCCACCAACCCCTCAAAAAAAAAGAAAAAAAAAATTCTAATTAAAAGAGGAGAAAGAGACAGAAAAATATCATTATTTAACAATAAATGTTCAGATCTTTTAACCCTCCTAATGCAATGTGAGACCCTACACATTTCCAATTTTTAATGTATCACCAGTCACAAACCAGGTCAAGCTCCACATATACAAAGCTGTCTTTCTGCCAACCCTTCTGTACGGCCTTGAGAGTTAGGTGATGCTAGAAAAACATATTAGCCGTCAGTCACAGCTGTTACCAGCATTGTGTATACATGGTGAAAAAACTTCCTAGTTTTAAATTAGATATTATTCAGTGTAATTCTGTGCTTTTTGTTTAACACTTTGTCGAAATAAGTTCTCAAGAGTGAAGAACCCATTAAGACTTTGGCGGAGGCGGTTGCTGCTAGATCTCCACAGTTTAACAGATAACCTTTCTGCCTTATTTATTATACTTATAATTTTTTGTATTTTTTTTTATAGTTGTTAAATCTAAGTTTTATATTAACTCACTTTAAGGACGTATACTAATTATGGGAGAGCCCCCCGACCCTCCTGATCTCTCTAGCCCCCTAAATAAAAAAAGAAAATGGGCTCGGGGTCGAATCAAGTTTCCCCCCGATAAAGTTATTCCTCAAAGGGTTGAAAATATCGTTCCAACTTATTTAGTAGTGAAAAGAACTGACCAAGATGATTTTAAAAAGATTTCTCCCTTTTTCATCCATAAGGTTATCACAAATTTGGTGGGGAATGTTAAAAATGTAAAAAAGATAAAAGATGGTACTTTACTAATCCAAACACTAAATGCACAACAATCCAATAAACTATTGTCATATACAAGCTTTGGCAATCAGTTTCCTGTTGAGATAACACCCCATAGTACACTCAATTACAGCAAGGGTGTTATTCGATGTTATGACTTTCAGTATATGGAAATGGAAGAAATAAAAAAAGAACTGAAACCAATAATTAATGATATAGTTAGAATAAGGTCAAAAAACCATGGAAACGTAATTTTAACACATAATTACATTGTAACCTTCCCAACCCCGAAACCTCCAGAGACATTACAGATTGGCTATGAGGCAGTTAGGGTCGTGCCTTACATACCCAATCCATCAAGGTGTTTTAATTGCCTTGGTTTTTCTCATCCGACGGCCCAATGCAAAAAAGAATCGGTATGTATCCAATGTGGTGAGGCTAGGCATGGAGAAAATACTAGGTGTGATAAACCAGCTAGTGTATAAACTGTAATGGTTCACATAATGCTCTAGATCGATCCTGTCCTGTATTCAAATTCCAAAAAGAAGTAAAAGCAATACAAATTAATAATAAAGTATCTTTGTTCGAAGCTAGGAAAATATATAAGGAAAGAAATCCGATTCAATTCAGTAAAAGTTTTGCGGATATAACCAAAAATAAAAATATTGAAAAAAAAGATGTTGCCATCCAGGCCAATATTATATACTATTTTTCAGAAAACACTAAACAAACAGATAATAGTAATCCCAGCCCAGCTGCAGTGATATCAAATAAAACAAACGAAATTAAGATTAGCCGTGGCCAGAGCACACAGACACAGCCGACAACCAAAAACCCACCTTCACCTACAACAGGAGCCAGCCAGAGGGCCCGCTCCAGCCCCTCTACCCCTTCTTCCCTCCCCCTCTCCTCTCTTACCTCTCCCACTTCTCAACCCTCTACTTCCTCTGCTCTCTCCCTTCCTCTCACCACTCCTTCCTCTTCTCTTCTTCTCCCACTTCTTCCTCTACTTTTCCTACCTCCACTCCTCTCCCTTCTCTTCCCAACCCTTCTTCTACATCTCCCTCCCCACCACCCAACCCTGAATCGGTTCCATTGATCGGTTCAATACCCAGTAATGAAATGGATATGGAACAGGAATACGAAATTCAGAAATCTAGAAAAGGAGCGTCAAGAAAAAAATCACCAAATAAAAAATCTTAAACATAAAGTACTAATTTATCAATGAAATATTCAACTTATTTATCTGTTTATTTAAATTAGTACTTTTTTTTATATAGATCAATATTTTTTATTATTATTATTATTTTTTTATTTTATTTTTTCATTATGTCATTACTTCAATGGAACTGTAACGGTTTGAAAATTCATTTCAATGACTTAAAAGTACTAATACGCGATACAGATCCCTTTTGCTTAGCTCTTCAAGAGACTCATCTTTCAAATACGGATAAAATCACAATAAAAGGTTTCGAGATATACAGAAAAGATAGTCCCAACCCAAATCATAGCCACCACAGAGTTCTAATAGCAGTACACAAATCCATATACTCAGAACCTATTGACATCACCTCCCATCTTCAAACTATAGCAGTCCGAGTCCATCGAGGCTTTCCCTTTAGCATCTGTAACATTTACCTGCCACAAGACCGCACAATAGATACACAACACCTCCTAGACATTTACAACCAACTTCCTCAACCAGTCCTTCTTATTGGTGACCTTAATGGACATAATCCTCTATGGGGTTCACAAAACATTAATTTGCGGGGTAAAATTATCGAAAATTTCTTAGACATCTCCAACCTTCTTCTACTTAATACTGGTGAACCTACCTTTCTCAGCTCTAGTTACGGAACCTATTCTGCCTTGGACCTCTCGCTTTGCAATTCCGCATTGTATGGTATAGTAGACTGGACAGTACTGCCTGATTTGTACAGTAGTGACCACTTCTCACTACTCATAAAATTTAAAAACATGACTCCCACTCGTGTAAAACCAAGATGGGTGCTAAATAGAGCCGATTGGACCCTCTTTACCTCTTTGGCTTCTCCACCTCAACATTCTCCCTCAGATTTGAGCATTAACGAAGGCTGTAAAATAATTACAAGAACCATAATAGAAGCAGCTAAAGCATCAATACCAATGACCTCTGGACAACCAAGAAGACCGCTTGTTCCATGGTTTAATGATGTTTGTAAAACAGCCATTAAAGACCGGCGTAAGGCCTATAAAAAATTCAAAAAATTTATGACGTCTGAAAACCTGATAGAATATAAAAAACAGCGGGCGAAATGCAGAAGAATATTTAATCAGTGCAAAATAGAGTCTTGGAAGAAATTTATAAGTTCCATAAATACCACTACTTCGTCTTCCGACGTATGGAACAAAATCCGTAAATTTACGAAAAATCCCTCTCTCTCTCGCTACACGATTACAATAAATGGACAGCTTTCCGATGACCCTCGACTAGTTTCAAATTCATTCGCTGACTTTTTTCTCAAGTATATATAATTCCAACGGAAGTAATGCCAATTTCGACGAAATGCAGTTTGAAAATTTACATAATACTGAGACCTCAGACTATAATATTTCTTTTTCAATGTGGGAGTTCAAAGATGTCCTAAAAACCGTTCGAGGAACAACTCCAGGACCTGATACTATCCATTATGACATGATAAAACATCTACCTATAGACACTCTGAATTGGCTACTTGAGTATTACAACCGTATCTGGTCTACTGGACACTTTCCAAACACCTGGCGTGACTCTCTTGTAGTCCCAATTCTAAAAAATGGACAAGATAGAAGAGTACCAAATAGCTATCGTCCCATATTTCTCACAAGCTGTTTAAGTAAAATCATGGAAAGAATGGTGAACAGAAGATTGATGTGGTATATTGAGAACAAGAATTTAATCCAGCCATTCCAATCCGGATTCCGCAAGGGTAGATCCACGGTTGACCATCTGATAACATTGGAGGCTGAAGTCCAATATACCTTCGTCTCTGACCAACAGATGATAGCAGTATTTTTCGATATGAAGAAGGCCTTCGACAGTATAAACCACGCATTAATTCTAAAAAAAGTATCATCTGTCGGTATCAGAGGTCAAATGTTCCAGTACATCAAACAATTTCTCGCAAATCGAAAATTCAGAGTTCAAATAGGCAGTGATGTATCTGAAGAACATGGACAAGTCAGCGGGGTTCCACAGGGATGCGTTCTCAGTCCAACTTTATTCTGTCTTGCAATTAATGAAATTTGACATCAAATTACCAAGAGGTGTAAAACCACTGTTATTCGCGGACGATTTAGCTATTATTTGTCGGTCTGATAGCATTGGCATCATAAATCTTAAATTACAAGAAGCCATTAACAGAATCTGCAATTGGTCTCGTTCCACTGGTCTACAATTCTCCTCTGAAAAATCAAAATGTCTTCATTTCAGCAGAAAAAGAAATACACCTGCTTCTCCCGAGCTCTATTTAGATAATGATTTGATCCCATATACCACTAGCCAAAAATTCTTAGGGATGACTTTCGACCGAAGACTGACTTGGGAACCTCACATTTCTAAATTAAAACAAAATACTACAAAAAACTTAAATATTTTACGTTTCCTGAGCGGAACTTCCTGGGGCGCAGATAGACTTACTTTACTAAAACTAGGACAGTCTTTAGTGGAGTCTAAACTAGACTATGGATGTTATATTTATGGTTCTGCTCGTGATCGTATTCTTATTAAGCTAGATGCCGTCCACCATTCTTGGATCCGTATTGCAACGGGGGCGTTTCGAACTAGTCCTAGTCTAAGTCTGTGTTCAGAAGCAGGAATAACCCCCCTTTTATTTAGAAGGAAAAAATTAGCTATAAATTATGTCTCCAAACTCCTTCCTCAAAACGAAAACCCAACTCATAATACATTTTTAAACCGAAATTTTCCAAAATCTTTGAAAAAAAAACCCAATTCAACCCTCCCCTTAGCTGAGAGAATCCATTCAGCTATCACATCTCTTAAACAAATTCCATTACATAAACAAAAAACTAACAATCCTCCATGGACACACAAACCTCCAAAAACGTGGATACATTTATCTCGATTGTCAAAAAATAATACTTCACCCTCTGAGTACAGAACTAAATTCTCGCTCCTCCTCCAGAATCTACCGGAACCCTTTCTTATTTACACCGATGGATCTAAATCAAACGAATCCACAGCAGCTTCTTTTGTTACACAAAATTCAACCCACAAATTAAAACTCCATAAATTATGTAGCATATTTACCGCAGAATTGCATGCAATAGCTTCAGCTCTCCACTTTTCGATATCAATTCCCTCAACGACAATAGCAATAATCACGGATTCTTTGAGTTCATTAAACGGTCTAAAAAATCTGTACCCTACCCACCCCACCATCCACAAGATCCGTAAATTACCTAAATACGCTTGAAAATCTGGGAAAATCGGTATACTTTATATGGGTGCCGAGCCACATCGGAATTAAAGGTAACGAGCTCGCTGACGCAGCAGCTAAACAGGCACTTGCTCTCCCGGGCCGAGGTACCGCCATCTTAACGCCGCAGGAAATAAGTCTTCCCCTCAAGAAGGAAGTAGCAGCCAGCTGGCAATCCATGTGGAATGATAGCCCACCAAGCAAACTCAAAATTATTAAAAAATCTGTAAAACCTTGGACCACATCTAATCGATCCAACCGTAGAGAGGAAGTAATTATTGCTAGGCTTAGAATAGGACATACGAATCTAACCATGCCTACCTCATCAGCAAACAGCCACCCCCAAAATGCCAACACTGCAATAATATACTAACGGTCAAACATATTTTTCAAGAATGCCCCTTTTACATTTCGAGTTTGACTACATTGGGACTTACTTCAGACATTTCAATTAGTCTAGGTGATGATATAGCCAAAATATCAAAAATACTTAATTTTTTAAAAATAAATAACATTTCAAATAAAATTTAACACTTATCGTAATTAGCATTATATATCTGCAGTGACTAATAGTGATATTTTTCTTTATATATATATATATATATATATATATATATATATATATTTTTTATTTTTTTTTTTTTCATTTCTTCTTAAATCTTTATCAACATTTATGTATTTTTCTTAAATTTATGACAATTATTTCATTTTACTATTTTTCTTTATATTTTACTTGTATTTATACCGTTCCTTTTTTAATATTACCTTAGCGATAAAAGATTAAAGATGCACAGGCGTTGATGACCTTGAAGTTTTACGCCTTAAAGCCCAAACAAACAAACAAACATATTAGCCGTATCTCTGCTATAGAAATAAGGTACCCGTGCAGGGTGGCAGGCAAGACACGAAGAAACGGGATAAGGAATGAAACCATTAGAGAGCAGTTGACTATACCATCATTGAAAACCACCAACCAAAGAGGTGCCAATTAAGGTGGTTTGGGTATGTTGAACACATGACTACTTGGTAATGATAAGTTGGGATGAGGTCTTAAGTCTTTTTTATAATAGAAGCGATTATCTAAGTGGGTTGAGAGTAGGAGTCACTTAGAATCAATAGGTTATGCTCTTATACAGATTGATCGTTATTTTCATTATGTTATCACCTAATAATTTCCGTTGAGTGTTCGTTAAGCTCTTCGATAGCTGAAATTTATTATAACCTATACCTTCCAACTGACTCCTATTCTCTACCTTCTCTACATTTTTCGTTATCTGTGCTTCACTTTAAAATAAGCAACATATACGCTTGACTAATTTTGATTTATGTTGTTCATTTTTGCCAATTAAAAAATGTAATAACAAATAGACGATATAAAATAAACATATTTCCTTCTAGTGTTTTTTTTTTTTTTTTCGTTTCGATAAACTAAAACTCCTAATGTCGGGGAGCCCGTGGCTGAGTGGCTAGTGCTCTAGTCTCTCATACTACCGGTTTTGAGTTCGAATCCCAATCCTTTTTTTTTTTTTTTTTTTTTTTTTTTAAAGCTTTTATAAGGATGTGGAGGGGATTCACTCACAACTTCTCCTCCGGGTATGTGAGACTCGTCAGCCAAAGGGTGGCCACTCACAAAATTAGTCGTAGGGAGTGATGACCCTACACTAAAAATTGCGTCATGAAACGTGAGTGTAAACTCGCAGTTTACACCAAGAGGCCCAGGGCCTACAAGGCCTGTTGCGCCACTGGAAGAAAAAAAAAAACTCCCAATGTGATAAAATCTATATCAGTCAGACTGAAATTTTTTAAACATAAATGACACCTCATACAAATTGCATCCAAGCGAATCAGGGGCCCACTAGTATAAGATAAAATACTTGATACAGGTGCTTAACTATTTAATGATCCTCCTGAAACTATCCTTATCCTCAACCCCAAAGCCATCCCTAATATCTTGACTTCTTTCAACTCTTACCATCCTCGACTCCAATTTACCATTGAAATAGAAAACAATAACTCATTTCCGTTCCTCGACCTCCTTATCATAAAAATTCCAATAATTCACTATCAACCAACTGGTACACCAAACCTACTTATTCTGGCCGTCTCCTTAATTATTTTTCCTTACACCCACATCACCAGAAAATCAGTGTAGCCAAAAACCTCATACACCGTTCCTTAACACTTTCCGATACAAAATTTCACCAAGATAATTTAACCCGACTAGAAAAAATCCTAAAATCTAATAATTTTCCTGACCAATTAATCAAAAACCTTATTAAAACTTCTTCAAACCCTCACTCCATCCCCGCACACTCTCCACGACCCGTCATAGTTCCCCAGTACAGATCCATTCCATACATCCCATCTCTATCTCAAAAAATTAAAAAAGTCTTATCCTCTAGCTTTCCCTATCTCCGCTTAGTTTTAAAATATGGTAACAAATTAAAGAATCTATATTCAAAACTAAAAGATCCCATCCCTTTCCTACAAAAACCAAATTTAGTTTATCGTATTCCCTGCTCTTCCCCAAATTGCAATTCATGTTACATAGGCGAGACCAAAACCTATCTCAAAAAAAGAATTTATCAGCACCACTACACAATATCTACCCATAACCCATTTTCCTCAAAATTATCCGAACATGCTATATCCCTTGACCATCATTTTGATTTTGATAATCCTGAAATCCTAGCCACCGTACGTAACTACAAAAAGCGACTCCTCTCCGAAGCTATATATATATATATATATATATATCCATATGGAAAAAGATCGAGTACCCGTCAATCATAAAACAGACAAAGAGATAATCTCTCCCTCGTATGCTAACATCTTCCGTCTCCTTAAATTATAACTTTATCACTTTATTGTACTAATTGCTTATGTAATTTATATTTTATTTACTGTATATTTATCTTTTCGTTTATAACACCTCTGGTTTTTGTTTTTGTTATTTATTTTTTTTTTTATTTTATTTTTGATTATATAACTCTTGATATACATCTTTTACATACCTCAGATTCTAGTGTTTATATATTTTCTATAACAATTTTCTGTTAAAAAATGTTGAGCCTTATTGTACATACGGATATATTGTTTTGTTTTTTCCATTATATAATTTTGTAAAACTTTTTAAAAACAAAGATAAGCTGTAGTATTTACACTTAGAGGGGAAAACCTTCAGGGTTTTTACATGAAGCCCTTCCCATACTACCTATGTTTATGGTTTTCCTCAGTTTATGCTTGGACATAGCTCAGTAATGGTACGTTTAATATATATATATATATATATATATATATATATATATATATATAATTTTTTTTTTTTTTTTTTTTTTTTTTACTTCTATATTAAAGTCTAAAGTTTTGTAAAAATTTTTTATCTTATCATCATCAGATTATGTATCATATTATCATTATTTGTATCTATAATATTTAAGAATCTTGGTATATTTTCTGTTTTATTTCAAATGTTATCATTGTCACTACATTCAAAGGAAATTTTCATTATCATATTAATATGTATCTCTTTTTTTGTTCTGATGTTTGTAGTCCTGATGATGGCTCACAAGCTTGAGCCGAAATGTTGGCAATATTAAAATTTTTTTTTTTTAAAATGACTGATTCCTGATTATTCCACCTATAATATTTAATGATCCATTTTCATACAAAATTAGTACTTCTTTAATAATCCAAAAGTTTTGGAAATAATAAAATAAAAACTCCTATAGGCCATTACTCCTCAGTATATATTCTAAAATAGTATTCTGCAATACATAATTAGTAGGCTAATGGGCCTAAGTCAACACCATAATGTACCCCTTTACTTCTACAGTTTTCCCTATGATGACAAATGAACAATGACGAAATTTTTCAAACATAATAATTTATATAAATTGATTAAATACTTACTCCAATCCTGTGGGTCTCCTTGGGATAATCCTCCAGATACTTCTGCCTGTGTAAGCAAATTTAACTCGTTAAGAACTTCTTCTGCCTCAGCATCCACATCATCTGTTTCATGAAGCATTAGCCCCTAAAAATATTAAACTAAATTAGTAGTTCACTTAACATTATGATTAGTTAAATTTCTAATATTTTAAAAAATAATTCACAAAGAATGATACGAATCAATAATTTAGTTTCATTTGATCCTAGATCAGTATCGAGTTTAGATTTCATCTAGTCAAGGTGAATAAATTTTAAATTGTACATCTTGGGCGATTTAAAGGATGAAAGCAGGATATATGGAACATTCAAGCAGCTTTTAGTGCAAGTAGAGCAAAATTTTACATATTCACCATGGACATAAGATTTGATAAATGTTTGCCATTGTGTATGGAAAGATTAAAGTAAAACAGAGCACAACAGAAGTTATTCATGAATTTAAATAGTAATGTTGTTTATTTAATGGATGTTTACGCATACGCAGACAACCTTTCCCTTTTATTGGAAACGGAAGAAAATGTGATTGCCCAAATAAACACCCTCTCGGAAATACTCAGGAAGACAGGTTTACAGATATGTTTTGAAAAGACGGAACTAATGACCACGGACGTGAATTTTAAGAAGAAAACAATTGAAACCAAATAAGGAACAATTAAAGTAACTCAGAGATTTAAATATCTCGGAGAAATCATATGCAGCAATGGGTCGGAGAGAGTAGGGTTTAAGGAAAGAATCGCCAAAATAGAGACATTAAGCTTCGCCACCAGTGATCTTTGTAAAAAGAAGAATTTGTCCATAAAAGCTAGGATACTACATTCAAACAAGTTCTTCAAGCCAGTGATACTTACACAACAGAAACTTCTTGTTTTCCCAGCCTCAAGAACCTTCTGAAAATAGAAGAATTCTCAGAAAAATCTACGGACCTAGGAGAACACCTGAAGGATACAGGTTGAGGTCAAATGGAGAAATATATAAGGAAACCACAGATCTAGAAACTGACGCTAGGGTGGGAAGGCTGAGATTCTATGGCCATATAATGAGGATGAATTCTGAGAGACTTAAACTATAAAATTTTTCAGCGAATCCACAGTTATGAAAATTTAACCAGATGTTTCAAACAGGTTAAGGATGATATAGAACAAGTAGGGCTCAGAGACTAAGAATGTTTGGAGAGGGATAAGTACAGAAATATGCTCAAGGGAATAAAGGTTCTTGTGAGAAAGAAGCGCTCCAGAAAGTGTTGCGTGGTCTGTGAAAAGAAAACATAGAACGTGGAGCTCATGGGGGGCATATTGGAGAAGATAAGGCAGATGATGAGGAAGCATAAAATTTGTGATATTCATGTGGTCTTTAAGGCCTTTTCGTGAAGATAATAATAAAATAAGAAAGTTTTACTTTAAATAAATTCAATTGGATTTGTACTTTGAGGTCTTAAATTACCTTTGCTTTCCTTTTAGCAGCACTAGAGGGCCGAATCGTTTCATCCCCCACATCTCCCGATTCATCAATGTCATCCTCGAGACCATCTTCATCTTCCATATCGACATCTGCTCCGGAAAGGAATTCAAAGTTAGCCATGACAGCTGCTTCGGTATCGAGCATCATTGCTTCGACTAGGTTTGATGGTTGCGCCTAAAACAAAAATCAACAATCAAATTATTGAATTAAAAACTGCTCAGGTTGATATAAAAGGATTGAAAAAAAAACAATAATAAAAAAAAAAACTATAAATACAAAAAGACACGTCACCTTTTTGGCTGGTGTTCTTCTGCCTTGCGAATCTGATGCTCTTTTGTTGCCAGTTTCATTGCCATTAACACCACCACCGCCAGGACCTTCTTCATTATTATTGAGCCCTAATAAAGTTCGAACTCTGTTAGAGCGGACATCTATAATGGTATCTGTGTATCCGATTTCCTGGAGGTATCTACAAGAAAATACCATGATCTGCTGTTACTAGAAGGTATAGTTATTACTTAAACAATGAAAAGAGACAGCCCTATAAAGCCTAAGCCTATTCAACTCATTAATACTTTACAACAAAACAAATCTTAAAACAAACTAACAACTTTCTTAAGTAGGATTAGTATAATAAAATTACTTTACCTAATATCAACATGTATGAAGCATCATAGTGTGATAATGAGTTCAAGAAATTAGAGTTTGTAATGCATACAACTTTGAATACAACTACGCATTTAGTTTGGATGTTTAAAAATTAGCACCATGCATAAAAATAATGCAAAAACTTACTGCCGCAGCATCTGGCGACCCTGTTTCCATGTGAAGTTACTAACTGAAGAAAATGGGGCCTCTGCTTCAGTATTGGTTTCTGGTACTGCTTCTTCAAACCCTGGGTGCTTCATATCGCCCTGGTTTAGATCAGTACCATACTTTAATTTGTGGTATTTGGCTCTAAAAAACAAAACAAAATAAAATACAGTATACATTTTGATTTATTTACCTTAATCTGAGGATTATACAAAGGATTCCTAAAGCTTAATTATGTCAGCCCACATAGATCTAAGGATGGATGATCATGTAAATAAATGAGCGTTTAGTAGTTAAATTATCATTTTAACATTAGATAATCCCAAGGATAGGAAAAATGTGTGGAATGGAGAATGAAGTACATTATTATATATATAATATGCTTCCCTCTATGGGCCTTCTTTGCAAGGACAAATTTTGCTAGTACCTCCTAATATGCTCCATAAAAGGGAAAAAAAAAAAAGAAAAAAAAGCATGATCAAATATCTGATAGTAAACTAAAACTATCACACCTAAAAGCTTAGAAAAAGACGATAACAATACCGACAATGGTAACATAAAATGAGCATGCATGAAGAAAGTCCAAATTACAAAATGAAATAAGAAATTTTGTAAACATAGTTAAAGTTCCATATATCAATGCACACTTCAATAGGTCCAGGAAATCTAAAAGTGCATGTACGGTCAAAAACCTAACTTAAAAATAAAATATAATTCCCGAAGCCCAAATTTTATTATATCATCTTGGACGAAATTGCCTCTATATGCAAAAGAAGAACCAAGAGAACACAAGTTGGACAACAGAATTTTGTGCCGGTGGTATTACAGCTCTTTCGATATGCTGATTACATAGTCCTGTTAGCAGATTCACCTAAAATACTCCAAGAAGCAGTGACAGAATGGTGCGAAGAACTCCTAAGAAACGGGCTACAAATCATTACAATTAAAAGTAAAATAGTCCACTAAGGAAGAACTCAGGAGGATGTCTACGTGGAGTGCAATGGATTTGAGCTGGAACAGGTGAAGGACTACACATACCTGGGTGCCATAATTTACAAAACTGGAAAAATAGACTCGGATATTTCAAACAGAATTAGTAAGGCAAACGCAGTCTATTACAAGATTTCCAACACAGTGGTAGGCAAGAAAGAGACCGGACGAGAGGTCAAGCTAAACATCTACAAATCTGTGTTTCTCCCTAAATTGACATATGGAGCAGAAAGATGGATTCTCACAGAAAAACAAAGAAGCCGAATCACTGCTACAGAAATGAAGTTCCTCAGAAGAATAATAAGAAAAACCATGAGAGACTGCATAAGGAATGAAAAAGTAAGAAAAGACCTCAATGTGCCACCTCTACTCGAAATAATAGAAAGAAGACAGCTAGAGTGGTTTGGGCATGTTTGCCGAATGAAAGCGGAAAGAGACCCAATCTAGGCCATGGAAGTTAGAGGGTCCGGAAAGCGTCCCAGGATGTCCTATAATAACTATGTGGAAGGAATAGGAAGGTAACGGGGACAATCCATCATTCAGATGAAAAATCTGGCAAAGGATAGAGATAGCTGGAAAGAGTGGCTGAATGTTACCTCCATGCTGATATGAAGCAGAGGAGGAAAGAGAAAGAAGAAGAAGAAGGATCTATGGAGATGACTTGAGTATGTCAGAAGATTGGACTAATATATTACAAGTAGGTGATCTGCAAACTAATGATACTGAGAATGACAGATGAATTTCGGCATGCCGTTGGTGAAGATGAAAAATAAGTTTGTTGAGAAGAGGAAGGTTTGATGTGAATAATGAATGTTAGAGAGCAAAGAAAGAATTAGAACCTTCTTATTCGGCATTACGACACAGAACTCAAGCGTTGATAGTCATGCATCCTCCCACCGGATTCTTACATAGATTCTTGTTATGGAAAATTTTGAGAATGTAGAACTTTTCATGTACTTTAATGAAGAGCAAATTAAAATCAAATTGGTAATAAAATTTGTCTCTGAATTTGATCTTCTATGCTATTAACGTTATTTACCAGAGACCCCAATTGTTTGAAGGATTTAACTCTTTCAAATCTGCAGCGCCTGACTGAAACATACATGACTTTCATCATTCTTACGGCTAGGTAAAGTGCATATGTACTTTTTTAACATTAATCACCAGGCCAAGGCTTGCGGCAGAATCCTCCAATGCTTCTTGCACAGCATTTAGAGTCCATTAGTGATCTAGATCATCATAAAATACTGAAAACTGAACTATTCTGTTCAGAATTGTTTCCATGCTCAAGTTTCTAATAGCTTTTTCGAGGATTAAGTTAAATACTAGGCAAGCAAGGTTCCCCCTCATTGTCATACCTTGTCCTCCAGTAATATTTACTAAGTTAACCAATTTGTTGGGATGTTCATTTCTTCTATCATCTTATATGCTTCTTTTCTGTTCACAGAATCATAGGCTTGTTGAAAGTCAATGACCAGGTGATGAGTATGAACCTACTCTGGTTTTCTCAAAAAACTTCATAAGGTTAACATTCGCTCTGTGGTTCATCTTCCCCTTCGGAATCCAGACTGATATTTCCCTAGCTCATGTTCTGCGAATGGAAGCAGCCTATTAAAAAGAATTATTGACAGTATTTTATATGCAAATAGAAGAAGAGAGATGCCTCTGTAATTATCACATAAACAAACACCGCCATTCTTATATATATGACAAATCGCTGTCTTCTTACATTTCTGCTCTGCCAGAAGATTCAATACAAAGCTCATTTGCTCGTTCTCTGAAAACTCATGGGGATGCACTATCTTCTTTATATTGATCTTGTTTACTCAACATACTTTCAAAATTGTTTCCCCATCTATCCATGACCGAAGATTCCACATTGACCAGTGAGTCGTCTATTTCTCTACGCGCATGGCTCCATGATTTAAATGCTTAATGACCTTCATTTATCAACCAAAAGAATATCCTGTAATTCTTTTTGTTAAAAGCAGTTTCAATAGCTTGCACCATTTGTTTTGCAAACAATTGCCTTCTTCTATCTTTGGGGGTGGGTTTCTCTTCTTCTGGCTCAATATCCTCCACATGTCTCCTGGTAAGCTTTTTTTGAATCATGATTTTATAAACATGGTGTTTTGGCTGAAGATTTTATATTCTATAACGAACCATTGTTTTCTCTTTTGCTTTTCCTCAGTACAAATGAACCCCATTGCTACTTCTGCCATTACCACTTGACATTCTTTCCACTGTTCTCAAGGAATTTAACAAGGTCAATGCTTAGTATTTTAGCATCCATCATGGATGTGAATCTTTTTTGAATCTCTTCCTTCTGGAGCTTGAATATGTCAAACCTTGGTACAGGAAGTAGAATTTTGGTATTTATGACGATTTTCTAAACTTAATTTCAAACATTACTGACTAATATAAGAACCAAATCAGGTGTCATAAAATTTCCTAACCAAACAGAAGATAGTTTCAATTCTCAAAACTTAGGAAAATAAATAACAGGAATCTTGAAAACTGAATCAGTAACACAGATTTTGGTAATATGTGTTTATTGTGAAGATCAATCAAAAGCAATACAATAAAATAAATAAGCAACAGTACAAAATGTAATACAGGAAAACACATTATCATCAGAATTTTTAACACATCTTATTATTATATCTAAGATTCATGAAATAGTTTATAAGAATAAAATTACTATAATGGCTTTAATAAAAAATTAGAGAATAACAAGCATTCTCAAAATTTGTAAATGTACGAAATAAAACCATTGTGTAAAGAACAGAAGACAAAAAAGTATTTTTTTAAATAGGAGGAGGATGTTTTTAAATAACTTAATAAAACTATAAGTGACTAGTTTTTTAAAGTATATAGTATAAAATTCAGTCAAAGTTTCTGGTAATTAAGAAAGTGAACATCAGCAGTATAAAAATTTAAATACACATTTTTTCAGCTACATTATGCTATTGAGTCTTGAATGATTGCAAAGTCATTTTATAAAAAGCTGCAAATGATTACAAAATGATTTATTATTTCCAGATAACTATATTAGGGTATAACTGTAAATAGACAATTAACTAATATGAAAAGCAATAAACAATTCAAAGGAAAATGGTATATCACTACTGCTAATTTCAAAACACTAAATCTCTGCTAGTTCTGAACCAATTTCAACAACTCTTTTTTCATTTAGTAGGAAAATTAATTCTATATGACATAGCACTAAGGACTCAAGAGTGTATATATGAGTGAAATTTCAACTTTTTTCTGTTTTTTATAATTATTTGCGGTTTTTTAGTTAAAAAACAATGATACAATTTTTCTGGAGTAGACTCTACTCCATACCTGACAGTGTATATTTTAAAACAAAATATGGATAAAATAGAAATATGAGATACTATAATAGTTTTAAGCCAATTTAGTTACCAAATGACGATTGATGACACAAAAATAAGGAGATTTTAAGGAAATTTGACCAATATTGAATGATATGGATTTTTTTATGACTAGTGATTCTGAAGATGAGGCATATAAACATCAAAACGTTATTGTAATATTGATGAATTAATAAATAAGAGATTGTTCCGAAGAATTTATTTAAATATAATATACTCTTCATTATTAGAAATTGAATCTAGTAAAAATCACCATTTTCAAAAACCTCAGAGGCCACGAATGCTTCATTTACATAATTTTAATAAAAATGTATATGTTAACATACAATTAAATATATATAACAAATACTCAAGGCACTTATACTAATCAAAGATATACAATTGTTGTTAGCATACATATATCTATCTCTAATTAAAAAATTATGACAAAACGGTATGCATTAATCATCTAATAAATATTTATTTGATAATAAAACTATAGCTCCTAAAAATATAATACGAAAACAACTTGACTTACCTTTCTTGTTTTAAAGCATATTCCAACATCTTAATCCTCCTAACCAGATCATTTTTCAAATTTTCTTGGCCCTTTCTTTCTCCTTGCAAAAAAGCTATCCGAGCCTTAAATGACACATACAATTAAAAAAATTAATAACAACTATTTTCTTAGAATTACTTAACAATAATTGGACTTGGTTACTTAAAAATGAACAGTCAATATTAAAAATTAATAAATGAATATCAAACAGATCATCCTCATTTAATTATAATTGCTCAACTAGGTATAAATCAAATAATAATTAAGATGTTGATTTTCAAAATTGATACTTTGACATATTTATATTCTAATCGTTCAGTTTTGTCTGAATCCGCCATCTGAATTCATCTAAACAATACTCCAATTCTTTCGTGTTTCAGTTTTCAATTTTATTAAAACTAAAAACTTCCTAAACTAATTTATTCGGGTTGTTTTTAATTATTTCTCATAATTAGAACTTATTCCAGTCAATCTTATTCCCTATTACCTCAATTACTAATAGAAGTAAATATTTGTCCTTAATATCTGCTTTTGTGATTATTATTTAAGCCACAGTGGAACAGTCAATAAACTGCAACATCTGAATCTCTCACACAACTAGACAGAAAAAGGAAAATAGTATGCCACTAGGTTAAAACTTTATATTTTAATTAATTTTAAATTCTCAGTTGCATTCAATAAATTATGCTTGGTTATCTAATGCAAATAGGCATTCATAATGAGATCATAATGACTGCCCTATAGTAAACCTATTTATAACCTTCCAATAACTTGGACATATATTGTACTGGAATAACTTATGAGTGTAACAATTATAATTTTTGTTTGTTTACTTATGAAAATACAATGATAAATTGAAGGCTTTGAAACATAGGAAATTATAATAAACTTAATTATTTATTACATTAGGTTGTCCTAATTTAATAAATTATGGTTTCATTGATGACATATAATTGAAAAATAATAAGTTCACACATTTTTAATAAAACACTTGAAATATAATTTCTTCAGCTATCGGAAGAAAAATATTTACAAATGCATTATTAATTTTTTTTCTTTCTAACTCCTGGCAAAATGCCACACTAACAAATCCTGAATTACTTTATAAAACTATTACTTTTAATATTATGATTACGCACTGAATATCATTCCTTATAAAAACATTAAAATAAGTTTACAATTCAACATGGAATATCAATTTGCCTCTATCACACCTCACAAAACCAATCAATTGAAATGATAATTTCTATGATAAAAATTTGAATTCATATCTTAAATCCAAAACAAACAAAGCTTATTGGATTAATAAGCTCATTTACTGAGTAAGATACCTTCCATTTAAAACTACCATGTACAATTAAAATTTAAAAAATGTATGACATAGTATTCAGTCATATAACTTTATTATCAAATAGTTTTTTTTAAATTAAATTCAGCGCTATTTGTATAAACTTATGGACACATCAATAAATATATTTGTTCCTTGCTGCCATAATAAGTTAGCAAGCCATAACAAAGGCATATCATGACATAATGGTTATATCACACCAAAAAAAAAGAAAAGTAGTTAATAAAAATCCTTATTTCATTTGAATTAAGTAAATTTTAATTCAAGCATCTTCAAACAGTGAGAGCATATCAGGCACTATAGGATGAAAGCTTCACAATAATATGTCAAAACTGTTATCAGATAACCAAGCAAATAAACTCACTTTTCAGGCACCATTAGGTATTTAATGCTCATAAGATACATAGAACTTTTACTTCTTTAAGAGTCATAAACATATATATTGAAAATTTTGTACTGATCAAGTTGTACTACATTGATAAGTTCAGTAAATGAACTTTCAAAAAATTCACAATTTTGAATTGTTTACAAACGATTTACTCACTTATTTTTCAAGGAAAATTACCATATACCAAGTTAAAATAATAAATACGTCAAATTAATAACCTCCAATATCGAAAGGAAACAAAATAAACATAACAGAAGACAGCAAAATACAAAACCCTATACGATCAAAAACTGACTTTGATTTGCTTATTAAAATGCTATGATAATAAAGAAAAACTACCTGTAATTCTGCCCTATCCAACTCCCATTGGGTTCTCTCCATCTCAAACCTAGCCCATTCATGTTGGATGAAGTGCAAAATACCCGGTATAGAGTATTGTATCCTCTGGTTGGACTCATCGGACTGTTTGATGCCCGTGTTAATTCCACCACCACAAGGTCCAATTTGTCCGTTCAAATTTTGTGAAGGAGAACTTTCTTCCATTGTGGTTCCACCGCACGGAACTGGTACCTTCATGACATGGCCGCCATGACAGTCAGTTCAGGACGAACCTCAACTACTGCTCGAGTCAAGTAGTCCAGTATCTGCCACCTCCACAATCAATATACCACTGGCACTTCAATTTTAACTACTTTCCACTCTGCTCAAGTATATCTTTTATGAAAAATTTTAATGGACTCATTAAAACTAAATAGATATAAACAAATAATAGGTTCATTTTAAGGTTACAATACGAATCTGTAACAGGTCTTACGGGTTTGGTATTATCAACTGGAAAGTCCTTTAGTACTTTTTCATCATCGAAATATTATTAAAATCGTATTCCCCATTAGGTACTGCTCATTCATACTACATCAGTGATCTAATCAACTTCTAAAAACAGCATACTAACTTTCAAGTTCCACTATCAAAATAAGCCTGACCATCATAAAATAATTGTAATTCAAGACATTAGTTCTTTATAAAAAAAATTTTATCTGCTAAAATGTACTAAACAAACATCTATTATAAATAGTTGAGAAGTACTAAAACACTATATATTTAATTACATTGTCAATTAGTCATAATTAACTAATTGACCATTCCCTTTGAATGGCATCATTACAAAAGCATGGTGCAGAAGTTTTTAGCTTTTTATTAAGTTAGGTTCAAAATAAACAATACCTTCATAAACCAAAAATTATATTATTAATATATATTAACCTAATCGGAGGACAGATTTTTTTTTCTTTAAGGAATAGGATATTGTATAGCAGGAAGTAAATTGAAAAACTGTGTAAAAATATTAATATATTTAGTAAAAATAAGACAAACAATTCAGATATTGCCAAAATTTAAATATCTATAAGAAAAATATACACATAATTAAAAAAAAAAAAATAACAGGCATTCTTCAGTAAGAGAGGAAGAGTTTTACAAGTAGAAACATTCTTAATGTTTAAAGATCAAAACATTTGTCCACCTATTTAAGGATGAATTCAAATTTTATTACAGTGAAAAAAAATACATTAATATACAGACATTGTATACATTCATAATAATAAATATATAGAATGAGATGTAAGCAAAAATATTTTCTCGTATAAAATTGTTAATATGTGTTAACAAAAAAACCATAGATTACAAAAACTCTTCACACCAGTCATTCAAACAATCATAACAGTCACTTGATTGCTTCGAATTAGCCTGGCATGTATCTTTCATCCAATCTTGAAACAGCTCCTTATTTTTCTTCAAAACCAGGAACTGGCCAAGAACAACATAAGCCTAAAAAATAAACAAAGAGATCGTAAATTATTTGCATCCATTGAATTAGCAAGGAATTTATAGATATTGAATAGTAAATGGTTGGCTGTATAATACCAAGGATAAGATGGTTAGGGTGGTGGACATAAAAGAATAGAACATAGTAAAAAAAACTATTCATTATACACATAGGATAGTAATAAATCCACATTGGGAAAATAAATATTTTTTGGCAATTTTGTATTCTTTTATGACTACCACCTCTAATTATAGATACCTGCTGATAGTCAAAAATCAAAACAAAAATGGTTAAGAATATTCCATAATTGTAGCTCTTTCATCATAAATTACATCAGTTTAAATAAAAGCAAATGTTGTATTTTAGTTGCTGCTCTGACTATCTCTTTCATTAATACAGTTAATCATCATAAACTTTTCATTCAAAATAAAAATTGGTAAATCTAAGTTATAATGAATCCTCTTTTTAATGATGGAGTTATTGTTGACCATTGAAAATAAATTATGGAGAAGTTTCTTTTAGTTATGAAGTCAATTTTTAAAACTCTTCCATTTCTCTAGCAAACATCATTTTAAATGATAAGATGTTTGCAATAGATGATAGACATAGAAAATTAAATTATTCTAGTTAAAAATTAATGAAAAAATACTCTAATTTATACAACTCTATTTTACTCTAACTCTAATGAATAAAAAATCTAAAATTGCAATTTTAATATTTGAAGAAAAGCAAAATGTGAAGAAAGTTCTTGATCGAGAAAACCTTTTGGCATAAATTCATGCAGCTTTCTTACTATACAACTGGCAATCTTCAGGAACAGGAAGTAGTTGAAGTATTTAAAAAACTGCAACTGCTAACTTTTACAGATACCAAATAATGATATTAGGAAGTATTAAAGGGAGCCCTAAAAGCATTGATTAATATTACGATAATTCTTATCATAGGCAATAGATAGCTACCAATGCATTTTTAAGTAAAAATTAATAATTGTTTAAATTATGCAGGTTAGTTACATTACTTTCTTCTAGAAACAAAAGATTTATAAGAAAAAGGGTGATAGTGAACAAAAAGTGGCCAATGAAACTCACTCAAATGACAGGCATTGTATTTTCAAAATAAAATTTGAGGTTTGATTATGTTTATCAATTCACATAAACTCAGTCAATCATTATCACTATTAACTTCAATATTAATTGAGGTATTAAAGAAAAAAAAAATCTATTTGGAGATTTTTCAAAAAAAGTCTGCACAAATGTAGCTTATTTTAGTTGTTGACAATTTATGCCGTATTGGGTCGGAAAAATTACTGGAATAATATTGATTTAAAATTATATTTCCTTTGAGAGTTCTTAAATTAAATATATCTCTCTACTAAAAATTCAAGGACTTAATGTACCACAGAAGGGCTGAAACAGATTAAAAAGTAACTATTTACCATAACTAATACCTACAATATTTCAAAATCCTTAAAGCTCAATAAAAAAATGTAAGAGCAGGAAGTATTACACATCCAAAATCATGATATTCAAGTCATATTGTAGCCCTTCCATGCTAAAAATAAGAGGGATGAATCAAATGGCCACCTCCTCACAAATATTATCACTCATTGCCCTACTAACTTGTAGGAGTAAGATATATGAGGTATTTCATAATCAAAAATCTGATCTAGCAAGTTATCAGCTTGGTATGGTTTCCATCACATTTGCCAAATGTCATATGCCAGTTATGCATAATAGATTCTTGGATTTATCATATTTAGGGAATTATTCATTCAAGACATGCGGTATTCCCGAAGGGTCCAAGCATAAGATTTTTAATGTGCATCATACAAGGATACTGATAAGAATGTTAATAATAAATAATATCTAAACCAATGAACAGTAACAACAGATTAGTTCATTTCATTACTTAGAACTGGCAGGCTTTTATAGTGACAAAATATAATTAAAAAGTTCTTGAATAAAAATTTTATCTTATAATGTCCAAGGTGATTGGTTTAAACTCACTAGATAATCCTAAGATTTTATAAAGGGAGTAAAATGGTGTTCCTGAAACTGTAATGTTAGGTACTCCTTACAAGATTCCTACCCTAATTAAACCTGGATAGGTAAAATTTAGGACTTCCAATGTAACATAGTCCGACTAGTTACTATATCATAAAATGATAATAAATGAATAAACAAACTATCTTATTATCAATAGAGTAAGTAACAGATTAATGATATGATATAGTTGAGTCCAATCAGTAATTGTAAATTAAAGATTCCTGACAGCTATTGCACAATTTACATTCATTACATACCTATGATGTGTTATTAACATAATTTTAATAATTCCGAAAACAAAAACAAATTAAAAAATGTTACTATAAAAATAACATCACTTTAAGCACCTTATCAAAGCCTTGGTTTTCAAGTCTTTTACCCAGAACTTCTCCAACACCAGCAAGTTCTGTAACAGGCTTCTCTCCCATGGGTTCAGCAACGAAGTTGCGATGTTTCTGTGAAGTACTGGACATTTTTCTAAAACCAAGAATATAAGCACCAACAAATCTACACTAACCTGTAATAAACAATAGCTGATAAAACGTACAACAACTTACTAAGATTGAACTAGGGATGTTTTGAGAACTTAACCAGGAAAACCAAAAACTATATGTCAAAGAATATCAACTAAAGTTTTGATATTAATTCCAATGGGAAATATGGATACACCTTTCTTATTTGGTTGATAGTAACCAGCATATAGCCTCCAATTGCTTGGATATGGCGGTTAAATAAATTGCCAGTCAGTGTTTGGTCACAATTTTGCCCACGTCAGCTAATTACTGATTTTTGGTTTTAAAGCTTAAGACTGACTCGACCATTTAATTGGAAAATTAAATATTTTTGAATGGTATCAAATCAGTAGTTGGAAAAATCGGTACGACTCCAACTCAAATTTATTCTTGGCAAAGTACTTAAGAAATTAAATAAGAAGTTTATTTTACATTTTAACACAATTCTATACTGAACATGATTTGCTTTTAATACGCAATCTCAAAAATCGTAAATTTTCTGCTGGATACATTTCATAATAATATGGTACACTTAAGTAGTAATTACAGTAGCGATAAGACGTGAAACCTATGTTTCTGATAGGTATTAAACATACATTATTGATGAAAATGTTTAGAAAGTTGAGGGTTGATTTTACAGTAACTAATTTTAAGTTTATCTCTCTCTCCCCCCCCCCCTCCAACTTTTCCCTACTCTCTCTAGAAGATTGGTAGTATTGTTGGTATTCCCAATATTTCCTATCTAAAGCTCGATGCAAATGTTTGGGTTAATCTTGGATTTGGGTTAATTTTTAACGTTAATTATTTTCGAGGTAAATGGCAAAATAATTCTTATCTGTAGGGCACCATTACATCATTAAGACGCGTTGTTTAGGCCAATTTTTTTTCAATATGATATAGATGAGTTTGAGAAAGGAGTAGACTTGATGATTTCTAGAATGATTTCATCATTAGTTAATCGGAAGTGGCCCATTTTGTCGCATGACAACGCCTGGCCACATGTCTCACGTGTTATGTCGCTAAAACTGTTGGAGCTTAAATATCAAACTCTGTAACATCCGTCCTACTCTCAGGACCTCTCTCCTACAGATTATCATTTTTTTAGGCACCTGTACCACTACTTGAAAAAAAAAATGGACAAAGAGAATCAGAAAACGCGTTTTAGGAGTTTATCAATTCTTAAGATGGGAAATTCTATTCTGAGAGAAAGGTTGCCAACACATTGGCAGAAATGTATTGATAGTAATGGAGACTAATTTGAATGTTTCCTGTTGGTATATTACCTTATACATGTAGTGAACATACTCCACAAATATTCTATTATGGTTTATTCTTTGTTTATATCATACCCTGCCGAATATTAAAATAAATCTTTCTTCAGCTCAGTTCAAGGGAAATAATTAGACTTGAAGCTAGTCAACTGGACAAAAACATTGAGACAGGATGGGAAAAATTAAGGACTTCGACTGTAGCATCATTTGATTAGCCACTGTAGTATTAAGTGTGGCATAAAGTTCTAAATAAATAAACAAACAAAACCATCGAGACACATTTTATTTTTAGTTTCTGTTCCATGAATTTTGTACCATACTTGACTCTTGGTATCTTTGTTTAAAGATAAGATAGAAATTGTGCTGTAATTTTTTTTCTGTGGCAACAGGTTTTGACCAGATCAAAAATCTATTCTGCACTTATCCAGCTAAAAAAAAAGAAAATTAAAAATAAGCATTGTGGGAACAGACCTTGTATTAGTCTCCAGGCTTACAATTTGTGATATTCGTAGGTAAGATTAGTTAATTTAATATTTCATTACTACTTCTTAGGATTTCTTTATCTGATGTGTTTTAACTATACAAGGATTCTGTTTCAATTAGTCAAAAAAAATTGTCTATATTGTAGTGCAAAAACATCTGATGTAAATTTCCAGAAATCTCCTCTTTTAATTATACAATACAATATAATATATTATAACCTCTCTCCTCCCCCTCCCAAAAAAAAAAAAAAAATCATGAAGACACTTTTTAAAATACTGTAAATACAATTAACTTTCACAGGTATATATTGTTTTTTTAATTTTCATTCGATGGGTCGATATGATCATTTCTCTGTCACTATTCTTCCTCATTCAAAATTCTAGTGGAGTTTGATTTGTGTGTAAATTAAAGTTTTCTACTTTTTCTGTTATAGTATGTATGTTGGTATGTTGTTATTCTAAAAAAAAATATTTTTACTGTTTTATTTGTTATTGTTACAGTTATTTGTTAATGTTATTACCCTTACAGTTATTTGTTATTGTTTTATTTGCGTGTGAATTAAAGTTATCTACTTTTTCTGTTAGTATATTGTTATTTAAAAAAACAAAGTTCTGAATTTCAAGAATTTATTTGGACAAGAGCCTCTGGTAAGAATTTTTTTTTTTTGCCAACGACAGGTAATTACTGTGTGAGAAATACTTTTTCTTATGCTTTATTTTCATTTTATTTCCTCCAAATATGGTGGGGAATGTTTGTTTTTATTCCTGGTAGCAAAAGTTTACCTCTAGTTTTCCGGCAGTGTCCCTCCATAGATCAATCAATGTATTATTTTGAACTTTATCAAAAATCGTTTTATATTTTTGTGAAAGACAAGTTTTTAATATTAATGCAAACCTAAAATATAGAATTTAGTCATGAATATTATTAAATACTTTTACATTTTGAGATTTAACTTATATTTTTTACAAGTATTCTAGCAAGGCTTATCTCTGAGAATTTTTTTTATTCTGAAGATTTTTTATCTTTTACAGTTTCTATGTGGATTCTGTTTATTCATGAGTGATTGTCAAGTGTATTTTATTTTACATTTATATTTATAATCTCTTCCAAATGGGACGAGTGGATCTCAAGTCACAACTTCAAACTGATATCTTTCAGTCAATTTTTCTTCACAAGAAATAATAAAATGATAATATTTAGAAATGTCCATGATAATAAACACTTCTAATGGTTAAAAAACAAAACAAAAAAAAAAAAAAACATGTCAGCACCAAACAAAATTACAAGTTTAAATATCATAAAACTTCTTTGATAAAAAAAAAAAAAAAAAATACTTGTTTCAATTTTTAACTACGAAATAGTGATTCGGCAAAGTTTTGTTTTGTGACACAACTTAATTGTCTTTATGTTAATGTAGTAATATAATGTACTCATTAAAGAAAAAAAAAAAGGCTTTGATTCAGTCTTATTACATAATTAAAACAGAATATGAGTTAATATTTCCCAATCCAAGACCAAAACACAATCAACTCAAAAATTGAGATTGTTATAGTCCATCAGTCATTTATGTGAATAATTAGGCTGAAGTATGTTACAGAATCATAGTTAAATATATATGAGATGTAGAATATATTCAACCATTTATTAAGATATATTTTTAAATTTGTTTACTTTCTTTTGTTAAAACCAAATAAATGTATAAAGAAAAAAATAAACTGAATTGCTGCTGTTTTATCGTATTTTTGGTAATTTAATTTAGGTTCTTCATGGCCAAATAAATATACTAGTTTGCAAATTTGGACCATTTGAGATAAGATAAAAAATATTACTATGGGTTGCCTTATTGACAATTTTTTTTTTTTCTTGGCAAATATACAACTATTTACCACCAAAGGAATGTTAACTTTAGGATTAGGACTAATTAAGACCATCCCGTAAGATATTGTCTCATGGTTCAATTTGATAAATTGAAAATAAAAATTAATTAAAATGCAAGAATATGTTCTTTCTTTATTTCATACACATTTTGTAATGGATTTAACAATTTTCTTTCTAAATCTTCTCTTCTACATCAATCAAAGAATAAGGTTCTTAATCTAATTATAATAAGTGGACATTTTTTATTTACATGAAAATTGCTAACTACAGTCTAAGTTTTCAAATATTTATATTAAACCATCAATTTAAGGATGGGTTACAATTACTAATATTAGAATCCAATTCAACACAAAGTCATCTGCATAATATATTATTAGTTTGGATAGAACAGGGTACACAATAAAACAATCCTTGAATTGTATAACAATATAGTGATTACTATAAAACAATATAAATATTAAATACAATTTAATTATAGGAAAATATTCTTTATCACACAATGAAGCCAATTTATATACACAAAGCTTCCTCGACTAGGGTATGCCACAATTACCCTAACGGAATTTATAAACAGTTCTTCAAGAAACCTTTCAGCATAATTAAGATTGTAAGTCCATTTTGTTTAGAAACAATAGAATAAGAAGAAGGAGCTATAAAAATAGCATATAAATCCTATCTAAGACAACTAGTTCAAAATTATACCATTTTTTTCTTCTATATTACAAGAGCCTGTTTCTAAAGTAAATTTATGAAACTTTTCAATTATCTGAGTATAAAATGATTCCTCATATGTTCCTTAGAAGAAAATTTATTTTTCTAAATACCATTATTATTTTAAACTCATGGAAATATTTGATACTTTGTTGGTTTTCAATCTAATTCTCTTAAGTCTAGTTTTTTTTTAAGTATGTGGCAACTATGGCTCACAAAAACAATATTCTGTTAGGAACCAACAAATTTTTGAAATTGTGAAACTAGATCAAAACCATTACAGCAAAAATTTACACAGCAGGTTTTCATAGTATGCGGTTAATCTGTAACTACTGCTACAACTATCATTTAATTCGATAGTTATGAAAAAGCTCCTTCACTTTCACAATCAAAGCATAATAAGCTCAATGTGTTGTGAACAAATATATTTACATTACAGTATGTTAACAATGTAACAAATGCAGTATCATAAGTAGTAAATGTTAATGTAACCACAATTTAAAAGTATTTATGTCTGCACACTACAGGTTATAAAGCATAACCAATACTCCTAAGTGCAGGCTCATCAGAGAATACATTCTGTGGACTTTTCACCTTTTTTAAGAATTATGTTCTTAATAAAAATCTTTTGTACAAACTAGTCATTTTAATAACATCCATTTTTATGTGATATGGAATCAATCAAAAGACAGCACTTAAATCTATAAAGAGGTTTTGGCCATATCAGATACAATATGACCAATGACTACAGCAGTCATTCCTTCTCCTGAGAAGAAGGAGGAAGCAAAGTCTGAAGGCTGACATAGCGACCCTTATCTCTGGCGCCTACGGATGTAATGTGCTGGAAGCAACAAGGTTGTGAGATATGAGTCTTTGCGGGTAATGTTTTCGCTGGAACAGGGCGTTTTTTCCTTCCAGGTACCGAAAGTGAAATATTTTCTGGGCATGATGTTAGCTGCTCAATATGAGCCCATAATTCACGAGCTGCGAACTCTGAATCAAAACTCAGACCTGAAAAAGTATTTTAAAATTACTTGTAAATATACAAAAGAGAGAAATTAAAAAGCACACTAATTTTAATATATTCTTCAAAAACCAAGCAATAATTAGGGAATTTATTTACAAAATATTCTGCATATTAATATAAAGTTAATCTCATATCATGTTTAAATATTAATTAATGTTATAGGAACTGCTACAACGTATGTCATACTAACCAATGAACGTTGAGTGATCTGAAGATAGACACATAGTGTGAAAGGAAGGCCCAGACACTCTGTATGCTGATAAGTTATCAATTTTGTCGGACCAAAGGCAGAAAGAAGAACCACGTTCTGCAAGAACCAATCGAATACCTCTTGATGTGCGGGATCTAGCTTCACCTGTAAAAATTAAATTCATATAGAATCAGGTCTGAAAGGTACATATTCTTTCTTAACTTTCGATTACTAGAGAGGGAGTTGGAGAAATCACTTCTTTTTAGTTATATTTGTTTAATATTATTTATAATTTATATTAGATGTGAGTTCATTAAATGGAAGTTTGGAAGGAATTACCAAAGGGAAAACAGTATATTTCTAAAAGAGATAATGTGAGCAAGCAAATATGGTTTGGCTTAAGGGAGACATAATAGTAGAAACTTCTATTATTTTGTAATTTTGGTGGTTTGGAATTTTAGCCAGTACCAACCTCTTACAGAAGGAATTGATTAATATTTACCTGTATCTAGGAGGACAACTGGAACACCAGTAGCTTGCAAGTTCCACCTGCCGTCTCCACCTCTGCTAGTGTACAAATTTACCATAGAGCCACAGACAAAGACCTGAAATCAAAGAAAAATTTCTCATTAAAATTATATTTCATGCCTAATTAAAAATTTAAATATTCCAAAACTATTTTTAACTAGATCAAGTAGCATGATGAGTCATTTTTTTATAGTATATCTAATAAATAACTATATAAATTGTAATGAATAAAGCTGTTGGGTAGTGGCTAGCATGACAACCTGCCATGCCCAAGACCATGGGTTCAAACCTAGCAGGTGGCTCTAGAATATTTAATCGGAGTAAAAACTCCTTGGTTATTTTGTCATTTGGAGGGGACATAAAATGGTGGTCCTGAGGCTGTGTGATGTCAGGTAATCGTTAAAGATCCCTACCTCTATTAAACCTGGATAAGCAACATTTAGGATTCCCCCTATAGTATGCTCCGATTAGCCACAGCAACATAAATTGGCGATAAAAAAAAAAAAAAAATGAACAAAGAACAAACTTTAGCAAACATTTTTTAAGCATTCCCTACAATATGTTTGTATGTATTGCTTTCTTAACTGAAAGCATGAGTCTTTTAATGAAACTTAACTGAAATACTATCGCTAAAAAGGTTGTATGTATAGAATTCATTTTCTCAGTTTATTTTTTTCCTTACCTGTGGATGAAATATATAGTAAGGAAAAGTATTGCGATCGTGAAAATTTTCTAATTCCAGTTTTCATTGAAAATACACGTTTTAGGATTCATTGAGTCAAAATGACTAAGTCCCGCTAAAAGTCTAGCTCGAAAACAATACGTTGAATAAAACTTATATTTCATATTTTAAAATTGTATATACCTGAGATGTTACAGCAACTTTTTCATCCAAAAGCCACTTTATACTAGGGGTGGACATAATCGAATGACGATTATCAGATCATTTGATTATTTCAATCCTTCGAATTAATCGATTATCGGATTAATCGGTTTGAGAAACGAATGATCATTCGAAATGAATTTTGTAACGATAATCGAGAGATTATAAGTAGTCAGGATAATGAACTTTTTTTTTTTTTTTTTTTTTTTTTCTCGTTACATAAATTTTATGCATATTTGCAGGTAGGTTTAGCCAGCTCAGCAATCAGAGAGGGGAATTGTGCCATATTGTCTTTCAGAATGAATATTAATCATTCGATTATAGAATCATTCGATTATTTAAATCATCGTAGTCCGATCATTCGATAATGCCCATCCCTACTTTATATTATGCATTATACACCTTTTTACGATTTTATTAAAAACGGCTCTAACGATTTGCTTAAATTCGCTATATCGATTTAAAATTTAATGGGCTTTAATATCATGTAGGTTTTATTCTGTTTGAAACAGTCTGACAGAGCTTAAATGCCGATTTTATTCATCTAAATTTTATAGATTCCAAAAATAAATTGAATTACATAGTTATACTTCGAAACTGAATATAATTATTTAAGAAATTTCATATATAAGCAACTCTGATAGATACTTATTGATTACAAATGAATAAATTATACACTATAGGAAATTTTTAACTGAATAATTTATAATGTTTCAATATTATTTTATATAATATTGAAGTTAAGGTTACTCAAAGCCTTCTTGATAGTGAATGAGAAGGAATGGCGGGGTGCGTGGGAAGTTGACCCCTGACCCTAAGTTTCAAGGCAACCTTGCAACCAGCCCATCTCACACCAAGCTTGGAAATAATTGGCTGATCAAGTATTTATAATTGTTATAAGGTGTTTATTACCTCCTGACTATCTCTACAATCATTGGCTTATTACATAATAGTCAATGAATAATCATTCAAGGTAAAGAGAAAAAAAATCTCTCTTTTAACCGTGTCTTCTCTCAGTTATTGTATTTTTAAGGAAGTATATTTAATCCTTAATCGTATTTCGTATGAATAAATTTATTTTATATCTGTGTTTCACATAAAAGTTTTACTGTAGAAAGAAATATTAGGTTTACAGTGGCCATTAACTAGATGACAATTATGGCATTGGTTTTCAACAGGTATTTTAAGGTACTTCCAACAGGTACTACTGTATTCCTTTAAGAAAATTTCTAAAGAAACGAAAAAGGTCTCATTTATTTGATTTGGTTAATTTTTTTTTCTAACAATCTACAGAATTAGAGATACTTTAGAGGAAAAATTAAAATATCGGCAATTAAGCCCTGACACACTATTTCAATCAGAATGAAACCTGCATGAAGTAAAAGCCAATTAAATTTTACATCGATATAGCGAGTTTAATCAAAATCGTTAGCACCGTTTTTGAGAAAATTAAAAAAAAGTGCAATATCTATGGTATAAAGTGGCTTTTCGGGTTCCTCGTTTTGTTGAAAAAGTTGTCATAAAATTTCATATAGAGTCCTAAAATATGAAATTTCGGTTTTATACAACTTTATTTACAGATATTAACAGTAATAATGAAACTTTTATTTTACAGGTAAACGATCGCTTATAGTATTCAATTTATTAAAAATGTGTTGAGCAGACCTCACAAAATAAGAACTGCTGTCTGGATATTACATTAACAATGTGTATCTAGATATTAGTATAGATGTAAAATAATGGGTTGAATATAGAATAAGATCTAGAAAATTGTAATAATATTACGTTGGTCCGCCTGAAAGAAACTTTAATCTCGCACGGAATGGACTCGAAGGTGAAACCTTTTGACTCGAGAACATTTTAGTGACGCCTCATCACTTTCGGAAACCCTCCGATACAATGGTTTGGTTTGAATAATATATTTCATTTCTTACGGTTAACTGTTCGGGACTTTATTATTCTAACACGCTACAATCACAAAAGAATAAACTAATCAGCAGTTATTTATAAGAAAATTACGTATTTTTTTCTAGTAATTATTAGATAAATTTAAATCGATACTTCTTTATTATATTCTCCTCTCGATAGTTCCCACTTTTGTTATTTGATTCGTATAGTCATGTTTGAAAACCGCGTTCCGTCTTCAGTAAAAGTCAAATAAAGAAACCAGGCTGTATCTAAATGGCATTCACTACTTTTTTTTAAATTTTTTTTACTGAGCTCAAGCATATAAAAAAGTGGGGTGTATAAGAGTTGGCCATTTCTCACCAAAAACCTCTGTAGACACAGAGCTCGCACATGGCGCCTTTGTTTGCTTGCACGTAGAGTCACGATTTCTCTTTTAAATTACAACTGTAGTCTCTGAAATACATTTAATTGTTTAGGAAACAGGGAAGTAAATAATCAGAATTTGCCGGCGCAAGAAAGGACGAACCTGCTTGGAGATGAGGTGCAGCCTGGGCTCTTACCCCACTGCCTAAGGAAGTTCTATCTTCTTGACCACAGCTGCACACGTCTACACGGTTCTAGGCCAAAGGGTTGGTTGATCTAAACAATGCATTTTCGAGCGAAAATATGTTTGTTGAAAAAGTGAAAGTATATGCCGGTTTTAGAGGCGGGTTTTTTTTTTCTGAGGTTGGACTTGTCTTTTAAAGAGAAGAAGGGGAAAGTTTTACGTACTTCAACTTAACCAAACATGCTTATCGTATTATAGTTACGAGTATTCCTACTGATTTTAGTCTGAAAGGTTGGAATTTTTATTCAAATACCTGAGGGTTTCTTATTTACTAGTATTATACCATTATCTGGGTAGATAAAAATCATATATCTCATAAAAATGTGGTGTGGGCAACGGGAGGACTTAAGAGGGCCTTTTTAAGATGTCTCTACATATAAATGCTTACTAGCTCATGTCATAGATTGCTTTCGTGTGAAGAGAACTTGCCTAGAGAGTTCAGGAAACATTTCTGACAAAGTTGGATTTTTTATTATGTAAAGAATTTATTTAAAGAAATCAATTCAGGAGAGAAGCCTTCAAAGCCTTCTAAATAAAACTGACTATCCAATTCTAGCAAGAAGTTTACCAATTTGATAATAATAATATAATAATAATAATAGGCTTACCGAATCCGAAGGTTCGATGCCGATACCACCAAACTTCGCCTGCACAGACTCGTCCAATGTTCACCGGTCAAGCCCAAGCCCCCGAGATCAGCCTTAATGCAATCCTCCTATCGACGCTTCGGCCTACCTTTCGGACGCCTACCAGTCGGTTCAGCGAATACCAACTTTCTCGGAATCAGTTCCTCACTAAGCCCAACAACTTTACGCGCATATTTGAGTCTCCGCGATGCTATCAACTCAATTATATTCACAGGGTACAAATTCCGCGTTGTGCAACCTTCTAAACTCCCCAGTGGCCTCATCTCTTTTCGGACCAAATATTTTACGCAGTACCTTATTCTCGAAAACCTTAAGCCGTTGTTCATCTTTCAAAGTAAGCGGCCACGTTTCGCATCCGTAAAGAACCGTTGAAGAATAATAGTTTTATAAATTCTAACCTTTAAGTTTTTAGACAGAAGCCGCGAGCTAAGTAATTTAGCAACTGAATAACACGCATTTCCCACCTTTAACTGGGACTTTATTTCTTCCTGGATTTCATTTTTTCTTGTTATCATTGAACCTAAATACTTGAATTTCTCTACGTGTTCAAAAGTATGACCTGAAATATTAATATCATCAAGATCACCACCATTTCTGCAACTAATCATATATTTCGTCTTATCGGTATTTAATTCGAGACCTATTTGTTTACCGGTTTTGATTAACACACTTGTATTTAGTTGTATAGTTTCCGTATCTTCACCTAGCAGTACCAAATCATCGGCATACCCCAAAACCGGAATCTTGTCACCCATATTTAAGCCTTTCTCGGTACACATCACCTTATTAAATATTAAATAAACTTAATCTTGAAAAAAGTTTTAAGTTAATTTAAATTAAATGTTGGAGATCACCTGAAACAGAGTGGCTAGCAGAGATAACACCCTTCTATACCAGCAGGTGGTCCTAGGATTTTTTAATGGAAGTAAAAAATCCTTAATGCCGTTCTTCGGAGGAGTGTAAAAAGGGAGTCCCGAGCCTGTGCGATGTCAGCTACTCGTTAAAGATTCCTATCCTAATTAAACCTGGATAGGAAAAATTTGGGACTTCCATTCAATGTAGCTTCGTCCGGTTACCCAGTAGCATAAAGTGGCATTAAATAAACAAATTAAATGTTTATTCAGTTTCGATGGAAAAATATGATTTAGAATAATACAACAATATTAAATGTATGCCCTTTTCCTAACTTTTCATCACCTTTTACAAGTTTGTATTTAAGATAATTTTTGTTTTTTAATCTTTAGCTTTCCAACGGAGCATCTCTTTTACTGATCTCATGTTCAAAAAACCAAAAATTACATTTTAAAAATATTTTTACTGTTTTCTCCTTTAATTGGTTATTAAATTCCTGTAATTTATATATTTAGACGTTATTTATCAATCCTAAAACTATGATATGGGTAATTCTTCTGGATATGTAAAATTAACGGTACTATAGAGGAAGAAAGTTTTAAATATCGGCATTCAAGCGCTGTCAGACTACTTAAATCAGAATAGAATCTAGATGATATTAAATCCCATTAAATTTTACATCGATATTTTCACGGTCGCAATACTTTCCCTTACTATATATTTCATATATAAGTAAGAGAAAGTAAAAAAGACTAGTTTGAAATACTTTATTATCAGTTATCACCGGACGTGACCATCTAGAGAACTACGAAGAAAAAGAAAAAGAGGATACTGCATTATTTACTAAATTACAACTTGTACTTGTACTTGTCAATTACTGTAATCATTGAGCTAGTATGTATGTATGTATGTAAGTATGTATCAGTAACCTATAGAATACTCGTTCTCTTTGGCCCAGTTGGAGTTTGGTTCTTTGGCCTGGGATTGTTGAACCTCCTAACTTTAAGCCTTATTGGCAAAAAAGAAATATATACCACTTATACTTATACAATATTAAGATTATAAAATATCAAAAAAATGCTATACATCGTTCTCCCGTCCAATAGACTCCCTCAATACTCAGTTGAATTCAAAATGGTGTTTAAAAAATCTGGTGCGGGCAACACACGACTTTCACTTACCTTCATTTTTTAAATCAATGAAAGAATTTTCAAATACAGTTAGAGATAAAAATACGTGAAACTATTAAAGAATTAATTAAATTGAATTTGTATAGAAACATAGGTTTTATTAAAAAATATATTATACTATTATCTAAAATAATCAGTTAGTTTTATCGGTCTTTCATCACTCTCTATTAACTTTTAAAAGCTTGAGTATAAGATAATATTTTTTACAAAATCTTTAGCTTTCCAACGGTATATCATACATGTATATTACTGTTCACAAACAAAAAATTGCATTAAAAAAATATTTTTTCAGTTTTCTCCTTTAATTGCTTTTCAAATTCGCTCAACTTGCATATTTAGCTGTTTTTCATCAGTGGTAACAAGATAATATAGTTATTTTTAAAGAATCAACAAAATTAAAGATACTTTAGAGGAAGAAAGTTTAAAATATCGGCATTTAAGCCCTCTCAGACCGTTTTTATCAGAATGAAACCTACATGATATTAAAGCCATTTTACATCGATATAGTGAGTTTAATTAAAATCGTCGGAACCGTTTTCGAGAAAATCGAAAAAAGGTGCAAAATGCATGGTATAAAGTGGCTTTTCTGGTAAGCTCATTTTGATGAAAAAGGTTTTGTAACGTCTCGGGCGTATATTTGTCATAAATATGAAATTTCAGTTTCATAGGATTTACCGTTTCCGCCCGGGAGTTACCACACACACACAGACCTTTTTGCGGAACTTGGTTATTTGGACTCGAAAATTTTCACGATCGCAATACTTTCCCTTACTATATATAGTAAGTGAAAGTAAAAATTTAACAAAATAATAAATAAAAAAATCATACTACATATCATAGTTCCTTAAGAAATGAAAGCTTTTCTTTTAGACAAATGGCCAGATCATATCCACTTTTACATAGACGCGTCTAAAATTAATAATGCTTTAGGCAGAGCCATATCCATACCAAAATCCAAACACATTGCTAAGTTTAAATTACCATTCGGTCGCTCATCCTTCACGGCATAGCTAGCTATACGCTATTTTAGAAGCCCTCAAATTTATAAATCAATCAAACAAAAGTAAATTCGAAATATTAACAGACAGTTTAAGTTCCCTACAAGCGATAAATAATTTTAAAAACTAAATAGTAACGATATATTAATAGACATAATAAAATTACATTATTCAAGTTTAAAAAACAACAAACAGGTTTCATTCCTAGGGTCAAAGCTCACAATGGAATTTCCGAAAATGAAAAAGTTGATCAACTAGCAAAAGATGCTACAATTACAGGTGAACCGGTCTACATTTCCGTCCCATACACTTTCTTTTATTTAGTAATTAAAGAAAATACAGGTCAAAATTCCAAATCAGTTTTTCCTAGCGTCTACCGTAGATTATGGTTTTCATCGATCAGTTTAAATAAAAAAGAAATAAAAATCTATTGCAGACTAAGATCTAAACATGGTTTATGTAATAGTTATTTGCACCGTATAGGGATTTCAGAAACGGCCACATGCATAAATTGCAACAAGCGGGAAACGCTGCACCATATTTTTATGAAATGCGAGACTTAAGTTAAATCCTAAAGAGCAACACTCTTTCAAGCTTTAAATATTACTAATCCTACATACAAAGGTATACTGACACAAACCGGAAGAAACAAAGTCAGCAGTGTAGCTAATTATTTTAAATTAAAAAAAAAAAGTCATCTAAAATAACATAAGTATATTAACAAAATTAAATAACCAAACGTATGGACTTATCCAATGCCATAAAAATTGGGGGAAAAAAACTCCTAACTTCCTCTTCAAAATAAAAACCATCCGCCAAAATAAAATAAAAATCCCTTCGAATCTGACACATATCGAATTCCCTGATAGTATCAGCCGTTAATTAGTGATGTGTTGATCAATAACACACCACGCTTCCAGATCATCGGAACTTATGGGCGGGTCTGAATGTTATAATGGACGGGACAGAGGGATCTGTCAAAATACCTATAAAGAACGACTAAAACTCAGTCTAATTCACTTTCCTTTTTAGAATTCACGTTACGCGACTAGAAGCGACCCCGCCTCAAAATACAGCTGATGGAAGAAAGTTGCCGGAGTAGATTGGTAACCGGTGGGTTAGTTATGTACGCTGATTCCTATTCAAGAATTCTATAATGAATCTCTCTGCTTTATCTTTCTATCATCTGTTCCCATTATTATCCAATTCCCTCTTTATCGATCTGTTATAGGAGCGTGTAATGACGCAATTTATGGATATTTTGCTCCTCGGAGCAAAAAATGGAAAATTGTTTGTCCTTGACCTTGGTACGAGCAAAAAGAGCATGCAAAATGTGAAATATTTTTTAGGGCGTAACAATATATTGATAAATAATGCAACAAATCAAATTTACCAATATTTGGAAAACCACAGGCACTAGCAGTTTTTAGGAGGAATAAAAAATTTGTTGTTAAAATCAATTTAAGAATTTTTACTTTCACTTACTATATATAGTTAGGGGAAGTATTGCGATCGTGAAAATTTTCGAATTCCAGTTTTCAACGGAAATACACGTTTTAGGGTCCCTGGAGTCCAAATATCCAAGTCCCGCAAAAAGGTCTGTGTGTGTGTGGTAACTATATGTGGTAAATATTGTATTTATAGTTAAATAAAATGTTATGAATATTCCTGTATGGAAAAAAATCGGTATGCTGTGTTATAGCAACCCAATTAAGTTGGGCAGCATCATTTTGTTTGTTTATTTATGAATAAAGTGTATCTCTCTATTTTTCCATCACCTCACATATCCTTTTAAATGTATAACATAATTTAAAAGTTTTAGAACAAGAACTAAGAAATAAAATTAATTTATGAAACGATATAAGGGAATATCGGAAAGATGAATATGAAGGTATAGACAATTTTCCTTAAATACAAAAATTTGTTTTTGGATGTTTCTTGACTATAATTGGTATTAGGATGCACTACATTTGTAACAAATATTAATTCATAAGATTCTCTTTACGGTCGTAAACATTTGTTGTTAATACTTCGAGTTAGATTCTTTCATCCCTCATTAAACTTTAGATTTATTTGCAGTAAGCCTAATAAAATAGTTAACCTCTCCGTGGTGTTGAGATTTAGTGGACTTCTTGAAGTTACAACTGTAGATAGACGCTCCATTATTTTTACATCCCTTTTTCGTCTAAGCTCATCTTGATTTCGGAGTTCATCATCAGAAGTAAATTGACTGCTTAGCTATGACAAAGCATATTTATAATACATTTAAATCAGTAATTCAATTTTTAGAAAAGAAAGGTTCGATGTCGATTCAAGTCAACAAAATTTAAATAGAACCCGTTATCAAACGAAAAAAAAAATTATTCTGAGATCAAGTTCCCTTAGAACAACGAACAATGAACAAAAATAAATCCTTATGGTATGGTTACTTAAAGAAAAAATTATATTATTATAGTTATATGTCGAATCTATTAAAAATTAATTATCGAGATCCTCCCAGCTAAACATCAATCTAGCTCTAGCAATCAGACATTAACTTGTGTTAAATGGATGTTATTTTTTTTAAAGAATTTTTTATCATCCAGCTCAACCTAATACATACATAAATAATTTATAATAAATTAATATAACAATTCTTCAATAAAGAATTATATACTGGCGACCTTCCCATATATCGTAATAGTACTCATCACTTTTCCTTTTTCACCTCAAACAGATGAAAGCTGAAATAAACACGCAAATTGTATATGCGTGATGTATCTGCCAATTATTTCATTTCCGTTAACGCCCCCTATCCACAGCCATCATCACCTCGGTTAATGGACGAATTGTCGAGACCTGGTTTCCATTTCCGTAACCATGAGCAATGTTTACATCCTAATAATGGAGAGCGGAGCATTCTTGACAAATAAAACATGATGTTTTAGGTCCTTTATTGCCTATTTAACAAGTCCAGGGGTCACATGTGGTGCAGTGGCTAGCATAACAGCCATAATGTCCAAGGTCGCAGCTTCAATACTGGCAGATGGCATTTTTTAATGGGAGTACAAAATCCTTGGAAATGTCGTCTTTGAATCTAGCGACATTTGAATAAAAGGGACATTAAGCGAATAAACAAACAAACAAAAATTCCAGATTCGTTGACGATAAACCACGCAGTAAATCAAATACATGATAAAGATGAATCATACCATTAACATATAATGGTAAATAACACATATCATATGTCAACCTAATCTGTTGTTTACTTCGCATTAATACAACACAAACCGCCGAAGATACGATCTAGAGAGTTTAGTGACCCAACAACAACACAAAGCCAAGAACAGCTGTGCAGTTAAAATACTTTCGAAAAGGAAAAGATGACGACAGAGGAATGCAGTAGTGCCAACTTGATCGACATTCCGCCTCCACCCTTTACCAAATAGAAAGTGCTCTGTTATTAACCTCTTCCACTCGGCTTCTCCAATTTCGATATACCTACTCGAATTTCTCTTTCATTTTCACCAATAACCCCCACCAACAGAATTGTTCCGCACATTAATAATATGTCTTCAATCAGCTATACTTAACCGATCTTATATGACCCGGTTTCGCTGATAACCGACAGAAACCTATTTAATTGGGGTCACCTGTGGTGTAGTAGCTAACACCTTAGCCTTCTATGCCTTAGGTCGCATGTTGGGATAAAGATACCGTGGTTATCCCACCCTTCGGAGGTTAAGAACCTGTACTGACTAAAGATCTCTAACAACTTTTTTTTATTTTTTAACAATTTGTAATTTGAAACTTTGATTTGTTATTGAATTTATTTTTGAAAGTTTTATGAAAGACATTTTTAAAAATGGTAATGTGAAACAAATAATACTTTATTTCTAATTGTTATTACAATCGAAAGTACTATCTTCATCTAATAATAATAGAAGTTAACAAGGCTAGTACAGCGTAAGGTGTGTTTATATTAATGACTAACTGTGTGTGTGTGTGTGTGTGAGAGAGTGGTAGTGTCTGTGTCTGTGTGTGTATGTACGGATTGGACCAAGAAATAGAGTTTAGATAATTTATAGTTCAGCATGGGCGTAAAATAAAAAATAAATAAATAAATATATATATATATATATATTATATATATATATATATATATATATATATAATATATATATTCACATATGCATACATATACATATGCTTATCTTGTTTATTCGTTTAACGTCACTTTATGCTACTATGGCTAATCGGACGATGCTACAGTGGGAGTCCTAAATTTTGCCTATCCAGGTTTTTTAACGAGTACCTGACATCGCACAGGCTCGGGACCACCTTTTAAAGTCCCCTCCGAAGGACGGCATAACTAAGGATTTTTTTCTCCCATTAAACAAATCCTAGGGCCACCTGCAGGTTTGAACCTGCGACCTTTGGCATAGAAAGCTGTTATGCTTAGCAACTACGCTATGGATGACCCTAATGCTTATCTTGTTTATGAAATTTTACAATAGTTTTGTACGACTTATAGTCCATAAGGAGATGAACACACCCACACTGACCTTTTGAGGTTGGGTCATTTAGACTCAGGGGACCCTATATAAGTGTTTCCAATGAAAAATTCGAACATTTTTACAATCGCAATACTTCCCCTTACTATAAATTTAATATATAGGTAAGTGGAAGTAAAATAGTAACGTTACGCTTACGTAATATTTTTATTATTATTAATTAATTAACAATATTTTGATTCCATTAATGCTGCTAAAAAAATATTCGTTGGCAGTGGAAGTTGGAAGTAGTTGAAGTGCCTTGAGTTCCGCTGCCCTTCACCTTACTCTAGCCACTTCCGGTGCAGAGGCCTTCCAAATCGACCGATATGGATACTGCCTCTTCAAAGGTCATCCGGAATAGGACTGCAAGTGAGAGGGAGTCCGTCTAACTTTCCATTTTGAATTCCGATCCGAAATCGAAAAAAGTAACCTATAGATTCCAATATATCTTACAAATTCGATTAAATTCCAAAACAATTCTTCGACACATTGCATTTCATGAATGCCTGGAACAAGACATGAAACAAAATAAGGTTCTTGTTATCAATATTGTTAGCCATGCAATACATGCGCACATACTGCTATATTGCATAGACTCGTACAATCTTACGAAATAACGCATTCATCAATAATCTATAAAACGTTTGAATACCATTAAAAAAAAAAAAAATAAATAAATAAACAATATCTATTTACTAACCAGAATAATGAAAAGAGTATATTTTATTGTTATATTCCTATTAGTCCCGAAGAACTTGAGTAATATTTAAGATAGAAGATAATAGGACTGATTTTTAATTTCTTCCAAAGGACCTTTTATTAACAGGATAGTCACAATTCAACGTTTCGGGGAATTTCACCCATCCTCAGGGTCCTAGTTTGGAAAAATTCCTTATTTTTCCACATGTTTTTCACTAACATCGTCATTTTTAATTTAAAAAATAATCAGCAACTTTAAAGCCATAGATAAGGCACTGCCCTTTCAGGGTGAAATACACCGAAACATGGAATTGTGATTGTCCTGTAAATAAAAGGTTCTTTGGAAGAAATTAAAAATCAGCCTGTTATACCTCAGAAAAAGTATATTGTAAGGGAAAGAATTGCGGTCGTGAAAAATTTCTAATCCGAGTTTTCAAAGGAAATACTTGTTTAAGGACTCTTTGAACCCAAACAACCTAGTCTCGAAAAACTTTTGTATGTGTTTAATTTTACGCCAGAACTAAGAAGCCGATCCGTGAAAAGATGAACTTTAATTTTTAAGACAGTACCTATGCGCTACATAGATTATAGTGATATTTTCTTCAAAATCATCCAACCGTCAAAGCCATTTTATACCATTGCTTTTAATTTTTTATTAAACTGGATACTTCAATTTATAAGTAATCATTACTATCATGTAGGTTTTATCATCACAATACTCTGTCGAGGCTTTAATGCTTAATTTTTCTAACTTCATTCCTACTATAGTACCTTCAGTTTTGTCTAGATGGAATAATTGACCGTATTCCATTGTCAGTAGCAGTAAGAGAGGTCTAAATATAAACTATGCCACAGACGATAAGGTTCCTTAAGCGTACACGAGCCGAGAGGCAGATGAGTTAATAAGGGATGGCGGGTGTATAAATAGGTAAGGCCTAACGGTGAATTACTGAACCAATATTGAAGTAAAAGAGGTTTTTATAGTGAAGTTTATTTATAAAAGGTTCTGCTAAAATGTGTTGTGAAAAATTAAATATATAGAGTTATACAGAAAATAATGAAGGATTATAGTTTAAAAAGAAAGATTTAAAACTGGTTTATTTAATCGAAATAGTCACAACCACCATCAACACATTTATGTCAACGCGCTGGCAACTTTTCCATTCCCTTGGAATAGATTTTCCCATCTTCAGAATTGAATAACTCCAAAAAGCACGTTTTACTATTTCCTTTGTCCTTTAAATTTGTTGTCACGTAAGTAGTGGTCCACTTGTCTAAAAAAATTATGATCCGTAGGCAAGCAGCCTGGAGAGTGGGGCGAATGAGGCAGAATTTCGTTGTCAAGTTTCAAGTTTTTGGGACGTCACCCATGAGACATGTGACAGGGTGTTGTCATGTAACAAAATGGGTCCCTTTCGATTGACCAAAGATGGATTCATTATTGTCAATTTCTGATAGGTTACAATAAGATTCGGCATCGATGGTTGGTTTCTCCAGGATTAATGAAGATTTACTGTATCAAACCAAATGAACATCAAACAGTGACCATCGCCTACTTTTTTATGAGTGAGCTTTGGAAAATTTGCTGCTTCTCCTTTGTCGAGCAATTGTGCAGAACGTTTACTGTTATCGTAAAGTATCCATTTTTCACAATGAAAAAAAAATTCTAGGCAGAATAGGGTAGCACAAAGTGTCGTAGGGGAGCAAAGAAGTAAAGCATTAACTTTAAGAAGCTGGTTTATTTTTAGCGGTAGTTTTGTGAGTGGAACCCAAGTTTCAAGCTTTTTTACTCCTCCAATCGAGTAACGCAAGGATTAATACGATTTGACATTCATATAAATAAATAATCCAAAATAAAAATAAAATAACCTGTACTACTACCATCCATGAACCATACACATACCTACTTAAACTGATATGGACTTACGCATCACAGATTAATGATTCAGAAAAAACTGCAATAATATGAATGAAACATTTTAAGACTCAGAACGACAGCTCCTTGTCCTTGGTATATAAACAACAAAACCTAATACAGACTTCCAACAACCAAGAGTTCCCCAACACGAAATCTCGCGTTTTCTATTCGCACGGACACGAAAATAGACTTATGAACGATATAGACATAGAGATTTGTTCTGTTTCTAGGCTGTGCAGTGAGGTGATTAGGCCGAGAAAACGCTCAGCCGCCAGGGTTTTCTCCATTTTCGGGTACCTAGCTTATAGAGGCTGGTTTGGCCCATGAGGGTCTCGACAAGGGTCGAACCCCAGCTAAAACAAGAAAATAAATAATATTATGCTGCAGCTGGGATTCGAACCCAGGACCCAGAGAACAGAAGACAAACTCTCTACCCACTAGACTACACCGCTCCTTCCAATTGATATAAACAGTTAGTTATAAAGAGGGGTACTTTAAGAGTATATACATCATGGAAGATAATATCCATTAGGAAGCCTTAATTGCCAGACATGCGGCAAGTTTTGTAATTAGAAGATTGGTGTTTGAGCATCGACGATCCTGGCTGAATCACTCCCTTCACCTCTCGGCTTACCTACGCTCGTCGGCTGAGTTATGTCACTTTTTCATCAAAATTGTCTAACAATAAGAGCCATAGTACACTACGCATTTTACAAGTTTCTCAACTTGAGGCTGAACAATACTCATGGATAATAATATAGTTAATTTGAAATAAATACCTGAGTGCTAAGTGCCCTGAAGCAGGACTCGATCTGACTTCGCTCTTGGTCTGGGATTTCGGCTCCTTCTGAGCTGGTCGAGCTGGCCCCATCCTCTGCGGCCACCGCCGACCTGCCTGGCCAGTCTGGCATGATCCTGAGCAACAGAACATCACATCATCATCATCAATCTCATCAAGATGTATACAAAAAAATAAAAATTACCAAAAGTCTTATCTGTAGTTTAATTTATTGAGATACATATTAGGAATGATTTAACACAGAATAAATATCAGGAATACATGTCTTAAATTCGGGTAAGGGTGGTTCTGCAGGCATATTTGGATTGGATAAGATCCAAGAAAGGTAGAATAGGTTCTTGTGTAAATAGAAGATCGCAAAAAAACGTGTAGAAATATCAGCGAAAGGAACATAATGCCACTTGGAAAAACATAATGTGACAAAATTGTTCGCCAAATAGTATATAATCGGTTCCTCAATTACCTCAATACACCATGTAAACCTTAGAGTGGTTAATGAACAGGGTAAAGAAAGGATAAAATTACCACTGATATTAATTAAATAATGCCTAATCTATACTAATATTATAAAGCTGGAGAGTTTGTTTGTTTGAACGCGCTAATATCAGAAACTACTGGTTCAAATTGAAAAATTCTTTTTGTGTTGGATAGTCCATTTATCGAGGAAGGTTATAGGCTATATAACATAACGCTGCAACCAATAGGAGTGAAGAATCAGTTGAAAATCTAGGAAAAAACGAGAGAAATTAACCTCGCATCCCAATGATTTCAAATGATTTAGCTTTTTATTTTAAAATAATTCAATTTTCCGTTAAGTTATCTTTTGCCGAAACAATTAATAAATCACATGGGCAAATATTTAAACACGTAGGAATCGATTTACGTCAAGATCGGGTTGCGGAGAAAATCATTTATATATTCTGCCACAAGAAAATAAAACCAAAAATATAATCTACGCAGAAGTACTTTAAAATATTGGGTTGTCATTACCTCACCCGCCGTACTCTCCTGACATTGCTCCTTCGGATTTTTATATTTTCCGTTCCCTCGAAAATTTTCTACTAGGGAAATCCTACACTTTAGAAGATGACGTCAAAACGGTCTTTTTATAGTTCTTCAGGAGTAAGGACAGTGATAGTTAGAAAAAAAGAATAATGGACCTTGCAAGCCATTGGAAAAGGGCAATCGCTAACGGTGATAACTATTTTGTAGATTAAATGGATACATTTTAAGCTGTTCATCAATTTTAATTGTGTCCAAATATCTCTACCAACTTTCAGGACAACCCAATATATTCTTTTAAGAGCGATCATAATAACGGAAATTGACGCAGACGAAGTCGCGAGCAATAGCTAGTATAAAATACAACTGCATAAACAAATTAACTATTAGTACCAATACTCAGGAGTTACTGTAGTTTGTTTATTCACGTAAGGGCACTTTATGGCTAAACGGATGAAGCTGCAGTGTGAGTCCTAAATTTGCCTATTCATATTTAAATCCAATAGGGATTATATTCTGGGATAGAGTACCTGAATTCGGCAGAACTATTTCACATACCCTCCAAAGGATATTACCAAGGATTTTTTTATTTCTTTCCAAAAATCCTAAAGCCATCTTCCGGACTTGAAACTTGGATTTGGGTTTAAAAAACTGTTATACTAGCCACTACCCCTAATAGACTAGACCCTCCAGTTTTATTTTGTGCCTTTTTATTTCCCTGAGCGCTTTATCAAAGTTTATGAAATTGTATTTAGCAAATTGTTAATTCAATTGAATTCGAAAAATAATTTACATTTATTATATACTGAAAGATGCAAATGTACACGTAAACTGCTTAACGAAGTACCTATAAAAGGACCTAACGATAATCTTTACTTATTAGAACTTGATCTGTAATGATTCATATCTTCAAAAAATATGGTCAGACGTTAATAGGCTTAGCATATTTGTGATGAAGATATAATAGCATAATGTATTATCTGGCATAAACTATAATCAATTGTTCTTATCGTTTCGATAAGAGTAAATCCAGCCTATTGCTATAAATCTGATAGATATCGAGTTAATTATTGGTTAGCAGATAAATATATATAGTACTTCATATCAATGTGAAATCAGCATATCTATGTTTTTCCTCTTCTTCTGTCACTAAAAAAGAAAACAAATACTTCTATAAGCCATCGAGGGTCTTGGGTTCATACAGTGCGTATAGAGATTTGTACTGTTTAGTGCCCAACAGTATGGAGTTGTTTATTAGGGCGAGCCACTAGGGTTTTCTCTAATTTTCGGCTACCCAAATGATAAGGCTGGATGAATCCCAAGTTGGTCTCTATCCCAGGATCACGCTCACGACTGAAATCATTCTGCCTCAGCCGGGAATGAAACCTGGGATCCGTAGAACAGTAGTCTAGTGCTATATCAACTTGACCATATCGCTCTTGTTGGCTCAAAACACAATGAAGATTTTTAACCGCGATTTGAGGAGTTCTTATTTATTCATTTAACGTCACTTTTATTCTTCTGGGGCTAATCGGACGATGCTACAGTGGGAGTCTTAAATTTAGCTACGTTTAGTCTAAACTATTGATGCTTAACGAACACCTGACACCACACGGTCGGGACCGCCGTTTCAAGTCCCCTCCGATTGACGGCATAAACAAGGTACTTTTACTCCCATAATCATAGGCCTATTTGCCCAATTTTACCCATGATCTTGAACATAGAAGGCTGTCATGGCTGCAACTACACCACAGGTGACCCTTTGTGGTGTTCTTACAGACATTCATTACTTGCGAAACCTCTTCCAGGGTTCACGAAACCTAACTTTGATAACCATGGTGCACTGGGTGGCTATACACTCCGTTCGGAATAACTTCACCAGAGTCTTTTTCATGAACATTCGATATGGATCCACCGATTATGATTTTATTATTTTAGGAGGTGCACGAGGACCTGTATATCTGTATATTGAAACTCGACAATTCACTATCGGAGTATACGGTGCATGGTCATTAGGTAATATTGAGTCTGTGTAAGCTCTCCGTACATTCAAAACATGATTTGTTTTAATAAATATCAAGGAGAAGAATTATTCTTAATTCACATTAATCGATATTGCTTTCCAGGTATTTTTTATTTAGATAGAAGAGATATTAAGAATTCATTTGTATAGATGGTTGATTTAAAATTAAAATCATAAACATTCCCTTGATAATGGTTTTTCTGCACGCCAAGGACAGATAACAACGATGTCACAATAAACTTTCAATTTTCATAACAGATTCCTTGAATTTTTCTTCTATTATTTTTTTTTTTTGTTGTCTTATTTTGGACGCTAGACCCTTCATAGAACTCACATCCTGAGATATTTCGGCGACGACCGATCAGTATTCCTTTCACAACCGAACCCTGAGAACAATGCGGGACATCACCTTGAACTGTGAGGCAACGTAAACCACGAGTTGGTTCTTGAATAATTCTGACCATCGTTGACCATTGACAAATGATCCAACAGGGCTAATACTAACAACTGGTGTATTCGAAACAAAATTTGGATTGTAGATGCAATATTGTAACTGACATCCAATGTTTTATGAATCAATTTATATTCATAACAGCAACTCAAATTTGGGTCCATAAAATCTCAAATTATAACTCCCTTACGCTTAGCCCTACCCCTGCAAGAATAACTTTCAGTCATAAATCCAAGAGATAGACCTTTCAGTCTGACTTTCAAGTATATTGTAAACGTTTGTGTTACTCATGCATGTATGTCCTAAAGAGCCATACTTAAAGCATTGGACGAAGTATAATTTCATTAGGGACATCATACAATTACAGTCTTGTTTCTTTTGAAATATGATAATTTGCTTATAAATTTATTAAATAGAAGACTTTAAGTTGATTCCTAGATTCAGTCCTTGGATAGGAAAGAGATCGAAAGATCCTTGGGATTGTAGGAACCATTGGGAAAGAGGTGAGCACTATTTTCCCACCGCGCTAATGAAATAAGAAAAAAGATTGAGTTGGGCTCCTCCCCTCAATTAAGTTTTTGTTAATAATCGAAATTTTTGGTTCACTATGACACGACAGACTGACTTACAACATGAACCCATCAGTCCAAACACTTAATTCACGACCAATCCGTACAATCGGCTTTTGACTTGACCATTCGGAAGTTAACGTATTTGGTTATTGCAAATATTTTTATTTTGCAGATGGAAAATAATAATTTTATCAAAAAAATTATTACAAACAAAATTTAGTGCGCGCAACATACGACTTTCACTTACCTCCGTTGTTAAAATTAGATTAAGAATTTTTACTTTCACTTACATATATAGTAAGGGGAAGTATTGCGATCGTGAAAATTTTCGAATTCCAGTTTTCAACGGAAATACACGTTTTAGGGTCCCCTAAGTCCAAATAACCAAGTCCCGCAAAAAGGTCTGTGTGTGTGTGTGTGTGTGGTAACTCCCGGACGGAAACGGTAAGTCCTATGAAACTGAAATTTCATATTTAAAACAACTATACGCTCGAGACGTGACAAAACTTTTTTCATCAAAATGAGCCTACCAGAAGAGGCACTTTATACCATGCATTTTGCACCTTTTTTCGATTTTATCAAAAACGTTTCCGACGATTTTGATTAAACTCGCTATATCGATGTAAAATTTAATGGGCTTTAATATCATGTAGGTTTTATTTAGATAAAAATGGTCTGACAGGGCTTAAATGCCGATATTTTAAATTTTCTTCCCCTAAAGTACCTTTAATTTTGTAGATTCAATAATAATAACTAGATTATCTTGTTAACGCTGATGAAAAACTGGTAAATATATAAATTGAATAAATTCGATACCCAAATAAAGGAGAAAACAGAAAAAATATTTTTTTAATGCAATTTTTCGTTTTTGAACATAAGAGCAGTAATATACATGTATGATATACCGTTGGAAAGCTATAGATTTTAGAAAAAATATCTCATACACAAGCTTTTAAAAGTTACTGGAGAGTGATGAAAAGAAGATAAAACTTACTGATTATTTAAGATAATAATATAATTGATTTTTTAATAAAACACATGTTTCTATATAAATTCAATTTGATTAATTCCTTAATAATTTCACGTATTTTTATCTCTAACTGTATTTAAAAATTCTTTCATTGATTTTAAAAATGGAGGTAAGTGAAAGTCGTGTGTTGCCCGCACCAGATTTTTTATTTTGCAGATGGCAAATAATAATTTTATCAAACAAATTGTTATAAACAAAATAAATTTATTGCGCGCAACATACGACTTTCACTTACCTCCGTTGTTAAAATTAGATTAAGAATTTGTAAATACACTTTCAATTGAAACATGTGTTATATTTTTATCTACAACAATCAATTCTTTTCATCACTATCCATTAACTTTTACAGTTCCGTTTATTGGATAATTATTTTTTCTAAAATCTTTAGTCTTCCAACGGTATATTATACAACTATATTACTATTCTTGTGTTCAAAAATACAAAATTGAATTTAATTTTTTTTTTTAATTTTATTTGTTTATCGGATTCGCTCAACTTAAGACAAGAAGACAATTTAAAATATCTTCATTTAACCCTTTCCGATTATTTCAATCAGAATGAAACCTACATCATATTATAGTCCATTAGATTTTACATCGATATTCTGAGTTTAATCAAAATCGTTAGAGCTGTTTTTGAGAAAATCGTAAAAAGGTGCTAAATGCGAGATTTAAAGTGGCTCTTATTGTTAGTTAATTTTAAAGAAAAAGTAACTGTAACATCTCGGGAGTTTAGTCGTCCTAAATACAAAATTTCAGTATTATACGACCTTTCGTTTTTGTGCTAGACTTACCACACACTCACACGGAAACGAACACAGACCTTTTTGCGGGACCCTATAAGGTGTATTTCCGGTGAAAAATGGAATTCGAAAATTTTCACGATCGCAATACTTCCCCCTACTTTATATTTCATATATAGGTAAGTGACAGTAAATATATTCTGCCCTAACATAATTTATTAATAAAAGGGATATAAAATATGTATTTCTTTTAGTGATCGACTTTCCTTAGTGATATCAAAGCATCCATCTTGTTCTTTTAGAGTTGTGTCATGATTCCTTTCTCAGAACACTTTATGCATAACATCTCTATGAGTAAGATTCAACCAGGGACCTTTGTCACATCATCATCAGGAAAAAAAATAAAATAAAATAATAATCTTCTTAAACATTTATATGCTATAATTACATATATACGTAATAGTTTATGAACCATAAATGATACTGAATAATCATTATGATCAAATTCGATAATATCAATATAATTAATTGATATACCTTTTGATATTAAATGTTGCGGCATTATAAAAATAAAAGTTTTATTTTCAACAGCTGATGGTTTTGGTGCCGACTAAAGAAGTTAACTTCTTTTGATATCCTCACTACGTCACTACCAGCTGTACTGTATCCTGTATACAAGATATCATGTGTTATTGCTTCCAACTTAACTTATATAAATTATTTAAAACTTTCAGTTAAATTTGAGGAAAAAACAACAAAAGAAACATCCACAATGATTTAATCCACGGCGTATTTATTATTTTGTTTATATATTATTTGTTTCTCATTATATAACTTTGTATTATTCTAAAACATCAATTCCTTTGTTATTCAACGACCTTGAAAACAACAATAATATTATGCAGGGAAATTGAAAGTGACGAAATATTATCTTATACTTTTACTTACATAACTTATAAGACGTTACGGTGGTTAAAATGATTTTTAGAGACACTAAATAGTCTATAAACACGATTTTAGACCTGCAAATGCAAAAGAAAACCATTTTATTCCATATTTTAAATCTAACTTCAAGTTGTGCTTTTCCTTTTTATAGCTTTTTCAGTCAAATTAATAATTTTTTTCGGTCAAATTCATATTTTTTTCAATCAAGTTCATAATTTTTTATGAATAATGATATTATGAATTTAGTTGAAAACATAAAAAAAGTATCCAATGGCCATCTGCCAGTTTTGAACTCGCGATCTAGTTGATAGAAGGATGTTATCTTAGCCACTGCACCACAGGTGTCTCTTACAAGATTTAGAAAGTGGAACTCGTAGAAGATCCCTCCCTATCTTAAGTAAACCTGGATAGGCAAAACTTAGGACTCCTGTTGTACCGTCGGATTAAGCACAGTGACATAGAGTGACGTTAAATGGATAATCAACAATAAGATTTAATAAAAATGTTAATTTCTTGGTAGCGAAACCTCATTAAATTAGCTGTATAAAATGGGTACAAGAAATTATAAAATTGACTGAAAAAATTATGAATTTGATTGAAAAAATTATGAATTCGACTGAAAAAAGCTATATCTTGGCCCCAAAATTAGAAGGTATAGATTATTCTAGAAGATTAGACCAATTGCTGAAAATCAATGAGTTAGTTTTCACCGAGCAGAACTTCTATTAATTATATTATTAAGTAATTCGTAAGTCATTGATTCATTGCCTCTTTACGTTAACTCCTATCGCATTAAACAGAATATTTTCATAATGAATCGAATAATCGATTCACACATTTTGTGAATTTATATTTAAAAAAGTGAGCTCAACTGAATAGAACTTTTAAATAAAGTTGGACGTAAAAAAAGGTCAAAAAATTATATTGAGTTTCGATGGAAACATGTGTCACATTAAATAATTTAACAATAAAAATTATTATTTACAACAATCACTTAGTTTTATACGATTTTCATCATTATCCATTACCTGAACAGCTTTTTATACATGATAACATTTTTTTCTAAAATATTATGTCTGTATTACTATTCTTATGTGAAAAAAAAAATACCTAAACATATTTTTGCTTATTTCTATCCTTTTGCTGGTTTTCGAATTCGTTCAACTTGTTCATTCGCACGTTTTTTTTTTTTTTTTTTTTTTTTTTTTTTTTATCAATACTAACGAGATGATATGGTTAATTTTTTGTATCTACAAAATTAAAGTAATTTAGAGGAAGACATTTAAAATATCGGCAATTAAGCCCTAAGAGACTATTCCAATCAGAATAAAAGGAACAGAATAAAAGCCCATTAATGGTTATATCGATATAGAGAGTGTATTCAAAATAGTTAGAGCCGTTTTTGAGAAAATCGTAAAAAAATTTAAAATAACCTTAAATGTAAATAACCAGGTATAACCGTTTTATTAACTATTTAATTAGTAAAAATTTGTAAATCATGAAATTTTGCATTTTTAGTTTATTCATTTCATTGAGTAATTAACAAATATTGGATTTGATATAAATTAAAATTATTAAAACATACTTTCCTAATAATCAGAATGTTTCTAAAGATACGTTGCTAGAAAATAGTTTTATTACTGCGAAACAGACATATTTCAGGAATTAGGACATTGAGTAATTCACAGCTAATTAAAATTAATTTATTAATTCTACTGTCGGAGCTGTGTGGTAGGCTCAATTATATACCAGTCGGTTAAATTCTAGCTTTGGTGGGATAACAATTATTGTATAGAAGATTATAATGTTTTCATTATAATGGAAAATATGCATTTGTTTTACTTTTTATTTTAGATATTTAAATGAGCACATTTCAGCTTAAAGGATATCGTGGTAATATGAAGATAATATTAAAAATAGAATACAAAAATAAAATAAAAATATTTATTCAACACTTTTAATGATCATTTTGCATATATGCCACCATTGTACGTAATATACATTATTTCATAAGGAAAAAGGATGGTTCTGAAAAATAAGAGATATAATTTTATTTATTTATTCTGCTTTGTTAAATAAAAACATGAGACACGGGTATCAGTGAATACTAGCTGTTTAAGCATAATTAAATATTATTGTAATAAAGATAAAAATAACCTCCAATTTTGAAGGCTATTAAATTGTTTAAAATAATATAATATCACAGTTACTTTAATACACTAAATTATATACTGTTTTACTACCCAAACATATGAGAAAAAGTTTTTATTTTCTAAAACATATTCGCCTCTCTATTTTATTTTTTGTTAAAAACAATCAGTTCTTTTCATCACTCTCATTTAACCTTTAAAATTCTGGGTATTAGATAATATTTTTATAAAAATCTTTAGCTTTCCTACGGTATATAATACGTCTTTATTACTATTCTTGTGTTTAAAAACGCATTAATTTGCAATTAAAAAAAAAAATGCCTAGGGATCACTTGTAGCTGGGTGGCTAGCGTAACAGCCTCCCATGCTAAAGGTAACGGGTTCAAACCCGCAGGTGGTCCTAGGATTTTTTAATGGGAGTAAAAAGTCCTTAGTTACGCCGTCCTACGGAGGGGACGTTAAAAGGTGGTCCTGAGTCTGTGCGATGTCAGGTACTCGTTAAAGATCCCTATCCTAATAAAACCTGCATAGGCAAAATTTAGGACTCCCACTGTAGCATCGTCCGATTAGCCATAGTAGCATAAAGTGACGTTAAATAAATAAACAAACAAACAAAAATATGCCTAAACTTTTCTCCTTTAGTTGTTTATCAACTTTGCTCAACTTCTATATTTAGCCGTTATTTATCAATGCTAACATGATTATATGCCATTTTTTTTTAAATTACAAAATTAAAGGTACTTTAGAGGGAGGAAATTTAAAATATCGGCATTTATATCCTGTCAGACTATTTCAATCAGAATGAAATCTACATAGTATTGAAGCCCATTAAATTGTAAAGGGGAGTTTAATTAAAAGGGAGTTTTTCAGAAATTCGTAAAAAGGTGCTAAAAGCATGATTTTAGAGTGGCCCTTCTGGTTAGCTGATAATGATGAAAAAGTTGCTGTAACATCTCGGGCATATAGTTGTCTTAAAAACGAAATTTCAGCATGTACGACTTGTTGTGTTACGACTTTCTCTCTAATTTATTTTATGTTAAAAAATGTCGGCTTATTAAAAATTTTTATTAATTCAGAATACCTTTTCATTTTGGGGAAGTAAAATGTGACCAATATTATTACTGTATTCTAGGTTCCATTTATTTTTTCGAGAGCTGGATTTTTTTTTATACAATTTTTGTCCTTTTAATTTATTTTCATAATAAATTTAATAATCATGTTTAATTATAATTATTTGACGTATTAAAGTATGTTGCCAATTCCTTCCATTTTTACTAGAAACATTCTAGAGACAGACGTTAGAGGAAACACAATATAGCAACAGCTTCTTAAAATGTAGAACGCTAACAAACAAGAAAAAGACCTATTGAAAAATAGTATTAGCAAAATTTCATAAATAAACACTGGGTTTTGGAAAAAATAAACAAAACACGAGCGAGCCTTACAGATGTAGCATATATTCTTGTGACATTGAAATGAAATGAAATGAAATGAAAAGAAATTTTATTCTGGACAGCTAGTCACCTAAGAATAATATAAATGTACAATAAAACATTTAAATTCTGGCTATATAAATTTTAACAACATGGTATCAAATTATATGGCATATACATGCATGCACACACACAGACATACACACACATTCATTTATATACCTACATATTTATACACACATCCACAAACACAAACACATATATATACATATACAAGGTTGTATTACCTCAAAGAAATACAGATATTAAAACAAAAAATAGATAAAATTAAGATAAAAATAAAGAGGCCAAATAATTAAGTTTATAAAGGCACGGAAGATTGATATTCGAGGAGATGGATAAATAGGTGATGTTTGAAGGAAGTTAAGGATTGGCATGTACGAATCGACATGGGTAAAAAATTCCAAAATGAAGATGCACGTATGACAAAGGATCTCTTAAAGGATGCAGTTCTGTGGGATGGACATTAACACTAGGATTAATACATGTTTTATTGAATGCAATTATTTTTCTAAAATTTTATCAATACAATTTCATTCATAATTTTTTGTCTGAATATGAATGTGACCGAATGCTATTATTAAGTGACCTTGCTCCAGAATAAAGTGTTTTTTTTTCATTCTTTCATCAATGGGGTCATTTTAATCCTTTCATTAAAAGTTTGATTTGACCAAGGAAGATAAATGGAAACGACCATTCTTCACAATGTTCATCAAATAAGCAAATAGGCTGATAGCTGTAACCTGGCGGCCGACTCCAGACCTATGCACGCTCATTGTTCAAATCAAATATCGCGCGCTATCCAGGCTTCCTGTTACACACTTCCGTTCCTTTTAGTAAAATTGCAGAAAAGCGAGAGAAAAGATGTTACATATCAAAAATTCAATTGATATGACAACGATATTAGGTAACAAACATTAAAATTATTTTATAGTTTTATTAATGTGTAAATATTGTGTGAATGCTGTATTCCATAACTATTATTAATGTCATAATTTGGACAGATTGTAATGTTACTCAATACAAATTGTTGTTGAAAGATAAAAACAAAGAAGATATAGAGTATAAAGTGCAGGGCAGAGTATAATACGTAGAATGGGAGTCCTCATGACTCGTTTTGAGTAAACACTTCTCAACTTAAACAGGAAGCGATGACACCTCTCATATCACAATCACTCACAACCTATATATAAATATAGATAAGACGATGTAAAAGTATTTGAGTCCGATAACCGGCTCCATTCCAATCCCATTCTAAAATAAGAAGCCATTGAAAACCGAATCCGTTCCCTACACAATGGAGGTTAATCAGGGCGGATTGAACTCTATATGAAGTCAATTGTATCAAGACTGTAATCTAATCATGGTTTTGGTTAACTATGACAAGACTACACTGAAGAGATACAACCGCAAACGAACAAAGCACACATTATGTAATGTAAATTTTTTAAAAAATGTAAATTTTTTACTTTCTTATATTTATAATTTTTTACTCGCGAAAAAGTAATACAATCTGCCACACTCAAAGACAATAAGAGGCAATGTGAGATTCACTTCATATCAGATATACAAAGTAAATAAGAGAAAATTAAACTGAAGAAGATTAAATAAATCATAAGCAAAATACACATGTACAATGAATATAATAATTAATAATTTTAATGTTTTTGATGACGTATACCCTTAATTATTTTATCACACATTCCTGTATTTTAACGGCACTTTATAGGAAGTGATTCCTTCTGATAATAGCTCAAGGAGGCCCAAAAGATACCACATAGTCCAAATTTTTCTATTAGAAGATAATTCAATACAATATATCAATCCCCTTTTATCAAATCCAACGAAATGTTATGAATCCAAAAATATTACAAAGACTTTCGTGTAAGTAATTATTTCTCAATTTATAAGCGTCGATTTTGAGGGTATTTTAAGTCTATGAGCAAAAAAAAAAAAAAAAAAAAAAAAAAAAAGCAAAATACCATTCAGTCCCAGTGACAGATCCAAGAAAATAATGGAAAATGTCCAGTTTCCCAAAACAAAATGTAGGAACTTTTTTTTGAATTTCACAATTCAGATTTTTTAATTTCTCGGTAAGCGTTACCTTTTCTATGCTGATTTTAAAGTATGCTTCATCTATTTTTACTTTCACAGAGAAAGGGAAAGTATTGCGATCGTGAAAAATTTCAAATTCCAGTTTTCGCCGGGGATACACGTTTCAAGGTCCAAATGAATTAGTCCCGCAAAAAGGTCTGTGTTTGTCCAGGGCGAAAACGAAAAGTCGTAAGAAGTTTCACATTTAAAACAACTATACTCTCGAAATGTTACATAAACTTTTTCATTGAAATCAGGAACCCAGAAGAGCAACTTTATTCCTTGCATTTTGGACCTTTTCACTATTTTCTGAAAAACGGCTCTACCGGAACTTGTTATGTTATTAATTCTTAGATCTTTTTTCATCTTTAAGTGTATTAAATTATTTTTTTAAGAATAATTCCACAGTTAAATGGAATGTAGATAGTAACGAGGTATTTTATGAAGTACTTATTAATTTTTAAAAAAGGTGCATTGATGCGTTGTAGTTGATTGGTTTTGTGGTCGAGCCAAACAATGGCAGGGCTGTATAGTCTAATTGCATAAATGTGAACAGAATGGAATATTAACTTGGGCGAATAACAACCAAACTGTGTTTCAGTCCTTGAAAGCAGTTCTCACAAATTTTAAGGAAAAAAAAAAACAGAGTAACAAAGCCTGAATAGTTCCCGACAAGGATTTAATTGTGTGAACTCTTTACATCAGTAATTACGTCCAACTTTTGACGCTGGTCTTCCTGCTTTCGTAAGCGAAGAGGAAATTTTTAACTTTGAATCAAACGAATAATTTTAATGAATAAGTTACCATTAGTATGTTAACGATAAATTCTCTATATCTTCTTAGAAAATATGGACCTATTTTAAAAAATATATACGAACCTACTAAGGACGACTATTATAAAAAAAAATTTTTATAACAAAAAATACTGAGAAGAAATCAATAATACATAACCCAATTAACCATTACTTTTGGCTTATTAAGATAACACAAACGCATTTAAATTCTATCGTCTTACCCCAGAAACATTCCAATATACCTTCACGACACAGCTACTTATTTAAAACAAGAGCTAATGTTTGTTGAAATTCTCATTAATGCGAAACTGAACACAGCTTCTACACGAATAATTATTATATGTTTAACAAATACAAGAAGCATTTGGATGAATTCATCAATGGCCTAAACCTTCAACAGATCTTTAAAAAGAAAAAGATCATTCTCATTCCAATATTGGTCCAAAGACCTTGTTATTTTTTAATTAAGCTAATTTAAGAATCTATCTGTATTTTACTGCAGAAACATTTTGAGGAATAATGTTTATTTCCATCATATGAGCAATCATATTCAGCATCTTAAAAAATGTCCAGGATTCAATGATATCACTATGGCATGGTTTATTCGAAACATTATTACTCGAAATAATAAATTTCGTACTACGCTGGAAGAAAAAGACTGAATTTTTATAATTTTGTGGTCCGTGATACAATAAAAATACTGACGTTGACAAAACGATAATTTTTAAAATCAAATAATTTTAAAATTGTAAACTCCTTTGGTTTAAAAATATATATTCTGAAATATATAATTTATCTCTTGTAACAGTAGTAAAATAAACTCCTACATCTATCACCTTCCTTATAAGTAATCTAGTTTTTTGTGGTTCTTATAAAATTTGATGAAATAGCATTTTGTACCATTATAGTCAATTTTTTTTTTTTTTAGTAGAATAAAAAATATTCATCCTAACAATATTATAATTTAAACATATTTATATAACAAAAGAGGCATTGTACAATACCCTTGGGATTAATAACATCAATGATTCTGAAGGATTAGGCAGAAAAAAGAAACATATATTTAAAACTTTTTAAACCTTTGACTCCTAAATAATACTCGATTATATGCTTAAAACCATAAAAATTTAGATAGGTAAAAGTATTGCACTTATTCCCATTTAAACGAATAAGAAAGTTAAGATAATCCTCATGTTTATCCAAGCAATCGAATCCTACTCTTTGATTTGATATCTCAAACTTTCGGATTTAAGAGAGTTGAAACCCAATTCGACACGCCAGATATAGATAAGAGTGGATTTTCTTAATTTTTTCCATATTTAAGTTAATAAGTATCGTGAGAACAATAGAAAAAAAATTACGTTTGACAATGAAAAGCCACATCTCTAGTCCTCAATGTTGACGATCACAGAACTCGTGTTTATGCATAATAAGCTTCTTATAACGGTTAGTAACTCTCGGTAAACAACTATAACTACTCTCTTTTGTTTTCCGATTTAAAAAAAAAATAAAAATCTGCTAAAAAGTAAGAAAATATGAAGCTTTTGAAGGTCTTTAGGCAGGACCTAGTCAGATCAGACTAATACCTTATTTTAATAGCCATATTTAGATAATTAATTTTGAATGAGCATACTTAATAAGATGGACAAGTAATTGTTTTTACGTAACAAATAGTAGAATACAGAATTCGGTGAATTAAATCTCTTGAGTGAATAACTTGAGGTATTCTGTATTTTAAGAACGGATTCAGATGATTTTTTGGGAGGTTAATTTTTGACCAAGGGCTTCCATTATAGCCTGTCAATTATTAACTACGTTAAAAAGCTATCGTAGGAAGAGTTGAAAGGTCAAATTCATTCTGTAGGGTCGTACATTTCAACCCTTTCAAGACGGATTCGATATGACCCGACCTAGCAAATGTGGTGCCTAATAAATATTTTCTTACTACACTAACTCACAAGTTTTGCTTCTGGTAGGTATTCAGCATAATTTTTTTTATTAAAACTTCTTAAAGCCCGACTATGTGGTAACTGAATACTTTGGATGACAACGGATATGAAGCATTCATATAGCATCCGCCTTTTAAATATTTACGCTGTATGTATTTACGTTGTACGTATTATAGCAATAAATATTTTATTAAAAAAAAATCTCGTGCGGGCACACGACTTTCACTTACCTCCGTTTTTAAAATCGATTAAAGAATTTTCAATTACAGTAAGAGATAAAAATCTGGTGCGGGCAACTAATGAACAATCAATGAAAGGATTTTATAACGTACAGTTAGAGATTAAAATACGTGAAACCATTAAAGGATTAATTAAATTGATTTATATAGAAACATGTGTTTCATTTGGAAATCTATTATATTATTATTATCTAAAATAATCAGTTTTATCGGCTTTTCATCACTCTTTATTAACTTTTACAAGTTTGTGCATTAGATAATATTTATTCTAAAAGCTTTAGCTTTCCAACGGTATATTATACGTGTATATTACTGTTGATATGTTCAAAATACAAAAATTGCATTAAACAAATATTTTTTCAGTTTTCTCCTTTAGTTAGATATCGAATTCGTTCAAGTTATATATTCATGTGTTTTTCATCATCGGTGACAAGATGATATATTTATTTTTATAAAATCTACAAAATTAAAGGTACTTTACAGGAAAAAAATTTAAAATATCGGCAATTAAGCCCTGTCAGACCATTTTAATCAGAATGAAAACTACATGATATTAAAGCACATTAAAATTTACATCGATAAAGCGAGTTTAATCAAAATCGTCGGAACCGTTTTCGAGAATATCTTAAATATGAAATTTCAGCTTCATAGGACTTACCGTCTCCGCCCGGGAGTTACCACACACACACTGACCTTTTTGCGGGACTTGGTTATTTGGACTTAGGGACCCTAAAATGTGTATTTCCGTTAAAAACTGGAATTCGAAATTTTTCACGATCGCAATACTTCCTCTTACTATATATAGTAAGTGAAAGTAATAAATTTAGACTAAACACTTTAGAATAAAAAACGATATAGCACTATATGGAAGAATACGACCTGTATTTAATCGTCATTAGTCAAAATATTAAAGAGGTTTTACTTCAATCACGCCTAAAAGTTACACGCACATACTTTTTTTATTGATGATTATGGAAGATATATTTTTCTTTTCCTCTATGATTTTCCTCTTTGAGATCCTCTTATTCTGTATCATATCTGTGAACACTTACATTAATTACTATTATAGACCTGCCTATTTGCCATTACTGGAAAAGAAAGACCGTAGAACCGGAGGAAAAAAAAAAAATCTGTAGGATCGGGCACTCGAACCCACGTTGAGGGCGATGACCTGTAGGTGTATTCCACACTTTTTTGGAATAAGATCATTTTATTTTAGCCTCTCTATAAAGAAGCTGGATTAGGAATATATAGAAGTGATGTACAACAGCTTAAGAAAATGTAAAATATCGGCGTTTAAGCCCTGTCAGACCATTTTAATCAGAATGAAAACTACATGATATTAAAGCACATTAAAATTTACATCGATAAAGCTAGTTTAATCAAAATCGTCGGAACCGTTTTCGAGAATATCTTAAATATGAAATTTCAGCTTCATAGGACTCACCGTCTCCGCCCGGGAGTTACCACACACACACACTGACCTTTTTGCGGGACTTGGTTATTTGGACTTAGGGGACCCTAAAATGTGTATTTCCGTTGAAAACTGGAATTCGAAAATTTTCACGATCGCAATACTTCCTCTTACTATATATAGTAAGTGAAAGTAATAAATTTAGACTAAACACTTGTTTAGAATAAAAAACGATAAGCACTATATGGAAGAATACGACCTGTATTTAATCGTCATCTGTCAAAATATTAAAGAGGTTTTACTTCAATCACGCCTAAAGGTTACACGCACATACTTTTTTTTTATTGATGATTATGGAAGATATATTTTTCTTTTCCTCTATGATATTCCTCTTTGAGATCCTCTAATGCTGTGTCATATCTGTGAACACTTACATTAATTACTATTATAGACCTGCCTATTTGCCATTACTGGAAAAGAAAGACCGTAGAACCGGAGAAAAAAATAATCTGTAGGATCGGGCACTCGAACCCATGTTGAGGGCGATGACCTGTAGGTGTATTCCACGCTTTTTTGGAATAAGATCATTTTATTTTAGCCTCTCTATAAAGAAGCTGGATTAGGAATATATTGAAGTGATGTACAACAGCTTAAGAAAAAATTGTTTACATACGTTTATGGAGGAAAAGACACGCCAAATAGCTTAGAATGGAACTGATTAACCACATTGTTCTTTTATCACGAACAGTTTCTCTAAGAACTATAATGATGTATCGGAAAACATTTCTTAGATTCTGGTTTAAAGCAGCTTTGAGGTTTCTTCTCGATCGGTGTGATTCGTCATCGGTTGTTTTCCAAGATTATCAGGCCGGTGAGGTGGTAGGTTAGGGTATAGTTATATAACACACATCACTACAGCACAAGACACCTCAAGAGGTACAGTGACACTCTCAGACTCACCATGGTATAGGCTCGGACAGCTGCTGTGACCCTTCGAGAGCGATGAAGCCCCACATCACTGACGCTCCTTATCACTTACTGTTCTGATAACGACCCCTACCTCAGGTGCCATATCTACCAGCTGATAGTATTATCAGCACTGCTATCTACGGCGTGCTATCTAAGATCTGGTAGCTCTTACCAGGCCGAGTGGAAATACCGCTACGTCGAAATAAGCGTCACAACGATGACCAATTCATCAATTCTCGAGTAAACAGGAGAGGAATGTACACATGATACAAGGATCATTGTTCGCAAGGGTGATTCACGTTGCGGTTAAATGACAGAGGATGCAGGCTGAATTGAATGATAAGAAGTAAGATGCTCAGTATGCACCGGGCGTGGCAATAGAGATCAACCAAGATGCTCCTCAAGGCCTCCAATTCTGTCACCATCTTCTCATCTTTTGAATTAGTAAACTTCTGAGAATCAGGTTCATTCATTAATCTTAATTAATAACAGATAATCGAAAATTGAAGTGTTGGGCAAATAAGTCAAGAATTGCATAATGCAAGACACTACCGTCCAATTTTTACTTTCACTGACTAAATATAGTAAGGGGAAGTATTGCGATCGTGAAAATTTTCGAATTCCAGTTTTCAACGGAAATACACGTTTTAGGGTCCCCTGAGTCCAAATAACCAAGTCCCGCAAAAAGGTCTGTGTGTGTGTGTGTGTGTGTGTGTGTGGTAACTCCCGGGCGGAAACGGTAAGTCCTATGAAACTGAAATTTCATATTTAAGACAACTATACGTCCGAGACGTGACAAAACTTTTTTCATCAGAATGAGCTTACCAGAAGAGGCACTTTATACCATGCATTTTGCACCTTTTTCGATTTTCTCGAAAACGGTTCCGATGATTTTGATTAAACTCGCTATATCGATGTAAAATTTAATGGGCTTTAATATCATGTAGGTTTCATTCTGATTAAAATGGTCTGACAGGGCTTAAATGCCGATATTTTATTTATGATATACCGTTGGAAAGCTAAATATTTTAGAAAAAATATCATCTCATACACAAGCTTTTAAAAGTTAATAGAGAGTGATGAAATGAACATAAAACTAACTGATTATTTTAGATAATAATATAATAGATTTTTTAACGAAACACATGTTTCTATATAAATTCAATTCGATTAATTCCTTAATAAGTAGTTTCACGTATTACTTTCACTTACTATATATAGTAAGGAAAGTATTGCGATCGTGAAAATTTTCGAATTCCAGTTTTCAACGGAAATACACGTTTTAGGGTCCCCTGAGTCCAAATAACCAAGTCCCGCAAAAAGGTCTGTGTGTGTGTGTGTCTGTGGTAACTCCCGGGCGGAAACGGTAAGTCCCATGAAACTGAAATTTCATATTTAAGACAACTATACGCCCGAGACGTGACAAAACTTTTTTCATCAAAATGAGCTTACCAGAAGAGCCACTTTATACCATGCATTTTGCACCTTTTTTCGATTTTCTCAAAAACGGTTCCGACAATTTTGATTAAACTCGCTATATCGATGTAAAATTAAATGGGCTTTAATATCATGTAGGTTTTATTTGGATAAAAATGGTCTGACAGGGCTTAAATGCCGATATTTTAAATTTTCTTCCTCTAAAGTACCTTTAATTTTTTAGATTCAATAATAATAACTAAATTATCTTGTTAGCGCTGATGAAAAACAGGTAAATATATAAATTGAATAAATTCGATACCCAACTAAAGGAGAAAACAGAAAAAATATATTTTTAATGAAATTTTTCGTTTTTGAACATAAGAGCAGTAATATACATGTATGATATACCGTTGGAAAGCTAAAGATTTTATAAAAAATATCATCTCATACACAAGCTTTTAGAAGTTAATAGAGAGTGATGAGAAGAAGATAAAACTAACTGATTATTTTAGATAATAATATAATAGATTTTTTAATAAAACACATGTTTATATATAAATTCAATTTGATTAATTCCTTAATAGTTTCACGTATTTTTATCTCTAACTGTATTTGAAAATTCTTTCATTGATTTTAAAAATCGAGGTAAGTGAAAGTCGTGTGTTGCCCGCACCAGATTTTTCAATTAATTATATATTGAAACTAGCTGTTGCCCGCGACTTCGTCTAAGTCAGTTTCTGTTATTATGATCGCCATTAAGAAGTTTTTAAAAGAATATATTTTAAAGTACTTCTGCGTAAATGATATTTTTAGTTTTATTTTATTGTGGCAGAAGAACATACTGATTTTCTCCGTAACCCGACTTGACAATGCGACCTATATTGGGTTGTTTCACATGAAATGTCCGTTTTTATAGTTTCTAAAATACATAAAGGATTTTGCAGGTCTCTGTAGTTTTCTTCCGAATGTTTACATATTTAAAGTAAACAGTTACTAATCCTCTACCTTCGTATTATAAACATTAGCTTCCCAATAAATTGCCTACTTTTTAGTATACCTCCAAATATGAACATGGAAACACGCGATTTTCGAGTAATATTTTTGTACGAGTTTAAACTCGGCCATTCAGCAGCTGAGGCTGCTAGAAACATTTGCAAGGCGTTTAGGGAAGGGAGTGTTAATGAACGGACCATTCGCCGTTGGTTTGCTAAGTTTTCAGCTGGGGATACCGGCTTGGAAAACTTGCCCCGAGGAAGACAACGTAATAGACAACGATGTCCTCAAACATACAGTAGAAGGAAACCCATACCAAACAGTTAAAGGACTCTCAGCACAACTAAATGCAAGTGCATCTACCGTTTACCAGACATTTAAAGTGTATTGGGAAAGTAAAAAAGCTCGATACATGGGTACCTCATGATCTCACTGAGCGGGAGCAAGACCCCATGTTTCAAAACATACCGTACAAAAATTGAAAGAACTGGGCTACGAAGTTCTTCCGCACCCACCATATTCTCCCGACTTGTCTCCAACAGATTACCACCTGTTCAGGAATTTAGACAACTTTGTCAAAGGAAAACTTTTTGAAAATGATGATCAAGTGAAAAGTGCGTTTTCAGATTTTGTTTCACTTCAAAGCTCAGAGTTTTTCAGTTCGGAGATAAAAAAGTTGGTGTCACGTTGGGAAAAATGTGTGGAAAAAGAAAGTAAATACTTCGAATAAAATTATCTTGTTTTCATATCGTATTTTTAATAAAAATCCTTTACCTTGAAAACTGACATTTCATGTGACACAACCCAATAGTTGGCCGTGTGAAAAGCAGTCTTGACGTAAATCGAATCTTACGTGTTTAAATGTTTGCCCCAGTTATTTATTAATTGTTACGGGAAAAGATAAATTAACGGTAAATTGAATTATTTTAAAATTAAAAGGTAATGCATTTGTAATCATTGGGATATGAGCTCAATTTCCCACGTTTTTTCCGGTTTTTCCGACGATTCTTCACTCAAATTGGTTACAGCGTGGTGTTATTTAGCCTAAAGCCTTCCTCGGTACAGGGACTATCCAAAACAAAAATATTTTTCAATTCGAACCAGCAGTTTCTGAGATTAGCTAGTTCACACAAACAAACAAACTCTTCAGCTTTACATTAGTGGTATAGATTACGTTACATCCAACCAGGTTTCGAAACGAGTGCAACTTGAGGCCTATTCTGTGGATCATCATACATCCCTTACAAATAAACTCTAAGAAGTTTTACTTTTATTTTATTCTTAACTTATTTAATTCTATAGAGACCGTTTTAGCCGCATACAAGACCGTTAACTGAAAGTTCTTTACATTCAATCAACCTCTTTTAAAAGGAGAAACAATCACCAATACATATTGTAGTATATCACTATTTATTCTTTCTTGTTTATATTATAAGTCTGAATACAGACTTTTTATTGAGATGAAGCTGTCTGCTGTTATTGAGGTGTGACTAGAAAATTCTGTCCGCAATTGAGACGTTGATTTCCAAAAGGTACTAAAGGATATTTTTTACGAAACCGATTTTTTTACATATTTGTATTCTCATCATTTAGTTTTATCTAAATATTCTATTTGATGTTATCTAATGAATTCTCAAGTCCTTAAAAAACGGGATTTAGAAATGCGGTCATTTTCTAAAAGTACTAATTACGCATTTATTTTCGTTCCAAATCATTCTAAAAAAATTCATTTCATAACTTTAATATGATGTTATTATTATAGTAAAAAAATGATTCTAAATTTTAAGGCAAAAAGACCCAAATTAGCTAGTTTAATAATATAGTAATGAGAGATTTTCGCGCTTCCTGTAAAATTTCCTAGAATGGATATAGTACCTTTTGGAAATCAACGTCTCAATTTTGAATCCAGACGCTGCGGGAGATAGTTTTATCTCTTTGTTGGATAAATCTCAATACTATATTTCGGATTTAAGAATAATTCCCGATTTCTTTCTAACACGGAACACCCTTGTCTGGTGCATCATATATGCGAGTACATATTGTATATCGGAGAGATAGATAGTGACTTTACTATACTTTTTCTAGCGAATTGATATATATATATATATATATATATATATTATATATATATATATATATATATATATATATATGGTTTCACTATAATTGACTATTTTTTTTTATTATAGTGTATACATAGATATTACATAACATTACAATTCGCTTTAATTATTTAAGATTGGAACCATTTAGAACGATCGTAGACAAGAAACAACAAGATGGTAAACAAATCTCCTTCCTAAACAGATGCCGTATTTATAGTGCAGTCGTTTAGTAGGGCATTAAAAGATATCGTGTTACTTTTAACCGTTAATCGACAACCATATCGTAACTATTCGGCTATTAAGTATTATGGCTTCAGTGATAAAGTTTTATAGTGATAAATGGGTTATTAAATAGACTATCAGTAAACATAGTGGGAGTGTACGAAATCCAAAGTAAACATACAGAAATTTGATTCGGCCCGAAGAACTGGAACTTTTCCATTTCAAACATGAAATAATATGGCTTATATCCATAATAATGTTTATTAGCACGGTTAATTAATTTTCTAATTGTGAAATCGATCTTAAGTACTAAACTAAGGAAAGACTCTTTTACAAAATATCGTTGAAATCGAAAGATAAATGTGAAGTCAAAACTTTGGATTGCTGTGATCATTGATTTACGTTTCAATTTATTTCGCTGACGGAATTATATAAATAATTATTTCTAGTTGATAATGATTAATTATTTATCATTCCGGAAATATCGAAAACAGCAGTATTGAAACCCATTTTGTAACCGTTTTTTTAAAGATTAATGCTATCTTAAGATGAGGAAAATTGAGGGAAATAAGGTTTTTTTTAAGGTTAAAAAAATCTTTAAAGAGAAGTTCGTGCTTTATCGATTCCTAACAAATATTGCAGTTTTCTCTTAACTACCTGTATCCATATAATCAATTTAGAAAAATAGATATGTTTTATATTCTAAAACTCGAGCAGATAATTTATATTAATGTATATTATTGAAGGTCAAGACATTCTGTGAAACTTGAGTCATGGAACAAAGATGGTGCAGCAACTCACTAAAATCGAGAACTAGACGAGCATTACTTGTCTCTGCTTCCAATGCTCTTTATGGACTGTAATAGCATTGATTTATTTTTATTATTAATTAATTCTGAATGACCCTACTGACTTCCCAGAGGTCAGTTACCCCATAAATAGTAGTTGAAATACCTCCTCCCACAGCCTACAGGGTCTGAATATTAACTAGGTACGATGAGTAATGGAGAGGTATTTCTTAATATTCCACTTTTCTGAGATTTAGGCCAAAGGAATAAAGGTAGTAGTAGGACTTTAGCCCTGCAATCAAAAATATAGCTTCCAGTATATATATTACACTACACCATTGAATGAAATAAAGAATTTTACCGGTTCGATAAATTCAACGCTGAAGAATATGTTGAAAACCATACATTTGTGGATTCACCTTTGGTATTTAAATTAATATAAATAATACAACAAAGGTATCAAACGTAACAAAATCTAATCGAATCAGTAATTTCATATTTAAAAATATTCTCCAGTCAATTTCGTGTGTATTTTTTAGTTATTAGCTGATAATTATTTTTGTACAAGGTTGTTTTTATACAAACAAAATCTTTACGATGCTATTACTCAAGCTGTGTAAAAGAGTTCGTACCACTTACTCTTAATTTTCATTCACATTTCAACACATTTTTTGAAAAAATATTTAATTTTAAAAAACATACCTTTAAATGGTTAATTGAAAGCAAACAGTGTTTTACCCAAAATCTCTAAAGAGCGTCCCACAGCAAATCTCAATTTCATTTAGTCTCAATTGTTGCATTTGTATCAAAAACATTTTCTCACTTTAGCAGTAATACAATAAATATACATAACATAAAATTTGATTGCTTTGAGAATCTTGATGTGTAATTAGATTAAACTTTAAGACCTCATTATAGTTATGCAATGTCTATGTTGTTGTTTAATTATAAATTGTTCAGAATAAATAAAGGTGGAGAGATTCGCCCATTTTACGTCCTACGAATATATGCCAGCGAAGAGTATATAGGCCTGGCGCGACAGGCCTTGTAGGACCTTGGCCTCGTGGTACAATCTCCTGGTAGAATATACTCACGATTCACGATGTGATTTAACAGGCTAGGTACATCACTCCTTACGCCTATTTTTTGTGAGTTGCCACCATTTGGCTAACGGGTCTAACATACCCGGGGGAGAGGCTGTGAGTGAATCCCTACTTATTTATATCCTTATAAAAGCCCCGCCGGGACTGGGATTCGAACTCGGAACCTCTAGCATCAGAGACTAGCGCGCTAGCCACTCAGCCACGGGCTCCCACATAAGAAGAGTAACACGTTGGTTTAACTGTTATTAAAGAGAAGAATCCAATTAATCAGAAATTTGATGTTTGCCTTATTCTATCTTCAGTTTAATGTTCCATCAAATTAAGTAAGTGAAGAGTGACGCATTTTATATCAGAGCAGGACCTAAAATGATTTTGTAGAAGAAGAAGTTACTAACATAAAATGATTTTGATGATGCTAGGAGTTAAGTGTCAATAATTAAAATTACTGATATTTTAAATGCACGTAGAATAAAATATTGAGATAATAAATTAAACTAATCATAACCACTTACTTCATCTCAATAGCCTATCCACTCACTTCCACATTTTTTATTTTTCCACATTCATTTGTATTTTTCAAACCTCCCGAACATCCACCTCTATCCTAAAACAATCCCTAAAAATGTATTCCATTCCACCTAAAACCCGCCAGATTCTGGTCCCCTCTCTCATTTTTCTTCAGTTTCATTTAGTTCGCCTCGTGTATGGCGAGTTATCTAAATAAATTGAAATAAGACTAATGAATTGTTTTATCAGATACATATGGGACATAGTTCCCATGTTTCTAGTGGGCCCACCGAATTGAAGTGGCTTGGTGTTGGCACTTATAAAGTCGATGTGCTTACTACTTGTTCCTCTGTTGTTCCATTCAGTAAACATGAAATCCCAACCCATAAACATGTATATACCTTCCCACAGATCCTCCTTCAAAAAATCGTTTGCCATTCGTGCTACCTATTTTAGAATTCATTGCATTTATCCATACGTAAAATCTTATCATTTAACATTTTCAAATATCAATTATTTTTCCATCTCTGTCAATCTTTCCAACACATATAAAAATTAAAGCTATAGATTAAAACAAGTCGTTGAAGACCAGATAAATATTTTTTTATTTTATATATACTAGAGATTCGATATTAAAGCAGATTGTCATATTTTTGCTGATAGTTGTTATAGGTTGTCATGTATTGATAATCATTATTTTTTTTATATAAATAAATAAATTAAACATATATATATATATATATATATATATATATTATTGTGTATTAAGATTTGTTATAGCAAAAATTGTCCAAAAGGAAAAATAAGTAGGCTGTGTAAAATCAACCCACTTAAGTTAGGTAGCATCGCTTATTCAATAAAATTTATCCCTCTCAATTTTTACATTTTTGTTTTATTTTGATTATTTCATCCTAGAATAAAAAAATAAAATTTAATTTCATTTCATTTCAATCAGATGTTAAAGATATTCAGGATGACGCAGTAACCTGATCCTTGAACATGCTAAGAGTTCCTGTTATAATTCCTTCCATAGGGGCTTCCGCTAGAGCAAGTGCAAGACGCGAAGAACCACTCGATACCAAGGTGGTACGGCGTGTTATGACATAGGTGAATAAATCTTGATCTATATTACAGAACAGAATTCTGGAATTATTTTTTAAATATAATAGTATAGTCCAACTTGGCTGTTGAGATTACACACAGCAATACCGATATCCATTTTAAAAAGTAATAACTCTATGAGAATACTGCGAATAGACTGGAGCTAGGGTCTATTCATTCATCACCATCTTACATAAAACGGGCGGTAATAATTCGTGACTCAGCGGGCAATGATGAGACAATGGTTACGTCACGGCTCCCGGAGGAACACTTACTGTATGTCGGCTATTAACAAGCTTAAACATTCAATAGTATTTATTTATTATTCAACTTCCATTCATATAATTGATGATGGTGTAAAAAAGGTAAAAACCATCCGGACATTGATTATTTATTTATGAATATACTATGAGCTTATCTCGTGAGATTTCTCAGTTGATTGGATTCCTAATGTCTTAAAAACACCAAGTACCATCGTTCTTTCTTTCTCTTTTTATCTACCTCTGCATAAAGATAGCAATAGAAGTTTGGTGTAGCACATACTGTTCTAATGAACACTCTTTCGGTGCTAAATCATTATAATTCATCGCCGATAATGAAATTAAGTTAAATGAAATTCCATTTATGTAGTAATTCTTCTTCTTCATCTTCTTCCAGTGACGCGACAGGCCGTGTAGGCTCTGGGCCTCGCGGTTTAAGCTTCTGCGAGTTTACACTCACGTTTCACGATGCAATTTTTTTAGTATAGGGTCATCACTCCCTAAGACTAATTTTGTGAGTGGCCACCCTTTGGCTGACGGGTCTCACATACCCGGGAGAGAGGTTGTGAGTGAATCCACATTTTTTTAAATCCTTATATAAAAGCCCCGTCGGGACTTGGATTCGAACTCAGAACCTGCAGCATGAGAGACTAGCGCGCTAGCCACTCAGCCACGGACTCCCCACTATGTAGTAATAAATTTATTATGTAAATATATAGCGAGTATATAAATTTATTAATGAAGGGTCAAACGTTAACTTGGATTTTAAATTTTTAAAAAAATCCTGTACCTCTACAACCCATGAATGATTTACTACATATTCGTACTGTTTCACGACCTAGGAGGTGTTGAGGCCTATATCACGTTCAGACGCCAGACTTATTTGGGTACTCACTTTGTAGAGGCTGGCTGTGCCCCACGAGGGCAACTATACCGTAGGGTGACTCCGCGGCTTAAATAACGGAATAAATATTTCTACCACAGTCGGGGTCAGAACCCGAAACCTGGCGAACCTTAGACGCCGCTCCTAATTTTAAATGTAATAAAATAATTTTAACAAAACACTACAAATTATTAAAAATTAGTTCATTGTTAAAGTTAATCGCGATGTACTAATTCTAAAACTCTATACAATTTTTTATCTATTTTCAAAAATAACTAGGCTATAGGAGTATATATGAGCAAAATTTCAATGTTTTTCTTATTTTTCGTTGCGGTGTCCTGATCCTAAAACTCTTTACATTTTTTTCTTTGCCTTTAAAAATAGCTGAGTTATGGGCCTATATATGGGTAAAAATTAATTTGTTTGTAATCATCACCGTATTAATCTTAAAAAATAACTGAGTTATTGAATTAAAATATTTTTTAATTGACCGATTGCAAAGGTTCATTCTTTAACGACTTAAGAAAAACTAAGACGTTTGTATCAGATAATTTTATATAATTCATTACTGATATGTTGGTAAAATATTTTCAGTTGAACCTTTTTCAAAAACCATATCGAGATGTAATGGAGTAGTCGAGTAGAGTAGATTAGAGTACACTGATATTGAATAGTAAAGTAAAGTGCTATAGTTAGTATAGTCAAGTAGAGTAGTATAGAGTACATTGCTACAGTACTGTCGAGTAGAGTAGTATAGAGTACATTGCTACAGTACTGTCGAGTAGAGTTGCATAGAGTACATTGCTACAGTACTGTCGAGTAGAGTAGTATAGAGTACATTGCTACAGTACTGTCGAGTAGAGTAGTATAGAGTACATTGCTACAGTACTGTCGAGTAGAGTAGTATAGAGTACATTGCTACAGTACTGTCGAGTAGAGTAGTATAGAGTACATTGCTACAGTACTGTCGAGTAGAGTTGCATAGAGTACATTGCTACAGTACTGTCGAGTAGAGTTGCATAGAGTACATTGCTACAGTACTGTCGAGTAGAGTTGCATAGAGTACATTGCTACAGTACTGTCGAGTAGAGTAGTATAGAGTACATTGCTACAGTACTGTCGAGTAGAGTTGCATAGAGTACATTGCTACAGTACTGTCGAGTAGAGTTGCATAGAGTACATTGCTACAGTACTGTCGAGTAGAGTTGCATAGAGTACATTGCTACAGTACTGTCGAGTATAAAGTAGTATAGAGTACATTGCTACAGTACTGTCGAGTAGAGTTGCATAGAGTACATTGCTACAGTACTGTCGAGTAGAGTTGCATAGAGTACATTGCTACAGTACTGTCGAGTAGAGTTGCATAGAGTACATTGCTACAGTACTGTCGAGTAGAGTTGCATAGAGTACATTGCTACAGCACTGTCGAGTAGAGTAGTATAGAGTACATTGCTGCAGTACTGTCGAGTAGAGTAGTATAGAGTACATTGCTACAGTACTGTCGAGTAGAGTTGCATAGAGTACATTGCTACAGTACTGTCGAGTAGAGTTGCATAGAGTACATTGCTACAGTACTGTCGAGTAGAGTTGCATAGAGTACATTGCTACAGTACTGTCGAGTAGAGTTGCATACAGTACATTGCTACAGTATAGTATAGTAGAGTAGATCGCTATATTATAGCAGAGTAGAGTATAGTACCGTACTATAATATACTGAAGTAGAGTAGCATAGAGTATATTGCTATGGATAGTCGAGTAGAGTGCAGTGCTATAGTACATTGCATATACATAGAGTAGAATATAGTACATTGCTACAGTATAGTAGAGCTTGAAGCACTCTAGCATGAGCACTCTAGTATGAGAGCTTGAAGGACTCTAGTGCAACAATTAGTTCACTATTGAGGTTCATTAAAGAGTGTCATAAGCTCCAGGAACTATAATAATAATAATAATAGGCTTACCGAACCCGAAGGTTCGGTGCCGATACCACCAAGGTCTGCCTACACAGGCTCGTCCAATGTTCACCGTTCAAACCCAAACCCCCAAGATCAGCCTTAACGCTAGCCTCCCATCGACGCTTCGGCCTACCTTTCGGACCCCTACCAGTCGGATCAGCGAATACCAACTTTCTCGGAATCCGTTCCTCACCGAGCTCAACAATTTTACTCGCCCATTTGAGTCTCCGCGACGCTATCAATTCAATTATATTCAAAGTTCCGCAATTCCGCGTTGTGCAACCTTCTAGACTCCCCGTGGCCTCATCTCTCTTCGGACCAAATATTTTACGCAGTACCTTATTTTCGAAAACCTTAAGCCGTTCAAAGTAAGCGGCCACGTTTCATATCCGTAAAGAACCGTCGGAAGAATAATAGTTTTATAAATTCTAACCTTTACGTTTTTAGACAGAAGCCGCGAACTAAAAAACTTAGCAACTGAATAATAACACGCATTTCCCACCTTTAACCTGGACTTTATTTCTTCCTGGATTTCATTTTTTCTTGTTATCATTGAACCTAAATACTTGAATTTTTCTATGTGTTCAAAAGGAACTATAAGGGAAAAAATAATAAATACATTTTTGAACAATAGATAAATAAACCTTTTAAAAATAAATCTGTTAATATAAATATATTCGGTGCTAATAACCACGAGTTTGAGCACCTATTCCAATACCCTAACCCTACAGTATAGTAAAGTAGAGTAGATTAGAGTACATCGCTATATTACAGTAGAGTAGAGTATAGTAAAGTACTGTAATAGAGTCAAGTAGAGTAGAATATAGTACATTGCTACGATATAGTCGAGTAAAGTACTAAGGCAAAGTGTTCAAGGACCTGAGACCTCAACTCGGATGTCCGTGACCCGAGTAGTCTAAGCAATCCACAGCCAACCTTTTATTTGGAACGCCCCTCTCCAGCCAATACTTTCATCTTTTAACCTTTTTCTACAATGCGAAAGAACTCTGTTATTGGCTAAGGCACTGTAAATATTTACCGCTCTACTTGTGGGAATTATAAGAATCCACAACACCTCTTACTTAAAAAACTTAATCGAAACTGTTAATGCACTTATTGCATTTCTTTTGTATATATTTGCAAAACAATAAATAGTTAAGACTTTTTCATTGTTAATCTTTCGCTGACTGCTACCAGGACTAATAATCTTCTAAAATAAATTAATTCATATGAATAAAGAAGACAGGGCAACCACTGACCTGGCCTGTAGTTTACATAGATAATCGCCAGATACCGCAATCACAGCAACGTACTTTATTTTAAGTTATTTTGACAAAAGGTTGATATAGGGCCCACACATCAAGACAAAACGCAAAACTCTAAATTTTCGACTGAGACTATTGTATTCGATACTACATAGACATTCTAAATTATCCATCACTCAGAAACTTAACGTAAACATTTATTTATTAAAACCTATATGGACTTGCGCTTGCCAAATATACGGACCTGCTAAAAAGACATACGTACGAAAAATACAAACCTTTCAATCGCAATTGTTAAGACTGGCAACGAACTCACCACCGTATGTTATAAACGATACCCTTCATACCGACTTGTGTATTCGCCCTTAAACAAACCACATTCGAACGACTTACAAACGATTTCACTACAAACTACATGGACATGTAAACAAACTTGTGCAAAGGAGTTGGATGAAAAACCTCCTAGTCTAAAAAAAAATAGTTTGTTTTTGAATATCAGGAGGATGCACCACTGGGTACTGCTCCCTCATGCCATGTTGGGTACTGCCAGCCCCATGATATGTTTATCAAATATAATTCATTTGCTGTTTGTAACTTATACAGGTGCAAATAAAATTATTAAGTTAAAACAAAAAATAGTATTCAAAATGTTGAATTACAAAAAGATCGACTGTGCTCGAGGTGCTTTTAATACTACAGGCCGTCCGGCTACGATCCTAATACTATAAGTCGATTGGATGGTTTCAAAATGGTGGCCGATCAATTATTTTTTTATGTGGACAAATTTCGGTGAATCTTTAGAAAAGATCCACTGCACCTAACAATGCAATGCGTCTTGCTCTTTTCCGATGAATCACTCAATTAGTTCGTTTAACTAGTCTCTTTAATGGGTTTATAGGCGATCAAATTATACTCAGAGTTCTGTCTGATGAGTGTGTAACGGTCATGATGTATAATAGGAGTAGAAAAACCTCTGTATGATCTATCAAACTGAAATATTTGTTAAAAAATTTAACATGTTGATTGATTGGATCATACCTCAACTGGCGGAAATGTTTTAAGACTACCAAGTCATTAATCATTAGCCGTGGAAAGGATCTTTGAATCTAACCTATTATACAATATTATAAATTGCTTTCTCGTATATGGACAAGACGAGAGCGGGATGATAAATAGGAAGAGCGGTAAGAGAATAGAGCAGCCCTGCCGATTTCCATTGGGAGACAGCGAACAAAGGGCTTTCTACCGGCCGTGAGGAAGGATGGACCCACGATCATCGTGAGAACATACTGCCAGAGAAAGTGCACTCTTAACTTTGTGTGCACTTCGGGTAACTGTAGCTACCGGGTTCTCAGAGCTCTCTGGTGCCCGGTAAAGTAACGAACTTTGATGGCTTGTCGCTACAACGAAACCACTGCTGACCATAGGGAATGCGGCAAACCACCTTTTAATAGAAAACTTTATTTTCAGTCTAGAATGTAAGGAATCTCTATTAAGGAGATATGGCAATAATTTTATCCTGAAGTTATATAAAAAATAAATAAATAAACCTTAACCTCAACAACCCATGAAGGGTCTTGGGCTCAGCCGTGCAAAGATGTGATTAGACTGAGATGACAGTCAGTTTTCAGGTCTTTTTCCCATTCGTGCACCCACTTTTAGAGACTGCTAGACAACATCAATGCATATTTTTTTTTTTTTTTTTTTTAACTAATTACTTGGAGAGAACAATTGCTTCTTATCCCTTTTGGGTCCAGGTGAGCAACTTTAAAAATCTGGTGCGGGCAAACACACGACTTTCACTTACCCCCAATTTTAAAATCAATCAAAGAATTTTCAAATACAGTGAGAGATAGAAATACGTGAAACTGTTAAGGAATTAATTAAATTGAATTTCTATAGAAACATGTGTTTCATTAAAAAATCTATTATATTATTATCTAAAATAATCAGTTAGTTTTATGTTCATTTCATCACTCTCTGTTAATGTTTAAAAGCTTGTGTATGAGATAATATTTTTTCTAAAATCTTTAGCTTTACAACGGCATATTACTGCTCTTATGTTCAAAAACGAAAAATTGCATTAAAAAAATATGTTTTCTGTTTTCTCCTTTATTTGGGTATCGAATTTATTCAATTTATATATTTACCTGTTTTTCATCAGCGTTAACAAGATAATATAGTTATTTTTATTGAATCTACAAAATTAAAGATACTTTAGGGAGGAAAATTAAAATTAAAATATTGGCATTTACGCCCTGTCAGACCATTTTAATCAGAATAAAACCTACATGATATTAAAGCCCATTAAATTTTACATCGATATAGCGAGTTTAATCAAAATCGTCGGAACCGTTTTCGAGTGGCTTTTCTGGTAAGCTCATTTTGATGAAAAAAGTTTTGTCACGTCTCGGGCGTATAGTTGTCTTAAAAATGAAATTTCAGTTTCATAGGACTTACTGTTTCCGCCCGGGAGTTACCACACACACACACACATCTTTTTGCGGGACTTGGTTATATGGACTCAGGGGGACCCAGAAATGTGTATTTCCGTTGAAAACTGGAATTCGAAAATTTTCACCATCGCAATACTTCCCCTTACTATATATAGTAAGTGAAAGTAAAAATTAAAGTAAAATAAGAATAAGAGAAAAAAAAGAGAATGAACAAAAAAAAATTTACATATCATATTTTTAAAAAAATAATAAAGAGAGAAGAATGAATAAAGATTGTAATCATATTTCATTTTAATCTTCATATTCATTTCATGGTCGACTATATACTATTCAAAATTTAACTTTAATGGATTATTGAGATCATAAATAAATTATAAAGCTAGTGAGAGTGAAAATTAAGACGGAAAACTAACTATTGCTAAGATATTATCGCGAAATCTAAAGCCTATAATATATGAGTAAATAAATAATTAGTCAAAATCTGGCGAGTTCAAAGAACATAAAAAGAAAAAGATTAGGTCACATGACAATGCAGACTGCAGATGTGTAGTCTAAAAACTGCTAACGAAATAGAGTAAAACATCTTCCCAAGGGAATCCATTATTATCGTATTATTGTTGTTTTTAAGGAGTATAGATAATTTTCTCTTTTCTATAGTTGTTACGTGCAAAGAGCAAACCGAAATATGATGCCAGCAGGAAGGAATGCCAAAGAGGTCAACGAATCCTTTGAATGCTTTTATTGGCGAACATAGAAGACAAGCCTTTTGTCCTCCGTAATATAATAGAAAGGCGAAGAAATAGCTACGGGGAAGGAGAAAAGGAATGGTGCGAGAGTATTGTACTGGCATGATACCAGTGAGAGCCTGCGCACCTGGATAGAGGTTCGGAAGGGCTGACACATGGGTGTCACCCGGTCAGCCATCGGCTATTGGTCCTATTGCCCCCCAGGACTGACCAATCAGGGAGCACCTTGCACTGCGCTCGTCCCAACTGGACCGTGAAACCGCTGGCACACTTTGCACGCCGCTCATCGGTCTCTATCACAAAAAGGAACCAGCTCTTCCTCACTCTCCTTTCACTGCTATCGGCGATATAGGCTATACGAGACCAAAACATAGCGTCTGCCATTTTTGTGAATTGGCCTTCCTGGCTAATCGGTTACTTACAACAGATCATGTTTTGAAGAGTCGAGCTATTAATTTAAAAAATGGGTAGACGTCTATAAAATAAACCATGTTCGTTATTAAACATTTTCATGTATATAATTTTAAGAATTAAATCGAATTTTCCTATTAAAACTGAACCAACGGATTTCTATTCTTGTAAAGTATTAACTTCACATATTTTGAACATTACTTCTATTAATGTGCCTTTTTTATTTATATTTGAAATTTACAACTGTATCACTAAATAAATCAATTAAAGTAGCTGATAATATATACAGATAATATACATGAAAAGAATATGCCAATTGGCAGCACTCCACTAGATAATCTAAACTAGAAGGTCTCGAGGCCATCTTCTTTTCAGACACCTCAGAGGATTGTCAGGAATGGAAGAGGAAGCAAGGAATAAAACTAGTGGGTCAAAGTAAGAGTGGAGTTTGTCATGGAAGAATTGATACCTAGTGCGGGCTAAATCAACAACATATGGACATTAAATTCTTTATGGATGAGTTTGTTTGTGACAAAGTAAGGAGCATCGAGAATTTTTTGAAGGATTTCGGATTGTAAGGATTGAAGACGGAACAATTTGATGGTTTAGTAGAGCCCCAAAGTTCTACTCCGCACGTCTAGATAGGCCTTATGATGATGATATAGTAATGTGTTGAAGTAAGCGAAAGTGCCGGGCCGTTTCTTGTCATTTCAGTTTGTGTGCGGATTCCAAGTCATATGCCCTTTAAAAAGCGATTTCGTCAATCATTACTGACACTTATAATTTCATAAAAGAAGTCACACGCTTAATACATTGTTTTTTTTATTATTTCAGAGTAGTTAAAAAAGAAATAAGCATTATAATATCATTGAAAGATTCAACTACAAATCCTTAAGCCTTAAAAAGAACAATATATAGGAAAACGATCACGTTTCTCCATTTTAGTCATCAAAAAAACTAATAACCCAGGAGTCACTTGTGGTGTACTGGTCAGTATAAACATCCTTCAATCTCCAATGTCGAGGCTTCAAAACTCGGCCGATGGTCATACGAATTTGAAAATCCTTGGTTATGCCGTCCTTCGGAATGTGCTCTTTAAAGATCCCTATCCTAATTTCCGATCTGAAAATCTCTCCTAAATTCTGTCTTCCGATTAGCTACAGTAGCATAAATTACGTTAAATGAATAAACAAACCACTAAAAACATGGCATTTTACACCAAAAAAGTAACTTAATAGAGTTTGTATTCGGCACTCTCCAAAAACTACAGAAAATTCCTGTACGATCATCTTTCATTGGTACTGAATGAACTGAAATCAACCACTTACAAATTATACGGTTCCACTTCCTCCCATCCTCTTCATATTATAATTATTTCCTTAAAACACATAATAAAATTGAATGAAAATTATAAACCCAAAGGATAATCATTTTTTTTAATTTATAGTAATTTACAACTGTATTAAAGAACACAATGAGTAAATGTGCAGAACGAAAAAAAAAAAAATCATGAAAATATCTTAAGAAAGAACTACCCAGTGGTAGCACTTCACTAACTATTTTAAGGCAATAAGTCCCAAAGCCACTTTATTTTCAGTCGCCTCGGAGGATTATCAGGTATATCTAAGATAGATAAATTACGGATGTGTGGGTAGGAAGATAATGGGGTTTGTGTGGGCTGGGAGTTTTGAATAAAAAGAGGAGTATATCACGGGCTATGTCTGTAACAAATGGGATGTTTAGGTCATTATGGAGGAGTTGATTTGTGACAAAATCAGAGGCATTTAAGATTTTGCGAAGGATTTTGTATTGTAAGGATTGGGTGTGGGAGGAATTAGATGGTTTCGTAGAGCTTGATTCCATATGTCCAAATAGGTCTAATAATTGTGATGTAAATGAGAGTATTTTGTAATATACTGGAAGTTTTGAACGTTTGTCTAGTAAGTGTTGTAGTAAACGATTACTTCGAGCAGTTTCTTGTCGTTTCAGTCTTGTGTGAGGATTAATAATAATTTAAAAAATAGTTTTAAGTCCGAACATGAGTAGTTTTTAGTAGAGGTCATTTTATTTTTAATTTTAAAAAATGTATGTTTCAATGGATTCAACATCTATGTCGAAGACTAGAAGCTTTTTTCCTGATTTCTCCCACTGTATATTAAGTGAATAGACCTTTTTTATTGTGTTCCATGACTTTCCTCCCGTATGTTGCCAAACGACTTAGCATTGTATTCGTGTCATGTGAACTACTAATATTCGCAAGAGTCTGCGGCAGTAAATAGAACGATTCGTCAACATAGCAGAAACATGAAATATAACATGTTCTAATCAGCCTTAGAAGGTTCAATACATCCCTTCATGCCGTTGCCTCATAAAAATCGTTAGAATTCAAAACCAATACTTGAAATGAGAGCAAGTATTCGTTTACGTTTGTTTTTTTTCTTCGCAGTAAAAACCTCTCGACACCTAGAACAACCTGGGTGACAACCGAACCCTGGAATGACCCAGTCTTTCGCTCTATTTTACTGGACAATGAAGCATAGAGAGAATCATCTCGAGAAAGGTACGAGAAAGTGTCAACATATTCACTCGTTCCGTCGGATTTCGTACGCATCTGGGCTGGCATAGTTCCGCTTTTTCCGATGACATTTCCCTCAAAAGGGGTCATTTTCTCTTAAAAAGTAAAACGAAGTATAGTATTCATATCGATTGATGAAAAAATACGGCTTTAATATTTCTGCCAGACTTGGAAAAACTATAGATCATGGATATATCTATCTATGATTTTCCCGTCAAAGAAAAAATCTAATAAAAAAATCATTTTTAATCATATATGTACATTTAGACATTAGTACGTAGGTAACTGTTCTCATTCAAATTCATATACCTCCCAAACGGTAGATCTTAGCGACAAATGGTATATAACAACAGATGTTAATTAAAAAAAGCTGTTCGAACTGTGAGAATAATAAAGAGTGATAATGTTCCTATGTGTTTAATTATATAATAGCATTTAGCAGATATAATATTGGAGACGATGGATCAATTTAAATAAAAAAGTTGGCACCCGGGATTGCTTTACAAGCTACCTATTTTCTTATTATCCAGTCCTACCTCGCTGATAGATCTTTCAAAATAAATCATAATAGTTCCTATTCCTTCCTTTTTCCTCAATCTGCTGCTATTCTTCAAGGCAGCCTCCTAGGATCCGTTCTTTATACAGTCTATACAGCTGATATCCCAACCCATCTTAAAACTTTCCTTTCTACCTATGCTGAAATCATCACATCTACCGTGTGTGCTATCAGTTGATAATGATCCAGTTACTACCTCCCACACTCTTCCGAGACCTTGAAGTATGGTGCCAATTAGAGGATTAAAATTAAATCTAACAAATCCCACCAGAAAACTTTTACCCTTCGTCGTTAACCATTGACTTCCTAACTGAAAGCACACAAACTGAAACAACAAGAAACTGCCCGACGTTTTCGACTACTTCAACACTTACTGGACAAACGCTCCAACTTTCCTCTTAATTACAAAAGACATTTATATGACTATCATAAGACCGATATGGACGTACGGAGTAGAGCTATGAGGCTCAACTAAACCATCAAATTACAATCTAAAATCCTTCGGAAAATCCTCAATGCTCCTTATTTTGTCACAAAGAAACTCATTCATAAAGACCTTAATATTCCATGACAAACTCCATTCCCTCCACAATCCATAAGTTTCAATCCTTGCTTCCTCTTCGATCCCTGATAATTCACCAAGGCGTCTGAAAAGAAGATGGCCACAAGACCTAGTTTAAAATATTTTTAGAGTGCTGCCACTGTGTTGTGTCTCTACATGTATTTCATGACAGTTTTCTATATTCCCATCACATTTACTTGATGCATTTTTTTTTTTTTTTAATACCGTTGTAAATATCTATAAATATTTTTAAAAAAATCAGCTCTCACAAGACTGGAGAAGTTATTACAAGAATCTCAAGAATCATCACTATCGATTGAGGAAATAACTTACTATTATGATAGGTTAAGGGAAATAAATGACGATTTCAAGAGGTTAAATTAATAGGTAAAAATATGCAATACTGGATTATGAAATAGAAACCAATCATTAACCAGAGATGAGGGGGATCACTTGTAGCTGGGTGGCTAGCGTAACAGCCTCCCATGCTAAAGGTCACGGGTTCAAACCCGCAGGTGGTCCTAGGATTTTTTAATGGGAGTAAATAATCCTTAGTTACGCCGTCCTTCGGAGGGGACGTTAAAAGTTGGTCCCGAGCCTGTGCGATGTCAGGTACTCGTTGAAGATCCCTATCCTAATAAAACCTGGATAGGCAAAATTTAGGACTCCCACTGTAGCATCGTCCGATTAGCCATAGTAGCATAATGTGACGTAAAATGAATAAACAAACTAGAGATGAGGTTCTATACTAATTGAATAATGGAGTTTATCATAGACAATAATACACTCATGGGCATCAAAGGATTGGTCGTCATCTTGGTTCGTGAATGCTGATCAAACAAAAGAAAAACAACAAAGATCGGAAGACAAATGTTAATGTTGGTGTTATTATTTTTTCTTTTTTTTTTTTTTATGTTTATTTTTTTTTAACTATTATATATTAAGTACAACAGATGTTATTGTGAGAATAAAAAAAGAGTGATAATGTTCTTAAGTGACTTTTTTTATTCGAACCAACGGTAGGTGCTAGCGGCAAATGTTATATGACAAAACATATTTTCCATTAAATTTCTGACGAGGAAACAATTACCAAATGTTCGATACTAGTATTGCTAGAGCGTGTCAAACTGAGAGAAAATATCCATTTTAATATCAAATAGTTCTTCGTTACTATAAAAGTTAGTGCTTGACCACCATTTATAGTTATTCACATTGAGGATCAGACAAGGTAGCTCTGAGGTACAATAAATTAAGTTTTGGTTTCCACGTTACTACGACAATAAGCCTTTCACTTTATTTTAGTTGTAATATTAACCATTGTTTGAGAAAAGTTTCTTTTTCTTCTAGAATTGCGCAACTCGTTCTTACCATTGTTGGTTCCTGAGACAATAACCGTGAGATCTAGCAGTGCCTGGAGGATAGCTACACCTTGTTATCCGATAAGGCTTGTATACGACTACTTAAATCGTTTGATGTCGTGGGTGATTAGTTAAGTCTCTATCGTTTTAAAGTAACCATTCAGAATCTCGTATCAATCTTAAATTATATAATTAATTTACTGGAAGAAATAAATCCGGGTGGCAGTCAGTAATTAAAACAACTAAATAGTTTCAACTATTTATTGCTTGCCAACGTTTCGACCCCCATTGTGGGCCATCATCAGGGCGCATAGTGAGCGAAGGGAAACTGAGTTTCTATAATTAATTTAATTTAAAGGATATCATTACTTTATCCCTAAAATACTTAAATAGCATTAAAATCATTAACCAGCCGAGTTTTCGCCAATTGTGAAGTGTGCTTTGATGGTCATTTAATCGTATTTAAGAAAAAAAAAATACAGGTTTATTGTGGATATTATTCTCGGAAAAAATCCTTTTTTTATTGTCTTTATTTTTAATGAAATGTAACACTTTAGTTCTAAAATATCTTTCTTGTCAATTTGTTTACATATCTAAATTCTCTCCCAATCCGGAGCTTTCAAGTTTTTTTCTCAACCACAGTATATTGCCTATATTTTATTATTATTATTTTTATATGCAGTTTCTTTTGTCTAAAGTACTAAAGTGGGAATCCTAAATTTTGTCTATTCAGGTTTAATTATGGTAGGGATCTTCAACGAGTACTTGACATCGCACAGGCTCAGAAACACCTTTTTACGATCCCTCCGAAAGAAAATATGCTTCCTGTAAACAAAATCCTAGAGCTATTTGGTATTTATTTCGGTAATTTTCAGTAATAGAAATATTCAGTAATATTGCCTGCGTCACTTATTTTGATATTTATCCTGTATACAAGTATTCTTTATTGACTTTTGATTTTGTCAATTTCTTACGGTGTAATATGTTATGTATCTTTATATTGCTTATCATGTAATTCAATCTGGTATTTACTTGCCTTAATTTTATATCTTGAATATATGAATTTGTATTCCTTATTGCTTTTGGTTTAGTCAATTACAGTTTATTTCTGTGTACTGTTTAACTGTTTCTTATAATTGTTTTTTGTATTAATTAGGGATTATGTAATTCAATTTTATATTTGCATGCCTTAATTTTATATCTTGTATATATGTATATGTATTCCATAAAGCTTTTAAGCTTAGTCAATTACTGCTTCACACTGTGTTACTTTCTTTATAATTGTATTTTATATTCCTTATGTATTATATTGTTTTTGCTGTGTAGTGTGTTACTGTTTCTTTATAATTGTATTTTATAGTTCTTATCTATAAATATAATTTTTTTTTCTGTATAGTGTGGTTACTGTTTCTTTATAAAAATGGTGTTATATTATTTAAGTATTGTATTGTATCATACTGTATACTGTTACTGTCTGTTATTGTACTTTTATTGAATTGCCGCAGGTGAACTCCTTTCCCGTACACGGGCTCGCCTTAGTGGGATAGTGACTTCTACTTGCACTGTAATATATCTGTGTTTTATATATATATATATATATTTTTTTTTTTTTATTCATCGAAAAGGATATCACTCATTATTACCTCTCCACTGGTTTTATTATTTCAAATTTATTCATTATACGTTATAGTACCACGTATCGGTATATTTGGTCAAAGTCATTACTCATTAATAATTTACAATTGATTCAAAATTGTCTTTTAAATATTGAAATATTTCTTTACGTTCCATTTTCTTACGTTCTTCGATTAACTGTTTTAACTCTGTTTAATCCATTATTATAATTCTTTCTTCCCATTGTAATCCACAATAGATTCATAAGCTTCATATATTTGATTCAGCTACCAAGGTGATTTGAAGATTTTTATATTTATTTTAAAAATTTTATTTATTAGTTTGAGTTCTATATAATATTTGAACTATTTTTCTTTCAGATTAAAAAAAGTTTTATCAATGTTGTCCATTGAAGAATGATTATGAATGAAACCATAGCCTATCACTTGTTTTACGACTACTCTATGCTCCCTCTCTCGGAACTGGATGAAAGTCGGAGCAAGAACTGAATGTAGGCGCTATTAAAGATTAACTGGAGCAGCGCTAGCACCTAGTTACATAGTGTAATATGGATCGAGGAGCACCTAATTCAAGGAAGGTAAACCTACATAATGTAATTACATTCTTTTATTATGCCAAAAACTGTAGAATGAATCATTACATGCATTAATTTAATTTTTGAAAAATAATTTAATATGATCAACACACATTCCTTGGTACATGTATATAAATTAAATATTTAAAAAAAAATGTGGTGCGAGCAACAGACGAAAATTGCATTAAAAAATATGTTTGCTCTTTTCACGTTTAGTTGATCATCAAATTCAAGTTACTTATATATTTCGTTGTTCTTTAGCTATGCCAATCAGATGATATTCTTATTTTTTTCGAATCTACTAAATTAAAGGTACTTTAGAGAAAGAAAATTTAAAATATCGGCAAATAAGCCCCGTCAGACTGTTTTAATGAGAATGGAACCTATGTGATATTAAAGCTCATTAAATTTTACATCGATATAGCGAGTTTAACAAAAATCGTCAGAGTCGTTTTTGAGAAAATCGTAAAAAGATTCAAAATGCGTGATATAAAGTACCTCTTTTGGTTTGCCGATTTTTATAAAAAAAAAAGTTGTAACTTCTCGGGCGTATAGTTGACTTAAATATGAATTTTCATATTTCTAGATCTTTTCGTTTTGTGTTAGGCTTACCACACACGAAAAAACACACCGACACACAGACCTTTTTGCAGGACTTGGTTATTTGGACAAAATTTCCGTAGTAAACTTAAATTCGAAAATTCTCACGATCGCAATACTTTCCCATACTATATATTTCATCTATAGGGAAGTAAAAGTAAAAATAGAGTAATGAATAACCGCATCTCTTCCAAGGGACATAATGAACTTTTATATTTACTTCAAAACATTTATTTTTTGTTATTGATAAAATTTAAAAAATAAAATAAAATACCTCTACAACCCATGAAGTGTTGGTTAGACTTAGGTCACGCTCAGCCGCCAAGTTTCAAGTCGCACAATATTTTGGTACCCACTTTATAGAGGCTAGTTATGCCCCAAAAAGATCTCCATACCTCAGGGTTGGATTCAGATCCATGTGCCGATGTTGGAAACCGGGACCTAGAGTAGACTAGTGCTCTACTCAATAGAACATGCCGCTCCCTATTGGTAAAATCAATGTATATAAACAATGAAACTCGATGTAGTTCTTGAGTTAACACGACTCTTTTAACTACACCTTAATTACATTTAAAAAAAACTACTTTTATGTTTACTCGCACAGATTCAAATATATTTTAAAGATGACATTACATGTAAATATGTTACATTTTAGAATCATTTTAATGAGATTAAAATCAGTGTGCTGTATCTACAATTGTTTTACGAGCTTAAAAATTAGTCAATTTATTAAAAATAAACAGTTGGAACTATCCCTTGCTTTTTTCTTATAACAGTTATTATTATATACTAAAAAAAATTCTGTACTTCTTCAACCCTTGAAGAAGTATATTTTATTATTTTATATTTTATGTTATATAATATTAGATATTAATCATATTATGTATGATTATAACTTGTGTTTCTAATAATAGGACTTATTCTTTCTCATACCAAGGTATATGAAATTTATATTGTGGGATGTAAGCTTTGACTAACTCTAAATAGTTACTGAATGAAAACATCGACAGCGTGCTGATCACATGAAAACTATAAACTAAGGACTTAACATGCTATAAAAACTAACGTATGTTTAGAGAAACTTCCGTTATGCGTAAACGAAAACAAAATCAGATATGGTTATGAGTTAAGGTCTAAAAACCAGTAATTTGTAGCAGTAGACGATATATTTCAAGTTCGAAGTTAGCGATAACAGAAGTAATAATAGAGGAGTTTATGTTAATGTTGTTACGTCGGTGAGTTTCGACCTTCAAAGTGGCGTGGAGGTGATAAACGCCTTATCACCGAGGTGAGGAAAGTAAAGTTGACGTTACGTGGAGCTAATAAACATTAGGTAATTCATAATTAGCAGTATATTGTGAAAAAGTAAGGCCAGCCAAAGCAACATTACACCAGCAATATTTCAGATTGCCAAAAATTGTCCAAAACATATAAAGAACCCGCAGATTTTCTCGCGAAGGTTTATTTTGTCTTTATTTAAATTTGCATAAATGCGTTTATGAGTAGTAATTATAGACCACATTTGATGGAGCAGTTGTTTGGAGATGTTGTAACAAAGAAACTACTAATAAAACACACTTATTTTATTTTTTCTTGCTGGTGTGTTTTCTTGGTGGCTGCACCCTCAACCAACTTCTCCACCATATAGTCAAAACGGTCAACAACTACTCCATTATTATAAGAAGTATAAATTTTCAAGAAATTACATTTATCAAAGTTATTTTCAAGTGAAAATATTCTCATTCGTTGGATGAATGTATATCAATCACATTTATGTTGCAAACGTGACTATGTACCACGATTACCTTACAGCTAAAATATATTGAGTAATTGTGGGCATGCCTACTTCTACTGGATCCCTATAATAAATTCAACAGAATAAAATGGCAACTTATTAGTCTAAAGCTAGAATTATGGTTGATGAGGAAATTTATTTTAAAGCAACTTAACCTATTACTATAATTAATCTAATATAGCTATAAATATCTTGTTTCTAATATCGAGACACATTGAAAAAAAAAGAAAAATAATTACACCTCATTATCATTGTTTGCGGTTTGGCGAATTCGATTTGATAAATAATATTATTAAAATTAAAATTATAGAAGATTATTTTAACATATTGGACCCAATCTAGCGTTTGCAATTTTAATATAGTGTCAATTAGGTTTAAGAAAGAACTTTTTGTCCTATTTTGAATTTATCGCTTTGGGATTACCTATTTAGAGAGAAAGAGATGTTCAAAAGTTTATTGGCATATAACGACTTTCAATTAACGTGTACTACTTTTGTTGGATATAACCATTCCAATTATAGACGTATATATTACTATTATTATACGTCTATATTACTACTCATATCTCAGAAATGATTTTTTGATGCCTTCATTAAAGAAAATTTGATTAATTTATAAGATAAACTTATTGGCAATGTATTGTACTCATAAGATCCGTCGAGTGGTTGTTAGGAGTTGGAGAAAACCAAGAATTTCTACATCATTTAATAGATAAAGAAATAAACTATTTAAAATAGATTTTTTTAAATAATTTATTTTCTTCCTATTTTCAGCTTGAGCAAGTCCTATTCTTTTTTTATAAATTTCATTAAGTATTTTATATTTTTTACTGTCACTTTTTATTATTTTAACAACTTATACTCTTTACAATTATTTACTCAAGCTTTCAGATTTTTCGCTCATTTTCAAGACTTATTTTAAAGTTAATTAAGGTAATTTACACAAAGACAGTCCGTTTTTTTAAATATTTCCCTTTATTGAAGTATTCGCGTTGCATTCGGAGTCACAAGCACCATATTCATCGGTAAAACTTTTAAATAATTCAACGATCGTAAAAACAATAAACAATTTTTTATGTACAATAATATTAAAATAGAAATACAATTAAAATAGAAATATATAAAAAAAACGATCTGTCTTTGTGTAAATTACCTTTCTTAAAGTATTGATAGTACTTTATTTATTGCAAAATAATATGTTATTTTAATTAATACTTACTAAAAAACTATGCAAAGAGGTAACCAACGAGGTAAAAACTATACGTACCTGTAAAAGAAAGAAAAAAAAATTAGTTTATTTATCAATTCACAGAAATTTACAACAGATAAACAACATATAGAATAGATAAATGTTTGATATGATGAATACGATATCAACAACTTGTGAAGAATCTACATTTAATTCTATTAGAACAGCAGTCCACTTGTGGCAGCAACTGCTTGCCACTCAGAGCCCGAATATATTCACCAATTAGGCTTCCAAGGCATTTGAGCATATTACATAATGTATCATTAAAAATCATGTGTAAGGTGGTCCCGAGCCTGTGCGATGTCAGGTACTCGTTAAAGATCCCTATCCTAATAAAACCTGGATAGGCAAAATTTAGGACTCCCGTATGATTAGCCACAAACAGCATAAAGAGACGTTAAATAAACAAACATAGTGGTTAGCATAACAGCCTCCTATGCCAAAGTCACGGGTTCAAACCCGCAGGTGGTACTAGGATTTTTTAATGGGAGTAAAAAATCCTTAGTTATGCCGTCCTTCGGAGGGGACGTTAAAAGGTGGTCACGAGCTTGTGCGATGTCAGGTACTCGTTAAAGATCCCTATCCTAATAAAACCTGGATAGGACAAAATTTAGGACTCCCACTGTGGCATCGTCTGATTAGCCATAGTAGCATAAAGTGACGTTAAGTAAATAAATAAATAAAATAAAATCATGTGTCAGTAAACTTTTAGGAATTACCATGAATTTTCATCCATTACCATGAATTCCTTAGAATGAAATACTAAGGAATAATAATCACTTAGTATATCATATTTATTCTTATAGAAAATTAGAAGTATTATCTACTGAAACATCTATTTTCATGGAATGATCTAAAAGTAAAAATAAGGAATAACAATGTTAGTTCATGGATTTATAACAACTTTCCATTTATTTTAACGACCTTGGTACGCACTATTTGTTTCTAAAATCTTGAGTATAGTATAGGAGAATAAAACCTGTACGATGCTGTACGATGGCAACACTGAATCACAGTAACCTATCTCATTAAAATATTGCAAATAACATAAGTTCATCGGTTTATAACGCCATTCTGTTAACTAGTACACCTTTTTTTTTTTTTTTTTTTTTTTTTTTTTGCATATTAACTATTCTAAAATCTTGCGATTTCCAACGGTATGTTATACTATTAACATTTTGATTATAGAAAATTTAATTTTCCCTTAAGTAAAAACGCAAAAATAATGTATTTTACTTAGAAACCTTCAGGAAGGAATATCCTAAATAAAAGGGCAAAATCAAAATCCGTCTCGTAATTCAGAAGGAGTTCATAGAAACCAAGAATCGCGACATACATTTATTATTTCGAAAAAGTTCATTTGAAATATAAAATAGTAATAAATCGAATTATAAAGGGATCTTTTGATATAAAAAACAAATGAACTGAACTAATTTCGATTTTTTGAAAAGTGTATATTTATTTTTCTGCCGATGATTAAATAATTAGACGTTTTATAACAAATATAATATTTTCTTGCTAAGTCAGGGTGTCTAGCAAATCAACTCAAAGAGATTACCTGACTTTTCATATTGTAAGAAGTCTTTTACTTGGCGAAATCTCGGTGAAAATCGACATAGCAAAGAATAATTAGAATTTTTTTTTTTCTCTACCCTTGAGGGTCATTGGCATGATCGAAATAATTATATTCTATGGTAGAATCCTATTATTTTCGTGAATTCTATTAATTTGTTAATGCTTTCTTTCTCATCTTTAAGTATTTCTTTCATGTCTTTCTTTAGATTCAATCCTTTTCTTGACTGCTCATAAAGCTGGCACTCAATTAGCATGTGTTCTACAGTTAGAGGAGAATTGTTGCATTTTTCGCAGGTTGGCGCTTCCAGGCGTCTCAAGAGGTAACCATGCGTAAATTGGCAGTGCCCAATTCTTAGCCTGCATACAACAATTTCCTCTCTCCTTGAAGATCTTGCACTAGTTCTCCATTTCTGACAGTCGGATTTAATTGTTCTCAATTTTGATATCTTTTCTCTCCAACCATCCTCCCACTCTTTCAGAATTAATATGGTATAATTATGAAAAATATATATAATGACTAATTACTTTATGATAAGATTCAACTATATCTACCCGACACCAGTTAAAATTGTAATTGTTTAAGTTAACTTACCAATGAATTATGATGAACTTGGAAACTGCAGTAAGTAATAATCAATATTTACAAATCTGATTTGTAAATCATTTATTTACAATTAATATATCTTATATAAACTTTAAGATCTTTAATGTATGAATCAATAAGTAGGCATATTGGAATTTTTGTCTGAGTAAAGAAGAAATGATGTCTAAGGACCATTTTCCCTGACCAAAGAACAAATTTCCAGACTTTTTCATATGTTTTTAAAATCCCTGACTTTTCCCGGTTTTCACGATTTTCCCTGTTGCTAGGCATCCTATAAGTGCACTTTTCGTTACGATCAACTCATAATCTCAAAGGGATACACTTTTAATTGTTCAAACTGAACTTATTGTTACATAAATGACATTACACTCTACATTGCACTCGTGCGAAGCAAGGATGGATCGATAGTTTTAGATACAGAGAGGATATATAACCATACATGAAGTTGTTCAATGACTAAGGTCATGTTTTCGTGGTAATAATAGGCCTATTTAATTTCAGAAAATAATTGTAGTAACACCAGAAGCTAAAGAAAGAATTAGGGAATTACATGACGGGTCGGGTTTTAGTTAATTGTTATTTTTGACAGGCGTAGCTGTTACCTGACGAACGAAGGAAAGAGTGTTCCAGAGCCGTGCCCTGAATACGCATAGGTCAGGAGCAAAGACTGCTTTCGCTGCTCGTTAAGGAATTCAGCAATCGTCGGTATGGCTCTGTGCTGAACAGGTTCCTCGGGGGAAGATCCGTGCACAGAAAAGGAGTTGGAAGGGTGGCAGGTTATAAAACCAAGGTCCGCTTAGATTATGTCTCCAAAATAGTACAACAGAATATGGAGTTCATCCACGATACTTTAGTTTATGTTATCATGGTTTTCTGCCTAATATCTCTTACATTTTTCTCCCATCCCGGGTCTATTCTGTTTCCAGGCCTTTGGCAATATATCGGTAGCTTTTACTATATGATGAAACGGCTACTACGAATAACTTTTATAAACAAATCAAATTACACCTAAGTTGTATCTATTGTAATTTGAAGACTGCAGCCGTGAAATTCTTGGCCTTTTTTCAAAATTGTTTGAATCAAATTCTGTCTTACGTTCCTCCTCCTCCACATGTATTCGCAAAGGTCTGTGAGGGCCCGAAGCGTTTCAAAGTGCGCGCAATAACTGATAGTAAATAGGTATCTTCATTGTATTTTCTAAATTTTAGTAATTCGCCGAGAACAACTTGTTATAATTGGTACAAATACATTTTAACAAATATATAATAATTGTATATCAAAACTTCTGATTATTCCAATGTCATAACCCCCCCTTTTTTTTACTAAAGAACATGATTTTTAGCAATACGTTTCAAGTTAGATGTAACCAATAAACACTTAGTGAGTAGAGTTAGACACCAAAATATCAAATATGCTTTCGCCAAAAACTTATGACGAAATCCTGACCAAAATTGACTACCAAAGTTTTTTTTTTTTCAAAAGCCATATATTGGTATTTTTCCGCCTGCCTGGTCTGGTTATACACGCTTCTGTATCAAAATATTATGAATCTGTGTCCCCCTCCGACCCTTTCACAAAGCAAGGCCAGTACTATCAATGGTTTTAATTGGATCGTTAATGTAATTTTCATATTTATGAGACAGAGGAATCTTTGCTACCATCTTATAAACAAGAAAGACGTTTGTTTCTTTTAATCTCTTTATAATTAGTGGAATCCAGCTTGGTGATGTACATCCCAAAATCGGACAATGATGAGTAATTTACTATTCATAGAAGAAAAACAAATTCGAAAGTATGCTAGATTAGAGAAAGATACGAAGTGACCAACAAACTATTAGCGGAGAGTAAAATTAAGCTTCTAATAGGAGCCCAATATTCCGACGAAGCTTACTTAGGTACTTATTAAGCCCACTTACATGCAGTACTTAACTATTAGCCATGATAGGCTTTAGCTACACCAGCCTCATTGAGCACGCAGTGAAAGTAAATTACTACCGCCTACACAGGAAGCTCGTTTCGGTTTTAGAAAAAATATTCATCAGGCCATTCTAAACGTGCTTTCTCTCCTGAAGCATCCCACACGACTTCCACCACTGCAATGCTCGTCTTCTTCAGCAAGTGTTAAAACTCGTTCCTTGTATTTTTTAAAAATGTAATATAATTTTGAATACTTATAATTTATTTGACGATTTTAGTGTGCATAAATAATTATTGAGACAGCTAATTCTGAGTCGAAAAAGACTTGATAATCCCGATGAATATCACTACAAGAGCTAGGTATAGCACTGAATATAATGTTCATTTCTGAGCTCCTTCACTTATTTGTATGTATAAATATGTGTTCTAATGTTTTGTAGCTATACGTCTAGTCTTCTCTTTATTGTATTTCGGCGTTCTTGGGGTCTTAAGGAAGAGTGGGGTGTTATCTTCCCATGCGTATAAAATGCCATTGAGTCATCTTGCTAAGCATTTAATGTAAAATAAAAATAAACACATGACAAACGTGTAGCAGCAAAAAATAAATAAATAAAACCTTTGCGAGACCTCTGAATTTTTTTTTTAAACCGTCAATGATTTTTAAAAAAAATTAAATGGGAATAAGCGAAAATTTATTTTTCTTCGGTTCAACCCAAAACACATATGTAAGGGTTTTTTATAATGCTAAAGAAAGTCTTACGATTGTTTAGCACACTTGTATTTATACCTAAGAACTTCCTTACAACAATACTTTTTGTTTAAAAATGACTTAATACTTATGCTGGAGTTCTGACTATGGTGGCTATGGCGCTCTCTATCACCTTCAGAACGACTGCTCACCAGTGTGGCAGCTGAGAGAGAGGCGCTGGGATCTGTCGGATTCTGCTTCTGCCCCCACAAATGGGAATAAAAGTATTCCCAAACAGATTGTAAATATTGTATATAGGTATGATTTGGTTCATGGTTTGTTCATTTATTTATTAACCTTGTATTTATTTATTTATATATTTTGTTATTATATGAAAAATAGAACCTGTATCTATACAACCCATGAAGGGTCTTAGGCTCAGTACATATAGAGATTTGTACTGTTTCTAGGCCAACGGCAGTGCAATGAGCTGATGAGACCTTAATCACGCTCAGCTGTCAGGTTTTCCCCCAATTTTTTTTAACCCACTTTAAAGAGGCTAGGTCTCCAGATCCTAGGGTCACCCTCCGACTGAACTAACAGAATGAATAATATTTTGTCACAGCCGGGATTCTAACCCAGGACCCAGAGAACAGTAGACTGGTGCTCTATTCACTAGACCACGCCGCTCTCCCTATTTTGTTACTATATACATTTATTGTATTTTACTTTTTTAAGGTAACTTGGCTTTACTATTGTTAATCTTTAAATATTGTATGAATATGATCTTATAGCATTATTATCATTATTGTACAATTGAAACAAATTATTCAAACATATTTGAATAAAAAATGTCAATTAAAAAAACAAAACTGCTTTAATAATCATTTCATTTTAAATTGGATAACTTTAAAAAGACCATTTTTATATCATAAATAATATTTTTGGTTACTACTAATTATACTTTCAAACCTGCGTTTTTACGTTAAATTTTAATTCACTGCGACATCCTTAGTAAGACCATATAATTATAAAGCGTTCTTTTTCCTTATATAAATACACTATTTATTTCTAGTTATTACTATTTCATTAGAACGATAAACGTTTGCGAAGATAGGGATAACTGATAGCGACGCAATAAATTGATCGAATCAACTCGAAGAAGCCCAATAAAGAGGGTGAATGTTCAGCAGAGTGTGCGAGGTCAGGACCCGCGGAGTGGAAGAGTATTCGTCGGTTCGCGGTTCACTGGTCCGGGTTCGATTCCACAAAGAAGCCGCTTTAATACACAACGCCCAAGCCAAAGGAAACCGAACTGCTCACCCAAAAAGTTCGCCAATCCTTTCTAGTTCGTCCTTCCTCAGTTACTGCTGAATCTTCTGGGTCAATGGACTTATATAATCGGAAAACTATCGGGTCACAATAAAATAAAATAAATATACAACGTGTCAACATATGTTGTTGTTATTTCATCAACCTTCGTAACACCGGTAGCAAGCCTTATTTAGTAATATTTTTTAATTTATATTTCCTGCACTGACTAAAACTACATGAAGTAAATATATTGATCCACAAGTGGTAAAATTTCCAATAACAATACTAAATTAGAAGTCCCTTGGCCATCTTCTTTTCTCAGGAGGGAATTTTGGAACTTGTGAATTAGATAGAGGGAGTATGTATTGGAACGATAGGCAAACTGTTTGTTTCCAATTTTTGCAGCAATATATGCACTAATAATCCATAAGAAAAGTGATTTACTTCAAGCAAATTTTTAAATTGGATGAGGAGGTGGAACTGCAAAGTTCAGTGTAGCTGGGAATATTCAACAGAATATTTATAGTTTGTCAGTTGTACATTATTAGATGACCAGCAAATAATGATAAAATGTATTAAAATTTTTTTATAATATACGCAAATCAATGCGAAGCTTAAATCGTTATGTTAAAACTCGGCAGATGCTCCTCAAGAATTATTAAAAGGAGTAAAAAATCCTTGCTTATACATTAGTATCTCTTCAATCAGCTATACTTGACCAATCGCACATGACCCGGTTTCACGAATATCAACAAACATAATTTTAGAATTGACTAGCATGACAGCTAGTAGATGGCCCTCAGATGTTTTAAAGAGAATAAAACGTTATTGGTTATTTCCTCCTTCAGAGAAGATGTAAAATGGTGATCCACAACTAAATAAAGACAAAATTTAGGACTCTCGCTACTGCATCGTGCGATTAACCAAAGTAGAATGAAGTGGCGTCAGATGAATAAAAGAAATTTCTGTAATTGACTTTACCAAGATTTGTTATATGGGTGCGGAAGATTGATCTTTGAGGAGTAGGAGAGACAAATAGGATTGGTTGTGGTTAAGGATGATTGGAAGAAATTCCTAAGTATGGTAAGGGACTTTTCAAAGCTGAGATCGGTTGGTTGAGATTTTGTGTCTACGTTATGTACAAATTAACGAATGAACGAACGAGGAATGAGGATCTCAGGGATATAGGAAGACACCAATTAGTTATTTTTTTAGTAAATTAGGATAAAGCCACCCTTGACCAGAATAATTCGGATCATCTGAAGAGGCTTTTAAGAAATCTTTTAAAGAGGATCCTTCATGTACTGTAATCCTAATGGGGGTGCATGAGTAAGGACACTAAAAGATGAAGAGTATTCTAAGAAAAGAGTCACCGAAACGTAGGAACTGTTTGAGGATAGAGATGGATTATTATTTATTTATTTACGTCACTTTATGCTACTATGGCTAATCGGACGATGCTACAGTGGGAGTCCTAAATTTTGCCTATCCAGGTTTTATTAGGATAGGGATCTTTAACGAGTACCTGACATCGCACAGGCTCGGGACCACCTTTTAACGTCCCCTCCGAAGGACGGCGTAACTAAGGATTTTTTACTCCCATTAAAAAATCCTAGGACCACCTGCGGATTTGAACCCGTGACCTTTGGCATGGGAGGCTGTTACGCTAGCCACCCAGCTACAAGTGATCCCTATAGAGATGGATTGTCTGGTACTTTATGCATACTCAAGGTTAAGGTTTGATCAAAGATAACCCCTAGGTTTTTTATTGAGTTTTGGAACTGGATAGAAATTTTATTGAGGAATAGTAATGCGTCATTAACACCTTTATAGTATAGTGAGAGCTATGCATATTTAATATAAAATAAAAGCATTCTTCTTATAAAAAGAATACAAACCCTGGGTATAACACATGGGGTCAGGTTACATTACTTCCATTTTCTCCTTTTCCCCCAACTCGAGTTATGTGACGTAGCTCCACTTTATTAGACATATTTATCATAGCTGGAATTCAGATCCAGAAATTCAATCACCAGTGACTAATAGCGGAGAACTGTCTAATAATATAATATATTCTCTGTTTAGATAAGGTTTCTAAATTATAATTTGAAGAGAAATTTAGAAGACAAATTATGCAGAGGCGATGAACCGCAGTAACGAAAGTGGTCAAAAGGCCGATCGGGAACGATGCTTTCACTTCTCATTTGCATATACTTTCATCAGCAAATGTCGGCAAGGTATGACCGGTGTATTCTTTTACAGGAAATAATATCGGCTATCTCAATTAACCGTGACGGCAAACCAGCGGAGCGGGACTTTGTAATCAGCCTCGATCTTACATTCATTATGAAATAATAATATGATATAGCAATATATATAATTGCCTTGATACTTGCTTCCATAATTACAAATCATATTATTTTAAGTGTCTTTTACATATTGCTTCAATTAACAGAAAATTATTATTATTTTTAAACTTTTAATAAATTTGCAATCCTTTAGAAGTATCTGATGATCTAATTATTGTGATTTATCTTTATTATTATTATTATTTAAATTGGCAACTACGTTGCTGCTCATCCAGCGTATATTGTGAGTATTGAGAATACTGAGGGGTGGAAATTCATTATTGGATAACTATTATATTAATTAAATAAATATTGATAAGCCTGGGTCGAAAAAGTTCAAAAGGCGTTTACCTACCTCTTTTGGTTTCCCCATGCCCCTCTCGCGGTACCAGGGAGCTCTGGTAGTTTCCCCCACTGGCACTTGAAAAGAATATTAAGGATGGTAAAAATCTGGTGCGGGCAACACACGACTTTCACTTACCTCCGTTTTTAAAATCGATTAAAGAATTTTCAAATACAGTTAGAGATCAAAATGAGTGAAACCATTAAAGAATTAGTTAAATTGTTTAAATTAGTTAATTCTCAAGAAACATGTGTTTTATTAAAAAATCTATTATATTATTATCTAAAATAATCAGTTAGTTTTATGTTGATTTCATCACTCTCTATTAACTTTTAAAAGCTTGTGTATGAGATAATATTTTTTCTAAAATCTTTAGCTTTCCAACGGTATATCACACATGTATATTACTGCTCTTATGTTCAAAAACGAAAAATTGCATTAAAAAAATATTTTTTCTGTTTTCTCCTTTAGTTGGTTATCGAATTTATTTAATTTATATATTTACCTGTTTTTCATCATCGTTAACAAGATAATATAGTTATTTTTATTGAATCTACAAAGTTAAAGGTACTTTAGGGGAAGAAAATTTAAAATATCGGCATTAAAGCCCTGTCAGACCATTTTAATCAGAATGAAACCTACATGATATTAAAGCCCATTAAATTTTACATCGATATAGCGAGTTTAATCAAAATCGTCGGAACCGTTTTTGAGAAAATCGAAAGATAATGGTATAAAGTGCCTCTTCTGGTAAGCTCATTTTGATGAAAAAAGTTTTGTCACGTCTCGGGCGTATAATTGCCTTAAATATGAAATTTCAGTTTCATAGGACTTACCGTTTCCGCCTGGGAGTTACCACACACACACACCTTTTTGCGGGACTTGGTTATTTGGACTCAGAGGACCCTAAAACGTGTATTTCCGTTGAAAACTGGAATTCGAAAATTTTCACGATCGCAATACTTTCCCTTACTATATATAGTAAGTGAAAGTAAAAAGATAAAAATAATATCACAAAGGCTCACAACGCCGCCTTAAATATACTATAAATATTTCTTAAAAGTAGTTCCTACAAAGGCCAACAAAGGGCCGCTAACTTTGGGCACTTTCCATATCAGGCTCACTCGAGGTGATAAGGATGAAAAATGAGATTCGAAGAGGAGTCGAGTTCCATCTACAAGAAGAGAAGAATCAGAGATCGAGGAGAAGTCAGTCGGAGGTCAGAGAGCAGCTGGAGAATGAAGCCTAATAGCCTAAGACAGATTTCAGCTTCACCATCCAGCTAAGTGTTTTTAAAGTATTTATCTATCGTAATATTGTTTGGCAAGGTTAACTGTAATGTCCCTCAGTAGTCTCATTCATAGATCTAAGCATTGTGTAAATAGATTGCATATGTATAACATAATTTTAAATAATAATGTCATTTCTTGAAACCTGGTTATTTTAATCTTTTCCTGCATACCACCTCCTAGGATCGGTAAACACGATACCTTTGGAAAAGAATACTAATAGTTCCAAAAAGGATGGTATATAAATATATTAAATGATACAGTTTTAAAGGTACCGCTGCCTTAGAAAAGCAGTCGGTCAAAAGCATAGCAATATTAAGTTTTCACGATTTTCCTTATCTGAGTTCTGCAAATGTATTTTTAAGTTATGATAATTAATTGACTAGAACTCTCGGCCATTTTCATTTCAGTACTCATGGCATGGCAACAGAAAGGAAGAAACTAGTTGATTTGGGTGATTACATTTCGAAACTTCTTATATTATTCGAGAATGTAAGAATTTACTGTTGGGATGTTTGGGGCATTGTGTATCATGTGATTCGAAACATAGCCTCCTGCTGAGAGAACAATTTTTGATTAAGTTGTGTTTTGCAGAACTTTATAAGTTCTGCTCCGTATGTCTCGATAGGTCTGAGTAGAGTGGAGTATTTTAGTCGCTTGTTTCATAAATTTAGTGATGATCTGTAATCATAGATGTAAAAGTTGCTGGAAACGTCTTTATAGTTCTTGTAGCTTTAACTTCGTATGTTCCATGTTCTTTTATAACCACTTTTAACCACTCTTTTATCTAAATATAGTCCGAGGTTCGTAAGTAGGTTTTTGAAGGTAGTGTCGATTTTCACTGATGGACATGTAACTTTCTGATGAGGAAAGCTCACGTGGCCCAATTAGGAGGCATTGAGTTTGTATAATCTCTATTCATCTTAAACATTAAAATATACAAAACCACTTAAGGTCTTTACAGGAGGGTAGATGAAGCGAGGTGCCGTAATGTAGATAGGAGCCTTTTAGAACTCTTGGTGTAATGGCGCACATTGTCCTCATTGATATGCCCAACGAATCCTTTCCATGTTCAACAAGTAACTCCTCTACAAGTAACTTCTCTACAAGTAATCGTAATCGGGAGTACTTTATTGTCCAAACGCAACGCAAGTTATCGTAAGCGGCAAAGTCCCGTCATTACGTTCGATTACTTTTTTATTTTATTATAACTTGTTCCAGGGCTCTTTTTATTTTAGGAACATAAGTTTGAATTATAATTATTGTTCTAAAGATTTTATTATTTTTTACAGCTTCGGATAGGTCCTAACAAAGGTTACAATTCTCTTGGTAAAATCTAAAAATATACCATAATCGAATAGGATAATTTATTTATTATTAATTGCAGGTTAATACATTTTTTTATTATTATAATTTATGTTATTTTTTTAATTTGATTCGTTGATACCTAATGGTACGGACATATTACATGAAAGATCTGTTTTGGAAGACACAGGCTTTCATATTCGGATGTACATTACAGTATACATTAAAGTACAATTACTCGTTAAAAATCTGATGATTAGTAGGACTTTCCTAGTTAGTCCAGAAATAAGGTGCAAAACCAGTCTCAAAAGTGTCTCGGTTTTTATTTCCCTTGGTAAGCCCTGTATAGAACCTATTACAGAGTGATAAATGCCAAATGATGTGGCTGGTCAACTTCGCTGAGTTGCTATAAATACACACGAACGGATTAATCCGAAAGATAATTTTAAAGAAACAAAAAGTGAGAGATAGTGATGGATTAGGTTAGGGTATAGAGTTTATGGACATTCAACAGCCAGTCGTTAGTGTTCTGTTTTTTATTTTATTTTATTTTTAATTGATTTATTGATATTTATACTGTATAAAAAAATAAATAAAACTAGTAAATGTGAAAAAACTAACAATTGGCTTGATAAACTCTTGTCAAGAAGCTAACCAGCAGCAGCACTTCGATGTTTTATTTCATTAGCAGGTCTCGAGGCCACCGCCTCCTATCAGAATATATGGAGATGAGAAGATACGGATAAGCAGGTTTGAGTGGTCTGGTATTTTGGAATGAAAGGAGGTATTCAGTTCTGGCTAAATCTGCAAATAATTAAATAATAAATTCAGGTCTTTATGGATAGGTTTATTTGTGACAAAATAAGGCGCATTTAGGATGTTTCGGATTGCAAGGATTGGATACGGGAGGAGTTTTATAGTTTGGTGGATCCCCAGTGCCCTGTTTTAAAATTTGGTTTTAATCACAGTGGAGGGTATATTGTGTTTTGATCTAGAGTCGGAGTATACTTTGCCTATTTATTTTTCTAAATCTTACTTATTCCAGCGGTAATTTATACATCAAATTTTATACACTATGTTATACATTTACTTTTTCCCGTTTAAAAAAAAGCTAAATTGCAATGTATTTTACTAATAAACCTTCAGAAAATAATGTCCTAAATGATATGAAAACCGTATCAAAATCCATCTTCTGGTTTATGAGGAGTTCGCAGAAACTAAAATCGCATTATCATTTTATTATTGAGAGATTAACAAATATATCCTACATCATAGATATTGAATCTAAACAACGAATGCAGTACTTGATACCGTTTTATCACTCATGGCTGCTGGAAGGAGCATTCGGATTGCTGATTTATGCATAGTTAGATTAGAGATGTACAGCATGATCCAGTCCCGATAACCCTCGCTTCAAGATCAATTCACCTTTCTCTGCTTCATGACTAGTGATCAAGATTAATATTTCGCAAGGCGTGCGCAATAACTTCCAGTTAGGAGTGTCGTCATCGAGATGTTGCCCTGGAAGTGGAGTGCACTCAATAACGGTGACCCGTTGGGAGTATCGGAGCGGGGAAAATCACTGGGGTATTGAAGCTCCCTGGGGTGTGACATTGTCAATAAGAAAATTATCCTCAACTTAACTGTCGATATCTTCATCAACGGTTCAACAAACGAATCCAAAAATCGAGCGATAGGCATACTTAGACTTAGCCGGTCCACAGGAAATATAGTGACCCGTCCTTGCTTTGCACGGCTGCCAATTTGCAAAAAATCACTGTTTTTCCCATTTAGATTTTATACCTTTCTGATTACTAATAATGAAAAGTGCGCTTATATTTATTCATCATCAGAAACGTAAATTGGTCTATAAATTAAAAGTTCAGTTTATTTGTTTGTTACTTTAATGTGAAACATATATGAAAATATATGAGCTCTTAAAATTACTGCCAAGAGCTGCAACAGCTTGGATGATTTTAGACATCATTGTCAAAGTTTTGTTATTAATGCCATTTATTGTGTTTTTAATTGTCATTTATTTACTAAGTTTTTGGTGGTTTATTGCTATATTATACTTCAAATAAACTAATTAAAATACATTTTAAAAGGTTAATTTAGTTTCTCTGAAAATCCCATTTAATTTACAGTGAAACATCGGTTTCGAAAAAATTATCTGAAATAGAAATAATTCATAGAAATGTTATTTTTTGGATTTACAACAACATTCTATTTGTTTTAATAACTTAACGTACAATTTGATAAGCAATATTTTTCTAAAATCTACTGTATGGAACAATATAACTTGTACGATACTGTACCGTGGCAACGCTGAATCACCATAACCTCCCTCATTGCCACAATACAATTAACATAACACACAAAATTAGTCCATAACAACTTTTTATCAGCCTATACTATTTCTTTAATTGCATATTAACTTTTCTAAAAAGCTTTCCAAGGGTATATTAAATCTCATATTTCAGAATTTTTTTTTTTACTTGATTCTAGAAACTTTAATTTTCCCTTCAAAATAAAATCGTAATGTATTTTACCCATAAAATGTCAGGAAAGATGCCCTAACCGATAGGAAAACCGTACCGAAATCTGTCGCTTGGTTTAGAAGATCGTGGTAACCAAGAATAAAGTTGGAAGTACAAGTAGGTAGTTGATTCTTGAATCATGCCGGGAAATCCGGATGAAGAACCACGATGTGGGTCGAAAGGTTTGATAATAAATAATTTTACATTTTTTACATGGGGAAGAGGAGGCAGGTTGGCCGAGATTAGCGCGCGTTGCTTTAAACACGAGTTGCCTAGCTACCAGATGACCAATACCTTGAAACCAAAAATTACGGGTTCAACTCTCGGAACCGGAGGGTACTTTTAATTTCGGTATTAATCCCCCACCCTCACCCCCTGGTCCGAGAAACTTCCGTATAGCCTTCAAAGGCGAGGTAAGGGTGAAAAAAAGAAGGGAAACAAAAAAAGGTGTTTGAAAAGGTACAGAAAAAAATCAATAAAATTTTAATAGTGAATAAAAATATAGGTTTGCAATTGTAAAAAACCAATATCATTGTTCCTCTAATTCCCTTTAAAATATATTAACAATATTAATTATATGCGGGAAGAATTCAAGTACAATATAAGACTTGGGCTTGGGACTTCATGAAACTAACACCATTATAAATATTCACATTCATTAGATTTTAAATCACTTTTAAAGAACGTGAGAAACTTAAACATTGTTCAATCACGACCGTCAATATCATTTCCTCCTTCGATTAAACTCTTCTTTATAATGAGAAAAAGTGAAAACAATTAAAGATTATAAAAGGTTTTTTTAATTTATTTATTTTTTGTATTGAGATATAAGGAAGTTGGCAGCTCATTAACGATAGGTTATTACAACGCCATAACTAATCACCGCCAGCTAATGTGGCGAGCTGCGCGGTCTATTATAACACAGCTAATTCTATTGTATTATGGTCATAGAGAGACTCCTCAGCATTAAGATCCTCATGTATAGCATATCCTTACATAACAATCAACTTAAAAAAATATTAATGTATATATATAAAGGCTTTATAATTATTTAACAAATTACATTAATGATCAGTGAAAAAAAAATAATAATAAAATCTGTGAGAATTAGCAATGGAGCTTTTACTAAGTAAACTTGTAATCATTCGTAACTATACAAACCATAATTTCATTTATTATTTATTTATTTAAGGTACTGTCTAATATAATCATTGATAAGGTGAAAAAATTTCGATTTTACAGTATAAAGCTGAATATAATTTTATGATTATGAACATATTTTTAAGATTTGTCCTCGGCACATTGAAGAGTTCTCATGTGACCCATCTATACAGTGAGTTCCTCCTTCCCACTACCCGCAGAAAATATTTCCTAGGATCATATTTTTACCAAACCATCAACTCCCAGCTACCTCCCTATACTCATAGACTTCTGCAATTTAAATCGTCAGCCCACTCCCTCCAAACGAGATCGCGCCATTCTGACCTTTACATTCCTACCCATATAACAACAACTTTTGATCATTCCTTTCTTGTCGCTCTACTACTCTCTGGAATTCCCTACCTACTCATTTCCACCGTGATTCTTCCTTACCAGAGGCTCAACAAGCCTGATATTTTAAATCAAATATCAATTCAAAAAGAAAATTTATTATTTATTGTTCATATTTTACTCAGTTAATGGATCAATTATTATGAATCAGTTTAATTTTGTTCAACACACTAATCTATAAGAAGTTATTTATTTTATTTTATACTTTTAATCCTTTCTTTTCTTCTTATATCATTGCGAATAAGAATTAATTATAATCCTCTGTTCTTGTGGCCAGACACATTGTATATCTAAATTGTACATATCAATGGTTCTAAAGGAACTCTCTTCCAGCACACAAATTTTTTCTATTCTATAATTACTCTCTATGTTCCTAAAGTCGATTTGTGACATTAATTAGAAATAGACACGAATCAGGTTAAATAGTATGCACAATACTAGGTGGATTTGAGGGTTTAGTATGTTTAAATAACGGATATGGTCGAATGCATATTAGGATTTAATTATTAAAAAAATAAAAAACAGTTTTTATGTCAAACTTCAACTGGTGTTCCATTCTCGCAATTCGTTTTTAAATATATAAAGCGTGTCTTATAAATGTCTCCTTGTATTGTGAGAGCAGATACTAGGCCTTAAGTCGAACAAAAATTTTCATATGTACACTTTGTTTATACCATGCATTCATTGAATAGCAAAAATCTTAAAATTTAATTTTCCCTATTAAATGGTTAACAATTATGTATAGTATGGATATGATAATAGTATGGATCATAAGAAATTTTTAGTTTCTCTCGAGATTTAGAGCCTGCTCCGACAATATGATTAGACATTGATAAGACTAATATTATCCACAGATTCTCTTTTTTGTCCTTTTTTTTTTTTTTTTTTTAAATTCTTGCTTTTATTTTAAAGCTAATTAAAAGTTTTCTGAAAGAGATCCGGAAAATTTATAACCTAACGCTAAAAGTGCAATACCTCCTAGAAATCCTCGAATATTCTTAGAAATATTAAAATTGAATTTTCTGCATGACGTCGTGCAGTGCTTACTTTCTTATTTTGAGGTTTTGGCTTCTTAACCTTATGGGAAATTTTAACTATTTTCATTATGTGCGTGCACATTAAGTAATACAAATCACGTTTTTCTGACATGAAAAAACCGAAATCTGATTTTCCTCCCTAACTGTCGAGAATCGGGAGGACATTCTGACGGGATCTATTACTAAACGACACCTAAAATATAGGGTCGATCCCATAAATAAAATTGACCTATAAATTTAATTTAGCTCTTTTAGATTCTAAAACACTATCATCACAGAACGGTCTTATAGATAATACAGATCATATAAATAATTTAAACAAAAAATATTGCACTTTTTATATGAAATATATAGTAAGTGAAAGTATTGCGATTGCTAAAGTTTTCCGATTCGATTTTTATCCGGAAATAAACATTTTAGTGTCCTCTGAGTACAAAGGACTAAGCTTAGCTCAGAAACGATTAGTTGTATACAACTGAAATTTCATATTTAAGAAGCGTATATGCCTTACAGCAACTTTTTCAAAAAAACAGGAGTGCCACTTTAAACCACACACTTTGTACCTTTTTATGATTTTCTTCAAAATGGCTTAAACGATTTTGATTAAATATCGATGTAAAATTTAATGGGCTTTAATATCATACAGGTTTCGTTCTAATTGAAATAGTCTAATAGGGTTTAAATGTCGATATCTAAAATTGTCCTTTTTTAAATTACCTTTTGCCGTACATAGGTAGGCGTGTCTTTGAAATTGAATTGAGGATGTATAGTCGACTGTAGAAACTATTATAGGTGGAATAATCAGGAATCAGTCATTTTTTAATTTTGCCAACGTTTCGGCTCAAGCTTGTGAGCCATCACCAGGGCTACAAACATCAGAACAAAAGAAATACATATTAATGTGATAATGAAATTTTTTTGAATGTAGTGACAATGATAACATTTGAAATAAAACAGAAAATATACCAACATACTTAAATATTATAGATACAAATAATGATATGATATGATAAACAATATGATGATGATAAACATAAAAACAAAACTTTAGACTTTAATACAGAAGTAAAAGAAAATTATATATAAACGTGCCAATACTGAGCCACATCCAAGCATAAACTGAGGAAAACCATAAACATAGGTAGTATAGGGAGGGGTTCGAGTAAAAACCCTGAAGGTTTTCCCCTCTAAATATAAATACTACAGCTTATCTTTGTTTTAAAAAAAGTTTTACAAAAATTATACAATGGAAAAACAGAACAATGTACAATAAGGCTCAACATTTTTAACAGAAAATTATAAACACTAGAATCTGAGGTATGTAAAAGAACCATAAGGTATATATTAAAAAAAAATAACATAAAATAAATAAATAGCAAAAACAAAAACAAGAAGTGTTATAAACGAAAAGAAAAATATACAATAAATAAAATATAAATTATACAAGAAAATTGTACAATAAAGTAAGAAAGTTATAACTTAAAGAGAAGGAAAATGTTGGCATACGAGGGAGAGATTATTTCTTTGTCCGGTTTATGATTGACGGGTATTCGATCTTTTTCCATATGGATGTGTATAGCTTCGGAGAGGAGTCGCTTTTTGTAGTTAGGTAGGGTGGCTAGGATTTCAGGATTATCAAAATCAAAATGATGATCAAAGGATATAGCATGTTCGGATAATTTTGAGGAAAATGGGTTACGGGAAGATATGGTGTATTGGTGCTGATAAATTATTTTTTTGAGACAGTTTTGTACATAATATTTAAGTATGTTGGTATATTTTCTGTTTTATTTCAAATTTTATTATGTCACTACATTAAAAAAAAAAATCATTATCACATTAATATGTATCTCTTTTGTTCTGATGTTTGAAGCCCTGATGATGGCTCACAAGTTAGAGCCGAAACGTTGGCAAAATTAAAAAAATGACTGACTCCTGATTATTTCACCTATAAGAGTACCTTTTAAATGTTAATTTGGTTTTAAGCTTTGTACATATTAATTGATATTTTTTATTGTACATATTTTATATAAGATTTTTTTATTGTAAATGAACTTTTCTCTTAATTCATTTCGTACCAATTGTTTTTCTGTGCGTGCACATCAAGTAATGTAGATCACGTTTTTCTGACGTGAAAAACTCGAAATCTGATTTTCCTCGCTACCTGTCGAGAATCGGACTATGGGTGATATGAACTTTATTGTTAACTTTAGGTCTAGTGGCTACTCTCACAATGAGCAGAGAAATTGATGAGACATTCTGTAAGGCAAGCGAGAAGTTTTTATGGTAAAATATAACATTATTGGTTGAAAGCAATACGACACGATACAACCAATATGTAGAAGTCCATAGAGGTCCCTCCATCTCTCATCAACTATGAAATTTAATATTACACAACGCTCCGAGTTATTTGGGTCAGACCGGTTCAAAAGCTCCGCCGAAATGATACACAATTACTTTCTCTAACCGAATTTCTAAACGAACATTAATTTTCTAAATTCTAAACATTAGAAGAGGAAAATGTCCGAACGCAACCTTACAAATATAGCTATTTTCGAATGACGGAGCCCCATTAATGTGTGTTCTACTTGCTAAAGCCCAATTAGCCTAATGTACAGCTTAAATACAGTGACAAGGCACTGCTATTTGAGTGCTACTCGGTGAACTGACGTTATTAGTGAATGTCGGTTCCAGATAAAGTATTAGTTCACCCTCAGCATTAGCGTAAGCAATCTGGGACCTACTTTTTTGCGACGTCGGCTGTTTCTCATCGACGTGGAGCAGATCAAGCGGTTTTCTTACTGATATTAGATTTATTTATTCAATAATAAAATAGGAATGGAAGTAATAACTATCATGATGGTTCTTCTTCTTCTTCTTTCACTTGCTCTTCAGTGCCTTTCATCGTAGAGCATGCTTTGCCTCGGCCCACTTCCACTTCTATTCCTCTCGATCCATCTGAGCCATTGACATCCCCCGTTTTTCCAGAAAATCATTGAAGGTGGTTCGAGGCCTACCAACTGGCCCCTCCCTTCTGGCTTTACTTCCAGTTACCATTTAACTTTCCTATCCTCCGGCATTCTACATACATGCCCGAACCACTTCAGTTGTCGTTCCTGGATCCTGCTTTTCATGGTTGATACTTTTAGTTTTTCCCACTACTCGCCTGAGAAATCTCATTTTAGCTGTAGTGAGTCTTTTAAAGAATTTATCTAGGACTGTCCAGTGTTCTGCTCCATACAACAGGACCGGAAGAAATGTCGTCTTAAAAATGACCAACTTTATGTCTCGGGATATTTCTTTTTTGCCGACTATGGTATTGTTAATTTGGAAGTAGACGCTGTTTGCTTTGCTGATTCGACTTCCGATTTCCATATCTAGCTTGTCATCACGACTTAATAAGGTTCCTAGGTATTGGTAGGTTTCTACACATTCTAGCAACTCTCCATTACAGGTTATAATCATGTCCTCGATCATCCTTCCGAGTTGCATCACCTTGCTTTTGGCGGCATTTATTTCCATGCCCTTTCTGTGTAGTTCCTCTCTCCATTTTATAACAGCTGGTTCTAAGACTTGCAAAATGCAGGCCTTCTGTATTGAAACTGATATATTCGAAAAATATAAACTTGTAAATTTGTTAGCTTGATAATAAGTAATCACTAATGCTGGATGAGGGTAAGTTTAGGATGGCTTAACCAATACGTAAATAGGAAGATTTTCAAAGCTAGGACTGATTTCTTAGATTAAATCAGGTAGACACAAAGGAGGTACAATGGATTCGAGTATGATACGTTAAGGTACGCATTATTAGTTTTCAGTCCTACCAATCAGTTAAATAAGCTTATAACTTATAACTAAAAATTAATCCCTGATATTAAACTTCCTATACATGTTGGCATGGATATGACTTTTGGCTGAGGGTCTGTTAATTTTATCGTATGAGGTTTTTTCACCTTAAGTTTGATAGCTCTTGCTCTGTTGATGTTACTCCAACAGAAAATTTGACGAGAAATATTTTGTCATAAATTTAGTGAAGAATATTTTTTATTATATAACATTTGTCGCTAGGACCTACCGTTTATAAGCTATATTGGTTCAAATGAAAAAGTCACGTTTTGATACATTTATTGTTGAGGCTTTATTGACACACTCTGTGCCAAAAAAAAAAAAAAAACTGTGTTTGCTTGCATTGGTAATTTGAAGTTATTTTCGTATTTAAAATATTGGCTAGGACTAATGTTCAGGAGTATTGTTGTTGTTATAAATGAGAAAAATCACTTTTTGCCAAATTTTTTTAGTGTTTTAGCTTTTTGGCCCCTCACCCTCGAAAGACAACCATGAAATATTTTTTTCTGTAACATAGATTTCTTCTTCATGCCAAGTACTGAATAAATTTACAAAATTTTGTACATTTGAAAGAGAATTTCGTTACGATTCTATCGGTGCTTTTTAAATGTTAAAAATAATATTTGTAGATGTTAAAGCATTATTAAATTAATTAAAAATAATATTTGTTTATTAATTAATATTAGTCGACTTGCGCAATAGTTAACTTTAATAGTTGCTATCAAGTATGTTAGCAAGAATTCAGATAGAAATAAAAAATAACAAATTGTATCTATCACATTTCAGCTCGGCATTTTTTGAGATAGATGATGACCCATAATGGTTTCTAATATTTCCTTACTTTGATTTTAACCTTGAATTTCCCCGAACGAGCGAATTTGGCAATAGATTTTGTAATACTATTTGTATTAATTAGAATAATACAACATTTCTATAGTATCAGCTCATAAAAATATAAATATTGTAAGTAATGCTTAATAATAAAATATAAATAATACTGCTGGAACGTAAGTAATTAAAATTTATTTTATTAAGATATTCATAACACTTTTCCTGCGGTTTGTATATAAGGTATTTCACAGTGAATAATGATATAATGAAAATTTAATTTTTTTTCTTGAACTAAATATACTTCCATGTGCTCCATGCGTGATCCTGTAATTTATTTTACAAGTGAAATAACACTTGTATTGTACAGATAATTACTTAATTATTTTTTAAAAGTGAAAATTATGTCAATATAAATATTAATAAAACAACAGACTTTTAACTTATGCATTTTTTTAATAATTACATGTAATTAAACTATTATGTCATGGTTTATTATTGGTTGTTAGTCATAAAAAAATGAAAATTAATATTTATTTAAATTTAAATTCTTGTTGGAATATCTAATTCAACCTCCAAGTTGCCCTAGAACATGGTAATTTCATGGTTTTAGAAGCAAACTCACTGAAAGTGAAAATTCCACTAATTGTCTTCTGAGATAATGATTTATATAGAAAATTTTTTCACGAAATAATCTTTTTAGGAATATTAAATAACTCTAATTTTTATACTTATTTTTTGACGTTTAAGATATACGTAATTCTCGAAAAAATAAAGAAATGTGTTTTCTACAACTCTCTGCCTCAGTAAATGTACTATATTCATGAATATTTAAAGGGCTTTAAGAAGAAGACTGAATTTTATTTAAAATTAATTAAAATTGTAATACTTTAATCAGATGCAATTTAATAGGCTAGCGGTCTTATGAAAATGGCATTTCTGTGTGAAACACCTCACAACCTAGTTTAAAAATAAAATTGATCATGGCGACCTCAATGTAGAGATAGAAAATAATTACGCTCATAGAAAAATATAAGGTTGCTCTAGGCCTAACAATAGTAAATAATAACAATACCATAATAGAGCATACGACTGAAACTAGTTTATAAAGAAATGTGAAAGAACAACAGGAAATAAGAAAGTATTACAGGCATAATAACTCGGATGAAAGTAGGTAAAGGCTCATTGACTTTACTATTGACGGTACTTTCAGCATTGAGTATTGAAGCATAAATGTGGTAATCGATTTTTAAAAGTATTTCCCAACGAAAAATATCAATGAAAAACCCAACCCCTCCGATACTAGAATTCAATTAAGTTATTTAACTCATGAAGAGTGAAATATATGAGTGTAGTGAAGTACATAACCTGTACAACTACAACCCATGAAGGTTCTTTGGCTCAGTACACATAAAGATTCGTACTGTATCTAGGCCAACGGCAGTGCAATGAAGTGTTTAGGCCTTAATCACGCTCAGCCGCCAGGTATTTTCCCAATTATTTTGGGTACCCACTTTATAGAGGCTGGGTCTGCCCCAGGGGGGTCCTCATAAAAGCGGATAAAACTAACTGATTGTTGTAGATAACAATTTTATATTGTTACATTATTTAATCTAAACTTAAGTTTCTAAAGAAACTAAATATTTTTCTTTAAACTTTTTTTAACTCTATTTATTTTTTATTTTATTTTATTTTTTTAAATTTATTTAACGTCACTTTATGCTACACTGGATAATCGGACGATGCTACAGTGGGAGTCCTAAATTTTGCCTATCCAGGTTTTATTAGAATAGGGATCTTTAACGAGTACCTGACATCGCACAGGCTCGGGACCACCTTTTAACGTCCCCTCCGAAGGACGGCGTAACTAAGGATTTTTTACTCCCATTAAAAAATCCTAGGACCACCAGCAGATTTGAACCCGTGACCTTTGGCATGGGAGGCTGTTACGCTAGCCACCCAGCTACAAGTGATCCCTCTCTATTTATTAGTTCTTAAATTGATTTGAATCATGATTTTTTTTCCCACATAAACAAAAGACAAATTTACAAACTGATTTATGGTGAAGGATTTAAGGATTAATAGATCACAAGGTTTTTTTCTCTCACCACAGGAATTTGGAGTTTCACCCGGTTTCAAGTAGGTACATGCCGATAATCAAATACTTTTCCTAAATGAACTCAACTAAAGGGGAAAGAAAAAATAAATCAAAATGGGTCACATTGTTAATAAGGTATGCCAAATACCCACCTTCAAAATGGCCGGTAATCAAATCTGGGAACAGAGCAACAAACAAAACAATCAGCTTGCTAAAGAGAAAGCGAATATTTGTGATTGGGAGGACCAGGATCTACCGGTTAAGTTGAATTAATCCCCGAGTATTGAGGAAAACTGGTGGTAATCGGATTGATATTGAAGGTAGTGAAAAAAAAAGAGGGGTTATGTCGTTTCAAATCTGGCACATAGGTCGTAGACACAACTGCCAAAACAAAACCTAACGCAAATGAAGGAGGAAAGTGAGAGAACATTATAAGTCACTTTTCGATTTCCTCGAAGGAGAGTATTTTTCAAATTTTAACTGTTCCCATCATGTACTTCAAGTAGTTTGTTTTATATACAATATTTTAAAAGCTCTGAAATGACTTACGAAAATTGTAGGTTTGATAATGGACTTATAGTCAAATTTGAGAAGAATCGCATAAACTTGTGATATTTTCGTAAAATAATACATTAATTTAATACAGAAATACGGCATTGATCATAAATTAATATGTTTATATATAAAAAAATATGGTGCGGGCAACACATGACTTTCACTTACCTCTGTTTTTTAAATCGATTAAAGAATTTCCAAATACAGTTAGAGATAAAAATGAGTGAAACTAATAAAGGATTTATTAAATTAAATTTCTCTAGAAACGTATATTTTATTAAAAAATCTAGTACATTATTATCTAAAATAATCAGTTAGCTTTATCGACTTTTCATCCCTCTTTATTAACTTTTACAAGCTTGTGTATGAGATAATATTTTTTTCTAAAATCATTAGCTTTCCAACGGTATATTCTACAGTATATTACTGTTCTTAAGTTCAAAAACAAAAAAGGCATTAATAAAATATTTTTGCAGTTATCTCCTTAAGTTGGATATCAAATTCGTTCAACTTATATATTTACGTATTTTTTAGCAATGCTAATCAGATCAAGTTGTCAACTTCATAAAAACTACAAAATTAAAGGTACTTTAGTGGAAGAAATTTTGAAATATCGGCATTTCAGCCCTGTCAAAATATTTCAATCAGAATAAAACCTACTTTATATTAAAGCCCGTACAATTTACATCTACATAGCGAGTTTAATCGAAATCGTTAGAGCCGTTTTTGAGAAAAACGTAAATAGGTGCAATATGCCCGGTATAAAGTGGCCCTTCAGCTTAGCTGATTTTGGTGAAAAAGTTGCTGTAACATCTCGGGCGTATAGTTGTATTAAATATGAAATTTCAGTTTCATAGTCTGACCACTGACCACTGACCACATACAGACACGGATCTTTTTTGCGGGACTTGGTCATTTGGACTCTGGGGACCCTAAAACGTGTATTTCCGTTCAAAACTAGAATTCGAAAATTGTCTCGATCGCAATACTTTCCATCACTATATATTCCATATATAGGTAAGTGGAAGTAAAAAAACTTTAATATAATCACTAAGCTAAACAGAATATTACCTTTAATATTAATTTGATAGTATTTTTTTTAATAAACCCTTTTCACCCCTCCAAAAAAAGCTGATTTTATCATAAAAATGTAAAATATAATACTATAACAAAACATCACTAACAAAACGTATAGTACATAATATACCCTAATTATCAGGACCTATAAGTTACTTCCCCTGTTTCACATAGAGCAGTCATGTTATTCCCCTTTACACATTTTATAAAACTGCTTATACTTAAAAACTATCATGTTTTTCTCATTTAAAGCAATATTGGGGGTCACATGTAGCATAGTGGCTAGCATTACGGCCTTCTATGTCTAATGTCACGGGTTCAAACCACAAGATGGCCCTAGGATTTTTTAATGGGAGTAAAAAATTGCTTAATTATGCCGTCCTTCGGAGACGACGTAAAAATATGGTACCTAGCCTGTGCGATGTAAGAACTCGTTAAAGATCCCTATTTAACCCTCTAGTTAAACTTGGATAGGCAAAATTTAAGACTCCCACTGTAGCATCGTCCGATTAGCCACAGCAGCATAAAGTGATGTCAAATAAATAAACAAAGCAATAGTAGCCTAGAAGTATTCTGTTTGGACTAACAGATAACAGTTCTAGCTAATAAACCTCCTAATAATGGATTTATGTTATTTCCGTATACCTTTCATATGTCTTTGAAACTTAGGAGATATACCTTCACTATGAACATAAATTGATAAATTAATGAAACAACTTTTAAGAAAACTAATAAACTGGAAGCTTTTCAGAGAATTTGCTAAGAGGTGTGTTTTGGTTATATAAGTAAACAAAGAAGTATATTTTATTCTGTTCCAAAGGTTCGGCAAATAGTTATGCGTTCGCAACGGCATCTACCGAACTCTTAATACAACTTTTCGCTATTTATTCAAGGTATATTAATTTTTGAGTTTAAAAAAATAAATAAATAAAATCTGCAAGATGATTGGTTGATTTCATGACTACATTTGATAATCAAAGAAATATGATAAGGCTTCAGTGCATGGATGTCAGAAAGAAATTGGAAATCGATAATCCTTTAGGTTGAGTAATCAAGACAATATTCTCAGTATTTCTCTATTGTAAATAAATCCAGTCTATAAATGATAACATCTTGATCTACTATATCGGTACATTCTAGGAAAACTAAACCAGTGATTAAATTTTTAAGTACTAGAGTGCTGCAAATGGGCAGTTTCTCTTCATGTTTTTTTTCATGTGTATTATCATTGTAGCATATTAATTGATGTATGAACATACAGTTGTAAATTTCAATAAATGAATTTAAAAAAAAAAAAAAAAAATAAGTCAAATTATACCGACTCCTTATTTCATCATAAAGTATCATCTTCAAAAACAACAACTAATTAAAAAGTATATGAATAAAAATGCAAGTTTTAGTTTAAGTTAATGTCAACGTCTACTACATCTTGCGAATATTTATTTATGTTGGCTTTGAGAGTATTAAGGAAAAAAGTAGTTTATAATTATGTTTAATACTTTTTTTAAATGCTTATGTGGATTATTCATCCCTCACATTTATATATTAAATTTTTTTAATTTATTAATTTAATTGATAATTATATTTTTGAACGTAAAAGATTTGAAATGACCAAAACCTCATAAGATTTTAATTACTAAAACGAATTCGAGTAAATATTTAAATATTACATTCCTTGATTTTCCTGAATATAACCGTCCTCTGAACAGACCAATCCACCAGTAAAAAAAAAAAAAAAAAAAGAAAAAAGAAACGCTGTACTTTTATAACCCATGAAGGATCTTGGGATCAGTACTCAAGTGATTTGCACTTTTTCTAGGCCAACGGCAGTGCAATGAGGTGACTAGGTCGAGATCACGCTTAGCCACTAGATTACCTCCTCTCCCAGTTTTTTTGGTACCCACTTTATAAAGGCTACTCCAGTACTCCAGAACTACACAATTCCTACTCCGAAATATCACCAAGGCAGAAATAACAGAATAAATAATTTTTCTAAGGAAGCTAAGTATATTTGGGTAAGTAGATGTCTAATGTCTGCAATTTAACAAATTTTTAGAAAATTCATATTCATAAATATCATGTTACAAAACAAAAAAATAAATAAAACTGCCATATATAGAAGACTGTCAGAACTATTAAGTAGATTTCGTAAGTTTTTTAAAGGTTATTTAAAAAAAAATAAGCACAAGGGCATCGCTTTAAAATGGAATGACAGTTCCTCATTGGTTAAAAAAAAATTAAAGAACAAGAAGAAAATTAGTTAATGAAGATAGTTTAATACCCGATGACAATAACTTTTCTGATTGGTTAAGATCCTGACCTTTCCGGACCAATGAGCTGGCACCTGCGGTCAGTTGTCAAGGAGCTTTATTTTATTTTATTTATTTTTGTGGTTTTCACTAATTTATGGGCAATTTAACTTCCTCATCACTCAAACCAATTATTTTCGCAGTTTTTTCTCCCTCTTTATGATGAATAGATATATTGTAAACAACTGAGTAATGACCAGAGTTAAAACCCAATCTTATTCAGAAAGTACTATATGTCTAATTCAAACGAATATTATTTGAATAATATTACGTCAAAAAATCATGGGTATTATTACCTCACTGAAATCGAGAGTTTATGTAAATAGAAAATTTTTTTAAGACTTCTGAATCGAACAATTGAGACGTTGATTTCTAAAAGGTACTAAAGGACATATTTTACGAAATTGATTTTTTGACATATTTGTATTCTCTTCATTGAGTTTTGTCCAAATCTCCTATTTGATTTTATATAATGAAATCTCAAGTCTTTTAAAAACGCGATTTAGAAATGCAGTTATTTTCTAAAGGTAATAATTACGCATTTAGTTTCGATCATAATCATACTAAAACATTTTATTCCATAACTTTAATATAGTGTTATTAATATTGTAAAAAAATAATTCTAGATTTTAATGCATTAAGGGTAAAATAAGTTGGTTTGATAATATAGTAATGAGAGAGTTTGGCGTTTCCTGTAAAATTTCCTAGAATGGATATAGTACCTTTTGGAAATCAACGTCTCAATTGTAAAATATAATAGAACCAGTGACATACTAGAACAGGCATAAAATTAATATTCCCAGATGTTTTTTTAAACTCATTAATATACATTAGTATTAGCTGAGGCGAGAGAAAACGGCAGAATTGAATTGCATGAAAAGGAATTAACATTTTGAAAATTTAATCCCTTTCTTAAATCGAAGACATTTATCAAAGTGATAATTATTGACTTAGTGGATAGTAAAGATCTACACTTATGACGAAAAATAGTGTTGTTTTTTTGTTCTTGTTTCGTTTTTAACCTTAATATGTAGATACTTTGCACTACTTTAGAACGTAATGTTTTTTTTATTAATGATTTTATGGTCCTTTAACCATTCGGATAATTTTAACTTACAATAAGTTTCATATCTTAGTTTTAAAAATATAAAAGTGGTGTAGAATTTTCTAACCTTTATCCCGTTGAGGCCGGGTTTCCTCAAGGCAGCGTCTTGGGACCCGTCCTCTACATCCTTTACACTGCTGATATTCCTACACATCCTGATACCTTTCTGGCAACTTTTGCAGACGACACCGCCATCCTATCATCCAGTTCCAATCCTGAAACAGCATCCTTAAACCTGCAAAGACACCTTTCTCTTATCGAAGACTGGTGTAATGCTTGGCGCATAAAGGTGAACGAAGCCAAATGCAAACACGTAACCTTCACTCTTCGACGAAATTCCTGTCCGCCAGTTTACTTCAATTCCATTCCAATTCCTCCTTCAGATACAGTCCGGTATCTTGGCTTACTATTAGACAAAAGATTGACTTGGAACCCACATACAAGACTTAAAAGACAAGAACTCAACCGACGATTCGGACAGTTATACCGACTACTCAACAGAAAATCTGAACTTACAGTTGACAACAAATTATTAATCTACAGGACAATACTGAAGCCCATCTGGACCTACGGACTTGAACTGTGGGGGACAGCTAAACGTACTAACATCAAACGCATTCAATCCTTTCAATCCAAAGTCCTCCGTACAATAGTAAATGCTCCTTATTATGTTTCCAACAATACCTTGCACCACGACCTTAATGTTCCTTTTATTTCAGACCTGATTCCATCCAAATTTTCCAAATTCCACCAGAATCTCATTCATCATCCTAATCCTCTAGCTCAATCCCTATCCAGCCCCACCCATCCATACAACCCACCTAGAAGGTTGAAACGGCAGTGGCCTCGTGACCTCTTATAACATGTATATTGGAGTTCTAGCATTGGCTAGATTCTCCACTCACGTGCTGTATGCTTGTGAATTGTATATAGGTATGAGTGACTATTGTATATATTTTTATTGATTTTATTTTGTATATATGTATATTTTATTATTATTATTATATAAATTTATAGTTTTGTATATATCGTGTGAATGTAGTATGAATGTTGTACTTTATCACTATTAAAAATGTCCTGAATTGGACAGATTGTAATATTGCTCAATAAATAAAAAAAAAAAAAAAAAAAAAAAAAAAAAAAAAAAAATATATATAAAAATCTTATCATTAATTTTAGTGAAATAAAATAAAATTAAATTCTAGGACTATCAGTACCAAGTAGTTAATAATAACAAAAATTGTACAAGTTTAGTAACATTTGTGAATCCTCGTTAAAAGATTTATATTGCACCTGAACAGACGTGGTAACAATGAATCGGTTTCTTTATAACTTATAAGTGAAAATTGGTGGTTCAGGAGGTTTAGGGATAATTGGTTTTCGGATGAGGTTAATGCTAAAGCTGTACGAATGGAGATGGGTAAGGAATTCCCTAAAATATATTCAGCACTTCAGTCATTAGACAATGGCTTTTTGGAGAAGGATCTGTGATGATGAATATACAAGTTTATAGGCAAGAATGTCGTGTTTATTGAGGGGAAAGAGTAACATGTGGTATGCATATTAAGTATGCATAGAGGGTTTTTGGTTCTAAAAGAACGGAATAGATAGACACCTTGGAAATATTTCCAAAGGAAAGAAGAGTAAAGCGACTTTCATTAGGGATTTTAATACAAACTTAACCATTACCAGGCCTATTCGGAACTATAGCTTCCCACTAAACCATCAAATTCCTCTCGCATCCAATCCTTGCAATTCAAAATCCTTCAAAAAATCCATAATGATCCTTACTTTTTAACTAATAAAATCACGTGTCTTTTCTTCCTCTTTTCATTCCAAACTCTCTGCCCACTCATACCTGCTTATCCATGACCTTTCCTCCATATATATTCCCGACAATCCACTGAGGCGCCTTAAAAGAAGATGTACAAGATACCTCCTACTATAAATTAGGCATTGGATTTTTACCAACGGGTAGTTTCTTCACAGGACTAACCATTAATTAATTGAATCCCTGCAGTTGTCAATTTCATTAAATAAATTCATTTAAAAAAAAAACATTAAAACATGCTGTGTATGACTATTTTCAGAGTTTCCGTAATTAACACGACAGTCCACCACATTCGACTAACTTCATTTGCTAAGCATTCTATAAGTATGTGTATTTGATTGTTTATTCATTCACTTCACTTTGTGCTACTGTGGCTTATCGGGCGATGCTACATTGGGATCCTAAATTTTGCATAGGCTTAATTAGAGTAAGGATCTTTAAAAAGTGTTTGCGATCGCACTGGCTTGAGACCATCTCCGAAGAACGGCATTACCAAGGATTTTTTACTCCCTTAAAAAATCCTACTGTCATCTGAAGGCTGTTACACTAGAGAATACACCACAAGTGACTCCTGCAAATATGTGTGACCCAGGAAATAAGAGGCATGTTTTTTAAGTAAGTACCGTTTTGGAATTAAAAAATGACGTGCAAAGATATCGCAATAATTTTATTTTTACATGAAAGCCTGTACCTTAATCTACTTTTCAACATAATTTCCATGAATTTTGAGGCACTTTTCATAACGCGGCACCAGTTTTTGAATACCCTCCTCAAGAAAGTCTGCCGCCTGACTTGTTAAACGTCGTTGACGAAACATGGGTCACACCAGAATCAAAACTACAATCCATGGAATGGCGACATTCACCATCACCCAAAAGAGTGAAGTTTAAGCAAACAATTTCTGCCCGGAAAATCATGTGCACTGTTTTCTGGGACAGAAAAGGAGAATTGCTAGTGGAGTTTCTGCCTCGTAATGATACACCATTTGTTCCTGCACTTGAAGAAACACCTGGGCGGTCGGGGTCTTCAAGACGATAACGAAGTCAAAACATTTGTGATGCAGTGGTGAACAAGTCAGGCGGTAGAATTTTTTGAGGGGGGTATTCAAAAAATGGTGCCGCGTTATGACAAGTGCCTCAAAATTCATGGAAATTATGTAGAAAAGTAGATTAAGGTACAGGCTTTCATGTAAAAATAAAATTATTGCGATATCTTTGCTCATAATTTTTTAGTTCCAAAACGGTACTTACTTAAAAAACATGCCTCGTACATTGAGGTGATGTCTCCCACTTTATGTGATACTTATATGGTTTATCGTTTTATTCGTTTTTACTTCCATCGCAAACGAACGTTTCTGAGGAACAAATCTTTCTTTTAATAACTTTATAAGTTCCGCCAACAACGGATGTGGAACTTGTTATGAATCAAAAATAACCTCTACCTTTAACTGTTATCGGGTAGAATCAGTTACAGTTAATTTGCACGAATCGTTCCTCCGTGTCACTAACTGCTCCACTATAAAGGCACCGCTAGAGTTTCGACAGACGGTACAGCCTCATCATCAGGTGCCAGAGGAGCCAATGTTCACTAATAAGGTCCTTGGAGCGGGTTTGCGCAACCTCTTGCCTCACTGACGGATTGAGGTTGATGTCACCACCCCACAATATGTACCTCCTGTCTGATTGAGCTATATTTTGCGCGGAGGGAGGGCGCAGTGTATCTCTCTTCGCAGGTACACGAGAACTTAATAGCCCTAATCGTCTCACCTCCAGGACACTGAACTCGGTGGGCGTTGAGTTATATCAAAGTGGTCATCCCACGGGTCTCCTGAAGTAATGGGAGGTTTCGATGGATTTTTAAACCATCTTATTCCAAAAAAGCTTGTTTAGTATTCAATTATAAAGAAACGTTCTGGTGGGTTTAGTTTTTAACAATTATTTTTAAAAAAGCTCTATTTTTTAAGTCTTTTCGATACTGAACCTTTGTAATCGAGAAAAAAAAAAAGATAAAAAGTTTTAAGATGCGTAGAGCACGAATAAAAAAAATTTCTGTCTGTCTGTCGAGCACCTTATGGTGTCACATTGTATGTAATTCGTTAAGTCAATGCATGATCAAGTACTTCTTAATACCAGATAGGTTTAAACCTCATTTAAATAAATTACTTGTATTTTTTTTTTCGTTTGAACTAAATAGAAATAGTCAATCCTATTATTATTAGTAAAGATTAGTACATAAATATTAACTATAGAACCATTATATTATCTCCTTAATGAGGAAAAATCAAAAAGAGACTCACTCAGAAAAAAATGTGGTTTCTAGATATTAAAAGAGTTATGTAGATGCATAAACTATATAGTTAGAGACATCGATTTTTTTTTTTAATGTTATTTAACATGTACTCGAAAAATTGAATGGAGAGTGACAAAAATCTATAAACCTATTTCTTTAGAGGTCACCTGTGGCTAGTACAACAGCTTGCTATGCTTAAGGTCATGGGTTCATACCCGGCAGATTTTTAGCCATAAGATTTTATAAGGGAGTAAAAAATCCTTGTATATGGCGTCCTTCAGAGAACACATAAAATGGTGATGCCGAGTCAGTGCGATATCAGGTACTCGTTGAAGATAAATATTCTATCTTAATTAAACCTGGATAGACAAAAGTTAAGACTTCCACTGTAGCATCCTCCGATACGCTACGGTATTTCTTTAATAATTTCTACTTTCAGTTCATTCAATGAAAAAATATGTTTTTTGAAACTAAACGAAATCACAACGTTGACTAAAAGAAATAGTTTATTTTATTTTATTTATTTTTTTTTTGTGCTATCGTAATTGTCTTAAAAGCACTCATTACATTTTTTTTTTATTTCGCCTGGTTTACATGCAGTAGATATCTACTTATATGCACGACTGAATTATTATTGAGTTTGTTTATGAAAATAAACATGGATATTTTTATTAACATATTAGAGTACAAAAGTGCTTTAGATTTGTTTAAAAAAAGGCGCGACGAAAGATGATAACAGTGGACGATCAACATAAATTTTATTTCAATTTAATTCACGGGTTTTACTTTGTTATAATCATAGGTTTTTTAAAATTATTTTTTATGTTGTTATTTTTTCGTCAGTATATAAAATAAATCTTCCAGATAGACGACAAATGATAAGTAGTTGAACTTTCTAAAAGGTCTTTTATAGAGTATTTACAACGAAATTGGGTTAAAATAATATTCTTAGTCTTTAAAGTCAGTATCGATACCTCGATTTAAGAATTTCTAAAATTCGACAAAATATAAACCTGTTACCTTGGCACAATACACATGTTGCTACATGGTAAGTGAAAACAGTTAAGATACTTTATAATACAGTGGTTTTGAAATTGTACATCAGGAAGAAATTTCGCTTTCTTTATTATGAAAAATAATTAATAATAAAATAACTTTATTCTGGGACTATGTCCCTTAAGAATAACAATGTTGTATAGTAAATATACACTTCAATATGTCTGGCCGAGACACCAATAAAATAAACTTTTATTTACAAATGTATAAAAAAAAAATAAGACCTATTTATATAGATATATAAAAAAAATATCGAATATAAACCAAAGAAAAAAATCTGCTATAAAATAATAGAGCTGAACTATGTCCAAATAAATAAAATAAATGAATTAATCCATAACTCTAGGATTCTGATAAAATAAAAATAAAATGATCTTAAGTTGAAAGTAAGATAGTGAATTATCAATTTTACATTTAGTGTGCGTCTCTTTGGAATCTTAGAAGGTGTAGGAAAAGATGGGATTTGAATGAGAGAAGGGAAAAAGCATGGCGAATATGATTAGGTAGGGAATTCCAGAGAGATGCAGAGCGGATTTAAAAGGAATTATCAAAAGATTTGGTCCTATGGGTAGGAGTGTAAAGGTCAGAATGGCGTGATCTGGTTTCAAGTAAGTGAATTGAGGATTTGAATTGAAGGGTACTGTGAATGTATGGAGGATGTTGAGATTTAATGACTTGGTAGAGGTATGTCCCTGGGAAATATTGTCTACGTATGGAAGGTAGGATTTAATTCCATAAAAAATAAAGCAGGCAAAAAAGATGACAATAACATGTGCTGATGTTATAATCCTTTATGTTAATATTCTTAAAACTGATAAATAATAATTGAAAACTTATTTATAAAAACATTATCAACTATTGTATAAGCAGATTTGTAAATTATTTTTAAAATTATTATTATTAATTTTATTTATTTATTTTTTTAATTTAACCTGATATACATTTATCTTTGACTAATGCTGTTATGTTTATTCTTATAATTATTTGTTTTCAACTATTTGTTTTTATATGTTTTTAACTAAAATCATTGTTGATTGTTTAAAATGAGTGTCTGGCACTGATGACTGAGATGTTTTGTGCCAATAAAATATAACAACCGACAAATATTGTATAAACTAAACTTATTAAATTCAAATAAAACATCTAGATTTTCATGTACGATATATTAGTAGGTACGTAAAGAATATTTCAATATGGAAATAAACTAGTAATAATTAATTCACTAATATGAATTTACATATGAATTCGACATATCAAGCCTAGAGTCTGCAAAGCATTGGTAAATATTACAAATTATATTAACCAAAGGCAGTACCTCTAAAGAACTAATTGACGAAAAAAATATATCAAATACCAAAAATAAAATAATAATAAAATACAAAAGAAATGAACTGCTTACTACAATAGCGAAAATTCAATAGAAATAGAAATTAATGGTAGAATGTAAATGGAAATTTTTTAAACCCAGCAATTTGTTTTCATACGAAGCCATAACACAAGGTTGTTTGCCAACAATAAATGACAATTGTTTCTAGATCATTAAGCAAGATGAATAATAATTATATTCTATCTCTCTTTCTCTCTCAGAGAGAGAAAGAGACCGAAAATGGGAATCTGAGCCCAGAAGTCTGTCATAACTGCCTTTGCGTGATACAAGGCAGTTAGGGTAGGTCAAAAAACATAAACAAAAAAACATTTATTTATTGACAAGCCTCATCTCCCTCTTAGAGGTGACAGGATAAATAACTACGTAAAATATTCCACTATTTATTCTCAAACTAACTTTATTTACCAACATTTATAGTTTTAAGTTAACCAAACGTAGTCATTTTCAGCACACATATATCTTTCACATGTACTCGAAAAATGCACACAAACCAGTTCAAAACATATAACCTGTACGAAAAAAAGAAAACACAGTGGTTCTATTTGTACAAAAAAAATGTATAAGATATGTTTAATATTTGAAGACAACATAATTTTAAAAAATACATGACAAGATGTTATGCTTATACGTCGTTTTCTGTTAAATAAACACCGCTGGAACATATTTACGAGTTTCCTATGCCTTAGACATATCAACTGGCTTATTTTTTCCAAATTATTAAATTTATAGTTTTAATAATAGTAGAATTGTTGGTGATTCTATGATTATTATGTTTTTATATAAATTTATATTAGTTATTTAAGGTTTATTTGTTTTTAAAAATACGAAGTAATAGTGCTGATTAACTTGATATAATAGTGCGGTTACCAGAAGGGCGCGCATGCGCATTACCGAGCATTACAGTGCCGGGAATTAAAATATCGCAGTCGAAGTCGAGTCCCAGTCGAATCGTAGTCGAGTCGTGAGTGCGTACGTAATCATACAGGACTTCCATCCAGTCACACAGGGTGACCATATAGTCCCACAGGGGGACAGCAGAGACTCATAATCGAGAAGAAGACAAGTCCCACAGGGGGACAGCAGATAAGCTTACGTTTAATATTAATACAACATTGAAAGACTACTAATTTAACAATTATAATATTTAAGTTCAATCAGAGCTATTACTTTACCACATTAGAATTTTTGCATTCATTTTATTATTTTATTTTGTATTATCAATTTCAATTAAACATTTCCTTTTATACATAGCCTGGCGTATTTATTTCACATGCAATATATAACCAACGCACGTACCCAGTTTATTAACATTATTTAACAAACATTTTTTGGTCAATCTCCGGACCGGATGAAAATTAAAATTAATAATCAGTTTTATTGCAATGGTTATGTGCGTGTGTTGAATATTGCCTGTAACAATAGATGTAAACAGACGCAGGTGCAGTAAGAATACGGTATTATCTATACTAGAGTATTAAGTTTTAAACATTAATTCGATATTAACATGATAACAGTAATATGTAATACCCAACACTATAGTTGTTTATACTTATTTTAAGAAACATTTATTTTTAATTTAAGAATTGTTTAATTCCACTAATATAAAGAACTTTTTTTTATTATTTTAACTAATTATTTAGAGGTTTAAAAATTAATTTAAAATATTAGATTTAGATTGCTTTATTTTTTATTTTTAATCCATGTATTTATTGGATTATTGTACATAGAGTATTACCATTTAATTTATTTTTTACACAGGCATTTCTTTTCTTATTAATTAAATTATATATTTAGGATTACAGTTGCACTATAATTTTCTATATACAATATTTTGAAAGGATTGTTATTTTAGAGATTTATTTTATTTTATAGATGGTTATTTTTTTATTTATTGAATAATTAATTATTAGATGAAAATTATTAATCAAATTAATTATTAACATTTAATTTTCATTAATCAATTGGAAACTGTTAGTCGATATTGATTATAATTTGTGAAGTTTCACCAACATGGCTTCCCCAGAATTACAAATTAAAGGCATTCGGGCTGCTCTTAAACTATTGCGTAAAGATCTTGCTCAGATTTATAATGTAGGCATGTCACAACAAGAGGGGATGGCAAATACTTTTAAGGCTATGGCTCCAACTTCTGAATCGATCAAATCTAATTATTTAAAAAAGTTTGAGGAATGTCAACTCTTAGCTATTACTTCGGAAAAAGATAGCTTGTTTCCGACGGATGATGATATAAAAGAGAGAGGGGAAATTAACGCTCTTTATTACAAAATTATAGAACTCCAACAATCGAGACATGAGGGAGATAATTCAAAATTTGAAAATGTTTCTTCTAGAGTGTGTAGCAATCGAAGACTACCTCGGATAGAATTACCAAAATTTGACGGCAAAATTCAAGACTGGCCTAAATTCAAACAACTGTTCGTTAGCATGATTCATACAAATGATGATATCCCGACTATTGAAAAATTCCATTATTTGAATACATCAGTCCAGGGTGAAGCGTTAGCTCTTATAGCTCCTTTCAGTTTGGATGAACCAAACTATCAGAAGGCTTGGGATGCCTTGACGGACAGATACAATAATAAACGATTACTTGCCACAGCATATATAGATCAAATTCTGGAATTTTCTTCTCATAAGGGATCGCCAACAGTTCAATCCCTCCAGTCCTTTATAAGGGTGGTAGCTGAAAGTATAGCAGCTTTTCGATCAATAGATATACCTGACCAAGCTGATTTCCTATGGTTGACTTTAGCACTGAAAAAACTTGATCAAGAAACCAGACATAATTTTGAAGTGGAGGTAGTCACTACTGAATGGCCTACCTTTAAACAACTAGTAGATTTCGTGCAGGGGAGGAGTCGAGCAATGCAGCTCTCTGATCCTAAGCTCACTAATTCATTTAAACAAAGGCCTAAGACAAACATTCTTGCAACTACTTCTACACCTTCCAACCAATGCAAATCACAAGTATGCTCGTGTAAACAGTCTCATATCTTAATGCAATGTCCTATTTTTCAATCTAAGACGCCTGCGCAACGCTTATCTTTCTTAAAGGATAAAAACATATGCTTCAATTGCTTAAGACTAGGTCATCGAGCATCAGTTTGTCGAACATTAGGTCGCTGCCGAATTTGTAAGGGCAAACACCATACATGGCTTCATGTAAATAGGAAATCTAATGTACACTCACCAGTCAATCAAAACTCTTCTCCAGTTGTCAATAGCCAAGATATTTCATCTGCCTCTGAGCAAAGAGGTTCTAAGGTAGAATCAGGAACATCAAAGCTGGTTGGTAGTGTGACGGGACCTGCACAGGTACTTCTAGGCACTGCCATTGGTCTCATTCAAAATTCAGACAACGTACTTCAACCTGTTCGCTTCTTAGTCGACTGTGGATCTCAATTATCTTTCATGACAACGAAATGCGCTAGAAGGTTAGGTCTCTCTTGGCATGCAACAACTCACAAACCACTTGGAGCAGGAGGTGTTCCAGTACCTAAGGTCAAAGGAAAGGTGGAGTGCCGCATTTATTCCAGGATCAATCGAGAGAAATATTTGGAGGTCGAGCCTTTGATTGTTGACTATTTAACGGGAGATCTACCTACTTCGGCAATACAACCTATACAAGGGTCTACTGAACAACCTTTCGCTGATCCACTATTTTGGGAACCTCGTGAGATCGACATGCTCCTTGGAAACGACTGTTTTATTCAAATGATAACTGGCAGTCCGGTCGTTCTAGACAACAATTACAGAGCTCTTCCAACTTATTTTGGACTCATCGTCATGGGAGGCGGCAATATAGATTCCATTTCTAACTTAAGGTGCCATTGTGTGCTAGAATCACCAATTAATGAAGACATACTATCCAAATTCTGGTCGAACGAAGAAGTTGAAGGTTCAGCTGATTATTCCCAACGTGATCCTTGTGAAAGGCATTTCTTGAAAACTTACAATCGTGATGCTACTGGCAGATATATTGTGGCCCTTCCATTCAAAGAAACTCCTGAAGACAATCCCGCGGACTTGGCATCTTGTGGCACAACTCTAGAATTACTGAAACATGACACCCTATGGTGGGCGGGCCCCCTATGGCTAGAGACGCATCCACTTGTTTTACCACAACAGCCAGACATTTACAAACATCAGGCACCGGAAATAAAACCTGGTACCATATTAACACATACAGTCCACAATAACCAACCAGACGGTAATCATCATATGATCTTAAACTGGATGAATCATCATTCACATTATAAAAAAGTGGTCAGAACCCTGGCCTATATTCTAAGATTTATACATAACATCAGGAATCCGATCATAAGATTGCACGGTGCACTAAAGCTACAAGAGCTTAACAGATCTCGAGAAGTACTCATAATTTGTACTCAACGGTATGAGTTTGAAGAAGAATTTTCTTGGAAAGAAAATAGACCGTCGTCGAAGCGCCTTCTAATTCTAGATGCATTCTTAGATGACCGAGGAGTCATGAGAGTCGGAGGTCGCTTCCAAACCCATTTTATATCAGAGAGAAAAATCGAAGACGCAATTCTCCAATATCTAAGGCATATCATGCAGTCTTCATATGTATGGCAACGAAGAACTTGGAAGTTCTTACTTCTTTATCTACTGAAGCCTTTCTAGCCACGCTGGATAGGTTTGTATCTCGCAGGGGACTGCCGGCTGCTATATACTCAGACTGCGGAACAAATTTCATAGGAGCGGCTCGGCATTTACAAGAACTGTTTACTCATCTCAGGAAAGAAGAAACACAACAGGAATTACAAAATCATGCTGTCAATCAGGGATTTGAATGGCATTTTAATCCACCATATGCACCCCATATGGGAGGAATATGGGAGGCAGCTGTGAAATCAGCCAAGAACCATCTTCATAGAATAACAAAGAACCAGGTATTTTATTTGGAAGAACTAATGACATTATTTACAAGAATCGAGGCAATTCTAAACTCTCGCCCTATTACACCGCTAAGTGATGACGATCCAAAACATGGGAATTTTCTTACACCAGGTCATTTCCTCATTGGTGCTCCTCTTTTAAGTGTTCCAGAAGAAGATTTGACAAATCTAAACATAAATCAACTCTCTAGATAGCAACTTGTGTCACAAACTGTGCAACAATTTTGGAGAAGATGGCATGTAGAATACCTACATACCTTACAAAAACGAATTAAGTGGTATCAGCCAAACAACCAACCACAAATTGGGGATCTTGTATTACTACCTGATACTTCTACTAGCCCATTAAATTGGAAGTTAGCCAAAATAGAACAGGTCCATCCAGGAAACGACAATATTACTAGAGTAGTTACCATAAAGGATCAGCGAGGATGCCATAAACGATCCGTTCACAAAATTATCCCCATTGCCTTTTTAAACAACATTTCATGATATCGTTCTTTGTAAAACCATATGGTTTTAGGTGGGCGGGATGTTGGTGATTCTATGATTATTATGTTTTATATAAATTTATATTAGTTATTTAAGGTTTATTTGTTTTTAAAAATACGAAGTAATAGTGCTGATTAACTTGATATAATAGTGCGGTTACCAGAAGGGCGCGCATGCGCATTACCGAGCATTACAGTGCCGGGAATTAAAATATCGCAGTCGAAGTCGAGTCCCAGTCGAATCGTAGTCGAGTCGTGAGTGCGTACGTAATCATACAGGACTTCCATCCAGTCACACAGGGTGACCATATAGTCCCACAGGGGGACAGCAGAGACTCATAATCGAGAAGAAGACAAGTCCCACAGGGGGACAGCAGATAAGCTTACGTTTAATATTAATACAACATTGAAAGACTACTAATTTAACAATTATAATATTTAAGTTCAATCAGAGCTATTACTTTACCACATTAGAATTTTTGCATTCATTTTATTATTTTATTTTGTATTATCAATTTCAATTAAACATTTCCTTTTATACATAGCCTGGCGTATTTATTTCACATGCAATATATAACCAACGCACGTACCCAGTTTATTAACATTATTTAACAAACAAGAATTATATGGCAAAATGGTTGTTTTTTAAAAATTATTTATAGATATTTACAACTGTACTATACTACACACATTGTAAATAGGCTAGAAAAATCTACCCATCGGAAGCACTCTAAAAATATTCTAAATTAGAATGTCTCGAGGCCATCTTCTTTTCAGACGCCTCTGAGGATTATCAGGTATTGAAGATGAAAAAATAATTGAAACTAATGGAGTTTGTCATGGAAGGAGAGGTATCTGTTTCGGGCCCAATCAGTAACACACCGAACATTTAGGTCATTATGGATGAGTTTGTTCGTGACAAAATAGAGATCCGTTGAGGATTTTACGAAGGATTTTGGATTGTAAGGATTGGATTCAAGGGGAATTTGATGGAGCCGTTTGTAGCTTAGTGGAAGATTAGAACGTTTGTCTAGTAAGTGTTGAAGTAGCCGAACTCTTCGAGCAGTTTCTTGTCGCTTCAGTCTTGTGTGAGGCAAAATGAGTTTAAAGGTTAAAATTTTCGTAAACTCTTAAAAACCAAAATTACTTTTTAAATAATTTTAATTAACTAATCATTGAGATTTTTATTTGTTTGTTTGTGGAATATATCACCCTTTGAGAAAGAGTTGCTAAAAAAAATAATTATTTTCCTTCTAACCTCCTTTCTTGTTAAAAGACTAACTTGGAACCCGCATACAAGACTGAAACGAAAAGAATTTAATGGACTATTTGCGTTATTATACAGAATATTAAACAGAAAATATCCACTTTCTATTGAAAACAAAGTGCACATTTACAAGGCAATTCTAAAACCTATGGACTAGAGCTGTCGTGTACCACTGAATTTTCCAACATCAAACGCACCCAATCCTTTCAACACAAAGTCCTTCAAACAGTAGTTAATGCTTCTTATTATGTCACCAACTATACCTTATACCACGACCTATATATTTCTTTTTCTTTTTTTGACCATATTTCATCAGAACCTTGTTCTTCACCCCAATCCTCTAGCTCAATCACTTTCCAGCTCCACACACTTATTCCCCTAGATGGTTAGAACGGCAGTGGTCCCGAGACCTAATGTAAACATCTATATTGGAGTTCTGGATTCTCTACAGAAGTGTTGTATGTTTCTGGCTTGTACATACAAAGGTGTGCCTGTTCATTTTATTTTTATTTTACCAATGTATCGTTGAAATGTAAAAATTGGAGGATACCAATAAAGGATGGCATAGACGACCAATTTAAATTAGCCAAAATTAAAGTAACAGACTAGAGACATGGCAATATTATGGATACGTTTTAATAGTACTATAGACACATGTTTATTTACCGGTAAATAAACTATTGAACAATCAAATATCATTTAAATAAATATTAATAAGAAATAATTCGACCGATGGAGTCGAAAAACTGGTTGAATTGATACATAAAATCGAAAGCTGCGGCGGGCAGAAGTTCCGTTATAAGTCGATTTGGCTTCTGCATTTCAACTTCGCCAACCTGTATCTTTGAACCCTACTTTTTTACTTCACTGTTGAAGTATTATGTAATGCATGGAATAACTATTAAAGTGTAATATCATTATTTTTATTATTATCATTCATTTCTTTCTTTCTATTTCGAACCGGAAAAATAATGCTGAAGACTGTCATTTTGCCAGGTATACAGTTCTATCCCCCAAATTATTTTCAAACAAAATTATTAGAAATTATTAAAACAAAACTGCTGTCCTTAAATATTTAGGATTTTTCTTCGGGCACAGCCTTGTAACAAACATTCTAATTACATTATAAAAATTCTGATTACATTTTCAGTTTAGCTAACTACAATTACAATTAATAAATAATAGACAGGCCATCAAACATCTCGCTTTTTCTTTGCATAAAAAAAATTAAATTAAATTTTTAAAAATGTTGTAAATTATTACATAATGGTTTATTATTCCCGAATAATTATATTACGGTATAAAAATGTATATAGCTGTTTAGTCAATTAACTTGTATTATTAACAATAAATTAATCAATGGGCTTAAGAAAGACGAGCCTGCAACACTCAATTTTTATTCAAGAAAATGGCCAATTACCACAGCTAAGTTAAAAATGCTATATATCCGCAATTTCTCAACCGATTTCGCTGATTCTTTTATTATTCATTCCTCTATCTTATAGATTTTGAGGGGTTATTTTATTTTTTGTTCGATTAAAAAGATATATTATTGAAAATAATAAAACATATATCACACATAAATATATGGAAACGTACACCATGAATAAAAAGTTCAGGGATTAGTGAGTACATAAAAATACATGTAATGAATAATAACAATATTAGAACTAGGGACATAAATTGGTTAAAATTGAAAAAATAAAATCCTCATCTAATAAAGAACCACTGAGATGATTATGAATTACTCCCAGAGAGTCCAATTTCATAATCGAAGCATTATTATTAAATAGCAGTGGCAAAAAAGTTCCATTTCCAGCATCAGAATTTAAAAAAGAAAGTAGTTTTTAAAGATACATTACCTAATAGAATCAATATATCCAGTAAAGTTGAGAATTTTACCTGAAAACAAAAAAAAATAAAATCTTAATATAGGAATATTTAAAAATCAAAATTCTATACTTATATTTTAGCTTAAAGGTGACTACTTTTTATACATGAATAGCCAAAATAAGACATTTATAGATATTGAATTTTTGATATTCATTCGGTTCTAACCAAACATACACTATAAAATAAAAAATAAAAGTTTTATTCTGAGACCTTTAGTTTCTTAAGAAAAAATTATATTTTTACATATGTGGTTTTTTAGTTAATTATTTATAACAGTTTCTTAAGAGATAATTTTCATAGATTAATATTCTAATTGCCAAGAATTTGTTTTTAAAATAATGAATTATAAAAACCGATTGTCTTTTAGGTAATATATGATTTTTTTTACTTTTGGTAATTTTTGTAAACCGTACGTTTGCAAATAACGTACCTATTTTAAATTTTAAGGGATAGATTGGTCTGAAGTAATTGAAAGCTAACCCTATACTACCACATCACATATATTTGTTAATAATAATTTATTTCACACTTTTTTTTTGTTGTTTGTTTATTGTTTATTTATTTAACATCACCTAATGCTACTATGGCTAATCGGACGATGCTACGGTGGGAGTCATAACTTTTGCCAATCCAGGTTTTATTAGAATAGGGATCTTTAACGAGTACCTGACATGTTACAGACTCGGGACCACCTTTTAACGTCCCCTCCGAAGGACGGCATAACTAAGGATTTTTTACTACCATTAAAAAATCCTAGGACCACCTGCGGGTTTGAACCCGTGACCTTTGTCATAGGAGGCTGTTATGCTAACCACCCAAGTACGAGTGATCCCATATTTTTTTTTTTTTATACCACTTGACTGGGGTCACCTACGGAATAGTGGCTAGCACAACAGTCTTCGGTCCTAGGATTTTGTAGGATGTAAAAAATCCTTTGTTATACCGTCCTTGGAGGGGATGTAAAATGGTGATCCCTAGTCTTCCATTTTGAATCGTATGCTAGACAATATATGTCAATTGTTAAGAATCCTTTCAACGAGAATGGCGACTTTAACTTAGGATGAAAGAAAAAATTTTAAAACAGTCCTTAAAATATGGTAATCGGGCATATCTATCGAAATAGTAAAATTAGTCCTTTTCGTGCGTGAATCAATTCCCCTCCCTTAAATAGATAGACTTATGCTATTTCGGACCGTTTCTTGCATCGGGAAGAGTTTCTGTATTAAAAGATGTCCTTTTTAGTGTAGTAATCCTAGTTACCAGTGAAATATTTTGATTCGTATCCTTTTTAAAGAAGAATCGAGTTCAAAATGGTTGTTCTCTTCCATTTTAAATCGTATTCTATTTACAATATATGTCAATTGTTAAGAATCCTTTAAAAGAGAATAGCGACTTTAACTTGGAATAAAAAAATAATTAAAACAGTCCTTAATATGAAAATCGGGCATATCCTTCGAAATATTAAAATTAGTCCTTTTCGTGCGTAAAATTATTACTCGTTAAGGATCCCATATCCTAATTAAACTTGGATAGGAAAAATTTAGGGACTCCCACTGTACCATCGTAAGATTAGCCATAGTAGCCAGTGTAAAAGTAACGTTAACAAACGTGCCATTCGACTGATCCAGTTTTTCAAACCCTACAAAGGATAATAATTATTCCAACGAGTCAGTATCTAGGTAGGCATGATCTTAATCTTTATGGGGTCTTACAACCGGAATCAGATGGCAGTTAAATTCATGGCAGCGGTGATCAAGACCAACCTAACTACTTTTTTACAGGCCTGAGACGAGCCTATATTTGTTCCTGTCCAACAGATGTATCAGTTCCATTTTGACAACTTGTCCCTTCCTGTTCCAGAAATCATTTCATAATTGAGACGTTGATTTCCAAAAGTTACTAAAGGACATATTTTTCAAAGTTGATATTTTGTATTCTAATGGTTTAGTTTTATCTAAATCCGTCAACAAATTTTATCTAAAAAACATAAACATCCTTTAAAAAAGTATTTAAAAATTGTGTTTCATTCCAAAAGGTGCTAAATCCACATTTTATTTCATTCCAAAAGGTACTAAAAACATTTCCTTCCAAAATGTACTATATCCTATGTAAACAGATATAACCTTTCCTTTCATTTCCTTCCAAAAGGTACTATATTTCCTATCATACGGCAGAAGTACCTAACCCCGTAACATATCACCATTAATATGTTTTTCTCAATTTTGTGCATTTTTATTGGTTAATTTAGTACGTCTTGAATCACCGCTATTATTCTGATCAATGGCCATTTGAAACAACTTAGTTGCATCAGTTTGGTTCTTTTAGGTTGTCGATTAAATTAAGTTTTTTAATAGTATTTCTTCTTGCAGCAACATAAATTCGGTTTAAAATTTTTCAGAAACTCACATTTTAATAGAATAATGGTATTTGATACGGCAAAAAGTTGGAATTAGCTTTCCACGAACTTGCTAGATATGTGAAAAAAAACCTTGCCTGATCTAACTTAGTAGTCGATTTTTTTATGTAAAATAAAATCTCAAAAGTTATTATTTATCAGTATCTATGTTTAAATATTGTTTACACGTAGTTAATAATGCAGATAAATTTGCTAAATTCACACAAATAGTAAATATTAGTTCAAAACAAACTTCATAATTACATACTTTCTTATTATAGTGCCATAAATAGATAAATTGTTCTTTGAATATTCACTTTCTTTATGAATAATAGACAATCAATGTAATTAACCAACAAAAAAAGATATTTCTCGGAGGAAGAATAAGGAAATATACATAATTTAGTAATTAACGATATAAAGATGTTAGTTATCGGTAATGTTGTATCAGAAAAGTTATAGTGACTGTTATCAACTTATCTCGCGTTATATTCTTCAAAAAGTTCTATATCCCTTTTAATTCTTTCCAAAAAGTACTATATCCACGTTTCATTCCTAAAAGTACTCTTTCCATTTTATATTGTTTTAAAGTCATGGGAAAAGTGCAATAATTTGAAAAAATTATTTTAAGTTGGCAACACACTTAAAAATTAACTTAAGATTTTTAATTTTAAAAAATAATCAAGTAAATCGGTCCAGTAATAAATAAATGTAATAAATTTCCTGTAAAATTGTCTAAAGTTGATATAGTACCGTTTGGAAATCAACGTCTCAATTATACATCAACAATCCTACTGCTGTCGCAATTTTCAGATTCGACACTGCAAAATAACATCTTGATCTCATAAATAAAGATTTTATGCCACAGTTTCAATCAGCATAGTAACCTAGATGAAACACCTACAACCGGAGCGTTATGAACTAGGTTAAGCCTAGGTAAATTGCGCCGTGAGACAGTTATAGACGAAAATAGTAATGCGGTCGACGTTAATATTCCCCGATGAGAGTATTGCAACCGATCCCTGGTTTTATCGAGACACAATTTCAACGATTACGAGAACAGTTGCCTAATATGACGCTGTTGCAGAAAACAAATAGGAAAGAGAGCAATAGTTTCTACATCTGCACTCTCCACGACTGGTCCATTTAAACCAGACCAAAGTCAGGCGCTGCAAAGAACCATCATTGGATGTTTACCTAACAGAATTCAGTCAACAAATCATTTAAAAGGTAGCTTCTAATAATAACATAGAAAATTGATAACAAATCTAGGCTAAAAATGAAACAGAAATTTTTTTTTTCATACATACAAATCCTATTTACTAGTAATAATTATGTGCAAATTCAACACAAAATAAAATATTATAATTAAATAATTTTTTTACTAATTTTATAGAAATATAGGAATTTTGCATTGGGCAGAAAGTAAGTCATTGAATAGACGGGATCTGAAGGTTGGAAGAGAATCATGAGTGGAAATCCAATCTCAAATGCTGATTACTGAGTTAAATGGTCAATTTTAAGGAAAATTTTGTACGTCTTTAAATCAAAAAACCGTCTTCAAAATTAATTATTTAAGGTAAGATGTCAACGAAGCTTTCCGTGTCATTGGTCAGCCTTTCTTATTACCTCTATCTATATAAAATTATTGGAAGGAATTAGTCCGGGTGGCGGTCATTAAATGAAACAACTGAATAGTTTCAACTATTTTATTATTTGCCAACGTTTCGACACCCATGGTGGGTCATCATCAGGGCGTCTGATAGGCGAGTGGAAACTTTCGTTAGTTTACAGGAAACTTTAGTTAGTTTCGAGGAAACTTTAGTTAGTTTCGAGGAAACTTTAGTAGTTTCCAGGAAACTTTAGTAGTTTCCAGGAAACTTTAGTAGTTTCCATTCGCCTACCAAACGCAATTGATGATGACCCACAATGGGGATCGAAACGTTGGCAAACAATGAAATAGTTGAAACTATTCAGTTGTTTCATTTAATGACCGCCACCCGGACTAATTCCTTCCAGTAATTCTCAACGGTCAACTAATTATATAAAATTATGTCGCGATTCTTGGTTTCTGTTAGCTCCTTCAAACCACGAGATCAATTTTTAAACGTTTTTTACAATCACTTATCTATATATAAAAAATATATTGTAAGAAAAAACGTTTCAATCAAATGTTCAATGACCAAGTCCCACAAAAAGGTTTTTGTGTGTTCCCGTATCTGGTAGGTCTAGCACAAAAACTATAAATTTTATGAAACTTAAATTTCATATTTAAGACAGCTATACGCCCGAGATGTAACAGCATCTTTTTCACTAAAATCGCCTACCGGAAGTCCTACTTTACTAACTTTTTTCATCAAAATGAGCTTACCAGAAGAGGCACTTTATACTATGCATTTGAATCTTTTTACGATTTTCTCAGAAACGGCTCTGAGGATTTTGATTAAACTCGCGATATCGATGTAAAATATGATGGTCTTTAATATGATATAGGTTCCATTCTAATTGAAATAGTCTGACAGGGCTCAAATGCCGATATTTAAAATTTTCTTCCACTAAAGTACCATTAATTTTGTAGATTTCCAGATATTAGGCAACTCATCTTGTTAGCATTGATAAATAACAGATAAATATGCAAGTTGAGTGAATTTTATAAACAACTAAAGGATAAAAGTGCCAAAATATTTTTCAATGCAATTTTTGTGTTTTTGAACACAAGAATAGTAGTATAGATGTATAATATACTGTTGGATAGCTAAAGATTTTAGAAAAAATATTATCTAATACACGGAATTGTAAAGTTAATAGAGATTGATAAAAAGCCAATAAACCTGGATAGGCAAAATTTAGGACTCCCATTCTATCGTCCGATTAGCCACAGCAGCAAAAAGGGACGTTACATAAATAAACTAATTCACCGATGAAACTAACTGATTGTTGTTGATAGAAATAAAATAGATTATTTAATAAAACACATGTTTCTATTGAAATTCAATTTAATTAATTCTTAAACAATTTATTTTTATCTCTAAATGTATTTGAAAACTTTCAAATTGATTTTAACAACGGAGGTAAGTCAAAGTGGTGTGTTGTGCCTACCAGATTTTTTCCGAACACAAGAATAGTAATATACCAAGATGTATTATATACCGCTGGAAAGCGCAAGATTTTAGAAAAGTTAATATACAACACACACTTTTTTTTTGTGTAAACGCTAATAGGAAAATCTGGTGCGGGCAACACACGACTTTCACTTACCTCCATTTTAAAAATCAATGAAAGAATTTTCAAATACAGTTAGAGATAAAAATACGTGAAACGTTAAAGAATTAATTAAATTGAATTGCTATAGAAACATGTGTTTTATTAAAAAATCGTTTATATTATTATCTAAAATAATCAGTTAGTTTTATCTTCTTTTCACCACTCTCTATTAACTTTTAAAAGCTTGTGTATGAGATAATATTTTTTCTAAAATCTTTAGCTTTCCAACGGTATATCATACATGTATATTACTGCTCTTATGTTCCAAACGAAAAATTCATTAAAAAAATATTTTTTTCAGTTTTCTCCTTTAGTTGGGCATCAAATTCATTCAATTTATATATTTACCTGTTTTTCATCAGTGGTAACAAGATGATATAGTTATTTTTATAGAATCAACAAAATTAAAGGTACTTTAGAAAAAGAATATTTAAAATATCGCCATTTAAGCCCTGTCAAACCATTTTAATCAGAATGAAACCTACATGATATTAAAGCCCATTAAATTTTACATCGATATAGCGAGTTTAATCAAAATCGTCGGAACCGTTTTCGAGAAAATCGAAAAAAGGTGCAAAATGCATGGTATAAAGTGGCTCTTCTGGTAAGCCCATTATGATGAAAAAGGTTTTGTAACGTCTCGAGCGTATATTTGTCTTAAATATGAAATTTCAGTTTCATAGGACTTACCGCCCCCGCCCGGGATTTAACACACACACACACACTGACCTTTTTGCGGGACTTATTTATTTGGACTCAGGGAACCCTAAAATGCGTATTTCCGTTGAAAACTGGAATTCGAAAATTTTCACGATCGCAATACTTTCCCTTACTATATATAGTAAGTGAAATTAAAAATGTAAGCCCATCAAGTTATGAAAATATTTTCTTCTCTATTAGCTGATGATCCCAATGCAACAAAATAGGTGAAACAGTGCTTTCTTGAAAATAAATGACACTACATTCAAAATGCATCCGTGTGAAGCAGGAAGGGGCCACTAGTAATTTAATAAATCATAAAAAGTTCCAAAATAATTTTATTGTGTTATTAAAAAATGACTTGATGTAAAAAAACTTCATAAAAAACCGTGAACTCTTTGCTAAAGAGTCCTTTTTGTCGAGATGACCCGAAAGAAAGATGAGTTTTCTTCAGACAAGTTATTATCCTGTGGCAAGGTTTCTTCCTCCTCGATTCGCCACGCTCTTTTTCTGCCTCGCTTTATTATATGCCTTCCTCAACTTGATGATATTCTATTTCTTAGTTTGCAGACCTGTCCTTCATGATACAATGGGATAAATTGTATTGAACAACCCAAAGGGTATCAACGCAATCTTCGATTCTCCTGTTCCTCGTCTGCGCCACAACGCAAGAATGCTCAACGTCACGCCATTATTCTCATAATATGACTTCTAATTCGAAATTTCAAATCTTTTGCAAGCTTTATTCGAACAAACGACTCCTTTCTACGCAGATCCCTATCACTGCTGACATCGACCTAAATTGGAGACATATTTGCTAAGGCCTTGGAATATCCTTAGAGATTTTACAAGTCGGTCGCTGTGAGAGGAAATATTGATATCCTCGAAACATGAACAAGGCACACTTTGTATAACTTGCATGTAAGGGCATACGTAAGGTTTTCATTAGGGAAGAAGAACGAGTTGAAAATATAAATCTTTTTTTCAGTCCAAACACTGTTTATATAAATTTAAAATAAATTCTTTACTTGGAATTGAAAATAGTCTATGAATTGTTGTTTTTTCCATATACTGAATTTAATTTTTTCTCTATTATTACTATTGGTTTTTATGATAATAGTATAGTAATTACAGAGGTGAAAAATATGGGCTTGTTTTAGTTCTTCAAAAATATTATTACAAAATTAATAGTCTTTGTTTTGGGATTCTTACTTTCATCTTCAAGATCTTAAACAAATATTTTAAAAAATTACTAAAAAACAGATTATTATTTTATGTACATAATTAAAAAGAGAGATAGAAAAGTTTATTTACAATTACAATAGTTTGTTAATTATATTTGAGCAAGATTTCGGTGATCCTTAAAATAAAAATTTAGGATTTTTCTTATACATAATTAAAAATCACACGCGCAACACACTTTCTTTCACTACCTCCTTTTTAAAATCAATTTATGTATAGAGATTAAAAACGGCTTAAGTTTATTACATTGAGTTTTTCAATAGAAACACATTTGTTTTATCTTTATCTTTCCCCATTACCTTTATAAATTTTTTATAAAAATAAGATTTTTTCTAAAATATATAGCTTTCCAACGGTGTATTATACTTCTTTATGTGCCATTCATTTAAAAGTGGATTAACTCCATTTTAATTAATTAAGTTTTATTATTAATATGTTGGTGATATTCATGTGTCAGGGCATACTTTTGAACACGTAGAGAAATTCAAGTAATTTAGGTTCAATAATAACAAGAAAAAATGTAAATCCAGGAAGAAATAAAGTCCCGTTAAAGGTGGGAAATGTGTTATTATTCAGTTGCTAAGTTACATAGTTCGCGGCTTCTATCTAAAAACTTAAAGGTTAGAATTTATAAAATATTATTCTGCCGACGGTTCTTTACGGATGTGAAACGTGGCCGTTACTTTGAAGATGAACAACGGCTTAAGGTCTTCGAAAATAAGGTACTGCGTAAAATATTTGGTCCGAAGAGAGATGAGGCCACTGGGGAGTGTGAGAAGGTTGCACAACGCGGAATTGCGGAACTTGTATCCTGTGAATATAATTGAGTTGATTTGCATCGCGGAGACTCAAATGGGCGAGTAAAGTTGTTGGGCTCGGTGAGCACGGATTCCGAAGCCTATTATTATTATTATTATTAAAATAATAATGTCCCAACGCAGTGTTTATAGTAATTCAAATTAATTAGTATTTAATAACTTTGCAGCGGTTAAATAATGAGTACGCTTAATTACTGCAGATAAACTAAAATTATCTCAATTCAAGCATAAATGGACTTGGCAACTTCAAAATAACGTCTCATATTATTGTCTTATCAAAAAAGACAAAAATTACATTAAATATCCTTTTTCCTTTAGTTGGCTAAGAAATTTATCAACGTTTATTTAGCCGTTTTTTTTATGGTAACAAGATGATGTGGTATTTTTTTTTTTTTTCTAATCTATACAATTTAAAATATAGATATTCAAATCGAGACAGACTTTTTCAATCATAATGAAACCTACATGATATTGAAGCCTATTCAATTATACATCGATTAAGCGAGTTTATTCAAAATCGTTAGGCTAAGTAAAAATTATGAATATGAAATAATAATTTTAATGTTTTGTTGTAATTTGTTTTAATGTTTTTTACAAGATCTTGAAAAACGGATAGAACCTCAAAACTTTAATCATAACGCATCATAATATTTATTTTTTTTGGAAAATTAAAACGTTTATTAAAAAGTCCATATTTTCTAGCCCTGGTTTATTTATTTTATTATTTACCGCTGCATTTTTAATTTTCATTTAGAATCATGGTGTACTAACTGCTCTCTTAGGGCTTTAATTGCCTAGAAACCTTGCATCTGTTCTCCATTTTTCTGTTTCCGTTCTTCAGATCATATCTTAATTTGTCCATATATATATATTAATTTAATCCACTCTACGCTTGCATGTCCTCGTCAATCAATTATTTTCGCTGCAGATACCATAACTTATGTATTTATATATACATGTGTATGTTTATATTTATAAATAAAACCTTTTTTTTTTTTTTTTTTAATTTATTTTATTGAAATTTACAACTGTATACTACAATACATCAAGTAAATATGTTGATAAATAATATGTACATGGAAAACGTGAAGAGAAACTGCCCATTGGCAGCACTCTAGTAATCAATCTAAACAAGAAGGTCTCGAGGCCATCTTCTCTTCTGACGCCTCGGTGGATTATCAGGGATTGTAGAGGAACCCAGGATTCAAACTAGTGGATTAGAGTGGGAATGGAGTTTTCATGGAAGAAATGATACCTGGTACGGGCCAAATCGGCTACATAAGGAAGTCTTTATGAATGATTTTGTTTGTGACAAAGTAAGGAGCGTTGAGGATTTTACGAAGGATTTTGGATTGTAAGGATTGGATTCGAGAAGAATTGGATGGTTTAGTAGAGCCCCATAGCTCAACTCCGTAGGTCCAGATAGGCCTTATGATTGTCATGTAAATGAGTCTTTTGTAGTTAAGTGAAAGGTTAGAGCGTCTGTCTAGTAAGTGTTGGAGTAGCCGAAAACGTCGAGCAGTTTCTTGTCTTTTCAGTTTTGTATGCGGATTCCATGTAAGTCATTTGTCAAGCAGGAGTCCTAAATAGCGGATCTGTTCAACCGGAACAAGCGGAATATCATTAAAGGACACTGTAGGACAGGATGTCATAGGTTTTCGACGAAGGGTGAAGGTAATTTGATGGGATTTATTGGAATTGATTTTAATTCTCCAATTCTGACACCATACCTCAAGGTCTCTGATATGGGATTGGAGAGTTTGAGAGGCAATACTAGGATCATTATGAACTGATAGCACGTAAGTGTCATCGGCATAGGTAGAAATGAATGTGTTAGGATGGGTTGGGATATCAGCTGTATAAACCGTGTAAAGGATGGGTCCCAGTATGCTGCCCTGAGGAACACCAGCAGACTGGGTAAAAAGGGATGAATAGGAACTATTGTGATTTATTTTGAAGGATCTTCCAGAGAGGAAAGACTGGATAATGAGGTAGTATGTAGGAGGGAGGAATTTACAGAGTTTGTAAAGAAGTCCTGGGTGCCAGGCTCGATCGAAGGCCGAAATAAAACCTTAAATAATGACATTCATTTTAAATAGAGAAGACAGACAATTTTTTTAACAATGTTTTTCAATTTGTTCAATGTTCATAATGGCAATGAAATTATGACTTTGGTACGCTTGGCTCTAAGCAATTAATAAATATCATTAACGTATTTATAAGACAAGCTAAAAAGCAAATATTATCATCAAGTTTCGAAGAAATCGTAATTAATTTCAATTGAATACATCTTCTAAAGAAACGAAGAGTCATAGCGCATTGTGAGTTAAATATAAAAAGATTGCAATAGCAGTTCAGTGTAATCCTATAGGTCCATTGTCTTTATTCAAACCACGTGAAGAATAGATGATACCGTCATTTGAGAGGTTAATTACATCTTATGAAATTTATTACGTAATAAAAAATAACACCTGTACAGGTAAGTCGCGCTATGGTACCATAGGTTTGACAATGACCGGAGATGTACATGTTATATAATGTCAGGTAGGTGATGTATTATATATGAACATAATAATGTAATGTTATGCACATAATCACCATCAGCTTACATATGTAATAACCTCTGCGCGTAATACTCAGATAGCTTAAGCCGAATAAACGTTTCTGAATGTGTAGGTCGTAAGTACTACCATCTAGACTGCATTTATTATTATGTCATGATTTATAAGGTTAAAATAATCAAATTTTACAGGTCAGCAAACTCGTAGTTACGTCATTTGTTATTGAATGTTTTAGTATTTGATTTTTCGTTTTAAATAATTGTAAACGACCAAGAAATAAATAAATCAATAATCGAAATAATCGTCCCATTCCTCCCACTCAAAATTTGGGGACTTAGTCTGTCCATAAAAGTCCGTCTGCCCGCCGTACGAAATGAATACTTTTATCTAATAGATAGAGAATTAAATTTCCAAGAAAACCAAAAAAGAATCATTATAATCGATTTATAAATTGTAGAGATACAGCGTATTGAACTTAGCAGAGGTGATAAATAAACAAAAAAATAACAAAAATCATTTTTATTATTATGGACATTTTGCCCCCTAAGAATAAATAACGATGTAAATAAAAGATCCAGTTTTTCTGGCATTATTTAGTGATAAAATTATAATAATAACTATGAGATAAAAAAAAATAAATAAAAGCATGTAGAATATATAAATAAAAAAGATGAAAAGTTTATGAATTAAGTAGTGCATAATTAGGATAAGACAATTTACACGTGTGCGGAAGTTTGATTTTTTAGGAGAAGGAGAAATAATTGGTGCTTGAATTGTTTAAGGATGATATTTAACGAGGTAGTGAGTTCCAATGTATGGTAGCACGGATGATGAAGAACTTTTCAAGGGATGCAGTTCTGTAGGATGGTACATAATATGTACCATGTTATGTTATATGTAATATGTACTACATATACATCGCTAGGTTGAGATCTTGTATTTAAGGAATGTATGTATGGAAGAGCGAGGAGTAAGAAGGTCAAATACACTGCCGGACAAAATTAAAGGATCACTTCAATATTTTGAAATTACTGAACTGTATAGGGTATTTTTGAAAATATTCTTTTTTCTTTGGAAGTCACACTTTATTATAAGGTTAATAAAAAATAAAAAATTCTTTTCTAGAAATTTTTAATAGGAAAAGAAATCAAAAAATAAAAATTCCCTACAGTCTCAAAATGAAAAAGTAAATCTTTGAAATTAAATGATATAACAAAACTGAATAAAAAGGAAGAATTCGAGGAAAACGATCAATAATTGGTATTCCCACCTCTAGCTCTATAATTGCTTACATTCTCCTGCCCATTCCAGCGGCCAGGGCTCTTACATGTTGTTCTGGGATGTTGTTCCACTCTTCCACTAACATTTCCCTTAAATCTGCCAAATTTTGTGGGCCTCGGGCGCGGATACGTCTTCCAAGCATGTCCCATACATGCTCTATTGGGTTCGGTGGCCAAACCATAACGTCAATTTCTTCTTGTCTGAGGAAATTTTGCTCTGATCGAGCAACGTGAGGTCGGGCATTATCGTGCATAAAAATAAAGTTACCTGCGATATTTCTGGCGAAAGGTATTATATGTGGCACAAGTACCTCCCTAATGTACCTGTCAGCAGGTACCAACTCTGTACGGGAGTTTAAATTTATGCCCCCCCCCCCACACCATCACTGACCCACCACCAAACACAACCCTTGGAGAAATAGTGCATGGAGCATACCTCTCTCCCCGCCTTCTCCATACCTTTTCCCGTCCATCTGGAGATCGGAGACAGAATCTTGACTCATCGCTGAATAATACGAGGCTCCAATCTTCCTGAGTCCAGTTTAGGTGCTCCCGAGCAAAGGAATTCCTATTTTTATCTCTTATGTAATAATAATATAAATATTTGTAAGTGATCCTTTAATTTTGTCCGGCAGTGTATATAGGAAGGTTTTCTAGCTCGCAAGGATTGGAATAAGAAGAAACGTAATAGGTATTTTCTTCAGGAATCAGGAAAAAGTCATGTTTGCCAGAATACCAGTAAGAAATATGTGATCGTCTGGGGAGGCCGTAAATAAATGTTATAAATCTATGCAGCCTTGTCTCATTTTCCCCAGAAAGTCTCCCATGCACTAGGCATCCATAGTCAAACTTGGAGAGTATGAGAGAAGAAACTAAGAGATGACGGGTACTTCTTGGAAAAGAGTCACGGAAACGTGGAAGCTGTTTAAGGATTAAGATGGATTTTATGGTAAATTTTCTTACTTAAATTTTGATCAAGGATAACTCCTAGACTTTTATGGAGATTTGGAATCGGATAGGAGTTTTATTGAGAAAAGGTAATGGATAATAAACTATCTAATGTATCGAATAGTAATAATGGATAGTATGGCTAGTTCGTTTTTCTTAAACTTGTTGATCACTTTATTGCTATGCATAAAAGTTAATTGCCTAAACAGCGATATATACTGTCATACCGTAATACAATAATTTGGAATTAATAAACCATTTAGTAATAATATGCAGCGATTTTATTCTTAACCGGATCTTTTACAAAATTAATTGCGTACATCTAGCGATAGTGATCGTGTGGGTCGTCGACGGTATCTTTCAGTTGATGAAGAACATTCGTTTATATCAGCTCATTTAACACATTCAAATTATTTTACGCACTTTTTGTTATTACTCTCATTTTTTATTGCTAATCATTTTATTTACTGTTCCTATTAAATCACTATGTTTATTATTCGTATTATTTCTTTTAGTATCGGTTTCATCTCAGAAAACTGGATAAATAATTATTATTTTTTTATCTATTTATTTTATTTATTGCATCAATATATTCTAAAACATCGGAAAATCTCGCATAATATCAAAGGAATATTTTCGGGCTGATTAATTTCGTTCATAAAAACTTAATTTTTTTTTTTTTTTTTATTAAATCAACATTGGACGTTTCGGGATCTTCTCCCATCTTCAGAACTCTACAAAGTAAAAATAACAAATTGTGATCACTTGTAGCTGGATGGTTAGCATAACATGCCATAGGTCACGGGTACAAGTCCGCAGGTGGTCCTAGAATTTTTAAATGGGAGTAAAAAATCCTTAGTTATGCCGTCCGTCGGAGGGGACGTTAAAAGGTGGTCCCGAGCCTGTGCCATATCAGGTACTCGTTAAAGATCCCTATCCTAATAAAACCTGGATAGGCAAAATTTAGGACTCCCACTGTAGCATCGTCCGATTAGCCATAGTAACATAAAGTGACGTTAAATAAAAAACATGGATATTTTTATTAACATATTAGAGTACAGAAGCTACATAAAAAAAAAAAAAAAAACTATAGTGAAGTGAATAGTTAAAACGTTTTGTAAAAAATTATTATAAGTTAGGTGTCCATTATTAGAAAAATTTAAAAATTACCATACAAAAAATTTTAGGAGGTATTAAAAACAATAATAAACAATGTTACATAGTAATAAGTTATTGCAATAAATATATAATTTAAAATTACCTGGGTTATACCATTTTGAACTTCTATAGTTCCTTCCAACATTTTCACTGATAACAAATTAAAAAGGAAAATCATTAGGTTAAACATCAGATCTGACCAGGGTATTGCTCAGATCTTTGTCCTTAACTAGATTAAGGATTAGAACAATTTATTTATTTTTTTAATCATCTTAGGTAAGTTAATCGTCTTTTTAAGATGTTTTGGGCCATAATAATCACTTGTAGATTTTTGTCCTAAAAACCAAAACAACAACGACGTGCATTTTACAAATAACAAGTTTGCTCAAAGATGAAATTCAATGAATCCTACTAAGATACTGTACTATGATAGTATTGTACATTCAATCGGCCTTTTGAAAGATTTTTTTATAAATCAGTCACGTTTTTGGACCTCAGATCTAGGACTATTATATACAACACTATGTCTAATAACAAGAATTGACTCAGTGTATTGTAAATATGTATGTATGTAATTAACCTTATACATCATGTGTGTGTGTGTATATATATATATAATATATATATATATATATATATATATATACGAATTTTATTTTATTATATTACAGTTAGCTGAAAGGCTTCTCTCTGCTTCGCAATATCCTGCAAGCCTAGGATAAAGATCTAGCATCCATCGTTTTCACATCGGATGTGAACGCCGTCGAATACTATAAATAAAGATCCTTTATGAAGTTGAATAATATCAGATAGACGAATCTCTTTGGATTTCTAAACCTCGATGGATAGATTGGAGACCTCCCGCAGCTAATTAGGTAGGGTCGTTAATTACCACCTTCCTATCTCCATCTTCAAGTCTACGTCTTGCTCTAGCATAAATATGTCATTTAAAATCGTTGAATAAATAGCTCAGATACGGTTCCTTCCTTACTCATAAACACATTTTTTTATGTGCCATTGTCAAAGATAATCCTATTCCAAGAGTTTCTTATCTTCGTATTGGCCTTTCTACTCATATTGCCATCCACCGATTCCTTAAACGAACTTCGTATCATTTTTTCAATTACAAAGTCAAGAATTTTCACTTTTGTTCTTATAAATTCATCCAAACCGTTACTTTTTTTTATTCTACTTTGACTGATAAATTATTATAATAGATTGTTTCATATACTTTTATTAGTAGCCATCATCAACTTCCAGTGATTATGTTATGTTGTAGATTTCTACTTATTTTTGGTTAGAGATGCCTTGGTACTCCACTAAATATAAAAAGAAATAAAAATATTAAATTTTAAGTGTCATAATTTTAATATTAAAATTAAGTGATCATTTAAAGAGTGATACAAATATTCTTATCGTGAAATTTACGGCTCTAGGGTTCGTTTTTCAATAATTTTCTTTTCCCCTTTCAAAAAGCTTCTTTTTTTTTTACGTTAGGAGATTTAAGTTGTGAAAAAAACCCACAAAAAACTCAAATAAGGTTCAAACAATCGAATTTTTTTTTTTAATAATGGCAAAATAAACTGTATTTCAGAGGTCGGATCTATTTCTTTAGTGATCGCCTTCATCCTGTTTAAGCAGTTCAAATGCTTGTGCAGGAATTAAGATTTTAAAATGCCCAGGGTAAATAAAACGTGTCTGCACTACGAGCAATGTGCGTGAAGATTCAGCCTTCGTTGTACTCTTTTTACTGAAGAAAAGGAACATCACACTACAAGACATACAAAAGTAAACTGATACTAATTAAATAGGACCCTATCGACTACAGAATTTCGATGAATAGGTCACACAAAAGAAAAAAAAAAAAAAAAAAAAAAAGATCTAGCAGGTTGTATTTAAAAATTGGCAAAGTGGAAAATCAACCTTAAATATTTTTGAATTTCAATCCTAAATAGTACATTTATTCCTCCCCATGGGATTCGATGTATATATCGATCGGAAGAAGGAACACGCTTCTTATATATTTTGAAGATTTAACGACGCACAGTGGGCAGTATCACCAATTTAGCTGAACAGAATTCTGAAACTTGTCTATATTTAACCTTTGGAGTCCCAGAATACAGAAAAAAAAAAATTTTTTAAATTATTTTTAAAAAAATAATTTTTTTACACGATTGGCGAGCGTACAATGGTCAAACTTATTTGCTAAAATCTAAAACTTCCTTATATTTTACGTTTGAAGTCCCAGAATACGAGGAAAATAATACAAAAAATTTAATTATGGCTCGGAGTTATAAAGCCTGATAGATGTATTTTATATCATTTAGGAAATTCTTGAAATTATATATTGTAAAACTTTTGATTCGGAGTGTTGTGTCTGAAAAAAATTATGTATCACCGAAAATACAAAAAATCGCAAAAATTCGTTGTAATATCAAAAGACTAAAAGATTTGATGAAACAAATCCTTAGGGTATGTTGGGGGTTATATAGTTTTTCGTTATTGAATAGCGGCATAATCATTTAAAAATTGCTAAATTAACTCTACAGGTGAGATTGCAATGTATATTCAATAACGAGTTTGGAAATATAATGTCTTACCTGTCTCAGCAACGTCCATTGTTAAATAAAAGCAAAAATACTTTGCTCTAAATACACATAGAACACAATAAATGACCATCGAATAAAGATAATCCCACTGGCAGTTATTAGGTACTTGTGTGAACAGGAATGATTCATTCATTTACTATTTATTTGTAAACACGGTATGGCGGGAAATATTAGTATTAAGGGCCTTGCCAACTAATAATAAAAAGATGAAGCACTAGAAAATTCCAAACTTTCGACTTTTGTCCGCCTAAATTGGTGATTTTGCCCACTGTGCGACGGTTGAATTGAAAATTACGACCAACATTGTACAATTAAGTACGAACTATTTCGAAAACTAAGGCTATAAAGTATGATGAAGATGTTACTACAGCCAACCTCCCGGCCTGTTCTCTTTCCAGCCGGTGAAGATACTTTCTTTTCTTTTTTCGCATCCTTTCTTCTGCCCGCCACTATACCCGACGTGCTTCGGATTCCTTTGCAGTTGTTATGAAGCGAAGAGGAGAAGCAGGTATCATTCTCCTTACGGCAATATACAGGTTGATTTGATCTCTTTATCACAGGATAAAAATCAAGTTAATAATTTTTTTTTTTTAATAAACATTCAAATTTAATATTTAAAAACGATGCAGATTATTGCATAATGGTTTAATATTTCTAAATAAATATAATAGGGTATGTCTGTTTATATAGCTGTTCACAGGCAATTTACTAATATGAAAAGCAATAAATTATTCAAAGGAAAATGGGCTATCACCAATAATAATTTCAAAACGCTATATCTCTGTTATTTCTGAACCGAATCAATTTTTTCCCCCTGATAATCCTCCGAGGAGTCGGAAAACAAGATGGCCCCGACACCTTCAGGTTTAGCATAGTTTTTGGAGAGCTGCCAATGGGTAGCCTTACATGTGAATTATGAGAGTATAATCTTGTATCACATTTACTAAATGTATATCATTATACAATTGTAAATATCAATAAATTTATGGAAAAAAAATGTATATTAATTTTATTTAGGAAATTTAATTCTCTATACAATAGCACTGACAACAGGATTTGTTTAGTATTTATTTATTCTTTTTATTTTATTTTAATTTTTATTGAAAAAATTCGAACTAAAATTCCTGATTCTATAATGCTTTACATTTTTGTATCTGTCATCAATAATATAAATATGTAATCCACTCCCTCGAGACAAGATCGCGGCTTGAAAGGTACCGTCTAATATAATCATTGATAAGGTGAAGAAATTTCGGTTTTACAGTATTAAGTTGAATATAATTTTATGATTATGAGCATATTTTTAAGATTTGTCCTCGGCACATTAAGAGTTCTCATGTGACCCATTTATACAGTGAGTTAAAGTGGCTCCTTCCCTCTACCCGCAGAAATATTTCCTAGGATCATATTTTTACCAAACCATCAACTCCCAGCTACCTCCCTATACCCATAGACTTCTGCAATTTAAATCGTCAGTCCACTCCCTCCAAAAAAGATCGCGCCATTCTGACCTTTACATTCCTACCCATAGACCAAAAACTTTTGATCATTCCTTTCTTGTCCGCTCTACTACTCTCTGGAATTCCCTACCTACTCATATCCGCCATGTTTCATCCCTCCCATCATTAAAGTTCCAGCTGTTCCAGTGCCTACTGTCATTCCAAACACACGCTCAACAAGCCTGATATTTCAAATCAAATATCAATTCAAAAAGAAAATTTATTATTTTTTGTTCATATTTAGTTCATAGATCAATTATTATGAGTCAGTTTCAATGTTTTGTTTTGTTCGACACATTAATCTATCAGAAGTTATTTATTTTACTCATTTATTTTATTTTATACTTAATCTCTTGTCTTCTGATATCATTTGAATAAAAATTACTTATAATCCTTTGGTTTTTTTTCAGACATCGCATATCTTAATTGTACATATAAATTGTTTTTGAGGGATCCTATCCCAATATTTTTTTTCTATTCTATTATAATGTTCGATTACAAAGGTTCATTATAAAATAGCGATAAACTAAATTATTTGATTTTAGTTTGATGAAAAATTGCGTTTTCAAGCTTTTCCCACTGCTACCAGTGTTTGGTCATGCCTTTCATAGATATTTTTCTATAAAACTGTTCATTCTTATTTATAACATTCCAAGAACAACTATTAAATAGAGAAGAACTGATTTGTAATTCAAATCTGTTGTGAATCATAGCGAAGAATTAGCTAGCATCTCATTACTTTGAGTAATGATTTTTTTTCTACTATCCAACGATCATAAAGCTCATGGTATTAGAAATTTTTTCCTTGAAGTGTTTAGGATTAATAAACATTAGACGCTTCAAATGTGAATTAATAATAAAATGGAAAAACATAAAAAAGTTGTAAAAAATCAATTATCATCCTAATATATATATACATATATCCATAAAAAAAAATACATATTTATATATACATATATGTTCATTTGAAATAGACTATGCCTTGTACACATAATATACATAAAACTCAAAAATAATCTCAATCCAAACTACAATACTTTTACATAAAACGATAAAAACTTAATGATATATATTCATAAAATATTACTAATAGTTTAGATCTTTGTTTACCCCGATCAAGTAGAAATACACTTCATTTAACTTTTCAACTGTTATTAATGATTGTTGAGGTTATCCGGAGGTTCTGTAATGAATGGCCGGAGAAACTGTTGTCTATATTTATTATGGGAATAGAGAACAAGGAAGGAAAGTGTGATTTAGACTATTACAAATATATTCTAAGGTATACAGATATCATGAGACTTTAACGTAATGGTTGTGTATGTTTAAAACAACCTGATATGATCTGGATTGACAACTCCCAAATGACTGAACATTTCAATTTCCTTACATGAACTCGGATTGTTAGATATGTTTCGTAATCGGGGAGATGTATGTTACTGCACAAATTTTTATATAATGGATAATTAGACGAATTTAAAGACCTTCCTGTGTCGTAGAACGGGAAAAAATCACGATTTAGTCGCCAAAATTCTTTAATTTTGATCCAATTAAGTAAAATTAAAAATTCTTTTTTCATTAATGAGTATGAAATGTCCTTTATGAGCGTGATCGGAAAAATAAATTTAGATCATGGGTATGGTATCTGTATTTTTTTATTAATTGCAATGTAATGTAGGAATATTGTTTACTGATTAGGAACCAGAAGAAATAATTTATACTTGAAAGGATTAGGAGTTATAGATCAATTTAATTTTTCTGAAGCCTTAATGAATGAATGACTTTAAATAAATACAATATTTTTATGAGCTTTTTGTAACATTTTTCTCAATTCGCTTCCTATGACTTGTACATTTTTGCAGTTTTTACATTCCCCTGTGAGATGAAGTTGGCAAACTTACAGCTCTTGAAGTGCTGCAGTTGTAGTGTACTGATGCTGATAACGGAAAGAAGAACATTACCGCTAGGTATAGTGCCTTCTGCTGTATGTCTTCTGCACCCAGGAAGGGCGTATTCTCTTTGACCTACTCTCATCCGGAAGGTATCTCGAACAGCCGCTCATCTTGGAGTACGTGTTGGTACTCGTATTGAAACCTGTTGAGAAATTCGATACGACCTTTTTTTTTCTAACTAAACATATTCACTTACATGAAACATTGTGATCGTGAAAATTTTCTAATTCTAGTTTTCGCTTAAAATACACGTTTTAAGGTTCTTCAAGGTAAAATGATCAATTCCCTCAAAATAATCTGTGTAACTGTGAATGAGTCTATGTTTTGTACGCCTAGCAAAATAACGTTAATTCGTAAGAAACTATTTGAAATTTTACATTTAAAACATCTATATGTCTGGGATGTAACAGTAACTTTTTCACAAAAATTGTTGGACCAGAAGTACTACTTTATTTTGAACCTTTTTACAATTTTCTCAAGAACGGCTCTAGCAATTTTGATTAAACTCGCTATAGGTTTCATTTTGACTGAAATAGTCTGACAGAGCTCAAATTATGATATTTTTAAATTTCCTCCTCTACAGTACCTTTAATATTGTAGATTCGAAAAAAATAACCATTTCATGTTGCTATTTTTGCCAAAAAAACGGGTAAATTTACAATATGAAAGAATTTGATTAAAAAAAAACTAAAGGAAAAAAAAGGCAAAAATATTTTTTTCCGCACATAGTAAGAATAGTATGATATATGCATAATATACCGTTGGAAATCTAAAGATTTCATGAAGAATGTTCTTTAACCCATAAAGTTGTAGAATGTAATGGAGAGTGGCAAAAAGCGCTTACACGCAAATGATAGTTGAAAATAATTTTGGTTAGATAGATTTAATCTGAAATAAATTTTTCCATCGAAACGGCAGAATACTTTTTTCTTGGAAATACTAAAACTGATTTTAGCTAGCAAGGCAAGAAAATCGAGTGTTGCGCGCACCGATTTTTTTTTAATTTGAACAAAATATTTGTATACATTATAAGACGTTTTATGCAGATTTCGAATATTCTAAAAGTTCAGGTTTCCTAATTATTGAGGAGAGAGAGAGAAACACCTCTCCCCCTCTTCCCCCCCCCATAATAAAAAATTATTGAAAACATATAGCGAAAGTACTGCCTCAATTTTCATACAACGGCGTGTATAAAAATATTTCCTTGTAATAAACCAGAAGGAAATGAAGTAGTTGTAGTTCTTAGTCAATTAAATGCAGAGGAATACAACAAGGCTAAAAATCAAGCTGAATACACGTACAGGTGTGATCTAAGGTAACATCTGTTCAAATAGTTGTCTAACACGTCACAGGATACCATTGTAATACAGTCCTGCAGTATAGTTTTGTGGAAAGAATTCTTCAAGATATTTTTACAATTACTTACCATATTTATTACCAATAATTATTTTTAGTGAGTTTTCTTTATTGAATTCTAAACTTTTAACCAAAATCTTATCCGCCATATGTGTCGAGTAACCTATGGAATCCTTTCGATTGTCTTTTTCTTACCATATATCCCTGCATTTTATTTTCAAATACTTCTTAGCTGTTTCGTTGAACACAAGCATCCACCAATTGTACACTAAAGAACAATAGTTTTGCAAAGTCTAACTTTCGAATTTTTGGAAAGGAAGCACGAAGTGGTTTCGCAATTAAAAAATTACAGGCCTTGAACCTTGGTTCTATTTCCTCTCTAATTTCGAGGTGCTAGTGTTCGTGCCTACGCGAATTATAAATTTTAATTTTAAAATAGTGATTAATTAATTAATATTTAATTTAATTGAGCCGTGACGGGACAATCATGTGTTCATTCACATTTTATTTGTTTTCGGGCGATTTATATTTTTTGCGCGGACATACGTCCCAGTGAATTATAATCCGTGGCACTAGCTGTTTATGATCGTTGGATTATTACAACATTCATCGGTGAGTTGATCTCCTAAGTTTGTTAATTTATTTACTTCACTTTATGCAACTGTGGCTAATCAGACGATACTACACTAGGAGATCAAAATTTTGTCTATCCAGGTTTAATTAGGATAGGAATTTTTAAGAAGTTTTTATGTGACCTTTGGCATAGAAGGCTGTTATGCTAGCCAATATGCTACTGGTGATCCCAATCTCCTAAGTTTCGGCGATAGAGATATAGAAGAACCATAAGTTTTACAGACAAGAAGATGCTATTGTTTAAAGCATCAGGAGCCAATAGGACTGTTTGAGGAAATTGTGTGAGCAGCTGAATTTTCAAAAGTCTTTTGGAATCGTCTCCTATATTATTAATGCTTTAAGGATTTATTATTAATACATAAAAAATATCAAATATTCTTGGGTAGTTAATTACTTTCGCTTACTATATATAGTAAGGGAAAGTATTGCGACCGTGAAAATTTTCGAATTCCAGTTTTCAACGAAAATACACGTTTTAGGGTCCCCTAAGTCCAAATAACCAAGTCCCGCAAAAAGGTCTGTGTGTGTGTGTGTGTGGTAACTCCCGGGCGGAAACGGCAAGTCCTATGAAACTGAAATTTCATATTTAAGACAACTATACGCCCGAGACGTGACAAAACTTTTTTCATCAAAATGAACTTAACAGAAGAGGCACTTTATACCATGCATTTTGCACCTTTTTTCGATTTTCTCAAAAACGGTTCCGACGATTTTGATTTAACTCGCTATATCGATGTAAAATTTAATGGGCTTTAATATCATGTAGGTTTTATTTGGATAAAAATGGTCTGACAGGGCTTAAATGCCAATATTTTAAATTGTCTTCCCCTAAAGTACGTTTAATTTTGTAGATTCAATAATAATAACTAGATTATCTTGTTAACGCTGATGAAAAACAGGTAAATATATAAATTGAATAAATTCGATACCCAACTAAAGGAGAAAACAGAAAAAATATTTTTTTAATGCAATTTTTCGTTTTTGAACATAAGAGCAGTAATATACATGTATGATATACCGTTGGAAAGCTAAAGATTTTAGAAAAATTATCATCTCATACACAAGCTTTTAAAAGTTAATGGAGAGTGATGAAAAGAAGATAAAACTAACTGATTATTTTAGATAATAATATAATAGATTTTTTAATAAAACACATGTTTCTACATAAATTCAATTTGATTAATTCCTTAATAATTTCACGTATCTCTAACTGTATTTGAAAATTCTTTCATTGATTTTAAAAATGGAGGTAAGTGAAAGTCGTGTGTTGCCCGCACCAGATTTTTTTTTTAATATGTAAAGATTATTGATTAAGTAAACATTATTTTATAAACACAGAGAGGTATTAATTGAAACATTGAAAAACAATACAAGCTTATTTTACAACCCAATATTAGTAATTGCTGATTTATGTTGGTCTTTCCTCTATGCTTCATCATTGCAGGTCATCAAATATCGCCATCGATTGGACAATTGTATTTCAAAGCGAGCCCCGGCCAGGAAGTCGGAAGAAGAAGAAGGACATGGAGAAGGCTTGGAAGAACATTATTCAAATGGAGCCTCTCATGACTCAGAGTTCGTGGAGGAACTAAAACTTAAATATGTGGTAGTGAGCGAGGGGGGAGGTCTTCAGGGTCAACAGAATACATTACTGAGGGTCAGCCTCTGAAATCATCGGCAGCTGAGATAGTGGATGTGAGATTGCTTCCTATCTATTTTAGCTAACAATAAGAAAACTTTGATGTTTTTCTATTGTTCGTAAATAATAAAACCTTGAATAAACGGTATATGTAACAGCAACCGTCGTGAAACGTAATTTGCAGCTGTATTGTGGAATACATCAAGTAATTTTGACGCAATATTAAACTAAGTCATGATAAACATGTATGAAATCTACCCATTGGTAGCACTCCAAAAACTAAGCTAAACTAGAAGATTCCGAGGCCATCTCCTTTTCAGAAAGATTATCAGGGATCAAAGAGCAAGCAAGGAGAGGTACCGGGGGTTTAGAGTTGGGGATGGTTTATCATGAAAATAATAGTACCTGAATAAGGTGAGATTATTCGTGACAAAGTAAAGTAATGTTTGAAAGCTGCGTTCTCCCTTCAATTACATATGGATGTCAAACATGGGCATTGACAAAGAAGGAGGAATCCAGGTTAAGGGTATGGCAAAACTCTATCCTGAGAAGCATTTTGCACTACAGGAAAAGAGATAAAATCAAAAGCCTTACTATGCATAAGGAATCTGGGATAGGCGACATAAAAAAATAATAAGGAAAATCAAATGGAAATGGGCAGGTCATCTGGCCAGGATTCAAGATGGAAGATGGTCGCTGAGTGTCACAGAATGGATTCCTTACAACCTGAAGAGAAGAAGGGGTCGACAATGTAGACGATGGAGAGATACCCTGAAGCTAGCTGTCGGAACTAATTGGATGCGAACAGCGAGAGATAAGGATAAATGGAAGAACCTTTGGAAAGAAATGGCCAACTCCACTTCCCAGTAGGTTTGGTCACCGGGGAAGTTAGACCATCACCTCCGTAAGGAGAGGCCTGTAGGGATAACATATTGTAAATATCTTAAGCAACGAAGGAACATTAATTATATTTAGTTTTGTTTTTTTTGTTTTTTTCATTTAACAAGTATATGCATTATTATTATTTTTCACATATCATTATATATATATATATATTTTTTTTTTTTTTTTCTTTTCCAATTATATGAGAACTTTTTATTAGATTATATTAGAAATTATATTTGATTATGTTAGAAATTATTTTAGAACTAAAAGTTAATATTATAATTTTTTAAATGTTATCCTGGCAATAAAGGCTTTATTCATTCATTCATTCATTCGTGACAAAGTAGGAAGAGTTGAAGGATTTTGGATTGGACGGGAATAATGGTTTAGTAGAGCCCTAAAGCTCAACTCCGTACGCCCAGATTAGTCTTATGAGCCGTGTACATGAACCTTTTGTAGTTAAGTGGTAGGTTTTGTCCGTTGGTCGAGTTAGAGTTGAAGTAGCCGAAAACGGCGAGATTTGAAAAAATTAAAGAAAGGCAGATGTTAATATTTATTATACGTGTATCACTGAAAATATGAGCGCTATCCGAAGGTTTTCAATATTCAGATTAAGTAAGTGATTATAAGTTTGTGGGCTTACGGAATTCTTATTGGTATACTAAAAACATTAATGTCGAGTTCCGTTATTGGGTTAAGGGATACCCTTTTATGAAGATAATGACGTTGTTAATTGCGTTCTACCATATCGATTTAATTGATTTTTTTTTTAATTCTACGCTATTAAGTTTAACGTTATTCAATTATTGACAATTTAGATGTCACAAGATTTGAAAATGTTCTTTGTGCTTTTCTTATTATTGTGTACATTTCTACTAAAGAGTATCTTAAAAAGCTAAAATAGTTATAAAGTAAGAGCTTGCACTCCAAATATTAATTTCATAAAAGTCGCCACCGATAACCTAATAAAAGATCCCAATATCTAAATTATTTCAAAAATAAAATTAAACCGATGCTTTAGCATGATTTTAAAATCAATCGTAACTTAATAAAACTCTTGACCAATGATCAATGATTGACCTAGATATTCAAAATCTTCGAAGCACTTATATTCATATTTAAATAAGAAATAATAGAGGTTCTCTATGTTGTAATGACTAGTATAACTGCCTTCTATGAGTTCAAACCTGTCAGACGGTCCTAGGATTTTTTAATAGGAGTAAAAAATCCTTTGTTATACCGTCTAGTGGAGACGTAAAGGATGGTGCAGAGTCTGGGCAGTCAGGTACTTCCTAAAAATTCCTATCCTAATTAAACCTGTATAAGCAAACAATTTAGGACCCCCATTCTAGCATCACCCGATTGACCACAGTAGCATAAAGTGAAGTTAACAACAAAATAAACTAACGAAAAAATAATAATAATTCACCTTTACGATTTCAATTAAGAAGATAGAGACCATCTATCTAGTTTGGAATATTTTCCAAGTGCTGGCAATGTGTAGTTTCTCTACGCGTGTACCGTGTCTGTTATTGTTTTACTCACATTCACTTGCTGTATTCAATACAGTTGTAAATTACAAAATATTTTTTAATTTCGAAAGAAAAATTATTAAACATGAGTTTTTTTTTTTTAATAATTGCTAATTTCCATTGATTTAATAATAATAATAGGCTTAGCGAACCCGAAGGTTCGATGCCGATACCACCAAATTCCGCCTACACAGACTCGTCCAATGTTCACCGTTCAAGCCCAAGCCCCCGAGATCAGCCTTAACGCAATCCTCCCATCGACGCTTCGGCCAGCCTTTCGGACGGCTACCAGTCGGTTCAGCGAATACCAACTTTCTCGGAATCCGCTCTTCATCGAGCCCAACAACATTACTCGCCCATTTGAGTCTCCGAGATGCTATCAAATCAATTATATTCACAGGATACAAGTCCCGCAATTCCGCGTTGTGCAACCTTCTAAACTCCCCAGTGGCCTCATCTCTCTTCGGACCAAATCTTTTACGCAGTACCTTATTTTCGAACACCTTAAGCCGTTGTTCATCCTTCAAAGTAAGCGGCCACGTTTCTCATCCGTAAAGAACCGTCGGAAGAATAATAGTTTCATAAATTCTAACCTTTAAGTTTTTAGATAGAAGCCGCGAACTAAGTAACTTAGCAACTGAATAATATTCATAAATATATAGTATTAAATAAATGTTACATTACTTTTAGATATTATTGATAATTTTGTTAAAAGGACTATCCTGATAGCTAACTTATTCACTATTGAATAGCCTCTGAAATTCTAATAAAGGTTTTTTTCATCAAGGATGAGTCAGTTAAAAACAATAGAAAATAACAAAACAATGTTTTTATGATTCTTTTTTAGCGTTTTTCCACAATGCAGAAACGTGAACAATCAGAACGGTTCGTAAACTGATAACATGTTTTTGTTTTTATTTCAACTGAGTCATTCCTGATGAAATTTTTTTTTTTTTTAAACTATTATCATAAAGCCTGGTTGTCCGTGATATATCTTAATCCTTCAAACAGTATCCAATCTAACAGAATCCAACTGTTGTGAAGGTTTAAGTTTAGGATTTGTAGAATAAGGAGAAAAGAAAGCGAAACTTCAAATTGGAAAATACGAAAAGAAAAAACAAGATCTTATTTACAAACAGTAGCTTTTGTGTGTGGGGAGAGGCGTAGAGATACCCAATAGCCATGGAATGATCGCCTATTGACAGCAACAGCCAAAGGGTATAACAGGAGAAAGTGACAACACGCATTCTAATTCCACGCAACAACAGCCAACTTTCACTAATGCGTTAATTTAATTTTACCATCAATAAGTAAACACGGATCTTAGAGTCCACCAAAATATTTTTCTCTCAAAAGTCGAAATTTACTAAGTAAATAAAAGGGAAAAAATAAAATAACTTCATAGTAGTGGAAATGAGCTATCTAGCGATCAGATTGCTCATCGTAGGAAATGGCTGATAGCACTATCCGAGGGAAACTCATCTTCCTATGTTTTACAGTTTGATATTGAAGTGGAGTAGATTGAAGCAGTTCGCTTCTATAGATGCTGTTTCAAAGAGCCTGGCGGAAGAAACATGGGCAATCTACTCCCACGTCTATCAGCACTAAGTATAGCGTTAACCCCCTTAAATCCCTTTATCGTCAAGGGTAGGCACAGCCGATTTTCACGATGAAAAAACATGTAAAGGGTTTTCCAAAAGAATTTTTTTTTTTTAATTCTAAATAAAAGGAACATATACAACAAAAACAAAAGCCAGTTGATAATTGCGTTGAATAAATGAATTGAAAACCAAGTTTAGATCTTTAGGAATTCCACAGATTGACAAAATAAAATATCTTGGCCTGACATTCGACAGAAGAATGGCATGGGGCCTCTACATCAAGAATAGACAGATAACGCTAAAGAAAAAGCTAAAACTTCTATACTAACTCCTTTCAAGACGTTCAAAATTAAAACTTAAACAAAAATTGAACACTTACACCTACTTACTGAAACCCATTTGAACTTACGCGTCACAAATATACGGGACATCCAAAAAGACACACATACGTAAAATTCAAACTTTCCAGTCTAGAATATCACGAACCATAAAAAATTCTCCCTGGTGCACTAACAACAATACTTTACATACAGATCTTCATATAGCAAAAATCAACGAAAAGAATCGGACCCTCTACAAACGTTTTCACAACTTACACGGACATATTAACACATTAATACAAGGCATAGCCTCTAGTAACATGCCGGACAGTACTCGCAGAAGACTGAAAAGATGTTGGATGAGGGATGTTCTAAGCTAAATGCGTAATAGGAAGCACGCCAGGAAGAGGTACCGCAGGGCATCTTCTCTCCATCATGCCTACCACGCCATCATACCATGATCATTCCTTCATCAAATTCGCTGATTGTCAACATTCTTTGACAGGTGTGAATAAAAAATCTGAAGATCTGAGGAATGAACAAATATTTTTCTTCTCTCAAATTATGATATCTAAAATTTGATTAAAAAGGTGATGTGTACCGAGAAAGGCTTAAATATGGGTGACAAGATTCCGGTTTTGGGGTATGCCAATGATTTGGTACTGCTAGGTGAAGGCACGGAAACCATACAACTAAATACAAGTGTGTTAATAAAAACCGGTAAAGAAATAGGACTCGAATTAAATACCGATAAGACGAAATATATGATTAGGAGCAGAAACGGTGGCGATCTTGGTGAAACTGATATATGAGGGCATACTTTTGAAATCGTAAAGAAATTCAAGTATTTAGGTTCAATGATAACAAGAAAAAATTTACTTAGCTCACGGCTTCTATCTAAAGGTTAGAATTTATAAAACTATTATTCTTCCAACGGTTCTTTACGGGTGTGAAACGTGGCCGCTTACTTTGAAGGATGAACAACAACTTAAGGATTTCGAAAATAAGGTTCTGCGTAAAATATTTGGTCCGAAGAGAGATGAGGCCACTGGGGAGTTTAGAAGGTTGCACAACGCGGAATTGCGGAACTTGTATCCTGTGAATATAATTGAGTTGATAGCGTCGCGGAGACTCAAATAGGCGAGTAAAATTGTCGGGCTCGGTGAGGAACGGATTCCGAGAAAGTTGGTATTTGCTGATCCGACTGGTAGGCGTCCGAAAGGTAGGCCGAAGCGACGATGGGAGGATTGTGTTAAAGCTGATCTCGGGGGCTTGGACTTGACCGACGAACATTGTACGAGTCTGTGCACGCGAAATTTTGTGGTATCGGCATCGAACCTCCGGGTTCGATAAGCCTATTATTATTATAAAATTTAAAATATTACAATTGTTGAGCGTTTTATAATGAAAGGAGGCATTGGAAAAGTGAAGATTTGATTGAGGATAGAGACGCGGCATGGCGGACATAACTAGGTAGGGAATTCCAAAGGGTAGACAAGAAAGGAACGATCAAATGGTTTAGTTCAATGGGTAGGAACGTAAAGATCAGAGTGACAAGATATTGCTTCAAATGAGTGGATTTAAATTGAAGGAGAACTTGGATGAAGCGAGGATGATGAGAATCAACAAAATTAAATTCATTATAGAATATAGCGATTTGCTAGTTACACGTTTACTGTATTGTAGATAAATCATTCAAGAGCTTTAATGCATTTAGAAAAATAAAAAATACCTATTTACTTTTCCAATTAATTAGTGAGTAATTCTTGATAGGGGAAATCGATCTTGACGAACTATATCTCCTTTCTTCGCTTTCTCATTTTCCTCTGTTATCGCGTTGGCGGCCAGCTCGCGTTACCTATTTCTCAGTATTTTGCCCAGTTATCTGAAGAGGCGCAGATGATGGGCGAGGTTGAATCACTTGACTACCCGGCTAGGTGAATCATTAACTTTAATGTAACTCTATCTGGCACAGATAGCACACGGCACAGGTTCTGTTTTATACGTTGTTTTCTTCTCTTTCCTCCTTTGATTACACTTTTCTAATTACTGCTATAATAGGCGTATTTTTTCTACCGAATACAGAATTATCTAACGACTACTATGACCAAAGAGAAGAGAAAGAGATGAAATAAGGTTGGCATTATGGCTGTCGAGTTGTTTACAGGAAGATGTCACTGCTGCCGATACTGTTGACAATCATGCAAAACGTGAAAGTATTTTCACGTTTCTACGATGGCGATTTCATAATTTACATGATGATAGTAAACACGACCGCTCCTGCCATACTGACAAACCCTTTAAATAAACAATGACTCAGAGCAGACTACACTTGAAGCTGCTGGTACAATCGAAAACTGATACCTCTCCCCACAATGACCTTCGCACACAATTAAGAATATTAGGGAGCATTCTTAGAGACCTCTCGACTGGGAAAATACGTTGCTTTTTTTTTCAACTCCTTCCTTTATCATTTTGTAGGATTATTTTTTGATTCTGCACTAAGCCATTTAGTATGCATCGAAAAAGTTGAGCGCATTTATTATAAAACAAAAAAAAAATATTATTATCATTTTATGTTCTATGTAATTCTTTACTTACGTAATTCTCTCACCATCTCAAGGAATTCATCCTCAAAAAATGAATTAAAATTTTACAATTCCTCAAAATATGAATACAATACCCTTATCTTGGATGCTAAAATTTAAATATACAACTAAGAGAGAAAATACTTTATTATAAAGCAATGGTGCCTAATTGATTTCTCTCTCTCTCTTTCTTTTTTTTTTTTTTTATTTAATATTTTTTCAATACTTTAACATTTGGTTACAAGCCTCAGAATTTAAACATGACTGCTTTGGGTTATTTAACACACACCATTCTACAATATCATCAGAATTTGTTTTTAAATAATTTTGATAAGTGCAACATTAATATAATTACTTTTTTTCTTTAATCATATATATATATATATATATATATATATATATATATATATATATATATATATAAAACATATTTTTTTAAATTTAATTTTATCTTTTTTTTTTCATATAAATAATAAAATAAACTCACATAAAACACGTCGCACAAAGACATATTGAAAAATATATACACGTATACATGCCTCCGTTCATCCTATCGGATACCACAAATGTGGTAGATGACACTAGTCAGTAAAAGTCAGGCTCGATCCCTTTTTTAATGTAGTCATCATCTTTGCATAATAAATTGGTGAACATGTCGAATTTCAGTTAACAATTTAGTTGATTGATTGTAGTACTGATTGTTCTATAATTAAAATTTACTGAAAATTATAACACAATGGTTTGTTTCCTAAACTATTATATATATATACATATATATATATATATATATATATAATATATATATATATATATTATATATATATATATATATATGGTTTTCAAGTAACTAAAGAGCTGATTCTTAACCGATTACAATGATTTTTTTTTCTAGGGATTACTTCAGTCATTTATTAGCAAGACGGACAAACTGGTTAATTATAGAAATTAATAAACCAAAACTACCTAAATTGCTGATGTAAATTTTAATACTAAATATTATTCAGGTAGTTCTTTTTGTTAGTATATTATCTAGCTGATGGACACCCAGTTGAGTGATTATCTTTGTTTTTCTTACAGCATGCCAGGAGAGGCCCAGGTATACATTTTTTTTCTGAGTCAGCACCTATGGCGTCGAATAACCAATGATAAGTCTTTTTAAGATCAAATGTTATTTTTAACAAATATAGATATTTAGTTAACATTATGAAGCTAGAAATGATTTAGAAGCAGGTGCGCACCTGTTAAATTGCGGTGACGGCAAAATTAATTTGCTGATTATCAATAAAGCAAATTAAATCTTAGAGAATTTTCAGCTAAATCGACATTCTGAGCTTTGTTCAACTGAGATATGTTTTCTTGAATCGTTTCATTTCGGAAATTTCAATACTTTTAAAACTATGCGTTATTTTATTTTCTTTGCGTACAAAAAAAAAACGGTAAGAGAGGGGGCTTGACCCACTGACTACGAGTCAGAAATATTGGTTTCCACTTTGTCATGAAGGATTTGGTTATATTTCTATAACATTGTTTTGTTTTTTATTTGGGATTTGTAAATAATTGACAGAAATAACGTATTTGAAAATAAAATATTGAATGTATAAATTAAGTCGCATTGGGTAGTGGTAAAAAAAAAAAAAAAAAAAAAAAGAAAAGATGAGAAAATAGTGAAAATAATAGGGGTATTTAATCTCAAACATTTCGACCCACGTCTCGGATTTCCATCAGGGCTAAAAAACAAGATCCAGAGTAGGTGTTTGATACCAACAAAATTTAACAGGAAATTTATATACTTATATTTACTTTTACTTTCTAAACTATTCTTTATTTTAGCATACTTCTTTATTTACTTTACATTTTCTATTTTATTATTTTTGTTTGGCATCTGGTTTAGGCAGTGAAATTTTATCTTACATAACTTTGTTAAATATATTTTTTCATTTCTCTACTTACTTATGTTGATTAAGTATTTTTTTTAGTAGTTTTTATTACTTTTTCTATTCTTATGATTTCAATTTTACTCATTTCATTTCATTACTATCAAACACCTGTACTGAATTTTGTTTAGCCATGCTGAAGACTTGTAACGTGGGTAGAAACGTTGGATATTAAAAACTGGGTTGTAAAATAAGTCCATAGCGTTTTTCAATATTGCAATTTAATCCCACCTGTATTTATAAAATCATGTTTAATTGGTCAATAATGCTAACATATTCTAAAAAAGGTTTAGTTAAGGTGCTTTTATATAAGTTTTAACCGAAATTCCTCATCTTTAAGTGGTATTTTTCTTGCTCAAAATGGAAGGATATAAAATTCTTTTCCGTCATTTAATGATGTGTTTATTTCCGAAAAGAAAAATTCGCTGCACCGCTAACAAAATTTGCAGTGTGTATGAAGATGATGCCTTAGGAAAAAGCACCGTCCGTAAGTGGTTTGATGTGTTCAGATCCGGAAATTTTGACTTGGAAGACGCAAAAAGCTTTGGTAAACCTTCAATATTATAGGCAAAATGTAATACATCAAAATTGGTCATGTATAATTGATTAAAAATATTTACAAGAATCTGAATTGAAATCACCACTAAAAAACACAATGAACTTATTTTATAACCCAATATTTGTTTATTATTTTTTCCCGAACCATCTCTTACTACATATTTATTTCACGGTCAACTATTAAATATTCAAGAAAATGGACATTTGTTGTCCGGAGTTTTAATGAAACATATGGACATATCTTTGTTGTCACAGCTTACAATTAAAATCATGTTGGCTTAATAGATATCCTAGAAGGAGTGTTACTTTCCTACGAGCCACTTTCGAATAATCAAACATTTGGATAAACCGTTGAGACTGATTGGTAATCACCGATTAGATAACTTCTTGTGGTTTGACTAATGCAGGATAATCATAGGAATTAACAAGTACGAAGAATGCTCAGATCTCCGAAGGAATGTTGTCGGAATCCCTTCCCACGGTTCGGCCACGCTACGGTAACTGGGGCATTGGGCTAGGGGCTGAGTACTGTGTATCGTGTACTGAGTACCGTGTACTGTACAACACGCCCGCCACAAAAAGTTGGCCTTGCTCTAAAGAGAATCCAGCATGTTCGCTCCTTCTTCAAAGCACAGTTCTGCCAACATGACTATAACAGAGAAGTCCTACAATAATCTGGGACGGAAACACATCAACGAAATCCAAATTCAGTGGCAGACTTGCCAATGTTTTGGGAGAGGAATTTCTCTTGGGGAGTGAGAAGGAAATGAGCTCATGTTGTAGGTAACTACCCAATTATCACATAAATACAAGTTGATACTTATTTTTTTATTTAATGTATTCAAAACTTTGCTCTTCCTTTAGATAGTACGTGTATCTTGCAATTGCTGTCTTTACTATTTTTTTCTAGCTTCCTTGCTTTTAAATGCTACCCAAGGCTTTTGACGGGTCATGGGAGGAGGACAGGGGATTAATGCCAGAGTTTAAAGCTAGTTTCCCTCAGCACCCAGACACGATCACATAATTATCGTATCTTCAAACTTTGGATATCATGACGAGCCAGTAATATTCCCATCTGTAAAATTAAAGAAATACAAATGGCTTAAAGCGACGCATTACGATGACGCAGTTTGACTGAAATCACAAAGTAATGGGAATTTTTTTTTTTTTCATATGAATAAGTAAAAAATAATTTTTATTCTGGGAGATTTATTCCTTTAAGAAGTGTACAACATAATTAACCCTACCATGGGTTCATTTAAGTATATAGTAAATAGACAAACAAATAATATCCTAGCTATAAATTATATAATTAATATACAAAATATAAAGATGGATAATAACATATTTTTCAATTTGCAAAGCTAAGGTCATATACAAATACTTGGTAGCTTGATCATTGAGGAGACGGAAGAATTAATGGTTTTGAAAGGAAATAGGAATATTATAATATAAACAAAAATAAAAATAATTTTAAAAAAAATTGTCTATGAAAATTAAGAAATAGCAAACAATGACTGGAATAACTTTTTTTTCTTTACATTATTTTCTAATCCAAAAATGGCAAACAATAAGGTTTGTCATAGAGGTTACTAAAAATCGAAATGATACAAAATGCGCGGTATAAAATGGATCTTCTAGTTAGTCAATTTTAATTTTTTTTAAAAGTCATCCCAGGCCACGATAGATTTGCGCAAAATATGTATTTTCTGTTCAGTACGACTTTATTTTATTTAGTTAGACAGATGATAGACAAACCTGACAGCTGAACCTAGGATTTTTAATGGAATAAAATATACTTAGTTATGCCGTTGGAGTACAACCTACAATTTTTACCTCAAGCATGTGAGATGTAAGGTACTCGTTTGAGATTCCCATTCTGATTAAACCTGGATGTACGAAATTTAGGACTCAATAATAAAGTTATAAAGATACCTTTAGTTACGAAAAGTATTTCGTTACTGAATTAATAACTCACAGAGGAACTTCTATGGTTTATAGACTTTTTAAATAGTAATATGCATAGCCATAGCGTAGTATTTCTAAGATAGCTGAATCACTGATCCTGTCATTCTGCGTCCCACCTCTACTCTCATTCAGTCTGCCCTTTAAATCAATTTGAATTTCAAAGTCCGAAGACAAAGACAATTGTGAGGCATGTGGATGTAACATTAAATGTTCTTTGTTCGGGCTTGAAATCGGAATCTAAAGTGACTTCAATTCTCCTATTAATAATGAATGATAAAACCAACAGGTCTTTACTAAGCTTAAGATGGTATCTAGGTCAGTCTAATATCTCAGAGATCACCTGTAGCTTTTTTTATCCATTACCTCGCCTTTAAGACTATACGGGGTTTTCACTCCAGGGAGTGAGGGCGGGGATTAAATAAAAACTCTCTGTCACCGAGACTCGAACTCGTCATTACTTTACTTCAAACTTTCATTAATCATGTTGCCGGGCAACGCACAGCACAACACTGCGCGTCAACCTTCTCGGCCACCCTGGCCCAAAAAAAGATGTTTATATCCTACCAAAAACATGATAAACATGCTGCGAATGAAATCATCCATAATGACCAAAAAGTTCCATACTTTATGGATATGACACCAGTTTCAGACCTCGCTTCTTTTTTATTACTGACGAATGGATCGGCGTTCTGTTGGTTTAATTTTACTTTCACTTACCTATATATGTAATATATAGTAAGGGGGAGGATCGCAATCGTGAACATTTTCAAATTCCAGTTTTCAACGGAAATACACGTTTTAGTCCGAGAAGTCCGAGAAAATACACGATTTTGATTTAACCCGCTACAGCGATGTAAAATTAAATGTGCTAAGTATCATGTTGGTTTCATTCTGATTGAAATAGTCTGACAGAGCTTAAATGCCGAAATTTTAAACTTTCTTCCTCTACAGTACTTTTAATTTTGTAGATTTGAAAAACATTAATCATATCATGTTGATAACTTTGATAAAAAATTGCTAAATATGCAAGTTGAAGTAGGTAACCAACTAAACAAGAAAAGAGCGAAATTTGTTTTTAATGTAATTTTTGTGTTTTCGAACATATGGACAGTAATTTAGATAATATACCATTGGAAAGCTAATGATTTTAGAAAAACAATATTATCTAGTAGACAATTGTAAAAGTTAACGGAGAGTGATGAAAAACCGATAAAACTAACTGATTGTTGTATATAATAATATAATAAAATATTTAATGAAACTCATGTTTCTAACGGAACTTGGTGTAATTTCATCGACCTGTTTTATTTCTAAATTTATTCAAAAGTCCTTAATGATTTCAAAAACGGAGGTAAGTGAAAGTCGTGTATTGCGCGCACCAGATTTTTTCAAATAATAATTAATGGCTTCTGAGATCGAAGAAAAAATACCCTCTTCCTAGCCTGTTAGATAGAACTGCGCAAAAGATGGCTGAGAACCTAAAAAACTGAACCACAAAAGGCAGCCGTTGGGTATAACTGCCTCTAAGTGTGTGGTTCACATAACGGTCTCCATACTCAGCCCATTAATTGTACGTACCGTAGTTAATTTCAGAGCGTTCTGTTAGCATTAAGAAGTTGCTCAGTTACGGAGCTCCGCTATCAAGTCAAGAATCGTCTCTCCGATTTAAGGATATAAGAAACAGACGAATCCAGTATTTACAACAGTTTATGAATCAACTAATGTGTCTGTAAGATAATAGAAATCATTCTACAGCAGTAATAAAAACTTAAACGTTAAAAAACAAACATTATACATGGGTTTACGACGCCGTAAAATAGCGATAAATTATTCCCTGACACAACCGGTTTCCCAGCAACCATAATAACAGTATGAGATTCCCCAGGCTGTGGGTCTGCTAGTTTAAAAGCCACCTACATCAATCACATCTTTCCATTATAGATTTTGTAAACAGTAATTATTATTATTCTTTTTTTTTTTTTTTTTTTTTTAAGAATAGAATAGGAAATATTTTTTCTTCTGGGACTGGGTCCCTTAAGACTAATAGATATGTACAATTGAAATATACAACATGTCTACTCAGCAGAAAAAAGGAAAACATAATTACTTACTATTTGCAATTATAGATGAAAAATAAACAAAAAAAAAAACTAACAAAAACTATTTTCACTTGATAAATGTGTTGAACAAAATGAAAAATAAATTATTAGATAACAGAAAGTTTAAATGAAAAAATATTTTTACTCTTTCAAAGAATTTATGATATCTAGAATATAAATATCACAATTGTTAAGCGTCTTCTTTGGATAACAGAATGCGTTAGAAAAGTTGGGATTTGAATGAGGACAGAGATACAGCACGGTGGATAGAAGTAGGTAGAGAATTCCAGAGGGCATTAAAGGAAGAGTTCATCATAAATAAATATTTATTTACAAAGCAAGCATGTATTGTCAACGTCAGCCTGAACGTATAATTTGAAAATAATAAATTTAATTTTTTTTATAGTATATTTATTGATATCTACAACTATATTACAAAAAATACCTCAAGTAAATGTGATGATAATATAGAAAAATGTCATGAATTGTATGTAGAGACACTACCCACTCTAAAAATATTTTAAACTAGAAGGTCTCGTGGTCATCTTCTTTTCAGACGCCTCGGAGGATTGTCAGGGATCGTAGTGGAAGCAAAGATTAAAACTAATGGATTGGAGCAGGAATGGAGTTTGTCATGGAAAGAATGGTACCTGGTTTGAGCTAAGTCAGCAACATATGGAATATTAAGGTCTTTATGAATGAGTTTGTTTGTGACAAAATAAGGAGAATTGAGGATTTTTCGAAGGATTTTATATTGTGAGGATTGTATACGAGAAGAATTCGATGATTTAGTAGAGCCCCATAGCTCTACTCCGTAGGTCCATATCGGTCTTATGATGGTCATATAGATGAGCCTTTTGTAGTAAAGTGGAAGGTTTGAGCGTTTGTCCAGTAAGTGTTGAAGTAGTCGGAAACGTCGAGCAGTTTCTTGTCGGATTCCAAGTAACACCTTTGTCGAGATGGAGTCCTAGGTATCGGATCTGTTCAATATGGACTAGAGGAGAGTCATTAAAGGATACTGAAGGGCAGGAAGTCATAGGTTTACGACGAAGGGTAAAAGTAATTTGGTGGGATTTGTTGGAATTAATGTTTATCCTCCAATTCTGACACCATACTTCTAGGTCTTGGATGTGGGATTGAAGAATGTGGGGGGCAGTAACTGGATTATTATCTACTGATAGCACACACGTGTCATCAGCATAAGTAGAAAGGAAAGTGTTAGGATGGGTTGGGATGTCAGCTGTGTAAAGAATGGGTCCTAGGATGCTGCCTTGAGGAACACTAGCAGACTGAGAAAAAAAGGAAGTATAGGAACCATGATGATTTACTTTAAAGGATCTATCAGCGAGGTAGGACTGGATATTGAGGAAATATGTAGGAGGGAGAAATTGTCGGAGCTTGTAAAGTAACCCCGGGTGCCAAACTCGATCAAAGGATTTAAATTTAAAAAAATATAATAAACAAATATCTTAAGAAATCATGTCAATCCTTCACACCCCACACAGAATATACAGCTCCACCCAACATATAACTTCATGATTTGTGTAACCTTTGGAAAATTCAAATCCACCGAGACATTTTTTTTTTCACTTTACGACATGAAACCTACACTCCAGTATATCCCGGCAGTATCCAAATTCCACAAAAAGACACGATCAAATATCTCGATTTTACATTCGAATGAAGAATAATATGGGGCCACGTCAAGAATAGACAGAAACAAAAGGCTAAAACTTGTATACCCACTTCGTTCAAGACGTTAAAACTTAAACAAAAATTTAACACTTCCTCATACTTACTGAAACCCTTTGGACTTACGCTTCACAGATATACTGGACATTGAAAAAGACACACGTAAAATCCATATTTTAAAATCCAAAACATTCAGGCCGGTATCAAATTCTCTATGGTACGTTAGCAACATTATTCTACATGTAGTCTTTCTTACTTTGGACCCTCTTCAAAACTTAGACATTAATACAACACATGGCCACTACCGACATGCCTCACATAACCCGCTGATTGTCAACTTCGTGACAGGTAGATAATAAAACATTAAGATAAATATATATACATATAAAGTATGTTCCAACTGATAGTTTTCAGTAAGTACCATTGAATCGCTGTTTTTTATTATAAAATTAAATCGAAATAAATTTTATTTTGAGACTGTCAGTCTCTTAATAATAACAAAAGTTATAGAATTTCAGTGACATTTTCCTAGTCTTGCCAAGATTTCTGTATTGAATTGGAACAAACTTAGTAGTAGTGACTTGGTTTCACATTTAGCTTTAAACTTTTCATATTTAGGGAATATCGTTGCTCCAGGTGGTGAAAGAATAGTTGGAAAAAGATTAACGATAAATCTTTACGAATGGAGATGGGTAAATTATTCCAAAACTTTTTTTTTCTTTTTTAAAGGACGTGTCTGTGAGAAGGTATAAACAAGTTCATAGGTTGTTACCTTGTTTACTAAGTAGACAGAGGAACATGGGTTAAGCATATTAAGTACGTAAGAATGCTTTTGGTTTTAATGTATCGGAAAAGACAGACTCCTAGGAACGATTAAAAGCGACATATGTCTATTGATATGATAAATAAACAGCTGAAAAAAAAGAAAGAATATATTCCACATAAACGTATAGAAAATAAATTTTAATGAAAATAATCCTTTTAAGGCATTTTTATTACGGTTTGTTGTGTTCATAAAAAGCCTAGCAGGTATTATAATTAATTAAAAATATCTGATTTATTATTATATAAAATTTATAATTAGCATCATAATCTAATTAAATATAGCCGTACATTATACGAAAGTAGGTTTGGAAGATGTTTGGTATTGGACGGGTGATATTTAGCGTTGCCTGGAGTGGGTTCGCCTTCACGACTCTTCCAAATCAGCATTTCCAAAGTTCAATCGTCATCAGAAATCACGCTTGGGTTGGCATTCTCCAAGATAGCATCCCTTCCCGAGGGTCTATCTAATCATTAGGGTTCTGGTCGATAATAGATCCTGTCAGTTCTAGGTCACCTGCACCTTCGTCAAACCAGAAAACTATATATATAAATAGATATTCGATTTAAGGGAAAGAAATGCCATTCGTATTAGGATTCTACCAAAGTATGAATAAACTCTTAAACTTTTTTTTAGGTTTTGAAACTTAATTAAATGAAAAATCTTGTACGTCATTCCGTTTTTAAAATCAATTTAAGAATTCGTACATAAATTTAAATGTTAAAAAAAATTGTTAAAGAATTAATGACATTGAGTGTCAATATAAACATGTGTTTTAGTAAATAATCTATTATATTATTATTTACGACAATCAGTTAGTTTTATCGTCTTTCCATCACTCCTTATTAACTTTTACAATTTTGTGCATACAATAATATTTCTGAATTCTTTAGCTTTCCAACGGCATATTATACATATACATTACTGTTTTTATGTCCAAAAATTGCATAAACAATTTTTTTTTTTGCTCCGTTCTCATTTAGTTGGATATCGAATTCGTTTAACTTATAAATACTTATATCAATACTAAAAAGATGATGTTTTATTTCTTCCTATTTACAATACTGATGGTAGGAATCTACTTTAGAGGAAGAAAATATAAAATATCGGCATTAAGCCCTGTCAGACTACTTCAATCACAATGAAACTTTCTTTCTATATCCACCCATTTTATCTCAATGCTAATAAACTGTAATGGTTGTTTTATTTCTAATCCATAAAATATAAGGTATTTTAGAGGAATTTTACTTTCACTTACTATATATAATAAGGGGAAGTATTGCGATCGTGAAAATTTTCGAATTCCAGTTTTCAACGGAAATACACGTTTTAGGGTCCTCTGAGTCCAAATAACCAAGTCCCGCAAAAAGGTCTGTGTATGTGTGGTAACTCCCGGGCGAAAACGGTAAGTCCTATGAAACTGAAATTTCATATTTAAGACAACTATACGTCCGAAACGTGACAAAACTTTTTTCATCAAAATGAGGTTACCAGAAGAGGCACTTTATACCATGCATTTTGCACCTTTTTTCGATTTTCTCGAAAACGGTTCCGACGATTTTGATTAAACTCGCTATATCGATGTAAAATTTAATGGGCTTTAATATCATGTATGTGTTATTCTGATTAAAATGGTCTGACAGGGCTTAAATGCCGATATTTTAAATTTTCTTCTTCTAAAGTACCTTTAAATTTATAGATTATAGCGCTCGATGATAACAGTCATACGTTACTTCGTCTCTCAGATTTTGCTTTTTTCAGTAGGAATTCGCTTGAGTTCAGTCTGGAAAACATCACTAGACCTCAGGAATACTACAGCAGTGAATATTGGAGAAATTTCGGTAAGCAAAGTTATAATTTACTTTGTACAATCGCGAAAAAGTGAAAGGAGGGTCACTGATCAGCTGATTGCCGCTAGCTCGGCAATCTCGGGCTTTCTTTTCTTTTCCTTATCTTTCTTTTATTTATTTTTTTTTTCCTTCTTATTCTTATTCCATTATATATTTATTCCTATTTATTTTTTTTTTAATCAATGCGATATTTTCATCAAGTGATGTCCTCTAAAGTTACAAGTAAAAGATCTAGATCTGCAGGTTCAAACTCGTCTCCCACAAAACAGAGACCTCGCCGTGATAATAATAAAAAAATGATTCCACCAGCGACTGCTTCAGCTACCTCTTTAGGATCTGAACCACAGCCTAGCACATCATCACAAGGATTAACTGAAGAATCGCCGTTTTTTACACCGAACCCATTTCAGATACTTCAAACTGAAAAAGAAACAATGGAATCTTCTCCTACACCAAAAGAACCATCACCTCCACCAATATTTGTTAAAAATATTAAAAACTTTCAATTACTGTGTGCGCATTTAAACAAATTAACCGATCCGAACAGTTATTATTGTATAAGTAGAACCAGTGATACTAAAATATCCCCGACTACCGCCGAAACCTACAGAAAAATAGTAAAATATCTGACTGAGACCAAAGCTGATTTTCATACATATCAGTTACGCCAGGAGAGAGCTTTAAGGGTTGTAATTAGAAACCTACACCCTTCGACACCAGCAGCAGCTATCCAAGAAGAACTTACGGAGATAGGCTATAAAGTGCGACAAGTCACCAACGTCCTAAAAGATAAAATTCCACTGCCTCTATTTTTTGTGGACTTGGAACCATCAGCAGGAGTTGAAAAAATATATGACCTCAATAGATTATACTATACTAGTGTAAGAGTTGAAAAACCTTACACTAAGAAAGAAATAGTGCAGTGCCACAATTGTCAGGCATATGGTCATACCAGAAGTTATTGTCCCCACATACCACGCTGTGTGAAATGCGGTGAACAACATAAGTCAGAAGAATGTACAAGACCAAGATCAACGCCCGCTGTTTGTGCTCTGTGCCTGAAGGACCACCCGGCTAGCTACAAGGGATGTCAAATCTACAAGAACCTCAAAAGCAGATACCAAAAACCTCATAATCTGGATGAAACAGCTGAACCGATCAGAAGCAGAAGACAACCTTCAAAAACAATTGATTCCCATGTAACATTTGCCCATCTACTTGGAGGTGGGAACCAGAACAAAGAGACCGAGGCCCTGCCGGAACAACGCACACTTCAAAATCCTCAACCCGTTCCACAACCAGCTATTCCTCAAAATTTACCCAACCCTCAAAAACCTCATCCGCATCAAATTTCTCATATTCCTCCTCCATCAAATGTCTCAGACCTTACAAGTTTGATGACATCCTTCATCACTGAAATCAAACCCCTCGTTATGCCGCTAATATCACTACTTACTAATCTTGTATCAAACTTAATCCCTTCCTTAAAAAATCCTTAAATGACTTCACCTAACTCCTTATCCATTCTCCTATGGAATGCGAATGGTGTTAGAAATCATACTGACGAACTTACAGCTTTATTGCAAGAAAAAAACGTTGACGTAGCACTTATTACTGAAACTAGACTAACCACTAAACAGTTCTTCAAAATACCTCAATACGTAACATACCGTACGGACCACCCAGACGGCAAAGCCCATGCCGGTACTGCTGTCATTGTGCACCAGTCCCTCTCTCATCACTTACTCCCACTTCCTACCTATGATTTCCTACAAACCACAGCCATAGTAATCAAAACTTTTTCCTTTCCGGTAACCCTTACATCAGCATATTGCCCTCCCAAACATTCCATTTCCAACACCGAATTTGTATCCTTTCTAAATTCCTTAGGAAATCATTTCATTCTGGGTGCAGACTTAAATGCCAAGCATCAACAGTGGGGTTCGAGAACCACGAATTCTCGTGGACGAAATTTGCTGTCTGCACTCAACTCCCGTCATTTCAATCTCTTACCTCCTGATTCCCCTACCTACTGGCCAACCGATCCCAACCGTAATCCTGACATCCTTGACTTCTTCATTCACAGCGGATTAGGCTCCCTCAACTTATCTGTTACTCGACTTGATGAACTATCCTCAGACCATAGTCCACTGATCCTAAAAATATCTCTCACTCCAATTCCAAAACCTATCCCACCGTCATTTATCCGAGGCCCTGTCAACTGGAACCTATTTCGCCAAATCCTGACCGATAATATTAACCTCAGAGCGACCCTCAAAACCCCAGAAGACCTTGACGATTCCGTCTACTCCTTCACCACCGCCATTCAGCAAGCTGTCTGGACTGCCTCCTCTCCTAAGCACTCCAATATAACTCCTCACCAAAACCATTTGCCTCAACACCTTACAGACCTAATCCATGCAAAACGCCGTGCCAGATCATTATGGCAGCGCACCCGACACCCAACAGATCGCCGCTCCTATAACTTCTATTGTAGACAATTGAAGCAGGAGTTGGCGACCTTCCGTTCCCAGTCCTTTAATTCCTACCTCTCCTCTCTGTCAGCTAGTGATAATTCCCTGTGGAATGTCACGAAGAAGATTTTAAAATCCTATCAAGTTTCCCATCCTCTCCGGCGTGGTGATGACTCCTGGGCTGCGTCTGATGAAGATAAAGCCGAGGAATTCGCCACACACCTCTCCAAAGTATTCACTCCTCACCCGGAATCCCAAAGCAATCATACCGCAGCAGTACAAGACTTCCTTTTGTCACCAATACCTCTTTCCCTACCTCCTAAAGCTATTAATCCCTCTGAGGTTAAATATCTTCTCCAGAAACTGACCCTCCGTAAATCTCCTGGACATGATCTCCTTACCCCCCAGATCCTCCGTCAACTTCCACAGAAAGCTATCATATTCCTTACCTATATCTACAACTGCATCCTACGCACCACCTATTTTCCTCTCTTGTGGAAACATTCCACAATCATTCTCTTCCTAAAACCAGGTAAACCTTCCAGCAACACTTCATCCTACAGACCTATTAGTCTACTCCCCATCCTCTCAAAAGTCTTTGAAAAACTCCTTCTAAAACGAATCCTGCCTATATTAGAATCACAAAATCTTCCTTCCCATCAGTTTGGTTTCCGTGCTCATCATTCCACTGTTCAACAAGGACTCCGAGTTGTAGACCATATTTCCTCAGCCCTTGAATGCAAAGAGTATTGTTCTGGTGCGTTTCTGGACATAGCGCAAGCTTTTGACCGGGTATGGCACACCGGTTTACTCTTCAAGCTTAAAACGCATTTACCCCAGTCTCTATACCTCATTCTACGATCCTATCTCTTAAACCGCTCCTTCCGAGTTCGCTGTGGTGTAGAATTTTCTAACTTTTATCCCATTGAGGCCGGTGTTCCTCAAGGCAGCGTCTTGGGACCCATCCTCTACATCCTTTACACTGCTGATATTCCTAATCATCCTGACACCTTTCTGGCAACATTTGCAGATGACACCGCCATCCTATCATCCAATTCCGATCCTGAAATAGCATCCTTCATCCTGCAAAGACACCTTTGTCTTATCGAGGACTGGTGTAAAGCTTGGCGTATTAAGGTTAATGAAAGCAAATGCACCCACGTCACCTTCACCCTTCGACGCAAATCCTGTCCAATGGTTCATTTCAATTCCATACCGCTTCCTTCCTCAGACACAGTCCGGTATCTTGGCTTACTACTAGACAAAAGATTGACGTGGAACCCACATACAAGACTTAAACGAAAAGAACTCAACAGACGATTCGGACAGTTATACAGACTACTAAACAGAAAATCTAAGCTTACAGTTGACAACAAATTATTACTTTACAAGACAATACTGAAGCCAATCTGGACCTACGGACTTGAGCTGTGGGGGACAGCTAAACGTTCTAACATCAAACTCATTCAATCCTTTCAATCCAAAGTCCTCCGAACAATAGTAAATGCTCCTTATTATGTCTCCAACTATACCTTACACCACGACCTTAATGTTCCATTTATTTCAGACCTGATTCCATCTAAATTTTCCAAATTCCACCAGAACCTCATTCATCATCCTAATCCTCTAGCACAATCCCTATCTAGCTCCACTCATCCATACAACCCTCCTAGAAGGTTGAAACGGCAGTGGCCCCGAGACATATTGTAAACATCTGTTCTGGAGTTCTGACACTGGTCAGATTCTCCTCTCATGTGCGGTGTGATTGTGGCTGTGGCGCCCTTACTTAGCTTCCGCTGGTTCTCACCAGTGATGCGGCTGAGAGGGAGGCGCTGGGATCCTTTGGACTCTGCTTGTCCTTCCACAAGTGGGGGGACAAGCCCCGTCCGGGGTTCTCGAGCTGATTGTAAATATTGTACATAGGTATGAATGTGAAATGTTTTGTTTATTTATTTGTTAACTTCATTTATTTGTATTTATTTTGTCTATAAATTTTGTTATTGTATACGTTTATTTATTTTGATTTTATTTTATGTAATTTGACTTTCCTTTTGTTTATATTGTAAATATTGTATGAATGAGATCCTGTAGCACTATTATTATTGTCTATTATGACAAATTGTAATAAATACGAATAAAAAAAAAAAAAAAAAAAAAAAAAAAAAATATCATGTATGTGTTATTCTGATTAAAATGGTCTGACAGGGCTTAAATGCCGATATTTTAAATTTTCTTCTTCTAAAGTACCTTTAAATTTATAGATTCAAAAAAATAACTATATTATCTTGTTAACGCTGATGAAAAATAGGTAAATATATAAATTGAATAAATTCGATACCCAACCAAAGGAGAAAACAGAAAAATCATTTTTTCATGCAATTATTCGTTTTTGAACATAAGAGCAGTAATATACATGTATATACCGCTGGAAAGCTAAAGATTTTAGAAAAAATATTATCTCAATTAAATATTCAATTTAATTAATTCCTTAATAGTTTCACGTATTTTTATCTCTAACTGTTTTGAAAATTCTTTCATTGATTTTAAAAATGGAGGTAAGAGAAAGTTGTGTGTTGCCCGCACCAGATTTTTTTTTTTAATTTCTCACTTAAACCCTATCATACTATTTCAATACGAATAATACCTACATGAAATGAAAGCCTATTAGATTGTATCTCAATATATGTTAAAGCCGTTTATGAAAAAAATGTAAAGAGGTGCCAAATAACAAGTGATGGTTCTTGATCACCAAGCAAACTACCAAAGCTTTTGCGTTTCAAATAAAATAAATTAATTTAAGAATAAGTTTTATAAAATAATTTGGATATGCATGTTTTTAGTTACCATGACTGAGATATGTATGATGAAACAGAAAATAATAAGCGGTCCACTAATCGGTATTGCTATATATTCATTGCATAAGTCAATCCTGAACCAGTTTGAAATAAGTCCTAAATAAACAGCTAATACTTTTTAAACTGTTGAAAGATTTAAATATCTCCAATATGGATATCTTGTTCCAAAGTTGTATCCATCCACAATAAATAAATTTGCATATAGTGGGTTCTATATTTATACCCAGCTAAAAATAATATAATTCGATTCTCTATGTATAAAATGATATCCGGTTTCCGCAAACTCTTTCTAAACCAGAAGACAGATTTTGATACGGTTTTACTGTCATTTAAAGCATTTTCTGAAGGTTTCTATGTAGAATACATTGAAATTATTTTTTTTGGGAGGGAAAATGAAATTTTCTGTAATCAAGATATCAAAAAAATATTCCTGAGATACGAGTAGTGATATACAAGTATAGCACACCGTTGAAAAGCGCGAGATATTGGAAAAGAAAATATACAATAAAATAGGTCGTACAAGTTAATAGAAAGTTATAAACGCATAAACTTATGAACATATGTTAATAATGTCGTGATGAGGAAGGTTATGGTGATTCAGTAAGAGCACCGTACAGTATCGTATAGGTTATAATCTCCTAAGAAGTACTCAAGATTTTAAAACAATATTACGTACAAAATCGTACGTGAATAAAATAAACGGAAAGATGTTATAAACATACAATATAAACTAACATTCGTAATAATTATTTCTACTCTTAGATCATTTCATGAGAAAACATATATGTTCCACCGTAAACTAAATGCGACTCCCCAGGAAAATAAACTAAACTTTTAAAATGCGCTTTATTTAGAAAAAAAAAATCATTTGAAATATAAAATCTGGTGCGCGCAACACACGACTTTCACTTACCTCCTTTGTTAAAATAAATTTAAGAATCTTTAAATATATTTAGAGATGAAAATAAATTGCTAAAGAATAAATTAAATTAATTTTTAATAGAAACATGTGTTTTATTAAATAATCTATTATATTACTACTTACGATAATCAGTCAGTTTTATAGGCTCTCCATCACTCTCCATTAACTTTTACAATTTTCTGTGTAATATAATTTTATATTAATCTTTTTATGTCCAAAAACAAAAATAACAAATATTTTTGCTCATATCTCCTTTAGTTGAATATCGTGTTTTTTTCAAATAATATATTTATCCGTTTTTATCAGTGTTAAAAAAGGGATATAGTTATTTTATAGAATCTACAAAATTAAAGGTACGTTAGAGGAAGAAAATTTAAAATATCGCTATTTAAGCCTTGTCAGACTATTTCAATTAAAATGAAACCTACACCATATTAACCCATTGGAGACCGATTGCAATAACAGTAATGTGCAATTATCAGTTATTCTGAGTAAACTAGTCGTACTGTAGTAGTGTAGAGTACAGGGAAAACAAAATTTGGCATTGGTTTTAATGTGGAATAAAAAATCTAAAAATTAGTGGAAGCCTTTCTTACAAAGAAAAAAAAATTAGCTGCTGGGGACCGTGTTCGAAAAAAATCGTCGAATGGGTTAAAGCCCATCTATGTCCGGTGCCGGTCAGTGAGAGAAAAATAATGAAATAGGTGATAGAAATAAAGATATTATTTTTTCCGGAAGAAACACATATTTATAACAAATTAATGGTTCTTAATTCTTCCAAAATTTTATTTTACAACAATTATTATTTTTATTTTACGTTTCGGGGCTTTTCTTCATCTTTTGGGCTCAATCACAGCAACCAATGGTTTCATATATCAAAAATATTGGTATCCATTATATCAAATATTGTCAAATATAAATAAAAAAATTCATTAAACATTTTCCATTTAAAATTTAACTAACACAGCTAACATATCATTTGGCCCCTGCAGAGGTATATTGTTTTCAACGATATATTGTATCATCTGTCTATCTATATTACTATTATTATGTTTAAAAAAAATAACAACAAAATATTTTACCTCTTTTCTCCTTTTTAGATTGAACCGGTCCTAAGCAACGAAGAGTCGCTGGTGCTTTATAACCTTGGAACGGGGTCCTTCAGCTATATCCATTCGAGTTTATTGTGTGGGATTTGGATAATCATGTCTTTTCTAAAGTGGAGCAATCTCTTCTTAGACTGTCATTCAGTTGAATTGCATTGGTAAAATAAACCACTATAGAGACAGACCCCCGACCCAAACCAACCATAGCTTTATTCCAGCTGGTCGTGATCCCGAACAGCTGATGGAAGAGGATAAGGTTTGTGTAATAACTGCATCCTTCTAGGGCTGGAGGAATGATATCCCCTGGAACAAGATAGCGATCCTGGGAAATGGCGAAGATGGGATCTCTACTAACACAGAACCCGACTCAACTTTCTACTTTTACTGTTTCTGCTGAGTCAACACCTTCTAATTCTGTTTTAGATAGCACGCCATTCATATCCAATGGCCGAGTGCTATACAAATATGTCTGATATTTATTTTTGGTTCGCCGATTACTAAATAAAACTGTTTACATGTCATCAGTCCTCAGTCAAAAAATGAATGTGTTCAAAATTTCCACAAGAATATATATGCATCGCCGAAGAGGCAATGAGGGTAAATGCTTATGGGTGGTTCCAAGCCTTGTTGGAGCCAAATTACCCAGAGAAAAACAAGTGACATTTTATTTTATTTTACAAATATATTAGGTTTAATTTTTGGAGTACTGACAAGGGGTAAGTTCTATAGATGTTTAGCCTCACATTGTTTTATATTTCCCTATCAGTTCTAAATAAACCCTTCATGTCTTGTAGAAGTATGTTTTTTACTTTCACTTACCTATATATGAAATATATAGCAAGGAAAAGGATTGCGATCGTGAAAATTTTCGAATTCCAGTTTTCACCAGAAATAGACAAATTTTAGGATCCTCTGAGTCCAAATGACCAAGTTCCGCAAAATGGTCTGTGTGCGTGTGTGTGGAAATTATGGCTCAAAACAATAAGTTGTAACCAACTGAAAATTGAAATTTTTTAGGATAGTATATGCCTGAGATTTTAAAGCAATTTTTTTAAACAAAATCCGGGAACCAAAAGAGCGAATTCACACTTCAATTTTTCACATTTGTAGCGAATTCTCAAAAAAAAATTTGTATTAAACTCGCTGTACCAGTATAATATTTAATGGGTTTTAATATCATGTAGATTTTATTCCGATTGAAAGAGTTTGACATGGCTTAGATTCCGATATTTTAAATTTTCTTCCTTTAAAATATCATGAATTTTTTAGATGAGGAAGATGGTTGGGGGTGCGGTCATAAATTAGAAACACACATTTAAAACAAGTCCTATTTTAATTATGTGCCGACGTTTCGGGCTACAATGTGGGCCTTCATCAGGGTTGACTCTGAGACTGTGTCTACTTTGACTTCTTTAGACACAGTCTCAGAGTCAACCCTGATGAAGGCCCACATTGTAGGCCGAAACGTCGGCACATAATTAAAATAGCACTTGTTTTAAATGTGTGTTTCTAATTTATGACCGCACCCCCAACCATCTTCCTCATCTAATTTCTCAACGGTAAACAATTACTCCGTCATTAATTTTTTAGATTAAAAAAAAAAAAAAAGCTAAAATATCTTGTTTTTATTTAACACAATAATAGTAATGTAGATGTACAATATAGCGTTGTAAACAATATACCTCTATAGGGGCCAAATAATATGTTAGCTGTGTTAGTAAAATTTTATATAAAAAATTTTTAATGAAATTTTTTATTTATATTTGACAAAATTCGATACAATGGATGCCAATATTTTTGATATAAGAAACCATTGATTGCTGTCAATAAGTCCAAAAGATAAGCCCGGAAACGTAAATTAAAAATAATAATTGTTGTAAAATAAAATTTTGGAAGAATTGAGAACCATTATTTTTGTATAAATATATGTTTCTACCGGAAAAAAATAATATCATTATTTCTATCAACTATTTCATTATTTTTCTCTCAGTTATCGGCACCCAGACAATTTATCAGCTCCATAAAACTGAATTGTAGGAATATAGTTGTAACAGGTGTATAAGAATTTTTTTTTAATTTATTTATTGAAATTTACAACTGTATGTTCATACATCAAGTAAATATGCTACAATGATAAAAAACATGAAGAGAAACTGCCCATTGGCAGCACTCTAGTAGTGAATCTACACAAGAAGGTAACGAGGCCATCTTCTTTTTAGACGCCTCGGCAGATGTATAAGAATAGTATATTTTTATCAAAATTAATAATTATTATATGAATTTATTTACTTTCTATACGAATTTATTTATTTTCTATACGAATTTATTTATTTTCTATATGAATTTATTTATTTTCTATTTTATGTAATTTGACTATTATTATAATTTTCTGTATATATTGTATGAATGTGGTCTCATATCAGTATTACTATTGTTCATTCTGAAACAGATTGTAATAATTCTCAATAAATAAATATTAAAAAAAAATAATAATAATTATTATTATTGTTAAATACGTTCGACTAAATCGCCAGCGACATTATTATAATGAAATCATTAATGTTTAAATATCTTGTTTTTGATCAATTTTGAGCATAAAGCATATTGGGATGTTTGTTGGAACATAGAAATTAGTTTCGTACCAATAAGTGGTATTTAGCATACATATAGTATAGACTGTTGTACAGCTCACCATAGAATATACTTCATATCGACTCCATACAATCTAGATTGGAATAGCTTCCGGCAATTGAAGTTCTAACTGTTCTTCGCTTAAAGTTAGCGGACCATTTAAATTTACCAGGACTGACTCTTACAACTCTATGATAAAGATATTTTCCTCCATATGATAAATATTTTTCAGATAAAATTGTAGTATAGTAAAGCCAGTCACATTGTTTTTGGTTTTTTTTACTTTCACTTACTATATATATAGTAAGGGGAAGTATTGCGATCGTGAAAATTTTCGAATTCCAGTTCTCAACAGAAATACACGTTTTAGGGTGCCCTAAGTCCAAATAACCAAGTCCCGCAAAAGGGTCTGTGTGTGTGTGGTAACTCCCGGGCGGAAATGGTAAGTCCTACGAAACTGAAATTTCATATTTAAGACAAATATACGCCCGGGACGTTACAAAACCTTTTTCATCAAAATGAGCCTACCAGAAGAGCCACTTTATACCATGCATTTTGCACCTTTTTTTGATTATCTCGAAAACGGTTCAGACGATTTTGATTAAACTCGCCGTATCGGTGTAAAATTTAATGGGCTTTAATATCATGTAGGTTTCATTGTGATTAAAATGGTTTGACAGGGCTTAAATGTCTATATTTTGAATTTTTTTTTATCTAAAGTAACTTTAATTTTGTCGATTCTATAAAAATAACTATATTATCTTGTTACCACTGATGAAAAACAGGCAAATATATAAATTGAATGAATTCGATACCCAACTAAAGGAGAAAACATAAAAAATATTTTTTTAATGCAATTTTTCGTTTTTGTACATAAGAACAGTAATATACATGAATGATATATCGTTGGAAAGCTAAAGATTTTAGAAAAAATATTATCTCATACACAAGCTTTTAAAAGTTAATAGAGAGTGATGAAAAGAAGATAAAACTAACTGATTATTTTAGATAATAATATAATAGATTTTTAATAAAACACATGTTTCTATAGAAATTCAATTCAATTAATTCTTTAATAGTTTAACGTATTTTTATCTCTAACTGTATTTGAAAATTCTTTCATTGATTTTAAAAATGGAGGTAAGTGAAAGTCGTGTGTTGCCCGCACCAGATTTTTTTTATCTCCAACTGTATTTGAAAATTCTTTCATTCATTTTAATAATGGAGGTAAGTGAAAGTCGTGTGTTGCTCGCACCAGATTTTTGTTTTGTTTTTTAGGTGTATACTCATGACAGTAATATCTCTTATATAATTAAAATGTATTGCAATTTAACTCTTCTTGAGACCAATTCATCATAAATTATTTCTGAAATACAAGTAGTAATACAGACGTATACTGTACCATTGGAAATCTCAAAATTTTAGAAATGTTAATATGCAATAAAGGAAACCGTACTAGTTAATATAAAGTTGTTGTAAGCCTATAAACGTATGAATATATATTATTGGCAAAGAGGAAGGTTATGATAGTTCAATGTTGCTGACCTCGTACATAATCTTACAAGTTATATTCTTTCATTCAGTACGCAAGCTTTTATAAACAATGTTACACACCAAATGGTAACAAAGTTGTTAATGTAAATCTTAGTTTGTTATCTTCCCTGTCTCTTCTCTAAATAAATAAAATGATACCGGGATTCTTTTGGTTTCTGGGAACTCTTTCTAAACAACTACACGGTTTTAAATTTTTAAAATCATAAAGCGGGTTTAATATTTAATATCATAAAAGGACAGAAGGGCTGTAGAGAAAAGTCAACCTTCAGGTGAAGGTATCAGAGACAAAAAAAGCAAAACTGCTCCAAGAAGCTCTTCAGAAAGCTGTAGATTTGGCTGCAGAGATTCAAACATTAAATAAAAGCTCTTAAAGTTTATATTGATATATTGGTTGTAATTATTGGGTTGTGTCACATGAAATGTCCGTTTTCAAAGTAAAGAATTTTTATTAAAAATACTATATGAAAACAAGATAATTTTATTCGAAGTATTTACCTTCTTTTTCTACACATTTTTCCCAACGTGACACCAACTTTTTTATTCCCGAAATGAAAAACGATGAGCTTTGAAGTGAAACAAAATCTGAAAACGCACTTTTCACTTGATCATCATTTTCAAAAAGTTTTCCTTTGACGAAGTTGTCTTAATTCCTGAACAGGTGGTTAATTAAGACTAAAAATCTGTTGGAGACAAGTCGGGAGAATATGGTGGGTGCGGAAGAACTTCGTAGCCCAGTTTCAACCTTCAATTTTTGCACGGTATGTTTTGAAACATGGGGTCTTGCTGTCGCTCAGTGAGATCATGAGGTACCCATGTATCCAGATTTTTTACTTTCCCAATACACTTTAAATGTCTGGAAACGGTATATGCACTTGCATTTAGTTGTGCTGAGAGTCCTTTAACTGTTTGGTAGGGTTTCCTTCTACAGTATGTTTGAGGACATCGTTGTCTATTACGGACGGAGGTCTTCCTCGGGCATGTTTTCCAAGTCGGTATCCCCAGCTGAAAACTTAGCAAACCAACGGCAAATGGTCCGTTCATTAACACTTCCTTCCCCAAACGCCTTTATTTCTAGCGGCCTCAGCTGCTGAATGGCCGTGTTTAAACTCGTACAAAAATATTACTCGAAAATCGCGTGTTTCCATGTTCATATTTGGAGGTATACAAAAAAGTGGGTAATTGATTGGGAAGCTAATGTTTCTAATACAAAGGTATAGGATTAGTAAATTTTTACTATCATATGAATGTTAATCTAATGTAAAATTAATACATGTAAAATACATTGAAATTTTTCCTTTTCTTTAGGAGAGAATTTTATTATTTTATTTATTAAACTAAAATTGGCAAACCCCAAAATTATTTCTAAAACATTAATAGCTTGTTTTTTCTGGTGAAAAGCTTCTAGATGAGACTAAAATCTAAAAAGTTTTGAGTAATTATGGGTATCCCTACTTGTATTGGGAAGTTATTGTAAATTTGACTGAATACAATTAAAATACGGCAACACTTTAATCGTTGTGCATAAAAAAAAAAAAAAATTGAGGACTAACAGATTGTATATTTGTATTATAATTACGATTACCATAAATAAACACAAAATGAAATTGTCGCGTGCAAAGCTGCCGGCTATAGTTAGTTTTAAAATTATTTAAGTGTCATAACTAAAAGATAAAAACTATTACACGTACAAAATAGAACTTTATGAGTGTGAACCCTTCCTCTCACATAGGGGGAAAAAAAAAAGTATTGCATAGAATATTTTGAACAAGGGATGAGTCAATCGGGAAATATAGACGCCTACACAACGCCGAATTGCGTAACTCAACACGCGAGTAAATATACATGAAGCGATAGCATCTCTTAAAATAAAATAAGCGTGTAACCTAGACGTCGACTGAAACGTATTTTGTTAGGACCGACCTTAGGAATTTTGTTATATGTTTTGTAAACTGTTTGCTTAATCTGCACCAAGCCTTCGAATCAGAAGTGCCTTTATTTGCTTTTATATATATTTATTTAGGACTTCAAATTCGTGAGAAAAAGGATAAGCTAATTAAATATTGACGCAAAATTTATTTTCTTTAGTATTAAATTGAAATAAATCATTTTAGCGCACTAAGGGAATATAAAAAAAAAAAAAATTATCGCGCGAAACAGATGAAGCAATAAGATACAATTAAAATAACGGGAAAAAAATGATTTATTTATAATAGTTATAATAATAAATTAATTCTTTACAATTAATCATAATAGCGTTCCGTTATACCGAAGGTCAGGGGTTTAAACCAGACAGATGGGCATAGGACCTGTTAAAGGGATTATTTATATTGCCATCCTTCGGAACGGACATAAACTAGAGATCGCGAGTCTGTGAACTTCTAAAAAATCTCTATTCTAGTTAAGCATGGATAGGCAAAATTTAGGACACTCACTGTAAACGAACAAACCTTCCTAAAAATTATTAAAACTTATATTTAATTTATATGATTTTATTTTTATCAAGTAGTAACTAATTATTCAAACAATCCAACTATACTGACTGCAGAAAAGTTACTTCTTACTGTTTCCAGATTTCTAACCGTACATCGAGAACATTACCATTACCAGTCCAACCTAATAAAAAAAAAAAAATTACTTCTCTGACTGAGGAATACTGTATTAAATAAATTGTCATACAATTTTTGTTCTCTTTGTACTGACAGTAACTAATAGTCATAGATTTTATGAATCCGTTTTTTAAATTGCGAATTAAGGAATAAAAAAAAGTTGAAAAGATTAATTTGCAGCGTTTTATTATTTAACCTCAATCTATTTATTCTAAGGAAAAACTTTTGATAACGAAAATAGAGAATCGGTGTTAAATCTATTTATTTATTTTTTAAATTACGTTTAATACAATTAAATGTTTTATTTGTTATTTGTTTTTTCTATTTTTTTTTTTTTTTTTATTGTCTTAGATGGAAAATTTACAAAATTTTAGGGGATATAAAACTGATTTACCTGACAAAACTTAAATCGGTCTGGAGTCGAGTCAGTAAGTCAATTCCTTTTTATTTATTTAATTTTAGGTATTTCCACAGTATTAAACTTTGTTTTCGTGATTTTCCGATTTTCTTAAAGATATTTATTGTCACTTTTTGAAGTTCGGATCTCTCTTATCGATTAATGTATTTTTATAGCCGATTTATCTATTGACCAATAGGAATACAATTGTTCTATTGAGGCTATTTTGATTGGATAGAGCTCCGGCCAACCAGATTTACCTGCGAGGTCGAGGTTTAAAGAATGCCTTAAAGCCGGGACCGGGTTGAGATGCAGCCAGGAGGTTGTTGACCTTCACCTCAGGAGGGCTTTAAATCTGCTTCGGCGAGGCCTATAGTAAGTGTTACGGCGAGGGAGAGAGTAGAAATCGATTAATAATCGATAATTTATATTATTATTATTAACATATTATTATTACTAGTAAATAATAAACCTATCTTTAAAAATGTAATAAAAAAATTATAAAAATTGGTACCTATACAACCCATGAATGACCATATTGTCAGTGCACATGGTAATTCATACCGTCACTTGGACAACGGACGTGCAAGAAGTTTACAAATAGACTCGTTAAATATCAGTCTGTCACGTCTTTTACAAAAGAACATTCAACATCACTAATTGATTTAAAATGTCAGTTTTATATCATATTGCTAGCTGACCCGACAAACGTTGTTCTGCCATACAGTGAATCTCAAAAGTATTCGGAATACACTACCATTCGTAATTTACTTGCTTTTAACTTATTTTTTATCTTTTTAAGTTGTTAACCACCTTATAACGTTAGCAGGAAGGTATACAATAGCTAAACGCAGGACCCAGGAGACCATAAAAAGTGTATTTTCGACGAAAAATTGAATTAAAAAATTTTCAAGATCGCAAGACCTCCCCTAACTATATGTTGTTTGTTTTCTTATTCATTTAACTTCACTTTATGCTACTGTGGCTAATCGGACGATGCTACAGTGGGAGTTCTAAATTTTGCTTATCCAGGTTTAATTAGGATAGTGGTCTATAACGAGCACTTATGTCGCAGAGGCTCGGGACCACCTTTTTGCGTTCCATTTGAAGAACGGAATTACTAAGGATTTTTACACACATTAAAAAATCCTAGGTTCACCTGCCAGTTTTAAACAATTATGATTGTAATGCAAAATTATAATTTTTGTGCCTTTTTTTCAAAACAATTATTTTTATTTTTTATTATTTTTTTTTGTTTGCTAAAGTACCGTTTTCTTTAATGATATGAACATATAAGTAAAAGATGGAGTTTAATAATAATATATACAGTTATTTTATATTATAAAGGCATATAGAATAGAATAGAAAAAAAAAATTTATTCTGGGATTAGGTCCCCTAAGAATAACAGTATGTACAATTTGAATATATACTATGTCTGGCAATATACAAAAAAAAAACATGATTAATTATTATTTACAACGATTATATTAAAATTACAATTATTTACAATGAGGAAAATTACTATACATAAGAAATAAAAAAAAGAAACTAATAAAAAATATATATATATATATATATATCTTCTAAACTTTATCTTCTGAGAAAATAAAATTCTAGTTAAACATAAGCAAATTAAAATTTGGGCGGTAGATAGTAATCTTCATTCATTCAATGTAGATTTCTAAATAGAATTGACATATCACGTTTGCTGATCGTCTATTTTGGATGACAGAAGGTATAGGAAAAGTTGGGGATTTGAATGAGGATAAAGAGGCAGCATGGCGGATATGGATTGGTAGAGAATTCCAGAGTGTAGTAGAGCGAACAATGAAGGAACGATCAAAGGTTTTGGTTCTGTGGGTAGGAAGGTAAAGGTCAGAATGTCGCGATCTAGTTTCAAGACAGTGGATTGAGGATTTAAATTGAAGGAGACTGTGGATGTAGGAAGGATGCTGGGAGTTAATAGTTTGGTAGAGGTATACTGTTGAAGTGAGATATACTATCTCTGTTCTGCATTAATTTCATATTTTATTTTTCATTAAATAATTTTTTTAAACATATTTATTGATATTTACAACTGTATTAAATAAAAATACATCTAGTAAATGTGATGGTCATTAAATAAAAAAAATAAAATGATTATGAATAGTCATTTATGACGGTGTCATAACTGGCACTGATGCGTTATTATGTCACTACTGAATATTGGTGCTTGAGGAATCCCCATCCTAAAATTTGGATTCTTCACATTATTATCAAACAATAAATAGTTTTGGAGTGGGAACATCTTTTCACGTCCCCTGTGAAGACGGAAAACTAAGGATTTTTTACTCCCAGTAAAACATTCTTGGGCTACCTGCAGATTTGAACTCGCGACCTTGGATAAAGAAGGCTGTTATACTAGTCACTACACCAAAGGCAACCCCTCCCTTACTATACACTTCTTTTATAGATAAGTGAAAGTATAAATAAAAATATCAAGTGTTGATTTTGAAACTACTCTAGATACATGTTATACACCTGAACGGTATGCGCTAGATGTTGGAGCGTTGGACAGAGCCTTGACGAATGGATACACAGCAATCCTAATCTCGGATTGGATACGAATTATAGACAGTTGGGAAGATGGTAGCGATGTTGTGTCTGTGACTCGGCGGCCTCTTGGGGCAAAAACAGGGGGAACGCCCTCGGAATAAAAAGTGAAAAAAAATCTCCTCCACAGGTACCGCCTTCCATCAACAGCAATCGTCCTAGTTATTTCCTATTCTACATCAACAGACTCTGAACGTAAGTTTATCTTCATAGTCAGAAAAACATACTAGTTGGTACTTACGTATTAACGGAACCGCAGAAGAAATTTTGCTAATCCGCCAATACAAAGCCATCTTGTTGTTCGCTTAGAGTTTATCTTTGGTTTTCTTATGCTTTGCGGATTTTTTATTCCATTTTTTAGTGCTACGAAAATGCGTATTTGGGATTTGCCGAAAACGGAAAAAGATGCAATTTTATTTCTTCAGGAGCTAAATAGTTTACCTAAAAAACTTACATATAGCTATTCCCATAAAACTATATTTTGGTAAATGTAATTTAAGACAGTCTGATCAGCAAATGGGACTCAAACAAAACACCTGTTGAGCAGAATTCTATTTTGTTCAACTTTAGGATTCATGTACTGCCGGTGCGAGGAGCTAACATCCATTAAACGGGGTTACCTGTTGCATGTTGGTTAACATAACAGCCTCCTATGCCCAAAGTCCTGGGTTCAAACCCGCAGGTTTCCCTATTTATGCCGTCCTTCGGAGGAGACGTTAAAAGGTGGTTCCGAGCCTGTGCGATGTCAGGTACTCGTTAAAGATCCCTATCCTAATTAAACCTGGATAGGAAACATTTAGGACTCCTACTGTAGCATCGTCCGATTATCCAAAGTGACGTTAAACAAATAAACAAACATCCGTTAAACTTTGTGAAAACAGCTTGATTTATCGGATAAAACTGTTATAGACTGGAATAATTACATAAGTGAATTGAGATTCTTAAATGTGGAATACAAATTAAACAAGAAGATAGTTGGATCAAATTTCATTGTGGAAATTAATAAAATTTTGTTTAATAAACGCAAAAATCATTTGGAATCTATATTAAATATCATTTCAACTCATTTTCCACCAAAATCTGATTTACTACTTTACATAAATAAAATTATTTGAATTTTAAAGTGTTTTGAGTTTGCATAAAGATTTTTAATTTTATAATTTGTTGCAAAAACTTGGGGTATAGATTGGCGCGATAGCAGAATTTCTGCTCCGGTGGTACGAATACGTAAGTACCTACTAGTTTCAGAGATGATCAGTTATGATTACTCTACTTAATAATCTATTTTGAAACACTAAAGAAAGTAACTAATCAACTCTAAATTCCGATAATTTATAAAGTAATTAATAAAATATTAGATATTAAAAAAAAAATCTGGTGCGGGCAATACACGACGTTCACTTATCTTTTTTTTTTGTTATTAATGATTTTATTTGCACCTGTAAAATGTTTACAATAAGCAAATGGGATTTTATAAACAAGGAGACATGGCATGGTTAGGCATGAGGGAGACAGCACCCAATGGTGGCATCCTCCTGACATTCAAACAGGATCTATTATTTTAGGCTAGGAGGTCCCTCATCCAACTCCTTTTCAGTCTACGCCGAGTTATGTCAGGGATGTCAGTTGTAGCCATATTTTGAACAAATTGATTAGTGTGTCCATGTAGTTGGTCGTAAAATCTTTTGTACGACATTCGAAATTTAAGAAATACTACATAAAGTTGCAGTTAATCAAACTTTAAAGTATTATATTCAGTTTTTTTGGAAATGTATGTTTTAGATTAAATAACATAACAATATAAAATTGATATGTACAATTATCACCTAAGTTCATGCCCTATCCGTAACTTTACATTACTTGCACAACTAAGTACATAAGATAATATTTTTTTCAAAAATCATAAGCTTTCCAACTATATACAATTATAATACATGTATATTACTGTTCTTCAGTACGGAAAAAAAAAAAAAACTTAAAAAAGAATTTTTGCCATTTCTCCTTAGGTAATTAAATTCCTTCAAATTTGATATTATACGTTATTTATCAATGCTAATAAAATTACATAGTTAATTTTTAGGAATATACAAAATTAAGATACTTTAAAGGAAGAAAATTAAAAAATTCGAGATTTAAGCCCTCAAAGATTATTTCAATCAGAATAAAACCTACATAATATTAAAGACCATTAAATTTTAGTTCGATATAGCCAGTTTAATCAAAATCGTTAGAGACGTTTTTGAGAAAATTCTAAAAAAGTGTAACATGCAAGATAGAAAGTGGCTCTTCTGATTTACCGATTTTTATGAAAAAGTTTCTGTAACATCTCACGCATGTTCGCTTCTAAAAAATGTAATGTCAGTTTTATACAACTAATCGTTTTGGTGCTAGATTCAAATCGGCTACCAATAAGAAGATTTTTTATAAAGTGACCAACCAAAAGAGACCCAAACTATCTATTATTTTATTATAATCGGAAGAATCATTTTTGGCTTGGGATCTCAAGCAGTGACGTCATAATGCATCTACGTATCGCCAGTTATGCACCGTCAGTAATGAAAAATGGAATATCAACTTAATGCAGGTTAGAGATATTACATCCCAATTTAAATCATATTTAATCTCGATCTAAATATATGTTTATATTTTTAAAGATAAAAAGAAAACGGTTCTTCAGCAAAAATATAGTCTCTAAATCAAAAAGTTGTGACGCTTTTGTTTTTTTTGGGGTAAAGAGACATAATATTACGAGTAATAACAATGTATTACCAAATCAAACTGTATTTAAATTATAATAAGCAAAATTTTCAACACAAATAATTATTCATTTTCAGATTAATACTAAAATCTCTAAGGATTAAAACATAATTTCTTTCATACCCCAATGACTAATTATCTACTGATAGCCTCTTATCGATGCGTATAAGTCAAATTAGCGAAGCCCCTTCTAAGAATTTAATTATATTAAGACTAAGAGCTCATATTACAAATCTTCATCAATGGAAGAATTGCAATGGAGCTAGTTTGCGAATATCAAATTATTTTTTGTTAGAGTTATTTAAATAAGGAAATAAGCTTGATGGTGTTATAAAAAAAAAGTAAGTGATATTTCGCAATATGATAAATAGAGGTATTTACCATACATCTATTAATCAAAGATTCGTCGGAAAACATTTCCCGGTATGAACACTGAAGATTGGGCATGGCGTTAAAGTCATCGCACTGCGGGGTACAAAGGATAAAGACCTGACCGATAATATAGGGTTCATATTTAAAAGTAAATATTGGTAAAACAAGAAATAGAAACCGACTGAAAACTTGATAAACCTCGTAAACATAGTCAATTAATTAATCAAATTAATACAGAACAAATAATGTAAATAATATAACTTTAAAATTAAAGGGACACCAGTTGTGTAGTAGTTAGCATAGCAGCCTTCTCTGCCTAAGGCCACGGGTTCAAACCTGGCAGGTGACCCTAGCATTTTTTTAGAATAGAATAGAATAGAAAAAAGATTTTATTCTGGGACTTAGCCCCTTAAGAATGACATGAAATTTACAAATAAAGGTAGCACAACTGGCCAGATAGATTAAATTATTTACACAGGTAAAACAGGTAGAGAAAGAAATTTATATAAATGTATGTACATACACACATCTATGTACAAAAGAAAAGAAAAAGCATAAAGTAAATTAGTGGGAGGAGACGTAAAAAAGTAGTCCCAATCCTATGCGGACGTCAGGTACTCGTTTAAAATCTCTATACTAATTAAACCTGGATAGGTTATTAGGACTCTCACTGTAGCATCATCCGATTAGCAGCAGCACCATAAAACGACGTTAAATTAATAAACTTCAAAATTAAAATGATGTTCCACAAATTAATCTGAGAGTCTGACCATCCATTAATCAGGAATTGATAGTATCAGTCAAGGAATTGACAAATAATGAATATTTTAAGTTATTTCACAGAAATTTTAAAGCAATGAAAAATTATTAAGGGCAACATCTGTGAGAAAGACAAATATTGACGTTATCCCAATGTTGCCAATACCACATAAATAAATTATTTGAAACTCAAATGCACAATACGATTCATTATATTATACTTTTCTAGTTGAAAAGTGTTTTCCTAAATAATAATACGTTATAAATTAAAACAAATGTTTCATAATGCAATTTATAAATAAATTGAAATATAATGAAATTTATGATTTGACTTAAACTAATTAAATGCATTTCAAATATTGTATTAATTAGTACCAAATCAGGTAGATAATTCTTCAATCCTTCCACAACACAAAATAATGTTATTTTTAATTAAATTATATTCAGTATCAGAACTAGTTTTACCTCCTTGGCAGCGTAATTGAATTAAGCCTGCTCGAACTCATCATTTTGCCGGTCAAAGAGTCTTAACATAAATTGAAGACTCAACTACAAGGGTTTATGCATGTATAATAAATTCAAAAGATATTAATATATCAAATATCAACATTCAGCAGAATGTGATTTAAATACATAAGTAGGATATTTCCATTTAAATAATAATGAAAATATTATTAATTCGCTATCGTCATTCTTACTTAAAGATAAATATGTTCGCTTTCACATATTGTAAAACAAATAAGTTTTTTTAATATTATATTTTAAATTATTCAAGAAATAATTAATAATTTATAGTATTAAAATACTTAAATAAGAGAGTCGCACCAAGTAAAATATTACTTTTTGTTTTTATTATACAGGATTGACATATTGCTGAAATATAACTATCTGAATAAATATAATTATTAAAAATATAATTATAAACAAAGTTTGAAGTACCTGTTTCTGAAGGAAGTTTAAGAAAAAGGTGGCAGGAAAGGTGATGCTTCAAGCAGCAGTCATAACAATTAACAAACAACTCTAACAATAATAAAATTTCAACTTGAACGAAGTATCAACAAAAACAAACTTTGAAGATACTACGAAGCACCGAGACGAGGCGAACCGCGAACTGAAAGCAAAGCGAAACCAACAACCACTGGCTGAAGTCTTCGTCCGGCTCTGGCAACACTACTACTAGCGACTCTAGCGGCTCCGATAGACAACTAGCACTATTTCTTCAGCCTCTCATATTAAATATATTTTACCTAAAATTTCTATTATTATATATTTCCAGGCTTATAGACTCTCTGAAGCTGGCATTACTTTGCAACACAAAAGGAATAAGCGAATAACAAATTATAATGTCAAAGTTATAATTATAGTTTAAGAAGTCTTATGGGCCAGATATAACTCTTTTGTCATGTTAATTATGATGTTATTATAGGTGGCATAGTCCTAGAATAAAAGTTTTTTCTTCTTCTATACACAAATAATGCAATGAGTTATCAAAAACCTTACTATAATGAAGGACTCGGGTAACAGGTTACAAATCAAAACATTCCACAGAATACTCTAAGATGAGAAGGAAGAAATCTAAAATATAGTTGTCTTTACATGTTGAAAAAAAATTAAACTTCCTTTAAAATTAACATTATTGTCAACCACAACTTCTCAAATTTTTCTCATATCCTATACATATACCGTCTTCATTTTAGAGTCCTCTAAAATCTCCAACCTTCAAAAACAAACAATTTCCTGTGTCTTCATTATTCACAATTTTATTTTTCCTTATACTTACAACATTTTATAACCTATAAACCATTTATGGTTTACTCCTAAAACATTCCACAGAATACTCTAAAATGAGAAGCAAGAAATCAGGAATATAGTTGTCTTTAAATATTGTAAAAAGTTTCACTTCCTCTAAAATTAACTTAATAGTCATCTACAACTTCTCAAGTGTTATTTATATTCTATACCACCTTCATTTTAAAGTCCTCCAAAATCTCCAACCTTTAAAAACAACTCTATTTGTAGAGTCTTTATTACAGCTAATTTTATATTGCCTTGTACTTAAAACATTTTATAAATCATTCATGGATTACTTCTATAGACAAAATATAATTGTGGATAACTAAGACTCGGGAAACAACGGTTGTTTTCTAAATTAAATCTTGAAGATGAGAAATGATTCCCAAATGTAGTTGGTAAAGAATATACAAAACATTTATTATAAGAGTTATTTATAATAAAAGAATATTTAATAAACCTTTAACTTCACAATCCATGAAGGTTCTTGGGTTTAGTACTTGTAGAGATTCATATTGTTTTATGGCCAATGGGTGTGCAAGGAGGTGATAACGCCTTAGATCAAGCTCAGCTGGCTGGTATTTTCCCCCAACTTTTGGGTACCCATTTTATATAGATATAGACTGGATGTGCCCCAAGAGGGTCTGCATGTCTGGGTTGCTCCACAGTTAAAATTACAGAATTAATAATTCTGCTCTAGCTGGGGTTCGAACACGTATTCTAATGTTCTACTCTTTATACCAAGCTGCTGCCTATTTGTAATAAAGTTCATTTAACTGGAAAATTTTACAAGACAGATTATGAAAATGCCAAAAAAGAAGACTCCTGGTTATGACCTTATCACTGCTGAGAAACTACAAAAAATCCCCAGAAAAGCTTTAGTCTTCCTTACAACACTGTATAATGCTATACTTAGGACAACTAAATTCCCTATCCAATGGAAATATTCTTCAATTTCAATGGTACATAAACCTAACAAAGACAAACATAGACCTGACTCTTATAGACCTATTAGCCTTCTTCCGGTATGTTCGAAAATATTTGAAAAACTGTTGTACGAACGGATTATTAACATACTGACAGACCACGACATATTACCAGATCACCAATTCGGATTTCGCTCTTTTCATTCCACAACACAACAGCTACACAGAGTTACCGACTACATTACTACTGCACTAGAACTAAAACAGTACGCATCTGGGGCTTTTTTGGATGTTACTCAGGCTTTTGATAGAGTATGGCACCAGGGTCTTCTTTTTAAACTAAAACCTATACTTCCAAGCACATATTACTTAGTTTTACAATCTTTTCTCTATGACCGTTTCTTCTCTGTCCGATATGGTTCTGAGACCTCATCAATAAAACCAATCTCTGCAGGTGTACCCCAAGGTTCTATCCTGGCCCCTCTTCTCTACTTAATATACACATATGACTTACCAACAGACCAAAACATCTTAACTGCGACATATGCCGACGACACTGCAATTATTACGAGAAACACAGACCCTATACAAACCAGTATGATATTACAACACCATTTGGACAACGTACAAAACTGGTGTAAGAAATGGAAGTTAAAAATTAACCATGACAAGTCACTACATATTACATTTACACTTAGACGCGGAATCTGCCCTTCAGTTTACATAGACAATCACCCTTTACCGCAAACAAATACAGTAACGTACTTAGGACTAATATTTGACAAAAGATTGACATGGGGCCCACACGTCAAGACAAAACGTAAAACGCTAAACTTTCGACTTAGACTATTATATTCAATATTACATAGACGTTCTAAATTATCCACCAGACAGAAACTAAATGTTTACACTTATTTATTAAAACCAATATGGACTTACGCTTGCCAAATATACGGACCCGCTAAAAAGACACACATACGAAAAATACAAACCTTTCAATCGCAATTTTTAAGACTAGCAATGAACTCACCACCATATGTATCAAACGATACCCTACACACTGACTTACGTATTCCAACTACAATAAACCACATTCGACTGACTTACAAACGATTTCACGACAAACTAAATGGACATAGAAACAAACTTGTACAAAACATGGCTACAACTGACATACCATACATAACTCGGCGTAGGCTGAAAAGGAGTTGGATGAGGGACCTCCTAGCCTGAAAAAATAGTTTGTTTTTCGAATGTCAGGAGTACGCACCACTGGGTACTATCTCCCTCATGCCAACCCATGCTATGTTTATCATGTATAACTCATTTGCTGATTGTAACATATACAGGTGCAAATAAAAATATTAAGTTATATAATAAAAAAAAAAAAAAAAAAAAAAAAAAAAAAAAAAAAAAAAAAAACTGGAAAATTTATTTTTTCAACAAATACAAAGACATTTTAGTTACAACTTCCAGATACATCAAAAAATGTATAATACACTATAGTATGCTTTGAGATTTGGTCAGCTTTGAGAAGATTCCAATATTCAGGAAAGCTAAATATTGAAGTATTTTAAAAAATCACTAATTTATCATTTAAGATAATAATAGGAAAAAAACAGTCTAGTTATTTTAGAAGAAGTTCTTATGATTGCCTTTTTAGATTAATATTTACTCATTGAGACAGAAAATACTCGGAAATTATTTCTTAAAATTTAAATTTTCAAACAAAATTTGGTCTAGAAAGTTATCGCCACACATAAACCTTACTTAATTTTGTTTCTTAATCAGAAAGATTTTCCGTAAATTTAAATTAATGAATGTACAATTATATTCTGTGAAAGGGCACGTGATCTTATTTAGTTAAGTTTTGTTAAGTTCTGCTATAAATACAGGTAAGAAATGAATTTTGATCAACTATTGTAAATATGATTGTATCCATACATATTTGGATATGGAGATGAATATTAAAATGTTATTTTAAATACAATAATGAAATTATTTTTATTGATATAGAAGTTATCAATAAAATTAAATTATCTGTAAATAATAGAAATTAAGTAATTATAATAGGTTAGAATAAACAAAGAAAAATGAATATGTCCAATGGAATTAATGAGTATGCTGAGTAACAAGCTACCCAATGCATTGCAAGAAATAAAGCATTTCTCTCAATTTTCAGAAAGATTCTCTTTAACATATTTCATTTAATATGAAGAATAAGATGATTTGGGTGGGCTTTATAAAATATTAGAAAATAGTAAAAAAATACTTATTGACCAAATATTGGACCCACTGGGTTTTATTCATCAGGGCTTCCAGGTTGTAACTGGAAAGTTGGTTAGTAAATATTATTTTTTTTTTTTTTCCAATTTCCTAATCTTTTATCACCGCCACCTGAGTTATCTCATTCTTCATATTTAACAATGGTTAACCATTTATACAAGAAGGTTAATTTATATAATTTAGTGGATATAATTAGTTGACCGTTGAGAATTACTGAAGGAATTAGTCCGGGTGGCGGTTATTAAATGAAACAACTGAATAGTTTCAACTATTTTATTGTTTGCCAACGTTTCGACCCCCATTGTGGGTCAAAACATTGGCAAACAATAAAATAGTTGAAACTATTCAGTTGTTTCATTTAATGACCACCACCCGGACTAATTCCTTCAGTTTATATAATTTAATTAAAAAATTAAAACATCAACAATCTTTTAGTAAATGAACTCAGACAAATAAATGTTAATATTAATTTTTATACAACAAATATTTATAAATGTAATTTCTATAAATACATTTTGATATCCTTTACCAAAAGATGTAGTAAATAACAAACAGCCTTCTATATTTTTCAACCTTCACCTTTATAATCATTATTTGATAAAATAATTATTACAAATTTTATGTAGGAGCAATGACAATTTTAATAGAATATAAACATAAATAAATACACTGAAGGAATTAGTCCGGGTGGCGGTCATTAAATGAAACAACTGAATAGTTTCAACTATTTTATTGTTTGCCAACGTTTCGACCCCCATTGTGGGTCATCATCAGGGCTAAAAAGATACAAAAAGGATACATTTAAAATAAGATTACAAATACTATTTAAAAAAAAATTAACAATTTCACTAGAGAATGTCAATATTATAACATAAAAGAAAATAGATGTGTAAAGAAATCAATTAATTAAATTACAATGATAAAGGTATACTAATGAGAGCTATACAGACCAGATAATGACTAAAGATAATGTACAAATATATAAGAAAAAATTACATGAAATAAAAACCATTAACAAAATGGAGTACAGTGGAGATACGTACCGTCTGGTAGGTGAGTGGAAACTAGGTTCAATTTGGTTATAAGGAATATAGGCAGGTAGATAGGAAAGTACGTACAAAAGGTTGGGTAAACTGGAAAATACGTACCATATTTCTAGACGGGATCTGACAACAATGAGTAAAATTGTAATATTAACATAAGAGGAAGTGTTCAGATTAAACCTACAATATTAATAACATCATAACGGTATTAGAAGATGTTTTAACAAGATTGTTGAAGTAAAAACAATATAATACAATAGTAAGAATAATAATGTATAAACTATATATAGTAAAAACTGACTACCTCCCAACCAACGTTTTAATAATTATTGTACATGTATTAAGACATTAAAATTAACCAAGTGAAAATATTATGACAAAAAATAATAATAAGTAACAATCATTGACAGATCATATAGTGGATACAAAATAGTAAAATAATTACAAATAGGAATAAATTGAATTGTAAAACCATTAAGAATTTATTAAGTGCAGAAACAAATGAAATAGATACATATATAAAATAAATGTATACATAAATAAGTAAAAAATAAACCAATAAATAAACAAAAGGTATACAGTGGGATGGACATGGGAAGCTGTATTACTTAAGAGAGTTTAATATATGGCTATAGGTGGAGGAGATGCACTGTTTATCAGTTTTATGATTGACAGGATTAGATTGGAGATGGATGTGGACGGATTCAGCGATGAGTCTTTTTTTATGGTTGGGAACAGAATCTAAAATGGAACAATCTTGAAAGTTAAATGAATGATTAAAAGTTATGGAGTGTTCGGAGAGTTTTGAGGCTAGAAGGTTTCTACTAACTATTTATGAAAAGAGCATCAATAAAAAACCGTATCCCAAAGGCTCGGATGATTGGATCAAAAATATTTCCTCTACCTCCGTTCCCACTAATGTTAATAATATTTTAAGCTTAGGTCCCAATTTTTCTACCCCTTCTTCTAACCCTTCTAAAATGATTCCCCAACTTATAACAGATCTAGAATATATTTATAAAGACGACATTTTCAAAATAACTGACGAAGACAAAGAAATTTCCCGGTTGCGGATTAGCAACATGATTTCCAACCACCTCCAACACCCCAAACCTCTTTCGTCACTTTCCCCTCTCTTCTTCAAAGATCTTTCCTTAACCCGCTCATTCCTCAAATCAAACGACCAAATTATAGTAACCAAAGCCGACAAAGGTAACGTAACAGTTATTATGGACAGAACTGAGTACGATGACAAAATAAATTCACTTCTATCAGACCTATCAACATATACACCCTCTACCCGTGACCCAACCCGTCCTCTCATGATAAAATTTAACCAACATATCAAAAATCTCTTCGATAATAAATTCATTAATCTATCTACATACAGAAACCTAATCTCTTATAATTCATTACCCCCACGTCTGTATGGCCTTCCGAAAATTCACAAACCAGGTAATCCACTCCGTCCCATTATTTCAAACATCAATGCACCTTCCTCCAAACTCAGTAAATTTCTTCTACCGTCACTAAAAATACTCAGCCGTACAAACTCCTACGACATTACAAACTCCCTTTACCTCCGACAACAATTATTATCACTTCAAATCCCCCCTAACTACATTTTAACATCTTTTGACGCCGAAAGCTTATTCACTAATATTCCCATTGACAAAGTTCTCCATTTAGTTAAAAAACACTGGACCATTATCGAACCTCACACCACGCTAAATCTTTCTACTTACTTACAATCACTGGAACTTTGCTGCAAAACAGGATACCTCACTTTTAAGGGAAAATTTTACAATCAGGTCTCTGGACTAGCAATGGGAAACTGCCTAGCTCCGGATCTCTCTAATATTGTTCTCAATGACCTCCTGGATTTCATAACCAAAATTTATAAAAACGATATCTTTTTCATTAAGAAATATGTTGACGACCTCCTCCTAATAATAAACCCTGAAAAAATCCCAGATATCCTTAAATCCTTTAATTCCTACGATCCACGCCTCCGTTTTACAGTAGAAAAAGAAAACAACTCAACAATTCCCTTTCTAGACTTACTGATAATAAGAAATACGGACGGTTCTATTTCCACTGATTGGTACACAAAATCCACCTATTCCGGTAGACTCCTAAATTTCATCTCCCAGCACCCATACCATCAAAAAATTAATGTTGCCCAAAATCTCGTCCACCGTTGCTCTCCTTGTCTGATCCACAGTACCATCCTACCAATATTCAGCGCATTAAAAAGATCCTTACCCTAAACAGCTTCCCACTTAATATCATTAAAAAACTCATAAACTCATACAACAACGCAAAAACGACCATTACTCCCCCTACAATAAAAGACCAAAATTCACCCACAATATTTCAATATAGATCCCTACCGTATATTCCACACCTGTCTGAAAATATTAAAAAATCCATTAAATCTTCCTTACCCTCCCTAAAGCTAGGATTAAAGACCCAGAACAAACTTTCCCACCTTTTCACTAATACTAAAGACCCGATAAATCCTCTCTACCGCTCAAATATTGTGTATAAAATACCTTGTTTAGATTGCGACGTGTCCTATGTGGGTGAAACAAAAAACTACTTAAAAACCCGCATATCTCAACATAAATCCTCCATATCCTCTCGAAACCTTCTAGCCTCAAAACTCTCCGAACACTCCATAACTTTTAATCATTCATTTAACTTTCAAGATTGTTCCATTTTAGATTCTGTTCCCAACCATAAAAAAAGACTCATCGCTGAATCCGTCCACATCCATCTCCAATCTAATCCTGTCAATCATAAAACTGATAAACAGTGCATCTCCTCCACCTATAGCCATATATTAAACTCTCTTAAGTAATACAGCTTCCCATGTCCATCCCACTGTATACCTTTTGTTTATTTATTGGTTTATTTTTTACTTATTTATGTATACATTTATTTTATATATGTATCTATTTCATTTGTTTCTGCACTTAATAAATTCTTAATGGTTTTACAATTCAATTTATTCCTATTTGTAATTATTTTACTATTTTGTATCCACTATATGATCTGTCAATGATTGTTACTTATTATTATTTTTTGTCATAATATTTTCACTTGGTTAATTTTAATGTCTTAATACATGTACAATAATTATTAAAACGTTGGTTGGGAGGTAGTCAGTTTTTACTATATATAGTTTATACATTATTATTCTTACTATTGTATTATATTGTTTTTACTTCAAAAATCTTGTTAAAACATCTTCTAATACCGTTATGATGTTATTAATATTGTAGGTTTAATCTGAACACTTCCTTTTATGTTAATATTACAATTTTACTCATTGTTGTCAGATCCCGTCTAGAAATATGGTACGTATTTTCCAGTTTACCCAACCTTTTGTACGTACTTTCCTATCTACCTGCCTATATTCCTTATAACCAAATTGAACCTAGTTTCCACTCACCTACCAGACGGTACGTATCTCCACTGTACTCCATTTTGTTAATGGTTTTTATTTCATGTAATTTTTTCTTATATATTTGTACATTATCTTTAGTCATTATCTGGTCTGTATAGCTCTCATTAGTATACCTTTATCATTGTAATTTAATTAATTGATTTCTTTACACATCTATTTTCTTTTATGTTATAATATTGACATTCTCTAGTGAAATTGTTAATTTTTTTTTAAATAGTATTTGTAATCTTATTTTAAATGTATCCTTTTTGTATCTTTTTAGCCCTGATGATGACCCACAATGGGGGTCGAAACGTTGGCAAACAATAAAATAGTTGAAACTATTCAGTTGTTTCATTTAATGACCGCCACCCGGACTAATTCCTTCAGTAATTCTCAACGGTCAACTAATTATATCCACAATAAATAAATACAATTATAAACAAATAAAATTATGTCCAATATGTAAACCATTGAAGCATGTCAGTTATAAACAGAAGCCTTTTCTAAAATACTAAATTTTGGGTGAATATTGATGTTGATTTATTAAGTGCAACTAAACATTGTTAATTCAATTAAATATTTATTAAAATTAATCTTTTCCTTGCTGATGCTCTCTTGAACCTGAGGCTGGAAGATGGAGATATGCGTGAAACTAAAAGAACTAGGAAGATAGTTGTTTTGTTTTTTTTCACCTTAACTATAAAATATAACAATAAAAAGTATATAGTAAATAACTACTTGTGAATTGTTTTATCCCAAAATAATAAGAATTCTTTATAATAAATGCAAAATAACGGATTTTATTTTCTTATACCATCCTACTTTTGAGCAAGATTTGGAAAAGGTGTGAACCACAAGTCCTTGCAACAAAACTAGAAAATTTGTAGCTCCATATTTTCGAATACCACTACTAGCTTCAAGTACTATCATTGTGTGTTAGCTATAATTCATTGGGTTGCAAAATATGCTCGTAGCATTTTTCAATATTTCAATTTAATCCTCTCTGTATTTTAAAAATCATGTTTACTTGGTCAATAATGTTTACATATTTTAATAAATGATTAGTTAAGGTACTTTTATGCAGTAGTTTCAAACGAGATTCTTTACCTTTAAGTGGTATTTTGCTTGTTCAAAATGGAAAAGAAAACAATACATTTTCGTTATTAAAGATTTTTTATTTCCGAAAAGTAAAATCCGCTCCACAGAGGGTTAAAAAAATTTGTAGTGTGTATGGCTATGACGCCTTAGGATAAATCACCGTTTTGAAATTTTGACTTGAAAGACGCAAAGAGCTCGGTGCGTCATCCAACTTTTGATGTCCACATTCCAAAAATTACCTGAAAGATGGCGACATACAATAGATCTAAATGGGCCATTTTTACTTTTACTTACCTATATATGAAATATATAGTAAGGGAAAGTATTGCGATCGTGAACATTTACGAACTCTAGTTTTCAACAGAAATACACGTTTTAGGGTCCCCTGAGTCCAAATAATCAAGTCCCACAAAAATATCTGTGTGTGTCTGTTAACTCCCGAGCAAAAACGAATTGTCCTATGAAACTGAAATTTCATATTAAAGATACGCCCGATATGTTACAGAATCTTTTTCATCAAAATCAGTTGACCGGAAGATCTACTTTATACCATGCATTTTGCACTTTTTTACGATTTTCTCAAAAACGGCTTTAACTATTTTGATTAAACTCCCTATATCGATGTAAAATTTAATGGAATTTAATATCGTGTAGGTATCATTCTGATTGAAATAGTATGACTGGGCTTAAATGACGATATTTATATTTTTTTTTTAATCTAAACTACCTTTAATTCTGTATATTCTATAAAAATAACTATATTATCTTGTTTCCATTGATAGTTAACAGCTGAATAAGCAAGTTGGACGAATTTGATAAACAACTAAAGGAGAAGACTGAAAAAAATATGTTTTTTATGCAATTTTTTTTATTTTGAACATAACAGTAATATATACGTATAATATACCATTGGAAAGAGAAAGATTTTAAGAAAAATATTATCATATACACAAGCTTGCAAAAGTTAATAAACAGTGATAAAAAGCCGATAAAACTAACTGGTTATTTTAGATGATAATAATATAATAGAGTTTTTTAATAAAACACATGTTTCTATATTAATTCAATTTAATTCTTTAATGGTTTCACTCATTTTTATCTCTAACTATATTTGAAAATTCTTTAATCGATTTTAAAAACGGTAGTTAGTGAAAGTAGTGTGTTGCCCGCACCAGATTTTTATACTTATTTAACGACCCAATATATTGAAATTATTTACAAACGTTTTCTATTTCAATATTACCAACCATTATAATATTTTGACTGAATCTCTAAGAAGGTCCAATCATCTCTGTAATCTTCTTTACAAGCTAAAACATGAATGTCTAAAACTAATGAGGCCTGAAAGAACATTCTCAGAGCTGCAGGGCTAGAAGCATAGACAATAGATGAAAACACGTGCCACGTTAATTAGTAATAGGGAACCATGACGTCATCTTTAGGGACTCAGCCATGCGTTAGGACTTCGCTTCACGGTTTACTTAATGGAATTTTAAAATTCTACGATATCACGAAAACTCAGGCAAATTCCTTTAGAACATTTTAAAGCACACTAACCTTTGGTTCAGCGAAAATTGAAACCTTATGAACAAGGTTCAGATTTTAATCTGAGATAGAAGTAAAAGGCCCGAGGAAGTCGAGGAAAGATAAAAGAGATCCTGTGAGGATTTAGATCAAACTTATCCAAAAAATACATAATGATCGAAATATTTTGGACATGTGCCCCGAATAACAGAAAATCCTACGAGCTACGTTTTTCTGTCGCACAGGAAAAGATACTTCTATGTTGACCCGAGAAGGCTTTGATATAATCATTCCATGGTGTAATGTTCTTTATTACTTCTGATTTCGAAGTAAACAATCTCTATCTGGCCGCCATTTTAAATTTTCTATTTAAGTAGGCTCTTGTGAGGTTCAATTTTTTATTTTCCATCAAAAGGATTTATTCTAACTGGCGTTGTTATTATCATCAAACCATCTATTTGACAGGTTATGGAGTGAAAAACTATACTGCGCATTTTCCTGATGTTCAATGACTCATATTGGAACAAACATGACAAAAAGGTCTCTTTCCGCTTCTCGGCATTGCGGGTACTGTATACTCACCGCCGTGTTCAAAAACCTCAAGCTCATTGTCGTCTGGAACTTTTTCAAATCGGAAGACATTAATAAATAAATCAAAATTAATTATAATTTGCATTTTTTTTTCCTTTTACTTACCTATACATGAAATATTTTGTCAAATTCATTCTCAGAATAGCCACTTTATCTATATCAAGTATTTTGCACTTTTTAACGATTTTCTCGCAAACGGCTTTAACGATTTTGATTATACTAGCTATATCGATGTCAAATTTAATTGGCTTTATATCAGGGTTTTTTTTTGTTGTTTTTTTTCCGATCAACATTGTATGACAGGGCATATGGTAAATGCCGATATTTTAAAATTTCTTCCTCTAAAGTAGAAAGGTTTCAGTTGGTGTAATTTTTCGTGATATTTTTAAACCATCTTCTTGGCTACCTAGATAATATGTTGTAAGGACCAAAATTATATAAAATACTCCCATCGTTAAAGTTTTTGTTTGGTTTTTAAATATGCAAAATTACCGGATTTAATGTTTTTTAAAGAAAACGTTATTTTAACAGTTAAGAGAATTCTTCACCTCCGGAACCAGCTTAGTCTCAAAGAACAAATTTAGATCACTTAAACACAGCGTATAGATAAGTAATCTGTCTTAGTTTCATGATTTTCCACCCAGTCCCTTTTGAGATATTTCCGTGTAAACCTTGCAAAACATGTTTTTTTACCAATTTCGAAAATTCATATCCACAAAAGGACTATGACCACAAGATCGAAATTTTATGACTAGCCTATATAAGAAAAAATAATCAAAAGTGACTCTCTTTTACCTTATATACTTATATGTCGTTAAAAATATCGTTTTTTATTCATTTTCAAGATTTTTTAACTACTTTACTCGCTATTTATATCTTCTATTTTGTATCAGCTGTTGTTGTATTTAGGTAATGAGTTGTGATGGCAAAAAATACAAAGCATACCTTATCTTATTGTTAATTTTTACTTTCACTTACTATATATAGTAAGGGAAAGTATTGCGATCATGAAAATTTTCGAATTCCAGTTTTCAACGGAAATACACATTTTAGGGTCCCCTGAGTCCAAATAACAAAGTTCCGCAAAAAGGTCTGTGTGAGTGTGTGCGTGCGTGTGTGTGTGTGTGTGTGTATGTGTGTGTGTGTGTGTTTGGTAACTCCCGGGTAGAAACGAAAAGCTTTATCAAACTGAAATTTCATATTTAAGATTACTATACGACCGAGAATGTTACAAAAACTTTTTCATCAAATTCGGTTAACCAGAAGAGCCACTTTATACCATGCATTTTGCACCTTTTTTCGATTTTCTCAAAAACGGTTTCGACGATTTTATTAAACTCGCTATATCGATATCAAATTCAATAGGATTTAATGTCATGTAGGTTTTATTCTGATTGAAACAGTCTGACAGGGCTTAAATGCCGATATTTTATATTTTCTTTTTCTAAAGTACGTTTAATTTTGTTGATTCTGTAAAAATAACTATATTTTCTTGTCACCATTGATAAAAACATAAATATATAAATTGAATGAATTCGATACCCAACTAAAGGAGAAAACAGAAAAAATATGGATGGTTAGGGATGGTTAGGGTGGTTAGGGGTTAGAGTTAGGGGTGGTTAGGTATGGTTAGGGGTGGTTAGGATGGTAGGATGGTTAGGATGGATGGTTAGGGGATGGTTAGGGATGGTTGGATGGGATGGTTAGGGATGGGATGGTTAGGGATGGTTGGGGATAGGGATGGTAGGGATAGGGATGGTTAGGGATAGGTTAGGAATGGTTTAGGGATGAGATGGTAAGGGATGGGTTAGAGATGGTAGAGGATGGGATGGTTAGGGATGGTTAGGGATGGTTAGGATGGTTAGGGATGGTGTAGGGATGGGATGGTTAGGGATGGGATGGTTAGGGATGGTTGAAGAGATAGGTAATGGGATGGTTAGGGATAGGGATGGTAGAGGTGTTAGGGATACGAACATAAGAAAAAGGAATGGGTCTCCCCTACACTCAAGAGAGTGGAAGAGGTAATTGGGGACCTCAAGTTAAGTGAGGACGAGCCCGAATCCTCAAAAACACGGCGACAGCCGGGCCGAGGAGAGGAGGAAGGCGTCCAAGCCGGAGGGTAAACAAACATCCTCAAAGGCTGAGGTACCCAAACCACAAAGAGAAAGGGAGGAAAGGAGATCAAACTCCAGAAGCCACTTGATCTTTGATGGATTTGTTCTTCCTAAAAGTGTGTGTGTGTGAGTGTGTTTGTGTGTGTGTGGTACCTCCCGGGCGGAAACGGTAAGTCCTATGAAACTGAAATTTCATATTTAAGACAAATATACGCCGAGACGTTACAAAACCCTTTTCATCAAAATGAGCTTACCAGATGAGCCACTTTATACCATGATTTTGCACCTTTTTTCGATTTTCTCAAAAACGGTTCCTGACGATTTTAATTAAACTCGCTATATGGATGTAAAATTTAATGGTCTTTAATATCATGTAAGTTTCATTCTGATAAAAGTGGTCCTGAGAGGGCTTAAATGCCGATGTTTTAAACTTTCTTTCTTTAAAGTACCTTTAATTTTGTTGATTCTATAAAAATCAGACTGAATATTGAAAAGCAACTAAAGGAGAAAACTGAAAAAATATTTTTTTAATGCATTTTTTTGTTTTTGCACATAAGAACATAATATACATGTATGATATACCGTTGGAAAGCTAAAGATTTTAGAAAAAATATTATCTTATACTCAAGCTTTTAAAAGTTAATAGATAGTGATGAAAGACCGATAAAACTAACTGATTATTTTAGATGAATAAATAATATAATTTTTTAATAAAACACATGTTTCTATATAAATTCAATTTAATTAATTCTTTAATAGTTTCACGTATTTTTATCTCTAACTGTATTGAAAATTCTTTCATTGATTTTAAAAATGTAGGTAAGTGAAAGTCGTGTGTTGCCCGCACCAGATTTTTTTATTTAATATCTAAAAAAATACAGGAATAAGGAAGATTTTCCTATCACATATTTCGACCGTGAAGCTGACTTAAAACAGTTTCAACAATAAATGTATTTGGCATACAAATTTTATTATTTATGGTTTTATATTCACGAAAGGATAGAGAATAACTGATCAAAAAATCACGAAAATCAAAATGTCGAGCGGCAAGGTCTGGACGATTTCGAATGGATTGACCCATTACAATTTTATATTGTTATATATTTAATCTAAACCTGTGTTACTACGATCTAATTCAATTCTTATGTTTTGTCAACTCATCTTTACTTAATAGTCTTTTAATTGCTTTTAACAAACGGAGTAAATGAAAGTCCGTGTGTCCTCAGACCAATTTTTTTTTTAATGCAGAGTAAAACCCCTTTATATCGATCAAAAGTATAGCAGGTTGGATTAATTTATCTAAAAATGGATCAAGTATAATAGCTCATAACGAAATATAGCAGGTTGGATTTAATATTTTCTAATATGGATCAGTTAACAAGCTCAATCGAAATATAGCTAGGTTGGATTAATATTTTCTAAATTGATCAAGTATAACATAGCTCATAAATCGAAATTTGCAGCAGTTGGATTAATATTTTCTAAAATATGGATCAAGTATAAACATACTCATAATCGAAATATAGCAGGGTTGGATTAATATTTTCTAAAATATGGATCAAGTATAACATAGCTCATAATACAAATAATATTCAAAAAGTAAACAGTTTTTGATGGCTCAATGGACGAACTACTTTCAAAATCCCTAATATAGTTGATACAGGTAAAATGACACCGATGAGGATTTAATTTAAATAGTTTATTTAAGTATTTGATAATTAAATAATAAGCTTTAGGGGATTTAATGGGGGGAGGGGGATTTTCAAGAGGTAGGAAATACGGAATTTTGAAGAGGAAAATTAAATATAACAAAAAAAACTGTTTATCCGTTATTGTTCGCTATCCTCCAACAACTTTCAAAGTTAAATAAAAATTCCGAAATCTTAAAATCCATTTAATTTAACGATAAAATAACGATTCCAATTAAAATTGTTAGAGCCGCTTAAGAGAAAATCCTAAAAAGTTGTATAAAGTGGCATATTTGGTTAGTCGATTTTAATGAAATGTTGCTGTACCATCCAAGATGTCTTAAATCTGAAATGTCAGTTATGTAATACTTTTTATTTTTGATCTAAGCTTATTAAATCCTCACACATACAGACATTTTTGGGACACTTGGTTATAAGGGACTTTAAAACTTGGATTTTGTTTTTAATACCGGGATTTAAAAAATGTGTATGATACTTCCCTTTACTGTATATTTCATAAAGAGTTAAGTAAAAGTAAGGGTATTTTATGTTAATTAGCTTATAAAAACAACCAAACAAACATATTATATTAGAATAAATATATTTCTAGCAAATTAATAAATAATATAAGGTCAAAATAATACTGCTAAATTTCTTCAATTGGTAATTCATTATTAACAAAGGGATCACTTGTAGCTGAGTGGCTAGCGTAACAGCCTCCCATGCTAAAGGTCACGGGTTCAATCCCGCAGGTGGTCCTAGGATTTTTTAATGGGAGTAAAAAATCCTTAGTTACGCCGTCCTTCGGAGGGGACGTAAAAGGTGGTCCCGAGCCTGTGCGATGTCAGGTACTCGTTAAAGATCCCTATCCTAATAAAACCTGGATAGGCAAAATTTAGGACTCTCACTGTAGCATCGTCCGATTAGCCACAGCAGCATAAAGGGACGTTAAATAAATAAACAAATCATTATTAACAACAGTTTTCCTTATCACCGCAAGAGGCCAGCACTATCCAGTACCAAGAAAATCGTTAGTAAGTAAGTAGTTTAGTTAGCTACTATCAGATGGCAGCACATCCCAAGGACCAGCAGGTCCAAAAAGCAAGTTCAAAACTAAAGTTTGTAATAGGAGAACAGGAAGCTACAGGAGCTCAACTGTCCAAGTGCTATTGTAGGCGCGGTGGTCCTGCACTCTGGTGGCAATCAATGGGAACTATTTATTAAAGTGGCCGACCTTATTTGTTGAGCTCTTGTAGCTTCCTAATATCCTATTACTAACAAAAGATTTTCAACTCACTTTTCAGGCATCATCTGAACTACTAAAAAAAATGTTTTTTTTTCCGTTATTTTTCTGTTTTCTTCGTAATATTAAAAATAAATAAATTAATTATTATTTATTATTATAATTATTAATTCCATATTTTCAAAAGGGCAAATTAAAAAAAAATCTGGTGCTCAGCAGAACACATAACTTTTTTCATTTATTTACCTCCATTATTAAAATCAGTTTATGAGCTATTAAATGAAGTTATAGTTGGAAATAGTTTCAAGAATTATTTCATTTTCCTTGTAAATAATATAACATTTAGATTAAATTTAATATAGTTTTAGATTAAATAATATAAAAAATCTTGTGAGCGCAACACACGACTTTCACTTACCTCCGTTATTTATATAAATTTAAGAATTTTTAAACAAAATTAGAAACAAAAATAAATTGTTATATATAGAATTATTTACATTGGTTTTTAATAGAAACATGTGTTTTATTAAATAATCTATTATATTATCATTATCAACAACAATCAGTTTGATTTATCGGCTTTTCATCACCCTCCCTTTATTTTTAAAATAGTATTCTATAAGATGATATTTTTTCTAAAATCTTTAGCTTTCCAATGGTATATTATTATTGTTCTTATGTTCAAAAACAAAAAATTGCATTAAAAAAATATTTTTGCAGTTTTCTCTTTAGTTAATCAAACTCATTCAACTTACATATTTACCTGTTTTTTAGCATCAGATGGTATGATCAATTTTATAAAATATACAAAATTAAAGGTACTTTAGAGGAAGAAATTTTAAAATATAATTTAAAATTTAAGCCCTGTCTGACAATTTCAATCACAATGAAACCTATATGATGTTAAAGCCGGTCCAATTTTGCACTGATATAGCGAGCTTAATCAAAATCGTTTGAGAAAATCGTAAATATGTGTAAAATGCATGGTGTAAAGTGGCTCTTCTGGTTAGCCGATTTTTATGAAAAAGTTGCTGTAACATCTCGGGCATACAGTTGTCTTAAATAAAATTTCAGTTTCGTAGGTCGTTTCGTTATCGCGCTGGACTTACCACACACACACAGATCTTTTTGCAGGATTTGGTCATTTGGACTCAGGGGACCCAAAAAGTATATTTCCATTGAAAACTAGAATTAAAAAATTTTCAAGATCGCAATACTTTCCCTTATTAAATATTCCATATATAGGTAAGTGAAAGTAACAATATAAAATTATTATGTACAATAATTTCATGAAAACTCTATTCATCACTTTACATTACCTTCAACAATTTTTTATGTAAGATAACATAATAATTATCTATTAATATTATTTACAACATTCAGTTATTTTTATCCAGTTTCCATCACTATTATAGTTGCATTACAGCTCAGGAGCCCAGATGCATCAAACATACATCTTGAAATATTTTTAATTATTTCATTTTAAATTATAATATTTTTTAAAAAATTGTTCTACCATATTTATTACTTACTGTGAACCCTAAAAATGACATATATGCTAGTAGTCTATTTAGTAATTGAATATATCTGATGTTTCAACTATTTGTTTTATGAATGCTATTTTTTGTTTTAGGCTTGCTTTCATTCATAAAAATAAATAAAAACTGATGTAGTCCTATATAAGCTTCTAAAATATAAAATTTCAATTTTTTACAACTTATCATTTTGCGAGCTAGATTGACCACATACACACACTTTTTTTTTAGTTATTTGGAATCAAGAGATTCTCATGAATTTGTATTTTGGGTGAAAAATTAATTAGAAAATTTTCACGAACACAATACTTTCCCTTACTATGTATTCCATATGTATGTAAGTTAAAGTAATATAATTGTAAATATATGTAAATTTATTATTTTTAAACCTTTTGTGGTTTAACTTGGAATCATTATATATTTTCTCTTTAAATATATATAACAAGGTTATTTATAAAATATTATACCTTAGTGTTTCTTAGAAAAGAATATCATGGGAAGAATTCGGGAAGTGCCTAGATGAAAATCATAAAGAAAATATCAAAAAGTTTTGGCATACTGTGAAATTCTTGAAGGGCAAAAGAGCAAAGCCAGTTAGAAATGTCAAAGATAATAACGGTGAATTGCTGACAGAAACATCTAAAATATTAGAGATATGGCGTAGACACTACCTAGACCTCTTCGCTAATAAAGAAGCAGTTAGAGAACAAAGGGTACAGAGGATCTAGGAAGTCAGTGATGAACCCATTAACGAAGTAGAAGTAGAGCTGGGCTCTTGAACAGTTAAAGACAGGGAAGGCTGCAGGCAGAGACAACATCCCCCCCGAGTTCCTGAAATATGGAGGACAAGAGCTCATTAAAGCATTGCAAGGGTTATTTCAGACGGTATGGGATACCAAAAGAATCCCGAAAGATTGGGAATACAGTGTGATTATTCCTATTCACAAAAAAAGGAAGTCAAACGGAATGTGCTAATTATAGACCAATTAGCCTCCTGTCCGTGGCATACAAAATGTACACGCACATTCTGGAGAAAAGGCTACGACGAATTGTGGAGGAACAACTGGAAGAGGAGCAAGCAGGTTTTCGCCCTGGCAGGCAGACCCAGGATAATATCTTTGTCATAAGAAATATATTAGAAAAATCATGGGACAGAGATAGAAGCACATATTTCGCATTCCTGGACCTTAAGGCTGCTTTCGACTCGGTCCCACGTCAAGAAATATGGAACGCCCTTGCAGCGAAAAATGTACCAATAGATCTTATTTCCGCCATAGAATCTGTATACACTGATTCTAAAGGAGTGGTACGGATTAATGGAACAGAATCTGTACCTTTTTCCATTGATAGAGGAGTAAAGCAGGGAGACAGTCTGAGCCCGCTTCTGTTTACGGTGTTTATGGATGAGATCCATAAAATTTGTAAAAGGCTAACTGCCCGAGCAGTGCTTGGTAAGTGGAACATGAGGACGATACTGAGCCAGTCACTGTTATACGCTGATGATATCATCCTTATTTGTGATACGAAAGACAAACTACAGCAAGCTCTAATAGAATGGCAGGAAGAACTTCAGCGAAAGGGAATGACCATAAATGTCTCCAAGAGCAAGATACTGGTCCTGTCCCGAGATGAGGAGGAGACTGTGGAGGTGATTTGTAACGGCGAGGTTCTCGAATAGTTGAAAACTTTCTCTACTTAGGCTGTAATATAAATAGGCAGGGAAAAATAGATTACGAAATTGCAAACAGGAATTGCTATAGCAAATCAAATCTATTACAATATATGCAATAGTATTGTTGGCCATCGAGATGTGGGGCTAGAGACGAAGCTCCACATTTACAAATCTGTATACCTCCCCACTCTTACCTACGGGATCGAGAGCTGGGTAATGCTGGACAAACAAATGAGCCGAATTACTGCAGCTGAAATGAGATATTTACGTAGGGTCGCAGGAAAAACGAGAAGAGACCGCATAAGAAATGAAGGAATTAGAACGGAGCTGAAAATTCCTGCGCTGAAAACCATCCTCGAGAAGCGACAGCTAAAATGGTTCGGCCATGTTTGTCGAATGAATGAGGACCGCGAACCCAGAAAAGTGTTGGAAGCTCGACCCACTGGAAAAAGGCCGTGCGGAAGGCCTAGGATTTTGTATGACGGATATATCCAGAAGATCGGAGGGAAAAGATTGCAGGAACTTAAACAACTCTGCAGAAATCATGAAGCTTGGCAACGTTGGATCGAGGCCCCTCCACGCTAGTAAAGGCACATAGGAGGAAGATAAAGAAGAAGAAGAAGTGTTTCTTAAATTAGTCTAACTTTAAAAAAAATTTCCAAGAGCACATGCTATATATGTGTTTGTGAAAGTATAAAAATTGCACACCAAGCTTTTGTTTCTACGTACTAAAAAAACAAAAACAAAATAAGTCTCATATTTTATTCTTAACATGCTTACACTTTTTAATACATTAAGTAATTCAATATTTCAAGTTAATTAAATTAAATTAAGTCATTATCTACAAAATCTATTTACAGTTCCAACAACAAATCAACAGCAACACATGGATAACAGCACAATACAATTAAAATGTTTAAACAAAACATGGATAGAATTATTAACATAATATAGTCTAATCAAATTAAACATAACATGGCATAACTTAACATAAGCTTACTAAATTCAACAGACAATTTTAATATATTATCAGAATATCAGGTAAATAATATATTTTATTGCCCAATTAAATGAGTAATAATGTCATTATAAAATTTATGAGCATTTTGAACACATTTTACATTTAAATACATCTTTAAATGCAAATTTCAGTTAAACTATTCTATCTAAAGACATACAGAACATTTTGATAAATCTAATTAAGATGTTCTACACAATACGTCATAATATATAAACAGTTTCAAAATCGTTTCTATTTATAATTTCAATCAGACTATCATGATTAATAATGTTATATGAATCTCTTTCACTAATTCACTAATTGTTCTAGAATCATAGACTTTCATATATTTCATTTTATTAGTTTTGTATTCAAAAAATGAACCAATAAGAATGCAAATGGTTAAGTCCAATGATTACAAAAAATCAAAACAATAAAGTTTTTTTCAAATTTAATAATTCTTCTTCAGTAAAGAATAGAACTGACGGAAGCCCGAAGCCTAACAATTTTGAATTATTAGCCTAAACCACAATTAAATTACACTTAATAAATAAGATTTAAATGAAATAAAAATAAAAATAGTTTCAAAAACTAAATGAGCATTTTCCTGGCCATATTTTAATAAAATAATTTGTAATGAAAAATAAATTTAATTATGTGCAATCTTAGATTTTCACAAACCCATATCTTATATTTTAATTTTTGTTTTAATATTTTTGACCAGACATTCAGTGTATATAGAAACATAAAAAATCACTATTAAAGACCGCACTACACGGCAAGAGAACAAGTAAGTGAAAATTCGTGAGATTTGGTGATAGTTAATTATCTATATAGTTTCTATCAACTTCATCATTTTTTCTTTTGTAATAAATAATGTTTTAATTTCTTAAAATGGAGTTTCTACATTAAAAAAACATGTTTTCATGATGTGCATATTACACTTGTTTGTTTATTCATTTAACATCACTTTATGCTACTATGGCTAATCGGACGATGGTACAGTGGGAGTCCTAAATTTTGCCTATCCATATTCAATTAAGGAAGGGATCTTTATCAGGTACCTGACATCGCACAGGCTCAGGACCACCTTTTTACGTCCTCTACGACATAGGGCGGCATAACTATGGATTTTTTACTCCCATTAAAAAATCCTAGAGCCACCTGCAGGTTAGAACCTGTGACCTTGGTTGTAGAAGATTGTTATGCCATTACACCATATACACTTGTTTTTATATAACTTTATCATTTAGTTTTTGTTTTTGTTTTTTATCATTTTTGAAGTGAAAAGTTCTTTAGGTGCGTTATGTGATTTTTGGCAGGGGTAAAAGCTTTGATTTCATAACCATGGTAAAATCACCAACATGCTCTAGACTAGCGCATGCGCTCTATGTATACCTGTCTATTAGAGGTAGAATAAGAACATCAATTTCCGTGAACATTATTGATACCGTTGTAATATCTGCACAAAAATATGATATTTATAATACTTTGTTTCAGTATTTAATTGAATTAAAATCAGTAGCAAATGAATGAGTAATGACATGGTAGATAAACTATATCTTAGGACTTAGCTCTTACTGTATATAAAGTTAATATAATGAATATCTTAATTTTCTTGACTCTAAAATATCGATATTTATAAATATTATTAAAACATTACTTTGTATGTAAACATTCAAACACACAAAGCAAAATCATGATGATCTTACTGTCAATATTTAAATCGTAGTAAAGCAAAATCATAAATGATATCTTGGTTGTTTGTTGTTTGTTTATTTATTAACGTCACTTTTATGCTACTATGGCTAATAGGACGATGCTACAGTGGGAGTCCTAAATTTTGCCTATCCAGGTTTTATTAGGATAGGATGTTTAACGAGTACCTGACATCGCACAGGCTCGGACCACTTTTAAGTCCCATCCGAAGGACGGCGTAACTAAGGATTTTTACTCCCATTAAAAATCCTAGGACCACCTCGGGTTTGAACCGTGATCTATTGCATAGGAGGCTGTTACGCTAACCACCTAGCTACAAGTGATCCATGATACTTGGTTATATATGCATAGAAATATGACATTTGAAATTAAATTCATTTTAATAATATAGATTTCTATTAAGCATGATGTATATTTCGTTACTAATTAATACATATGTTTTTGTTTATTTGGGAGAGAAACTGAGATTATGTCTGTGAAACAACTATAAAGCTTATCTAAATGTCTGAATTTCCTTGACACAAATGGCACATCAATAAAAAAAAAAAAAAAAAAAAAAAGTGCAATGTGTACCACCAACTCATACAGCCTACAGTCAGATTCAGATTACGATGACATACTTCAAGATGATAAAGCTATGATGATAATACTTCAAGATAAAACAATAAAAAAAACAAGCATTCTCAACATAATCTAATTTAACGAACGTACTCTTCTTTCCAACAGAATTCCAGTGCAAATCGAGAATTAAAGAAAAAGGTTTTCAATTCTGTCAGCAGTCCCTATGACTGCCTGAATCATAATTTTTTTTAAAAAATAATATTTAATGATATAGGATTTTTTTAAAGTAATAGTTGATATTATCTGAAATTATTTTTTTTAAATTATCTTTTTCTCCTCGCCCGCTACTTTCCTGAACTCTCACAAGACCTCACCCTCATGAATTTTCACCTACCCCTTCTCTCACTGTGTAGTGCGGCGTTAACAATTGAAGATTCTCAACAGGACTTAGACCATTTTCATTAAAACTGGCTCAAACTCAGTCTTATACATAAATTTCACAAATAGATAAGTAGAGAACATAATGCTTCATTTTCTTTATTTATAATGAATTTTAATTGACAGAAATAATCAGTAAGTTTTGAACACCATTATAGTCAAGTTATGAGAATATTTCTATAAAATAAAGGCACAAGCATTTCATTAGTTAAAAAGAGTGATTTTTTTTTCTCTTTTGGACCCATCGAGCAATTGAGTTTTGTACCTGAACACTATATTTGGCTTCAAAGTCTCATTTTTTCAATTATAAATTAGTCTTAGTATCAATGTTTCTTAAAACCTTAACTTCTATAATATAAATAAAGTATAATAATTCTATAATATTTTCAATAAATGCATGAATATACATCACAGAAAAGGCATGATGCGTGTTTCTGCCGTGCCCTGGGCCAATATTCGTAGTAAGTGCTCTATTCCTCATTCACCTCAAGAACCATACATATACCTCACTCTTTTGAATAAACTACATATATTTAACTTCTTGTTCATATAATTGACCAAAATATTACAATTATAATCAAATTGGACTTCCAAGTGAAACAGATTGTCAATTAATTATATATTGAGGATGTATAGTCGACTGTAGAAACTATTATAGGTGGAATAATCATGAGTAAGTCTTTTTCTAAATATTTTTAATTTTACTGACGTTTCGGCTCAAGCTTGTGAGCCATCATCAGGGCATTACTGAGCCATGTCTAAGCATAAACTACTTATTTATTAGTTTATGCTTGGATATGGCTCAGTAATGCCCTGATGATGGCTCATAAGCTTGAGCCGAAACATCGGCAAAATTAAAAATATTTAGAAAAAATACTGACTCCTTATTATTCCACCTATAATTATTTATTAATTATATACTATTAATTTCATTTATTTAAAATATTTTCTAATTTAGCGATGATATTTTAAGATGAATATCAAATTTAATAGTAGCCTAAAAAGTGTATTGTTCACTCAACTTTATTTAAATAGCTCAATGTTTTGGCTGATACGCCATCTTCAGTTGCCAAGATTTTTTTCTAATTTGTCATAAACGAAAAATAATAGAAAAAATATATATTACCCAAAATATTGAACAAGTTTGTAACTTCAAACTATATGCCCACACACCTCTTAATAGTTATTTAAATATCATTTCACAGCTTAAAATCTAACATATACATTTTAAATACATAATATACAGACTTAATAAAATACCGTTTTCATAGTAATTTTAAAAAAAAATATAAATACGTAATATTAAAAAACATAATGATTGAATAACCTCATTTTATATTCATTCAGACAAGTGGTTTAATTTAAAGGTATAATACATACATAATAAATTAAATGAGTAATTTTTGTTTTAATAGACGTGTGTAACGTTGTTGAACATGTTACTAAAAGGAATTAGTCAGAGTGGCGGTCAGTGAATGAAACAATTGAGTAGTTTCAACCATTTATTTTCTGCCAACGTTTTGACCCCCATTGTTTTATTTTGCCAACAATACCCCCTGATGATGACTCACAGTGGGGGTCAAAACGTTGATAGAAAATAAATGGTTGAAACTACTCAATTGTTTCATTTACTGACCGGCCACTCTGACTAATTCCTTTTAGTAATTCTCAACGGTCAACTAATTATATCCACTATCATTGAACATGGTTCTAATATTTGATTTATGGACTTTATATTTTATTAGAATTTTTTAACATTAGTCTAATCACAGATTATAATTTTTATATGAATTTATTTTTAACACTGACATATTTATATAATACAATTATTCAATATTAACCCATTTTATTGTGTGAAATTGATTAAATTTTTTATGCTATAAAAATTTGTAAGAATTGTTTTATTTAAAGGAGAATAGCATGGTCTAGTAGATAGAGCATAGGCTACTGTTCCAGGTTTGAATTCCGGCTGAAGCAGAATTATTTATTCTATTATTGAGGGTTATTGAGCCCCTCCTGTGGAACACTTAGGCTCTATAAAGGGGAAAAAACCTGGCGCCCGAGCGCATTTAGACCTAATCACCTCTTAGCTTGGCCATTGGCCGTGATACAGTGCGGATCTCTGTAAGTACTGAACACAAAACCCTTCAAGGGTTGTCAATCCTTGAACAGGATTTTTTTTTATTTAAAAAATTATAATTTTTATGCTTTTAGAAAAAATGTTTGGCACCAGAAGACGATATATCATTCAAAACATTGTGCTATTTGAACAAAGTGGTGGAGTTAAAAATACAGCCTTTTTATTCTACTATTATTTTTTAATTGAAGCCTGTCTGTACTCAATGAAGAATTTTGACATCTTTCAAACGACAGTTAATTTAACTGTCCACAATTTTTATCAGAAAAAAATTCTTTTCTGTAATATTTTTGATTATAGTCTAAAAATAAAACTATTCTACGTAAGAAGGTTTCTAGAAGGCCTTTTGTTATATACACTGTTAATGTCTGAATCGATTTCTTCCAGTGGTGGTGAGTCGAGTAATACTGGATCATCAGGAGGTATAAATCTTGGACTGACAGCAGGTAAAGTTTCATACCTAATCAGTAAAACAATACAGAAATATTATTTTTCAAAAACAGTAAAACTAATATAACTTTTTTTTTTTGTTTTTAATGATTTTATTTGCGCCTGTAAAATGTTTACAATAAGCAAATGGGATTTTATAAACAAAGAGACATGGCATGGTTAGGCATGAGGGAGACAGCACCCAGTGGTGCATCCTCCTGACATTCAAACAGGATCTATTATTTTAGGCTAGGAGGTCCCTCATCCAACTCCTTTTCAGTCTACGCCGAGTTATGTCAGGGATGTCAGTTGTAGCCATATTTTGAACAAAATGGTTAGTGTGTCCATGTAGTTGGTCGTAAAATCTTTTGTACGACATTCGAATGTAGTTTGTTGTTTTTAAATCTGCAACAATCACTTAGTTTTATTTGTTTTTCGTCATTATCTATTACTTTTTACAGCTTTGTAAATATATGTAAGTAAAAGAACATTTTTCCTAAAATCTTTTCCTTTCCAACGGTACATTATACATCAATATTACTATACTTAAGTTTTTGTAATAAATATTTACCTAAAAAAAATTGTTTGCTCTTTCCACTTTAAGTGGCATATCAAATTCATTCAACTTGCGTATTTAACCATTTTCTAGCAATGCTAGGAAGATGAACATTAAATTTTATGCTAATATAGCAAGTATAATTACAATCGCTACAGTCTTTTAGAGAAAATTATAAAAATTTGCAAACTACATGGTATAAAGAGGCTCTTCTGTTTCACCAATTTTGTTTGGAAAAATTGCAGTGACATATCTGGAATATTTCACTTCTAAAATATGAAATTTCAATTTTATAAAACTTATCTATTTTCAGCTAGACTTACCATTAAATACATACAGACCATTTTATGGGGCTTGATCGTTTGGACTGAGGGGACCTTAAAACATGTATTTCCGGTAAAAACTCGTTTTCGAAAATTTTTGGAATTGCAATACTTTCTCTAACTATACATTTCATATATTGGTATGTGAAAGAAATAATTGGTCAATTCTAATTGACTATTAGTAGATTTAATTATTCGAAGTATTACCTCCTTGAAACTTTGGTAAACTCCCTATTCGCATCGGACATTTTCGTGACTCTGGAAATTAGCTCATAATCAGGACAAGACACAGGTAGTCCAACAGTCGTACAGAGGGTGTTGCGAAGTGAATTCAACTGTAAAATATCAAACGTTTATATACAAAAATAAATTTGAGAAGTAAAGGCTGGATGCATATTTAATCAACCCACTGTGCTCTTTGTCCTGTTCGCCTCGGCCAATGAATTCCTCAAGGATTCCACTTCTTCCCTCAATGCTTGAGCTACACCTTCACCCATCGCACGCATTTCTTCAGCACTTTCTCCGGTTACTCTTACCTATAAACAGCTATCTTTGTAGAATAACAGATTAACTGAAGTCAATATCTTTGTTATAAAAAACAAGTCATTATTTAATTTTAACAAGAATTTGAAAAAATATATTATTTTATTCAATAATGAGACTTTGCAAATGAAAAAGAAAAAAAAAAATTGATTCTCCCTTCCTTAAAATTTATGATAGAATATGGATCCAATTCATTACATAGAATCCAAAAATGGAAGAAAATTATAATGGGGGTGTATTAAAAAAAATAACCGTTTTTTCAAATCCATGATTTCAAAGAAATTAAATATTTTAACCCTACTTAATATTTTCCATTAATTAATGGTCCCTTTAGATCATTCTCTATACATGTTTAATTTCATCTAACTTCTCCAAAAAAAGCCTCAGTTTAGTTATTTGTTTAAAAAAAAAACATGATAGTGTCCTAAAAAATTCTTGAAATTTTAAGGCATTACTGAAAAGGATTATACTTTCAGTATTAATTGTTTTTTATATCAAAGAAATAATAATAAAAAAAATTGCTGGAAAAATGGTCAGTTTTTTTTCTTTTTTATGCACACTATTAAAATCCAAGGTGTATCATTTAATGTTTGTTTTTATATTGAACTTTCCTAGAAAAAATAAATCTTAATTGTATGAATGTTAGCAATGATATAGGTCATCATCAGAGTTTTTTATTCCAAACTTGTGGATAGTATTCAATGTAATATTCAATATGACATAACATTTGATTTATGATAATTTTTTTTTTTTATAAATATATCAAATTTAGAATTAAGTATTAAGAGATTTAAAAGAGTAAATTAACCCATATTATAAGAAAAAAATACTTAAAGTAACAAAAAGGAGACTTGCCTGGTCTTTGAGAAGATGCATTTTCCTTGAACATCTAGTCCTTAACATTTCTGATTCAGCCAATCTTTTTTGAAGTTCATCAATTTTCCTTCCTCTCTCCAATGCTGTCATCTAAGATTTAATGAAATAATATCTGTAGTTATATGATGCAATATAAAGCTAATTTATTTTCAAGTGTATCATCAGCTCTGAGACATAGAAATAAGACTGATCCTTATGATGTACACTTAGCGAGTTTTAGTTTTAAATGTTTTTTTTATTTATAAATTTACTGACTCTTGCAGGCGCTAATATGTAATAAAACTACGTAAATTACATAGTTATATTATGTTTTAACACCATATGTGTTATATAAACAATATTCAAAAGTAATATCAAGTCCGCAAAATATAAATAATCATTTTTAAAACCAGTAAAAATTATCCATGTTAAAATGAGAATTTTTTGACATACCTTGTAATCATTATTTTCAGTAAGCTGAAGTTTTAAATCTCGTGTCAATGCTCTCGCCTCATTCAACTGTATCTGAAGCCTGTCTACTTGTTTCGATAACTTCTTCACCCTACAATATAATATTTTTAAGTCAAAATATTTATATATATTACAATTACTCAGATTTTGATCAATACAATTTAATAATCATTATAAGTACAGTATGGAAAAACAATAAGTTAATTTATTAAATAATAGAGAATCATAAATTTTATCAAATAATAAAGAATTATCAGTTTGATCTTTGAAAGTCCCAGACGCTCTCATGTGTCCAGTAGGCATTCTTTCAACCAAAATGACACTAAGTTACGAAATTCAGGTCTTATTGGGGCACTATTGGAAACGAAAATTTACAGCCGCTGAAACCTCTCCTTTAATACAGGAAATTGAAGAACCTCACCTAAATGAACGGACTGTGAGGAGGTGGTTTGCTAAATTTGAATGTGGTGATAGAAGCTCACAAAGATAGTCAGGCTCAGGGCTACCATCAGTTATGGACAGAATGGTTCTACGAAATGCAATTGAAGATAATCCGACAAAAAGCACTCGGATGCTTTCTTCCAAACTTGGAATGTCTCAGTCAAGGGTGAATCATCACTTACACCGACTGGGGAATGTAAAAAAATCATGTAGAGAAGTTTCACATTAGCTCCCCAGAAGCAAGCTGAATGTCACTTGGAAACATGTTGTTTGCTCCTCCACAATCCAAGTGGCGACAATGGATAGATCAAGGCCAGTAAAACTGGCTACTTTACCGGCCGCTAAGAGAAGCCAATCTGAAAAAAAATATGCTTTTGGTTTTTTGGAATCTTGAAGGTGTAGTTCACTATGAGTTTGTGCCAGATTGGCGTTCTGTTGATTCAATACTCTATTCAGAACAGCTGCAATGGATGTTAAAAGTAGAAACCGCGGCTCAAACCGGTTTTGGTGAATCGGAAGATATTTTTGTTTCAGCAAGACAATGCCCAGCCACACACCTCTCGATATACAAAGCAGAATATTGTTGAGATGGATTCCATCGAACTTCTACAATACCCAACATATAGATTTGATCCTGCACCATTATATTATTACCTCTTCAGAGCTATGGCTCACTTTCTTAAGGGGAAAATTGTTTGTACATTGAAGGAAGTCAAAATTGGGGTAGAAAACTTTTTCAAAACCCAAAGTTGGTATCGGCATGGAATTGAACAGCTGGCTTCTAGATAGCAACAAACCATTGAGCATAATGGACTGTACTTTAATTCCTAAAAATTATTTGAGGTAAATAAAAAGTCAAGTTAATTTTAATACTTAAAATAGTCATTTTTTTTTATTTGCCCCAATATTAATCACAGAATAAAATTTATTTTCATTTCAATAATAACAGTGGGTATTTTCTCAAATATTACTAAGAGATTTCATTTAATTAATCACATATTTAATATTTTAATTGCCTTATTATTTTTAATGACAAAACTTATCAATTAACAAATTGAATGTACTTAACTGAATAGAAGGGACTCACCTAAGGTTAGCTTCATCCCTCTCAGCTTGAAGGAGGCCCTTGGTCCTACAGTTGTCCTCTTGTAAAGTCAGTTTCTTCCTCAAGAGGTCGAGATGGAGATCTCTCCTCTGTAATTGATCTCGCAGATTCCTCACCCTCCGCTGGAGCTGGTATACCACTGCTGACTACCACAATAATACTTTCCATAAAATAATAAAATATCCATGATACTTAATACTATATGATATAAAACCTGAAAACCTGGAAGTTATACTTTTATCAAAACCTAACATGGAGTAACCACATTTCCTAAACCACCTTTAGGTTCACTTCAAATCCTTCATAGCTTGGATTCATATGGTATGTCATTTTTTATGAGCAAAATTGTTTAAATGCCCTACTATTATATATTTTTTAAATTACATTATTTAAGAACATTGAAGAAAGAAGAAGAAAAAACAACTTTATTTTGGTTCTAAGTAAATTCTAAGTTCTCTACAAATAAAATCAGATTCGACATAAGAGCTATACCTGGCTAAGACATAAAAATAATAGTAAATAAAACAATTGAACATAAATTTAAAGAAAATATAGAACAATAATAATAAATACATTCTTCTGTTGATAATACAATTAAATTAAATTAACAGCCAATGATTAAAGTAATAGAGAATTCAACAGAACAGAAAAGAAAAGTTGAAATAGCTTATATAAATACATAGGAGAAAATAAAAATGTTGATTACAATCCAACTGAAACTTAACAGCACATATTCTATATTTCAGACAGCATCATTTTGGGAATGCAAGAAGGTATTTGAATGTGGAAAGAGAGAGAGCATGATGGATGTTTGGCAGGAGGGAATTCCAGAAACTAGAGGAGCAGGCTAAAAAGAAACATTCATATTTTTGGTGTTATTCCACTTTGAATAGTAAAAATATTGTTGCGCAATTTAGCAATTATTTAAAAAATATATAACATTATTAAGCAAAAATATACCATAGAAAATATTGCAGTTGAAAACAGAAAAGGAGCGGCAGGAAGGAAATTGAATTTCGAACAAATGTTTAAGTCAACCAAGACAAAGACAGTGATCATCAAGGTGCTAAAAAATTACATTTTAATAATTTTTATAAATTATATTTAATAAAGGGCATAAAACTAAATATAGGAAGGTTGGTCAGTAAGAAACATGCATAATGGTGTATCACTGAGTAATACCCAGTCTGAAGGTGTACAAGACTAGGTCAAAACAATTTTTCCGTTCTTCCTTTCGTCTTTCTTCATACATTTCTGCCTTCACACTCCATTTTCCTTATTTCTAATAACTTCTTTATAGTCTTTCTACTGAAGATTGGACTTAATTTACTTCAACTCCAGAAACTCGGGTATAATTTAAAGGAGTATCTTTGTTATAAATATTGTTTATTTTGGAGTCTTAGGCTATTAGTCGGGCATACATTATTCATAGCAGAAACAAATGGATTTAAGAGAAGTAAAACCAAAATTTCCTGACATTTTCTTAACAAAAACAAAATTATAAAATTGAATCACAAAACTGATCAAGTATTATATATTTGGTAATAGATAACACTGAGAAATATTATCTGTTCTAGCAAAATAAATTGTCTAAATGGATAAGGTTGCCTTATTTTTTGACAACTTTACAATATATGTTAGAGTTATTTTAACTAATCACAGTTGCAATAATAACATACAAAATGAAAATATAAATTAAATGTATACTGATATGTTAATACAAATACAAAGACATAAATGGTCATTGTTAAAAGTTAGCAGATAACTAGTGATTATACATCAATCGCTAACTTTAAAATAATTAATTTAAAGTATGGAAAGTTATCCTTGACATTATAGCAAGAAACTTGGGCTTAGGGTCAACGCGAGAAAGACTAAATACACGCGAATAGGAGGGAAAGAAGGAACAAAAGAATACCTCGAAGTTGGCCAATCCAAGCTCAAATGTGTTGACAGCTTTGTCTACTTGAGAACCGAAATTAACGAGCAAAATGATATTTAGCAGGAAATTCAAAAGGAAATTAATGCTGCAAATAGGTGCTACTTTAGTCTAAGGAAACAGTTTAGTAGAAAATTCATCTCAAAGAAAAAAAAAATAATCCTCTACAAAACATTAGTGTGACCAGTGTTGTTATATGGTTTAGAAGCTGGGGCCATAACAAAAGCTGATGAGAAAAGGCTTTGGATATTTTAGAGGACGATCCTGCGAAAGATCTACAGGCCCATGAAAGTAGGTGAAGCATGGAGAAGACGTAGTAACCAAGAACTTTACAACCTCCTCAATAGCCCAGGTGTTGTCAAGGTTGCCAAGGTTGGGAGACTCAGATGGGCAGGCCATGTGGCAAGAATGGAGGATATGTTGATCAGAAGAAGAGTGGGGAGACCTAATCTGAGGTGGATGTGTAGTGTCACAGAAGATGCTAGGACCTTACTCGGTGTTAGGGACTGGAGAAATGCTGCACAAGATAGAGCCGACTGGCGGAGGCTACTGGGAGCGGCCCAGACTTGGTGACGAGTTATTGCTCCAGATGATGGTAATAAATGAGCCAATAGAACTTATCAATTTATGCTTAGATTGCTTGGTTAGAGAACACATGTTATAAAACAGTAAGACAATAATAACAGTAAAACAAAATTAAAAATTACAATTAATGATGAATGAAGTAAGCTAATTTTTAAAATATTAATAAAATTTCATTTTAAAAAAAATATTCATATACTGCAGGAACAGTCTAATCATATAAACGATTGAATAATTAGATAATAAATACTAAAACTGTTTAAAGTATTTGTAAAAATCTAAGAATTTATCTACAAATGAAGCAGGAAAAAATATAGTGATTTTTTAAATTCTACGTTATTGAAAAATCTGTGCAATGTACGCATTCATAGCGTGTAAGAGTTTTGATTAATAAAAAATAAATTTTATATTTATTACAAAATAAAGCACTAAAAATTTAATGATAAAAATTCATGTTTTCAATTTTCTTTAAAAAAAAAAAAATTATTTCTACAGGTCTTTTATACGCACTACGGTCCATTATAAAATTAACTATGCCTTTGAAAGGCAGCTTATTCAACAAGCATGCTGATAGTCTGCCTAAGGCCATGTTTTCTTACTTCTCTCAGAGGAATGTCGTATAATGATCGCTCGCGCTTATATCTGGGGTAAGACCCGTACAACATCAGCTGCAATACAAAGACGAAATGAGCAAGAGAATCACTTTTAAAACAACTGATCTACTAGTCTCTTCTATTTGTATTAACTATTATAAAGTTAGCACAATGTAATCGAGTACTATTTTCTTTTATCTTACATCACTAATCCCTAATTTATCATAACTATTTCAGAATATCATTTGTATACTTACTAGCATCATACTCACAATAAGAAGTGAAAAGGGTCGACAATACTCCGTCTCCTAATAATAGCACTTTCTTTCCAGAGAAGAGCACATTACAATAACAAACATTTTACCTTTAGCATCAACACCAACCTAATTTGTTAAAAAGAGCCCATGCTAATTTTTTTCAGTAAAATAATCAAATAAGAAGAATGGAATAGGACAATGGGTAACACAAACCAAATCTATCTGATATAATAAATGGCTATATTTTCTTAGAGTAGACTTTAACAACTATATTCAAGAATCCTCTTGGCTTACTAAAAATAACTGATTCCCCTCCTCACCTTATCAGCGAGCTTATCACTTTCCAACTTTGCAAGCTGCTCCGCACGAAGTAACATCGACTCTGTATGAAGGTCGACTCCAACTTCTCGAGATATTTCCTCCATGTTCAGTGCTCGGGCCAGCCGTTCCAAGAATGTTACAAACTGCAAGTATTAATTTTAATAAATAAACAAAAATTTTAACTCTTCTATAGCTTAAAAATAAAAAAATCATTGCGGGTACAGAAATAGTATATATGTTCCTGGCTTTCTGTTTTCCTAAGGCATTTCATTTCAGAATGCTTTCGAGGGATTTAATTTATTTAAACTTTATGTACACAACTATGTATTCCCATTGGATGCTAAAGGAAACTGACACAAATTAATGATGTGTTTCACATGATTGAAGATACTTAAAAGCTGGATACTATAGACAATCCTTCTATGGTATTCTAGCTGGTAAATTAAAAGTCAAAATTGGTACTTTCTAATGAGATTGTTACCGATTCCAATTCACTATACGTGTTACCAATTCACTATAAGTACATTGGACAATTAGCTGATTTTAAATACGGGAATTCTATTTAAAATATTCATCAGATGAGGTATTTCACATATACATAACTTTTTTTTTCAGTTGGCGTGACAGGCTTTGAAGTCTTCTGGGAGACCACACTATTATTCTCGATGATGGTTAAATAATACAGTAGGGTTATTGATCTTAACACTTATTTTTGTGAGTCGCCATCAGTTGGTCACAGGCCTCACATACCCAGGAGAGGCTGTAAGTGGATCCTCTTTTGATAATATGCTTGCACACAACCATGACTACATTCGAATTTTTATTCGAATAATGAATGAAAAGATGAATTTCAATTTATTCATTATCTAAATAATAGATAAATCAATTTATTTGTTATTCATTATTCGAATAAAAAGCTAAATCATTCGTTATCTTTTATTTGTTATTTGAAATAAATTTTACCCAGCAATGCTATGGACTCACTTCCATGATAGTATATTCCCTCAGGCTATTCTTCATACTTCTTATTTCACCTATCTTTGATCATTCCCAATTCTCTATTTTAAAATACTGGCTTTGTGACAAAGGGTTGGATGTCCCCCTAAATTCATTTAAAATGGGAAACTGGTTTTCTTAAATATATAAAATGTTTCTTAACTAATTTTTAGCAGTTAATAACCAAATAACTCTAAATTAGTCCAATTATTTCCTCTGACTAAACAAAACTGGCATTTATCTAGAGATATAAAGAAATTTCCTACCTAATATTCATATCTATAATAAATTTAAAATATTCATTCATATTATTATTATTAAATCAATTACTAATGTCCTAGTCTTTGTTATCTTTTCCAGGAATCTCAAACGTAATAACTTAAGAACAAGTAAGGATATGTCATCTCAGATTTTTTTATCTGGCTTTTTTTTCATGTTTAAGGTGCCCAAGAGAAGTTTCTGATGATGTGAGGATGAAATATTAGACAGAATGACTGAATCTCTTCATGAAAAAATCCTTAATAAACTATATTTAGCTTGTCAAAGGAAAAAAACTGCTTTAATACCAATTAGAAACTGCAATTATATCAAAAATAATCTTGATATATTTAATAAAATATTGTATTTTTTCTAATTAATAAAACTGCAATAATATTATGATATGGTAGGATAAGCTCTCACAATAGCCTTGTCCCGCCGAAGACCTTCTTTGGCCGCTTGACAAGCTGATAGCTCAACTTCAGTCTTCTGAAGCTTCCCTTCCAAATGCATTTTGTCCTCTTCGACTTCTTTTAAACGTCTCATATCATCTCCCCGCTGTTCTGTCAAACGACCCACTTGGTCCCTCAGTGAACCAATTTTTTCATGCAGAGCGTCGACTTGCTAAAATAAATGATAGATGATTTTAAAATATTACATTGGAATGATCTAAAATGTACCAACACAGGTTTTGATGAATTTTGATAATGGTTTTAATAAATACACATAGATAAATCCAAAATATGAGTTTGATGTTAAAATGAGGATAAAAATTTGAATGTTCCATAGGTAAATATATTGTATACTGTATTACTACTGTTTTTAAGTTAATAAGCAGTTAAACTCATTATGTTTCAATACTTAAATAAAAAATATGTTATATATAAGAGTAAAGAAAGTGATTTCTCAATTTTCACTGACTGATTATGTGTTCAGACAAAATTCCTTTCCTTTTTAAAGGGAGTGATAAATCCTTGGTTAAGCCTTCATTCGGATGGGGCGTAAAAAATGGTTCTGAGCCCATGCGATGTCATCTAATCTTTAAAGATCCCTATCCTTATTAAACATGGAGAAGCAAAATTTACAACTGCCACAGTAGTATCTTCTGATTAGCCACTGTAGCATAACGTGAAGTTAAATAAACAAACAAAATTCCTTTCAGTTTTTAATGAAAGATATTTTTTTAATTTAGGACACAAATTGAGAACAATTCTTAAAATGCTGAAGGAATTAGTCCGGGTGGCGGTCATTAAATGAAACAACTGAATAGTTTCAACTATTTTATTGTTTGCCAACGTTTCGACCCCCATTGTGGGTCATCATCAGGGCTAAAAAGATACAAAAAGGATACATTTAAAATAAGATTACAAATACTATTTAAAAAAAATTAACAATTGCACTAGAGAATGTCAATATTATAACATAAAAGGAAATAGATGTGTAAAGAAATCAATTAATTAAATTACAATGATAAAGGTATACTAATGAGAGCTATACAGACCAGATAATGACTAAAGATAATGTACAAATATATAAGAAAAAATTACATGAAATAAAAAACATTAAAAAATAGAGTACAATGGAGATACGTACCGTCTGGTAGGTGAGTGGAAACTAGGTACAATTTGGTAATATGGAATATAGGCAGGTAGATAGGAAAGTACGTACAAAAGGTTGGGTAAAATGGAAAATACGTACCATATTTCTAGACGGGATCTGACAACAATGAGTAAAATTGTAATATTAACATAAAAGGAAGTGTTCAGATTAAACCTACAATATTAATAACATCATAACGGTATTAGAAGATGTTTTAACAAGATTGTTGAAGTAAGAACAATATAATACAATAGTAAGAATAATAATGTATAAACTATGTATAGTAAAACTGACTACCTCCCAACCAACGTTTTAATAATTATTGTACATATATTAAGACATTAAAATTAACCAAGTGAAAATATTATGACAAAATAATAATAAGTAACAATCATTGACAGATCATATAGTTGATACAAAATAGTAAAATAATTACAAATAGGAATAAATTGAATTGTAAAACCATTAAGAATTTATTAAGTGCAGAAACAAATGAAATAGATACATATATAAAATAAATGTATACATAAATAAGTAAAAAATAAACCAATAAATAAACAAAATGTATACAGTGGGATGGACATGGGAAGCTGTATTACTTAAGAGAGTTTAATATATGGCTGTAGGTGGAGGAGATGCATTGTTTGTCAGTTTTATGGTTGACAGGATTAGATTGGAGATGGATGTGGACAGATTCAGCGACGAGTCTTTTTTTATAGTTGGGAACAGAATCTAAAATGGAACAATCTTGAAAGTTAAATGAATGATTAAAAGTTATGGAGTGTTCGGAGAGTTTTGAGGCTAGAAAATTTCGAGAGGATATGGAGGATTTATGTTGAGATATGCGGGTTTTTAAGTAGTTTTTTGTTTCACCCACATATGACACATCGCAATCTAAACAAGGTATTTTATAAACAATATTTGAGCGGTAGAGAGGATTTATCGGGTCTTTAGTATTAGTGAAAAGGTGGGAAAGTTTGTTCTGGGTCTTTAATCCTAGCTTTAGGGAGGGTAAGGAAGATTTAAAGGATTTTTTAATATTTTCAGACAGGTGTGGAATATACGGTAGGGATCTATATTGAAATATTGTGGGTGAATTTTGGTCTTGTATTGTAGTGGGAGTAATGGTCGTTTTTACGTTGTTGTATGAGTTTATGAGTTTTTTAATGATATTAAGTGGGAAGCTGTTTAGGGTAAGGATCTTTTTAATGCGCTGGATATTGGTAGGATGGTACTGTGGATCAGACAAGGAGAGGCAACGGTGGACGAGATTTTGGGCAACATTAATTTTTTGATGGTATGGGTGCTGGGAGAAGAAATTGAGGAGTCTACCGGAATAGGTGGATTTTGTGTACCAATCAGTGGAAATAGAACCGTCCGTATTTCTTATTATCAGTAAGTCTAGAAAGGGAATTGTTGAGTTGTTTTCTTTTTCTACTGTAAAACGGAGGCGTGGATCGTAGGAATTAAAGGATTTAAGGATATCTGGGATTTTTTCAGGGTTTATTATTAGGAGGAGGTCGTCAACATATTTCTTAATGAAAAAGATATCGTTTTTATAAATTTTGGTTATGAAATCCAGGAGGTCATTGAGAACAATATTAGAGAAATCCGGAGCTAGGCAGTTTCCCATTGCTAGTCCAGAGACCTGATTGTAAAATTTTCCCTTAAAAGTGAGGTATCCTGTTTTGCAGCAAAGTTCCAGTGATTGTAAGTAAGTAGAAAGATTTAGCGTGGTGTGAGGTTCGATAATGGTCCAGTGTTTTTTAACTAAATGGAGAACTTTGTCAATGGGAATATTAGTGAATAAGCTTTCGGCGTCAAAATATGTTAAAATGTAGTTAGGGGGGATTTGAAGTGATAATAATTGTTGTCGGAGGTAAAGAGAGTTTGTAATGTCGTAGGAGTTTGTACGGCTGAGTATTTTTAGTGACGGTAGAAGAAATTTACTGAGTTTGGAGGAAGGTGCATTGATGTTTGAAATAATGGGACGGAGTGGATTACCGGGTTTGTGAATTTTCGGAAGGCCATACAGACGTGGGGGTAAGGAATTATAAGAGATTAGGTTTCTGTATGTAGATAGATTAATGAATTTATTATCGAAGAGATTTTTGATATGTTGGTTAAATTTTATCATGAGAGGACGGGTTGGGTCACGGGTAGAGGGTGTATATGTTGATAGGTCTGATAGAAGTGAATTTATTTTGTCATCGTACTCAGTTCTGTCCATAATAACGGTTACGTTACCTTTGTCGGCTTTGGTTACTATAATTTGGTCGTTTGATTTGAGGAATGAGCGGGTTAAGGAAAGATCTTTGAAGAAGAGAGGGGAAAGTGACGAAAGAGGTTTGGGGTGTTGGAGGTGGTTGGAAATCATGTTGCTAATCCGCAAACGGGAAATTTCTTTGTCTTCGTCAGTTATTTTGAAAATGTCGTCTTTATAAATATATTCTAGATCTGTTATAAGTTGGGGAATCATTTTAGAAGGGTTAGAAGAAGGGTAGAAAAATTGGGACCTAAGCTTAAAATATTATTAACATTAGTGGGAACGGAGGTAGAGGAAATATTTTTGATCCAATCATCCGAGCCTTTGGGATACGGTTTTTTATTGATACTCTTTTCATAAATAGTTTTAAATTTTTTAACGAGGGAAAATTTTGTCTGTTTTTTAGTGAATGCAAAAATTGTTTGAATACTTGTAGTCAGTTTGTCCATGTTGTGTTCGCCTATAATAGGATGTAAAGAGGAATTTAAGGAACGGATATTGTCGTTTATGAGGTCTATTTGTTGTATGGTTTCCCTAATTTTTAAGTTAAGTAACGTTCTCTTGTATTTCTCCAATGAGTGAGTCAATTTGGAAGTAAGGGAGTTTGACAAAGGGACTTGACTAATGCAGTTCTCAATAAATTTTGGAAAAACAGAATGGGTTCGACATTTTAATAAAAAAATTCTTTGTTCAGTTTTTCTGGCCAGTCGTTGCAGAGATTGTTAAAAGCTTGTCTGTTTTGGGGGAATCGCGATTTTAGTGAAGAGAAAATATGATGTTGGTCATTATTAGAATTTCCTGAAGAAAGGTGGGAAGTGGTGGAAGAGGATATATTTTGAGTTTGGGAGAAAGATGTATCCAGAGAAGTAATTGAAAAAAGAGAAGTAACTTGGGAAGAAGGCGTATGGGGAGTTTTAGTATAATGTTGAGTTGGGAGGTGAGTCAAAGCTCTATTACTATTTAATCTAGTGTTATAGCGGTGTGATGGTCGAGAAGAACCCAAAAGAGAGGTTGATTGAAGGTTTAGTCGTTTTGGTGGTGATCGTGGAGTTGTTACCTTTTTTGAGCTGGAAATGTGGTGATGAGAAAAACCTGAGTCACCTGGAGGTGTAGAAGAGATGGCTTGTTGAGATGAGAATGCCTGCTGTTGTTGAGTTGTAGATTGTATGCCCTGTCTGCGATTTTGTATTCTGGCACTGCGGCGGAGAGTTGAGGTGGATGTATCTTTGTATCCTCCAAAGTCAGTAAATTTCTTCTACCGTCACTAAAAATATTCAGCCGTACAAACTCCTACGACATTACAAACTCTCTTTACCTCCGACAACAATTATTATCACTTCAAATCCCCCTAACTACATTTTAACATCTTTTGACGCCGAAAGCTTATTCACTAATATTCCCATTGACAAAGTTCTCCATTTAGTTAAAAAACACTGGACCATTATCGAACCTCACACCACGCTAAATCTTTCTACTTACTTACAATCACTGGAACTTTGCTGCAAAACAGGATACCTCACTTTTAAGGGAAAATTTTACAATCAGGTCTCTGGACTAGCAATGGGAAACTGCCTAGCTCCGGATCTCTCTAATATTGTTCTCAATGACCTCCTGGATTTCATAACCAAAATTTATAAAAACGATATCTTTTTCATTAAGAAATATGTTGACGACCTCCTCCTAATAATAAACCCTGAAAAAATCCCAGATATCCTTAAATCCTTTAATTCCTACGATCCACGCCTCCGTTTTACAGTAGAAAAAGAAAACAACTCAACAATTCCCTTTCTAGACTTACTGATAATAAGAAATACGGACGGTTCTATTTCCACTGATTGGTACAACAAAATCCACCTATTCCGGTAGACTCCTCAATTTCTTCTCCCAGCACCCATACCATCAAAAAATTAATGTTGCCCAAAATCTCGTCCACCGTTGCCTCTCCTTGTCTGATCCACAGTACCATCCTACCAATATCCAGCGCATTAAAAAGATCCTTACCCTAAACAGCTTCCCACTTAATATCATTAAAAAACTCATAAACTCATACAACAACGTAAAAACGACCATTACTCCCACTACAATACAAGACCAAAATTCACCCACAATATTTCAATATAGATCCCTACCGTATATTCCACACCTGTCTGAAAATATTAAAAAATCCTTTAAATCTTCCTTACCCTCCCTAAAGCTAGGATTAAAGACCCAGAACAAACTTTCCCACCTTTTCACTAATACTAAAGACCCGATAAATCCTCTCTACCGCTCAAATATTGTTTATAAAATACCTTGTTTAGATTGCGATGTGTCATATGTGGGTGAAACAAAAAACTACTTAAAAACCCGCATATCTCAACATAAATCCTCCATATCCTCTCGAAATTTTCTAGCCTCAAAACTCTCCGAACACTCCATAACTTTTAATCATTCATTTAACTTTCAAGATTGTTCCATTTTAGATTCTGTTCCCAACTATAAAAAAAGACTCGTCGCTGAATCTGTCCACATCCATCTCCAATCTAATCCTGTCAACCATAAAACTGACAAACAATGCATCTCCTCCACCTACAGCCATATATTAAACTCTCTTAAGTAATACAGCTTCCCATGTCCATCCCACTGTATACATTTTGTTTATTTATTGGTTTATTTTTTACTTATTTATGTATACATTTATTTTATATATGTATCTATTTCATTTGTTTCTGCACTTAATAAATTCTTAATGGTTTTACAATTCAATTTATTCCTATTTGTAATTATTTTACTATTTTGTATCAACTATATGATCTGTCAATGATTGTTACTTATTATTATTTTGTCATAATATTTTCACTTGGTTAATTTTAATGTCTTAATATATGTACAATAATTATTAAAACGTTGGTTGGGAGGTAGTCAGTTTTACTATACATAGTTTATACATTATTATTCTTACTATTGTATTATATTGTTCTTACTTCAACAATCTTGTTAAAACATCTTCTAATACCGTTATGATGTTATTAATATTGTAGGTTTAATCTGAACACTTCCTTTTATGTTAATATTACAATTTTACTCATTGTTGTCAGATCCCGTCTAGAAATATGGTACGTATTTTCCATTTTACCCAACCTTTTGTACGTACTTTCCTATCTACCTGCCTATATTCCATATTACCAAATTGTACCTAGTTTCCACTCACCTACCAGACGGTACGTATCTCCATTGTACTCTATTTTTTAATGTTTTTTATTTCATGTAATTTTTTCTTATATATTTGTACATTATCTTTAGTCATTATCTGGTCTGTATAGCTCTCATTAGTATACCTTTATCATTGTAATTTAATTAATTGATTTCTTTACACATCTATTTCCTTTTATGTTATAATATTGACATTCTCTAGTGCAATTGTTAATTTTTTTTAAATAGTATTTGTAATCTTATTTTAAATGTATCCTTTTTGTATCTTTTTAGCCCTGATGATGACCCACAATGGGGGTCGAAACGTTGGCAAACAATAAAATAGTTGAAACTATTCAGTTGTTTCATTTAATGACCGCCACCCGGACTAATTCCTTCAGTAATTCTCAACGGTCAACTAATTATATCCACAATTCTTAAAATGAAAACAAGTAATCATAATATCAAATTTTACTTTAGCAAAAATTTAACTTTACGATTATTACCTATAGCTAAAACAATTATGAACTTTTGGAGTAGGAGTATAGGGTTCTATTAAAAATTCAAACAATATTATGATAATTGACATAATGTCAATGCCCAGCACAAGGTCTTGAATATCAGAGTGGTGAAAAATGCGGCTAAACAATGCTATGTTAATATTCACTTAAGACACCAAGATCACTAAGTTTCTTTTTAGAGCTACAAAGGTCACCTTGATGTTCCTCTCTATAATAATTCAATGTTTACTACTATTTACTTCAAAATTATATTTCTCATATTTAAAGTTATTAGAGCAGAATTAAATTCTTAATAATGTCCAATACTAATAAGAGTACCCAAATGAGATGAACTAGAAGTTGAGGTATTGATTAAATTTTAAAGTATACAGGCAAATATAACAATATCACAATTAAATATACTATCTAAATAAAAGTGAACCAAGTGAACAATAAATATAAAAGGCATTGGACAAAAACCAATCACTAAAATTATTTTTATAACTTATTAGTAATGATAAAAAAGAATTTTAGGTATATGAGGTATTGATATTACCATAGATTTCTCCTTGGCATCACTGAGAAGATCTCTGATTCTTTCCTTGATGCTGAGCTCATTACTTTCAACAAATCTAACTGGAGAACTTAATAAAATTGCAAGTGACTCTAGAAGATGCCTTAGTTCAGTGTCGAGGCGCAATGATCTTTCCTCTTTGTCCTTCAATTCCTCTAGATGGAATGCATACAAATAAGTCAATTACTCCTATCATATTGACTCCTAATATACCATTATATTATACTTTTTCTTTATACCAGGTTTATGTTTATTCAATATTTTTAAATCTTGCATAGTACTCTTCAGATTGACCTGATTTAAGAGTTATTTGGAATGTTTCACTTTCTGCAGCAAAGTTCTTAATTAGGACACGAGTATAAGACTTTTTAATTTTACTAGCTGTTATTTTTCAATTAGAAGGTAACTATTCCTACTATTAACTTGATCAGACAGTAATGAGAAACCAGTCCTTACCCATAACATAACAGTTAATTTATATTATTTTTCATATCAAAAAGTGGAAACCTGTACCTCTACAGCCCATGAAGGGTCTTGGATCCAGTACAGAGATTCGTAGTATTTTGAAACCAACGGCCGTGAAATAAGATCATTAGGCTGAGATCACATTTCCCTCCTCCCCTTAATAGAGGCTGGGTGTGCTCCAGGGAGTCTTCATACCCAAAGGTCATCCTAATGATGAAATTACAGAATAAATAATTATTCTTCCAAAACCAGGGTTTAAATCTGGGACCATGGAGACCGTTAGACTACAGTGCTCTGTCCACACTAAACCGCACCCCTCCTTAGGAAACTAAAAGAAGACATTTTAAAATTGTATTTATTTATAAAATCAAAACATACTTTTATCACCATATTTTGATAATTTTAAAAATGTCAAACGACTTTCTATAAACTTTTGACTATATAACTGAAAAGCATAGATAACAGATAGACATTTAAAAACTATCTGAAACTAGTTTTCAACATAAGTTAAGTAATTAGCAACTTAAGTTCAACCGATATATACATTCGGTACATCTTCGCCAAGCAGTCATCGATGGCTTTCAATATTCACCTCTGAGAGCTCTGATGGTTGATTCCTGGATCTGCATATCCCCTGTTGTGACATGTAGGCTGCGACTGAACCCAGTCAATTTGTCCCTTAGCTCTGAAAGTTCTCTTTCGTACAGGCGGCATTGTAGTTCCAGCTTCTCTTTTTCCTGTTATGTAAAAAATAAGGTTATAATAAATGCTATACTTTTTCTAGCTTACATTTATTGATGCAGAAACATTTTACCTGAAATGTAATACCTTCATTTTCCATTAAACTTATAATAGTTAAGTATTCAACTATACAATGAATTATTATAAATTTGGTCAGAAAAAGTAATCAGGAAGATTAAACTACCTGATTTCTTAATATTCTACAAATAATCAATTAACTAGGAAAGCTTTCAAGACTTTTGTCACTTTAAATAATTAATCGTATACATATTTTTTATGGTATTACAGGACCCTAGATTCAATTTTTAAAAATTTACAGTAGCATTACAACATACTTGTATTTAATCCTTTTTTTTTAGACCTAGAGGTAATGAAAACTAGTTCTGGATTGTTTTTAATGTGATTTACATGCTTTTAATAGGCTAATAATTGATATGGTGTCCTATAGTATTATAATTTACAAGTTCTTAAGGTACAGACAGGTTTTACCTGTAGTAATGGATATATTTTATCTAATTTAAAGTGAATAGGCCACCATTTGGAAACACACTTAATAAAATGTCTTTATTGATGAATAGAAAGACATTATACATATATTTTGCAATGAATATAATGTGTTACAAAATTATTAGTCACTAATATTAAAAGAGTAATGTTGAATAATCACCTTTATGCTGATTAGTTAGTCTATAAAATGAAGTAGTCATTTTGCTGATTTTTAGGACTGTGAAAATATTTATTCAGCATTGTGTACAAAGATTTATTGAGACATATTTAGGTAAACAACAATAAATTAATTAAAAGAATTAATATAATGGAATTTAAATAAATAATTCTCTCAATTAATTAAGTCAATTTAGTCTGATATACAGTGTTGCCATGTCAGTCATGGATTTCCCCCTTAAACATTTATGAATTTTCCTCTAAACTGATCTACTTTAACCATTAAATTGTCCTCTTTTGTGCATATGAATATATCATAAAAATAAAAATAAAACACTTTATTTTTACACTTTAAGAATAAGATGTTTGAACATAAGAAAATTTTCATAACATTTGGTTGATATAAAAAAAAAATTTTTAGTTCAACATTGTCAACATATGGGTTCCATATAATTATTTTTTAAATACATCGCTAACACTATAAAGGAGGCTGTTATATTGTATGAATAACTGTTCAGGATAACACAATTTCTTAGATAATTAAACAACACTTTTGGTAAAATAAATTAATCCAAATAAATAAACAAACACAAGATATATTTTTAAACTAATTATTTACTTGTTTAAATAAAAAATGGTGAGCAGTATTAAAAAACGAAAAACTTTGACCCTAAAAACAATAAATCTATTTTAAAAAACAAAACAAAAACAACTTAAATTTATAAAAAATAATATAAGAACACAGTTGATAGTAGAATTGATAGCACAACTTGAAATGTTTTAAACATGGGTTTCAACAAATAATCATACTGATTTTAAAATATATAAATCATGATAATAATAATAAAAAAAGAAAAAGAAATAATTTTAGTCGTAATATCGCTTCAACAGAGGCCAGCAGGTAAATAGTCTATCGATTGTTGCTGTATGTTGTTGTTTCTATAGGGAACAAGCAGGCCAGTCGGTCAATTCTACATAAAGTACCTTTAAATTGTATTTTCGTCTATACATTAAAAAAATAATTACATAGTCCAACGTTTTTTCATTAAAATTTTGAATCAATAGTGAACAATTAATGAAGTCAAAAAATAATTGTATGGCTCTCTTATCTGCTACCCTAGGAAACCCTCTTCCAACAAGAATTAATTCTTCGAGAACTTTAAGGAAGAGTAAAGCTGAACTTATGCATGCGATAAATATCGGATGATATAGGTCGGTAAGTTATATTTTTGTCAATATTGATATATATTCCAATTACCAATCTTATACTATATTGTAAACAGAATTCTAATCGACGTATATGAAGAACTCTTACACAAAATCAAATAATGATGGTAAGGACATTTCGATACTCACCGATAGATATCGCCCAATATTAATCAGAGCTTAAAAGGACTCTCAAGATTGAAAAAAAAAATCTCAAATGGCACGGCTTAGACAGGTTTTGATTAATAAACGAAATAATGAGAGCAAAAAGAAAACACAAAAAAGAAATGAGATCAAAAAATAATAATATTATATAATATATATATTATATATATATATATATATATAAAATGGTAACGTGATTTTGGTAACCGTTAACTCCTTCTAGCCACAAGACGGATTTTGATACGGTTTTCACCATCATTAAGGGAATTCTTTCCTTAAGGTTATAAGTAAAATACATTGCAATTTAGCTTTTCTTTAAACGGGAAAAATAAATTTTCTGTGACCAAGTCGTCAAAATTATTTCTGAAATATAAGTAGTAAGATAGGCGTATAATATACCGTTGGAATGCGCAAGAATTTAGAAAAGTTAATATGCAATAAAACAATCGTACGAGTTAATATAAAGTCGTAAGAGTGTGAACTTATGAACTCTCTATCTATATCTATATACATATGATAATAATAATAATAATAACAGCCTACCGAACTCGAATATTCGATGCCGATACCACCAAACTCCGCCTGCACAGATTCATCCAATGTTCACCGTTCAAGCCCAAGCCCCGAGATCAGCCTTAACGCAATCCTCCCATCGACGTTTCGGCCTACCTTTCGGACGCCTACCAGTCGGATCAGCGATACAACTTCTCGAATCCGATCCTCACCGAGCCCAACAACTTTACTCGCCCATTGAGTCTCCGCGATGCTATCAACTCAATTATATTCACAGGGTACAAGCTCCGCAATTCCACATTGTGCAACCTTCTAAAGTCCCCAGTGGCCTCATCTCTCTTCGGACCAAATATTTTACGCAGTACCTTTTTTTCGAAAACCTTAAGCCGTTGTCCATCCTTCAAAGTAAGCGGCCACGTTTCACATCCGTAAAGAACCCGTCGGAAGAATAACAGTTTTATAAATTCTAATCTTTAAGTTTTTAGACAGAAGCCGCGAGCTAAGTAATTTAGGAACTGAATAATAACACGCATTTCCCGCTTTTAACCGGGACTTTATGTCTTTCTGGATTTCATTTTTTCTTGTTATCATTGAACTTAAGTACTTGAATTTCTCTCTTGCTCAAAAGTATGCCCTGATATATCAATAGCACTAAATCGCCACCGTTTCTGCTACTAATCATATATTTCATCTTATCAGTATGTTTTTTATTTGAGTCCTATTTTTTACTTTTTTAATAATAATTTTTTGTTTTTTTCTTCTGCTATCTTTTCCGTGTCATGTAACACCGAGTTATATTAATTAAGGTTACATTTCATGCCTAATACGTAGCACAGTACACGTAATACTATTATATATATATATATAATATATATATATACATATATATAATATATATATAAATATTATTAAGTTGTAGCATTTTACAATGTTTTAAACAATAAATAAAACAAAAGAGAAGATATGATACCATAAATAGATAAATACCTAAAATATTTAATTATACAAATCAAGATTTGAACAAAAAAATAATACAAAATAAAAAATAACATTAAGCACAACAAGATTACAAAACCTCAACTGCCTTCCTACAATCTATGTTAAGCTAATTGAAGTCTATTGATTTTATGAACTTTATAAAATATTTTTTAAATTTTGTCATAAGTCTTTGTTCTTTTTCTGACCAAGTCCCGTGTTCCAGTATAACGTTCTGTATTAATTTTGCTCGTATGTGGTCTAATTGTTTACATTCGTATATTAAGTGTCGAAAGTTGTGTGTGTCTCCATCGTAAGGCATTTGTCGTCTTGTAGTATGTTAAAGCGTTTTAAGTATGTTTTGTTTGTCCTTGTTCAGTCAGGAATTGTGTCACCTTGTAGTTGTTACTTAGTATGTTTTTGTAGTTGTGGTGTGTGATAAAGGGAACAAATCTATGAAGGCTTGGTGACTTCGGTGAAGCAGCCCAGGAACGGTTCCAATTTGCTATCGTCTCCTTCCTCATCTCCCCTTTGATGTAGGATATGGGAACCTTATTGTACGATATTGGAAGGTCACTCTGAGCCGCTATCTTTGCAAGGGTGTCCGCTCGTTCGAGTTGCCCTTTATCCACATTATGCTTACGTTTTAATTTCCGGTATTTAGCTTAATCAAGTTAAGTCGAATTTCCTCAGTTTGTCCGTCATGAATTTTTGTATTTTGGATGGAATGTATAACGTTCATGTTGTCAGTGTAGATAGTTATGTCTGTAAATACATCAGTCAATTGTCAAGGAGATATTCTGTCGCTCTGAGAACAGCTAGCTTCTCCGCCTGGTTGTTCGAGCATTCCGATCCTTGCTTGCATTGAGCTTCAATCATTTTTCCATGTTTATCTTTTAGAAACATGCACATCCTACGTTCTCCCCATCCTTGCCCCGTCTGTAAATATTTCTGTCTTTGTATCTGGGTCAGTTTGTACCGTGTCATCATATTCGCTTGTGTTGCTGGATGAATCCAATTTTTGCATTGATATGGGAGGTCTATTCTGTCGTGCAAAATATTTTTTAGTCTGTATGTCGTTTTTAAAAAAAATAAAAAATGAGTTAAGAAATTTATTAAAAAATTATGCTTCCCCTCTCCCGCTACCTCCGTGAACTCTCACAAGCCCTCGCTTCCACCTACCTCTTTTACTAGCATGGGCTAACCTAGACTACTATAGCACTCGCTCACCTGTCGTATCCTGTCAATCTCTGCGAGGTGCGTCGCCGCCTGGGTGTGGAGGCTGTCTCTCTCTGCGGTGGCTCTCCCGAGGGCGGCCCTGCACTCTAGCAGTTCCTCTTCCGCGTCCCTGGCCCTAGTCTCCGCAGCCTCCACACGACTTCGCAATCTGCTCGTCTCCTGAACAGTTCAATGCAATTAGTACATCCAACATCAAAAGGAAGATCCATTCCATCTATAGCCAACTATTAATATCTAACCTACCTGGACAAGATGATGCGCTTTGCCGGCCGCAGTGGCCTCGGCACCCAGAGCTGTCTCCAGCTGCCGCATCAGGTCACCCAGCGCCTTCTGGGCCAATGCCTTCTCCTGCTCCTCAGCATTCAACTCCAGTTCCAGCTTGCTCACCTGAAACCACCTTTACTAATGAGGAGTAGACAAGTAAACAGTGAACTTTATGGAAGGTTAATCAAATACATAAAGAATAAAGTATAGGGAACCCGAAAGTTCGATTCAATGACTGCTCTCCAAGTCCAAATCCCAAAATCCGACATAGCACTACCACCTACGCCTCTACCTACCTCTTGAAAGCATAGTTTGGCAAGTTCTTTTCATGCGCATATTAACTTTTTTAGGATTCGTTATTCCATAAGCCTAATAACATGGCATTTGTTAGCTGCGGCGTGGTGGCCAGCATAACAGCCTTTTATGCCAAGGTCGCAGGTTAAAATCTGCAGGAAGCTCCAGGAAGTAAAAAAATCCTTATTTATGCCGTGCTTCGGAGGGAATGTAAAAAGGTGGTCCCGAGTCTGTGCGATGTCAGGTACTCGTTTATTATCTCTATCCTAATTAAACCTGGATAGATAAAATTCAGGACTCCCACTATAGCATAAAGTGACGTTAAATGAATAAAGAAACAACTTCGCCTGCCATTTGAGCCGCTGCACAGAGGTTCCTAACGGAATTTTTCGTCCTCGGATTGATGATATATCAGCCATTTCAACGCCACTTTGTTCCTTAGTAAATTCACTTTTAATGACAAGATCAACAAATTTATAAGCAGATAATTAAAATATATAAGTTAAGTCGATAATTTCAGAAACTAATTATTCTTTATATATATATATATATATATATATATATATATATATATATATATATATTACACTATTTCCTTTGTTTATAATTGTAATTAGATACGTTTAAGAAATATAAAGACTTTAAGAAACGTTATAAAATTATAATTTATTTTAATATTTCAATAAACACGTAACATAATGAACATTTTAAAGTTGGCCGAATTCAAAACGAATAGTTGGCCATAGAGATGTTTTCAATGGAAAGTTCAGAAACATATAGTGATAGAAAGTTAGTTTAAAGTCTAACTTAACCCCGAAGCGAGATAGAACTATAAATGTGTTTATAATAAATATAAATAAATTATACTTCTGTGTGGAACTACTTGATGAGATGTTGCGTACCCACCTTCCTCTCTAGATCGGCAGCCTTCTCTTCGTGGTACCTGTTCTCCCTCTGGAGGGTGCTCACCGTCATGTCCGTCCTAGCCTGGCCGGCTGTCATCATCCTCTCCTTCTCCTCCAGCTCCTGCAAGCAATTATTTCAATTAACTAGGTAATTAATTAGCAATTAATTAGGTAAGTGACATAATTAAGGAGTATATTGGCGTATACACAAATTTAAATACAAACGATTGGCCTGAACCTGGTACCTATGCCTACCATGACAAACTCCATTCCCACTCTAATCCACTAGTTTCAATCGTTGCTTCCTCTAAAATCTCTGATAATCCACCTTAACGTCTGAAAAGAAGATGGTCTCGAGACCTTCTGTTTGAGCATTGTTTTGGAGAGCTGCCATAGGGTTGTTTCCCTACATGTGTATCATGTCTTACATGAGCTTTCTTCAAGATTCAAGAGCCGACCCGTTCGACGAAGTTGAGTAAACAGCCGAATTTCTGGTAAGCCCTTTTGAATAGTCTATTATATTGTTATATCGTTTAAGAGATCACTATTCTTAGATAATTTCATTTTTGAGTTATACCAGAAGTTTTTTATACAGTCCAACATTAATTAGTGCCAGTGTATAAATCTCTTTATTAGAACGCGATCCCTCTTTCGAAGTTTTTTTTTTTTTTTTTGGTGTAGACTTATATTTTGCATTATTTTAGTATTAGGCTATTAGGGATTATTAATATGGATTCCGTGGAGTGATAAAATAAATAAGGTCTAAATAATGCCTATGCAACCAAAGCGATGCATTGGAGCCTTAAGCCTTTGAGTATGGACTACTTAAACGGAGGAACTAGGAAATATTTTAAACAAATTAAAAAAAAAATGGCGTAATAATTAAAGTTTCTTTTTCTTACAGCTTCACATTAAAATAATTATTTAAACATGTCTCTGTTAATCCTAAGAAATATAAAATTTCTAAATGATTTTGATTCTGTTGTTTTCTTGCTGGTTGAGTCATGTGCGTGTGTAGATTCTAGATAAACCTGGAAAGGGTAGATCAAGATCTATATCACGTATTCTTCTCCCTCTCCTTCCAATAATGAAACTTTTTACTGAACTTTTCTTATAACATACACTGAAATAAATAAAATAAAAGTTCTTTGGAGATTTAAAGGTTATTCACATTGTGAACCAGATTTCACTCAATATATTTGAAGGTTTAGTAGTAGATATCTGTAATGGTCTTAAGATAATGGTCATTCAAATAATCACATGTTTTAAGCCATTATACAATATTTAATTGACTGACGATCGTAACACTGGAGAACTTTTCTTGCGTTATTTATATAATATACTCATTTCTATATTTTATAGAAAAATTACATTAGTTATGTGATATGTAGTTTTGTATGTGAAGATGGTTATTTCAAATTCACATTATTAAAATTATATTCACAGAACTACTGTCTTCGTTTGGGAATATTTACACCATCTACAGGATAAAACTCATAATAAAAAATTTTAAAAAATCAAATCAGGATAAAACAGCTGAATTTATTGTATATGAATTAGTAAGTATTCGTAAAATAAAAAAAAATCTGGTGCGCGCAACACACGACTTGCACTTACATCTTCTTCTTCTTCCAGTGGCGCGACAGGCCGTGTAGTGTAGGCCCTGGGCCTCGCGTTGTAAACTGTTGGGAGTTTACACTCACGTTTCAAGATGCAATTGTTTTAGTGTAGGGTCATCACTCCCTACGACTAATTTTGTGAGTGGCCCCTTTGGCTGGCGGTCTCACATACCCGGGGGAGAGGTTGTGAGTGAATCCACATTTTTTAAATCCTTATAAAAGCCCAGCCGAGACTTGGATTCGAACTCAGAACCTGTAGCATGAGAGACTAGCGCGCTAACCACTCAGCCACGGGCTCCCCCTGCACTTACATGAGTTTTAAAATTAGTTTAAGAATTTTTAAATAAACTTAGAGATGGAAAAAGATCAAAGAATTAATTTCGTAAAGTTTCTATAGAAACGTGTTTTATTAAGTAATCCATCATATTTTTATCTACAACAATCAGTTTGGTGTATAAGATAATATTTTTTCTAAAATCTTTAGCTTTCCAATGGCATATTAAACACCTATATTACTTTTGCTTGTTTTTTCAGAAACCCAAAATTACATTAAAAAATATTTCTGCCTTTTCTCCTAAACCTGCAGATCAAATTCGCTCAACTTGCATATTTAGCCGTTATTATCAGCAAAAATGATATGCCTATTTTTAGGATTTTTTTTTTTAAATCTACAAAATTAAAGGTACTTTAAAAGAAGAAAATTTAAATAAGAGGCATTTAAACCCTGTCAGACTATTTTAATCAGAATTAAACTTAGATCAAATTAAAGAGCCCTCAATTTTACATCCATCTAGCGAGTTTAATCAAAATCGTTAGAGCCATTTTTGTGAAAAAAGAAAAAGGTCCAAAATGCATGGTATAAAGTGGCTCTTCTGGAGACTTTTATGAAAAGCATGTGACATCTCGAGTGTATAGTTATCTTAAATATGAAATAACAGTTTCGTACGATTTTTTTGTTTTTGCGCTGGAATAACCACGCACACACACACACAACATTTTTGTGTAACTTAGACATTTGTACTCAGTTGACCCTAAACTTGAATTTCCGGTGAAAACTGGAATTCGAAAATTTTCAAGATCGCAATACTTTCCCTTACAATATATATTTCATATATAATAATAATAAATTCTTTATTTATAATAAAGAATATATATATATTCTTTATTTATAATAAAGAATTATATATATATATATATAGGTAGGTAAGTGAAAGTAACAAAAATGAATAAAACGATTGATCTTTATTTTAAAAAACCTGTATTTATCTACTACTAAACAAAGTTTTACTTTAAAGCGTTTAAACAAATTAATCAAAAATGAATAATTGGAAAGTTAAAAGGCTCAGCTGTTGAACGATCGTTGAGTGATTGATGCAAACGCGTGATGGATAACCGAATTATAATTACATTTATTCTTACAAAGCAAAGTTTTCACACTGCCTAAAATCATTTTTATGTATATTATGGACTCCATTGAAAACAATATCGATATTTTGTTAATGTTTATTACTGCTTAGAGATTAGAAATTGAAATATAATACTAGTTAACTATTGGCCTACTGACCTGTATTCTCTTCCTGAGGGAGGCAATGACGACATTTTGCCTTGCCGCTTGTTCTTTGATCTGTTCTGCTTCTCCTTCCAATTGAGCGCATCTTTCTTCTTTCTTCCTCACCTGCGTTTTCGCCTCTTGCAGCTAATTATCACAGATGAAAACAATAGTGCATTAATAGATATAGGTCTTACACATTTCTCTTATTTCTTTACACTGTAACAGAACCGTCTGTCAAGAAGATGGCCTACTTGTATGGTCAATAAATAAATATTTTACATATGCAATGTAACGAATATCGATCTGTGTTTTTTCTCCTAACTTTATTAATATCAATAAAATATAAGATATGACAGGTATCAAGTTAAAATGTATTTTTTATTAATTTATTAATGATGATTGGAAAAAAAAAAAAAATAAGCCAAGCATTGCATTAAAAAAAGAAGGTTTAAGTCACGAACCGTCATGCAAAAACTCGCCTTAATTATGTTATAAGTTGGTTTAAGATGCTATTTAGTCATTAATTTCATTAAGTTAATCTAATTTGTTTTGCACTAATTTTAGTTATTTTTTTCAGTATGTAAGGCATAATGGTTGTTACAAACACATCCATGCCGGTTCATACAGAAATATGTCAACTATGAAATATCAAACGTTTAAAAATACTCATTTAATTAAAATTACCTTAAAGTTTTTTGGTTGACTTCACTTAAATAAAGAGTATTTGTAATACAACTATATATGTTCGTTTTATAATTTGTTACAGATTTTCATTAGAAGAAAATATATAAACATAAATTTCAATTATATATTACATTTTTCATAAAATGTAGTCTATAATATATTCTAGTGAAACTAATTAATAAAAGGAATCAAAAAATATTTCGTATGATAAACAAATATCTTGTGTAAGCATAGTATTTTAGTGTGCTTAGTAGTATTTTAAATGAAATATGATCAAATACAAAATAAAATAAATGTTTTGTACTTTACATTTCAATAATTAAAATGTAAAATAAATTATTTTGGCTGTATTTTTTCTTAAAATAAAAATTATACAAATATTTATTTTATTTTATATAAATATAAACATAACAGATCAAAAAACCAATGAAGTTATTTATGTGTTTTCTTATTTTTGTTTAGCTTATAAAATCCTTATTTTTTTTTTAATATTTATAATTTTATTGCCGTCAAAAATTTACATTTTTTTTTTTTTAATAAAAATGTAATGTATTTTTAAAACAAATAAATTATTAGTATTTTAAGATAATATCTGTGGCGGTCGTGAATAAATGGTTAAGTCAAAATCTTTCATTTTACAGGAGAGCGACTTAAACTTTACTAATACCCAAAATAGAGTTATAACATACAGCTTTCTTTCCCCCTGAAATTTCTTCCACCAAGAAATTTCTTTAACCAATTTAACACGACGTGAGAGACGGTCTGAGGGGGCGATACGTGGAGTTAACTCATTTTTTATATAACTCGAGCTATCCAGTTTTTCACGACCGCCACAGATATTTAAATACATTTTAGTCAAATCTGGATAGTATCATACGAAAGCCGTTGGGTATTGCGGGTACTGTATGCTCTGCCCCGTATCCTAAAAGTGCAGTGCGTTGTCTCTGAACAATTTCTTTTTATACAGTTACTTTCTAATAGAGTGGAGTTAATCAATACAGCTGAGTAAATAATTATAAATTTAACAACATTAAATGGCGATTATTAAATATGCTTCACTTGGGATCTTTTAGATTTTCTTTTTACTGATCAAGTAGCAGAAGTAGTTCTCGTTAACTCTTTTTGCACTAAATCACCCCAGGTCGCGGATTCAAACCTGGCAGATGGTCTTAAGATATTTAAGTGAGTTAAGAATCCATGGTCATGCCGGAGATCCTGGTCCCGAGCTAGTGCTATGTCAGGTACTCTTTAAAGATCCCTATCCTGATTAAACTCAGGATTGAAAACATTTGGGACTCTATGACTTTATTTAATTATATTAAAATAAATATTGTTTATAAAGGATGTGTTGTTTTGGGGGCGGTCAAAAGAGATCAGAAAATAGTGAAAAGTGTTTCACGTTTTTTTCCTTATTTTCTAATTTTTTTTACCACCATCTCATCATTCATATTCACTACTATTTGACATTAAATATTAATTAGTATTAGTTGAGGAGCTAATTTATAATTATTTAGTTATGTTGATAGATTAATAAGGTATTACGATTTAATTGAATCTATTCAAGCAATCAATCTATTCGAAATCGAGCAAATTAATCATGGCATGTTATTGTCTGCCTAAATGAAAAATGACTAGGAATGTGTGTTTGCTTTGGTGTCAATCAATGAGGCAATGTGCTGGCTATGTTTATCTACCATTTGCGTGAGGGGCCCTGAGTAGCTCTGTGTATCGGAGCAGTTGCTGATCTAATTATCTTTACCTGTAGGAGGAGGCTGTCCCTCTTGTACTGGAGGGCTGCGAGTTCGCTTCGCAGGGTGGTGTTCATGTCAGTCTGGATCGCCCATCTACAAACACCATTCCATTATATACAGTGCGTTGCAAAAAAGAAGCGAAATGTACTAAATAGATATTTTGTGTTTATTTGATCTATTTAGAGCAAAAAGTGCAAAGAATGGCTAAAACTGTAATAGTTGGAGAGCTCGGCTGCCTCCAGAAGAGGATATAGGACGTATAGGAGAGGATGGCACTACCAGACAGACCCCGGAACTAACCTCCCCTCCTGGGGTACAGAGGACCTGGAATATCCTGAAGTCTTCCTCCGAGTCGGCGGTGGGTGTCATCTGCACATCGCGCTACCGACTGGCTCGAGTGATCGATTCTTCAGGCACGCGACGCGGCGGCCATCTTGCTCCTAGTTTCCACGGTGCTATCGTCGCCGAATCGTTAGCGGCTCGAGGTCCAGGATTCTTCTCTTCTACTGGAAGCGTTCCATAATTCGATCCTCCGGCCCTAAGGAAAGGGCGGATCTCTATTGCTGTAAATTTAAAACCAGTAGCGAAGCGTAATGGAAAAAATAGAACACCCTTTACTCTGCACAAGGCTAAATTCCCGAGAGATCCAACCAAGAAAAAAAATAAAATAATAAATCATCCAAGATTGAAGAGAAATAGAAAAATCGTTGAGATTCAAAATCCCATTATTAAAATTAACTTGGTAGAAATTACGAATTCACAGCCTGAAAATGAATGAGTATTAAGATGCTACAAACTATCTCAAACGAATACTATAACTAAAATTTACCTCCTCGAACTATTTAAAAAAAATGCATATACAACCATACTATCCATAAGGTGTATGTAAAATCATGCTCAGCAGGCCGGTTCTTTCCCAATCTTTGGGTACCCACTTTATAGGGGCTGGGTGTGACCCAGGAGCTTCTCCATACTCCAGGGTTACCCTCACCCTCCATCCTCGGCTGAATTAGCAAAATAAATAATTATCCTGCCCCAGCCGGAAATCAAACCTTCTCCCCTAAGAATAGTTGAGAAGTGCTCTATCCACTAGAGCAGTAGTTCCCAATTAAAAAACTTTTGCGGGCCCATTATACAATCTCAATGGACCCAGATACTGAAAATTGTTAATACACATATATGCATGGCAAACTAAATAAATATACAGCATGTCTCTAAACTATTTATAACGATTAAGTGAACTATCAATAAATTTTAATTTTCTTTTCTTCATATATATATATATATGTATGAAAGTATATATTTATTTATTAATCAGACTCTAATTAGAGATCATTTTTATGATTCCTTTTTAATTTTGCTGCTTACTAAAAATTTCCATATTATTCCTTTGTTTAAATCTACTACTGATAAAAGTATTAACTATAAATAACAATTTTATATATTTTTGTTGTTTTTTAATAAAATAACAATATTTCATTTTTTTTTTTTTTTAATTCTTAGTTAATTAAATGTGACAAACAAATTTCATTTCAAACCAAAAACATTAAAGATCATTTAATTATACATTGATATAAAAGTTTAATCAAAATCATAATGTCTTTCTCAATAAAATGGTAAAAAATAATGTAAAATGAAACATATGAAGTGGTTCTTCTAGTCAGTTAATTAGGTTAAACTATTGTAGGAGTGGTTGCTTTTTGTAACATGTTAAAAACCACACACTCATGAAGGTTTGAGCATATCATGAAATTTTCATACAAAATTACAGTTATGCCGTCTATTTAAGCTATAGCATGATCATTTTTAAAGTCAACACCTTTACACATTATGTTATTTTTTCTATCATTATCTGTAAACTCTCCCAAACTATAATTTAATCATTGGATACAACAAACCGAGTCAAGAAGAATCAGAGTTATTACTTATGAGGAATTTTATTTAACCTAAAACTAAACAGCCAATATTCATATTTTACAAAATAAACCAGCTATTTTGTTTATTTTAATTCATTTCTCAACAAATAGCATTTATTAAAAAACAAAACTAAAATTCATCTAAAGACAGCTTAATTTTTCATGATATTAATTATGGTCAGATTTGTTTAAGTTAATTAAACTTATAAAATCCAATTTCTTATATAAATAGAATAATTTAATTTTAATTGTGATAAATTTTTTTCTTAAAGGAATCTTGGCTGGAGGTTTTGAAATTATAGGAAAAACATCCATTATATTCTAAGCAGTAACACTTAAAAATCATTCAAAATAATATTAATAGCATTAAAATGAAATAAAAAAAACTTAAATTGGATTTTTTTTAAATGTGGTCACAGCTGATTTATTTTAATTTTTTTTTTTTTAAATAAAATTTTAAATAATGAATATAAAAGCTCTCTAACACATAATGAAACAATTCAACATTTTACGTTAAAATTCAGTTTATTTTTCATCTAATGTGATAATTTTTTTAAGAATTTATAAGAACTTGAATTTTAAGTTTCTAATTTAAAATATATTTTGCCAACATAGCTTCTATAGCTAAATTATTTATTCTTTAAAAATTACTGATTTATAAGAAAAAAAAATTTAATTATAATGCTAATATTATGTTAAGTTGGAGGTGGGGGGGGAGGGGAGGAAAAGCATTGAGGAGGCAGAGCAAGGAGTTGAGAGTAGTCAGAGCCAAGTCTATTTTTATTTTAAGGTTCTCTTTTTCACAACTAAATCACAAATCATATCTTATTTAAAATGGCAAGTAAAATACCCATGGTTGTATCAAGATTATCCAATGCTGCAAAGGTTTTATTAGTAAGTAATCTATTAAAAAAATGTCTACTATACATCATTAGTTTTTGAAATTCATGTAAAATTTATTTTTATTTAATATTTATAATATTATTTTTTACTATTTAAAAATATAACTTCTTGGAATTAAAAATAATCATAGTTTTTATATTTTAAAGTGAATTAATTAAAAATTAACCATCCTTGAGTAAATTCAATTTTTGCAGTTTTGAGGAACTGCATTTTTTCATACAAGATGTTAACGTCTAACTTATCATATTTATTTTTGCAGTTTCGAATAACTTCATTTTTTCAAACCACAATAGAATAACCTCTAATTTTAATCAATCGAAATCACAATTTTGCCTTATTTTAGAGCCACATTGTATTAATTATATGATACTTAATTTCAGAGGCAGAAAACAGCCCACTCCATGTCAACACTTGAACCTGGGGTAAAAGTGAAAATGGAACGATTCGGGGTAAGTTTTTAAATAAAGATAAATCAATAAAATGTGATAGTCATCATTATTTAAATACAAATTAATAAATAATTATTTAAAAATTAATCATAGAATACCCCTTTGAAAAAAATATATATGAAATAAAAATTAAGTTAAATCAGGAATTAATTAAGGTATATTGAACATTTCAACTTCATTTCTGTGAATCCCTTATTATCAATATTAAAATAAATATAACATACAATAAAATAAAACAAATCTCCAGAATTTTTTACTAGCAATCATAAATTACACATTTTTACTTTTATTTAGCCACATATGTAGTATTGTATATATAGAAGAAAAGAATCGTGCTGTGAATAATTTCAGAGCTAGAGAAAATAAATATTTTAAAGTCCTCTGTGTCCAAAAAAAAAAAAAGTCTGCCAAAATGAATTTTTTTTTGGTGATAAGTTATTACCTAAAAAACAAAGAGTCTCATGAAACTGCAATTACGTATTTAAGATAGCCATATCTCTCGTATTTTACAATTTTTTAATCCAATCAACTCATCACTAGAAGAGCCACTTTATATGTTTGATTTTACACATCTTTATCATTTTCTTGAGAAAGACAATTACTGTGGTAAAATTTTTATATCAATGTATAATTTATTGTAATTAATGTACTTTACTTGTAAATTAATTAATAAATATTATATATATATATATATATATTTATTTATTTAAATTTACAACTGTATTAGTTAATACATCAAGTAAATTAGCTAACAGAGAAATACATAAAAAAGACATGAAGAGAAAATGCCCATTGGCAGCACTCCACTGGGTGATCTAAACTAGAAGGTCTCGAGGCCATCTTCTTTTCAGACGCCTCGGAGGATTGTCAGGAATTGAAGAGGAAGCAAGGATTGAAACTAGTGGGTTAGAGAGAGAGTGGAGTTTATCATGGAAGGATTGATACCTAGTTTGGGCCAAATCAGCAACATATGAGATATTAAGATCTTTATGTATGAGTTTATTTGGGACAAAGTAAGGAACATTGAGGATTTTTTGAAGGATTTTGGATTGCAAGGATTGAATACAGGAAAAATTTGATGGATTAGTAGAACCCCAGAGCTGAACTCCGTAAGTACAGATAGGCCTTATGATGATGATATTGATGAGCCTTTTGTAAATAAGAGGACGGTTAGAGCATCTGTCCAGTAAATGTTGAAGTAAGCAAAAGCAACATGCAGTTTCTTGTCGTTCAGTCTTGTGTGCGGATTTCATGTTAAACGTTTGTCAAGTAGAAGTTCTAGATAGCGTATCTGTTCAACAGGAACATGCAGAATATTATCAAAGGGCAGGATGTCGTAGGTATACGAGAAAGGGTAAAGGTGATTTGGTGGGATTTGTTGGAATTGATTTTAATTCTCCAATTCTGACCCCAAACCTCAGTCAAAAGTTTGTAAATTATATTCTACAAATTATTATATCATATTATATAAAACATGAATTGTAAATTATCCTTATATTTTTTTCTTTAGATTGATGATGGGACTCCAGTCTTTAAAAAAAGTGGAGTATTTGACTCTGCGACCTACCAGATGACCATGGGATTCTGTGCTGCTTCCTTGGGTCTAATATTTTTTAACTTAGGTAGAATGGCTTTCAAGAAATAAATCCTGTTACACAAAAAATTTAGCATGCGTACAAATTCATCAAAAATATTATAAGGGTAGACTTTTTTAAATAAATATAATTAGAAATAACATATAAGTATTTTATTTTCTGAAATATGTTGAAAATCATCATAGTTTGTAAATTATTGCTAAAAGAAATGGAAATAAGTTGTTTTGGTAACAATGACAAAACTTCCAAAAAAAGAGCACTGGAAATTAATTAAATCCCTTACTTTTTTTCTGGTGTCACTGTGTAGTAGTAACTACCCTAGAACAATAGGATTATTCAAACAAATAAATTAAAATTTGTTTTTTTCCAAATATTACTGATTTTATTTAAAAAACCGTTTATATATATATATATATATATATATATATATATATTATATATATATATATATATATATATATATATATATATATATATATATTATACCAGGATATTCCACTTCAAAGTTAATTAAAAGGGTGCCAGGCTGGTTAGGCCAGATACAGGTAGCTTCATCCACTTTTTGTGATAAATATGGAAAAATAAAAATGGTACATACCATGTCATGAAAAAAAAGGTATTTTGCTTTTCCAGCTAAGCTCAGGCAAGAAGGGCTGGGTTAGTTTGTTCTAGCATGCAATGCAACTATCAAAAGCAACTACTTCTACTATCATATATTATCTACAAAATAAAACAAAATGCAATTACTACCATGCAAAACAATGTATGTACAATATTAAAACATTTACAATAAATATATATAATATGTATATACAAAAGGGAATGAATTAGAGCTAAAGAAATATAACATAAGACAAAGTAAAAGTAAATATTACATTAAGGAAAAGGAAATATAGGTAAGGTATAAGGTATCAGGAAAAAAAAAGGTAAGGTACAATAGATCAGGTTCTGCCGACAACCGCAACCGGTTACAATATATATATTTATATATGCTAATACCCTTAGCATATATATCTTGATACCTCTCTTGAGAATTTTTCTGTTTTGTACACCTTCCCTACACTATTATGATGCTTTAGCAATCTGGAAATATAGTTTCATTCATACAGCAGATTGCGGTTTTTTGTTTGTTTTTTTTAAGTTGAATCTTATGTTATTATTAATTCGAGAATAACTGTGAGAATCAGAGAACTAAAATTCAATTTATAATTATTCAACTCTTTTAGTGCTGGACTAAAAATGAGTGCCCCTATGCGAAGATAACTGACTGAATTCGACAAATATGCAACAATTTGGAAAAACGCTTATAAGAACCAAACTACAAATGATATTTAAATGCTTAAAAATGCAACATATTCGGGAAAAAGTGGAGAATAAAGCAATGCTATACACGTTTTTTGCCTGAGTTTCTAAGGCCACAGTGATAGACGAGGTAGGTGAAAATTAGTGAAAACAAGTGCTTGTGAGAGTTCACATAAAAATAGCAGGAGAGGGGAAAGGCATAATTTTTTTTTTTTTTACAAAGTCGGATAATAACAACAAATATTAGTAACTAAAAAATTCTATATCATTAAATATATATATTTTTTATATAACAAAACTAAATGGTAAAGTTATATCAAAACAAATTGTAATATACTCATTATGAAAACATTTTTTTTTTTTCATTGTGGATGTAATTAGTTGACCGTTGAGAATTACTGGAAGGAATTAGTCCGGGTGGCGGTCATTAAATGAAACAACTAAATAGTTTCAACTATTTTATTGTTTGCCAACGTTTCGACCCCCTTTGTGGGTCATCATCAGGGCGCATGGTGGGAGAATGGAATTAAATGGTCATTTAATGACCGCCACCCGGACTAATTCCTTCCAGTGATTTTTTTTTTTTAATTTAAAAACACCATTTTAAGAAAATAAACATTATTTATAATATAAGTTAAAAAAAAAAGAAGATAAAGTTCAATAGGAAATACGTTTATGCTATATTTATTATAATATGTTGAAAGTGTATGATAATTCACTATCACCAGCACTAGATTACATCACACATTTCCATATTTTACTTTCCTCTACTCTTCTCGGGCAGTGCAGCTCTTAGGTCTAATTATCTAGTGAGATTAGTTTCAGTGAAAGAAAATTCTGGAATCAACTGAAAATATGATGTCATTAAAACCTGCATTAATTTTTTTAATATCATTTTAAAAACATATTTTTCATTATTTAAGTTCTGCTACAAAGCACATATTTTTTAAAACTTATTAAATTGACAGCATTAAATTTCATAAGGTTATTCAGATTTAATAAACTTAGGTCTCATAGGAAAGAGAGTGATACTGGCTTCGAAACAGTCCAACTTAGAACTAACCCTTCTCATCCACAAGCCATCTCTTACATACCAGTACTTTCTTTGTCACTGCAGTATTTGGTCACATGGAAGGTGGACATAGCGAGACAAATCAAAACTCGCTTTGAGTGAATTTCACACTATTTCCTTATCAGTCAAGTATCCTTAACAGAGCAATTGATATATCCAGTTATATATATAACTCCAGTTTACAATTAATTAGTTATAAATAATTATTTGAATCTCAAATATTTGTAAAATAAATAATGTCTAACAAAAAATTTCATTCTTACAATACTGAATATTAGCATATTTATCAGAACCAATGAGAGTTAAAAAGTCAGACAACCAACAGGCCAACGAGATTTTTTTTGCACGTTAGTGGAAGCAGTAGAGAGAGGATGAGTGGAGTCATATTTTTTAAATGCACAACAAACAATATTTTTTCATAAAAATACAATTTTTAATTCATATGTGTGTATGTATATATAAAAGTTTTTTTGGAACCCTGCAAGAATTAAACTTGGGTTTAAGTAGTTATTTCCATTATCATTTATTTTCCATCATATCGATAACATCATTAAACATTAATGAATATGTTGTCGAGTACAAAAATGTAGATATTTTCTTCCTCTATAAATTTACCATAGTAGTGAAATATATACTGCCATATGTGGATCTAGATCTAAAAATGCATAAAATTGAGGGTTTTTGTCCAACAATTTAAAAACTCTTTTAAAAATTTTACTTGTTTGGACAAAAAATATAAGAAAGGATAATTGGTTAAAAATCACAACGTTAAGGTAATATCCATTCACATCTCCTGAACTGAAGCTCATTTGGTTCCGTATGGGTGACAATAAGTACGTATTGTTATTTTACAAATATTAAATAATTATAATTTTCAGTTTAATTTCATTTTTATTCCTTTAATTTATGCTAATAATTCAAAAAATTAAGAACAACCCTAGGTAAAAACAAGGATATTCTTGAAAGAAAAAAAAAAAGTATTTATTTTAATTATTTATAAATTATTTAATAGTGATTTTTTTTTTTGGTATGTAAAATATCATTGTATGAGTTTAGTTATAATAATTTATGCAGTTGAGATCTTAGGGTAGCATCCTGATTTGTTTGTATACATTTTTTTTTCACATTTTTTAAAAATTTATTTATAGGAATTTAAAACTGTATAATGGAATACAAGTAAATTGGAATGAAATGTAAAAAGGCATGAAACACATATAGAGAAGCTTCCCAACGGAAGCACTCTAAAAATGTTCTAAACCAGAAGGTCTCGAGGCCGTCTCCTTTTTGGACGCCTCGGAGGATTGTCAGGAATTGAAGAGGAAGAAAGGATTGAAACTAGAGGATTAGGGTGGGAATGGAGTTTGTCATGAAAGGAATTGTATCTAGATCAGGCCAAATCAGCAACATACGGAACATTAAGGTCTTTATGAATTAGTTTATTCGTGACAAAGTAAGGAGCATTGAGGATTTTACAAAGGATTTTGGATTGTAGGGATTGGATATGGGAAGAATTTGATGGTTTAGTAGAGCCCCAAAGCTCTACTCCGTAAGTCCATATCGGCCGTATGATAGTCATGTAGATGAGTCTTTTGTAGTTAAGTGGAAGATTAGAACATTTGTCTATTTTTCACATTTAATTAAATTATCACTTCATGATAATTTTGTAGAGAAAAACCATATTCTGAGGCAGTAATAAATTATAAAATTAAAAAAAAATTTTCATAAGCTAATTTCTACTATTTAGTGGTCTTGGGATGATCAGAATTTATGTAAATAAGAATGTTTCAACATATTTGTTTTACAGCTAAATATACATTTTTTCTGATATTTTTATTTAACCACCCATATTATGCATCTTTAAGTTAAGAGAAACTTATAATTTTTCATTTCCTTCTATTTCCATACACAGTTTTTAGGTTATAATTAGAATATATAATAAAAAAATAAATAAACAGTCTACATATTCAGCTAAAAATGTAACAAGCTAATATTCATAATATTTCCCAGGATAGTAATGTAACAACAAAGTTCTAACAAGGATAAAATGTATTTATATTTGTATATACAAATATACAATGATTAAATAGCTTTAAAAAAAAAGCTAAATAACAGAAAAACATATTCGTTGTTACACATGTCAGCAATACTTTAAATATGGATTAATATTGTCAATATTTCTAATTTTTTTTGTTTACAAAAGATCCATTAGGATCTGGTAACGAGATAAATATCTCATCCTCCTTTTAATGATAAATAATAGATTATAAATTATATCTTTCTGCTATTTAAAATATACAATAAAAAAAACTGTCATGAAGTTTATTTAACTTGAGCCCAATAGAAATATATCTGGAAATATCGATTAAAGCAACAATATATATTAATAAATGATACATCACAAACTTCCGGAAGCATAATAACCTTCAAATATCTTTTATCCAATCACCTTATTCTCTATATACAGCCTTCGATATGAAAAAGTGTATACAAAAAATATATATACTTATATTCTTATTATTTATTTCTCAATAGGAAAGGCTTCTAAAAAGAAAAACAATTAAAAACCAGTAGAAGGCAATATAAAATTACCTTAAAACCATGTACAACAAAGTAATAGTACTTTTTTATTATCCAATCTTTAAGGAACATTAATGATTCAATAAGAAATAATTGAAGCTAACGAGGTTCTTTAAAGGTTACCACACAGTATTCATAGGGCAAGATCATTTATTATCTGTTTGAATAATATTAACAGATACAATTTTTCATCTAGAAATATAAATATAAAATGTATATTTAAAAAACAATTTATTTACTTAGTAAAGTGTTATGGAGTGATTTAATTTATCAAAAAATATTTCTAACATTAACAAGAAATAAAAGAAATTTATTCGCTATGAACAAAACGGAATGCGACCGAAATAAGGAACATATTTACATGGTGTATATTACATTAAAAAGATTTAACAAATATAAACAATTGTTTCCAACATTAACATTCTAATATTAAATATATATAAAAATATATTTGTTTATAATGAGAGCAGTTTTATGCCATAAATATTAGAAAGAACATAAAGAAAAATATGAGGACACCGAATATTTTTATCATGAGCCATCTATTCGACGAGATTGACTGAAAATATTTCAAGATTTCCGAGTGAGCAGCTTCTACGTTTAACTCAGTGTCATGAACGTTTGCATCGATCCTGAAAATAAAATAAAATATTAATTGCAGTAAGTATTAAAAGTAATGTGTAAGAATAGTTTAATATTATTTGTTTATATAAAGTATCTTTTCGTACAACAGTGATATAGTAGAGATAATATTACAAAATATGTTAGAATAATTTCTATACACTCATTGCCAATACAATAATTACATGAAAAGATTGAGATATCATATTTTGAATAAATTATTTTCTGACCTTGACAAGTACCATTTATTTGTTTGCATACTTTGCAACAATTTATATTAACTTTAATAAAATCAGAAGTAAAAAAACCTCATATATGATTTTAAATAAATGAATTCTTCTGAAGTTGATTAGATTTTCATAAATTCGAGTATGACTGACATGATAATAATAATAATAAATAAATTCTTTACAAGTCTTTAAAACTGAGAAAAGTCCCTTTAAAATAAAATTTACAGAATATAGAAAATGGGCTTCAGAGTCTTAGAGTAAATAAAATAAATATATCCAAGTTAACAAATACTAATAGAAAATATGCAAATAAGAAATAAATAAAACAGAATCTTATTTACAATTCTACTATGACTGCATGGTCAGATCATAAGATCATAAAATAAGTGGATTTGAAGGTAGGAAGAGAGATTGCGTGTCAGAGTGATATGACTAGAATTTTATAGGATTTGATAGGAGGATCGAATTAGCTAAGATCCGTAAACGTGCAGATCAGTTGGCCTAGATTGTGGCCTACAACAGGAATGGACAATTGATTTGAATAGTAGAAGGTCTGATCGGAGCCGCTCTGGGCGTACGTATCTCGCCCGAGGACCTGGATAAGGTGGAAAGGAAAAGGACAAGAAGAGAGGATCCCCGACCACCGTCGATTTTCGCGCGCTTCGTTCGCCAGACAGTCCGGGACGAGGTGATTCGCCTTCGAAAAGTTAAAAGGGACTTCACCACTAGGCACCTCGGCTGGGACAGCGACGACCGGATTTACATCGCGGAGGAGATGTCCTCAACGAATCGGCACCTATACTGGTTGGCGAGGCAGAAGAAGGCCGCTGCCAAGATAAAGTATGTGTGGTTCTCTGGGGGCAAAGTTCGTTGTCGTCGAGATGATGGCCAGCCAGCAATAGTCGTTAACAAATCAGACGATTTAGAAATATTCCAATGAAATGAAGTAACCGTTCCCTTTTATGCATTAATTTTTTTTTCTTTTCTATTTAAAAATATTGCATATGGTTTAGATGTATTTTTTTTCTTTCATATTTTAACAAGGAAGTTAATTTTTTTCATTTATCTCATTTATATGTTAACAGTTATAAGTTATCAATTAGTTAGTTATAACTTAAGTTTATTTTATTTATTTATTTTGGGAAGTTTATTTATTTATTTAGGAAGTTTATTTATTTATTTTCTTATATTTCTAATAGTAAATATTTTATTTCTTTATAAATATATTTTTATTATTATATGTAATACTCCTAGGTATCTCCAAGAAAGAATTCTACCACTAATCTCATATTATTATTACTATTTTTCCTTTGTTTCCCACATCTTCAATAATACAAACCCGATTTTTCCTTCAAATGTCTAATATCCTACTATCATGTCACGTTAACTCTCAATCCCTTCAGGCGCACTTTGACGAATTTCTCGACTATTTCCTTCATAATTTCTATCACATTATTGCCGTATCTGAAACTTGGTTGAAACCTTTTATCCCCACCTCCTCTGTATCCATTCCCAACTATACCCTCGTTCGTCATGATCGGGAGGACAGAACTGGTGGAGGCGTCTGTGTTTTCGTTCATGATAGTCTGAGGGTAAAAACCCTTCTAAAATCCCCTTCTCCGGACACTCCTCATATCGAATACCTTTTCCTGGAAATTTTTCAAGATTCCTTCACTCTCTTATATATCGTTATTTATCGTCCTCCACAAATCCGATTTGATCCCACCTTCGAATCCTCCCTGTTTACCTACATACCAATGTATAACCATGTAATAATAACCGGGGACCTCAATACCAATCTCCTATCTGATTCTCCGGATAAGTCATACCTAACAAACCTCCTTTATTCCTTAGACCTATTTATTGTTCCTTTTCAACCCACCCATCATACACGATTCTCCAGCACATGGTTGGACCTCTTCATTATTGATTCTTCCCATAAATTAGCCTCTTCATCACAGTTTCCTCTCCCTTTTCTTTCACACCACGACCTTATCAATATCTCCTATAACATTCCAACTCCGCAAATAATCCCCAAGACAGCCACCTGGCGTGATCTTGATTCCTTAACTCCAGAAAAGATAAACCCTTACCTTGATCCGTTATACCAATCCTTGGAACCTATCTACTCTTCCTCATCCATCGACAAAATGGTAGAATGTCTATCTTCCAATCTCTCTATTTTCCTTGACAACCATGCTCCGCTCAAAACATCAACCTTCAAGCGTCTTCCCGCACCTTGGATTAATCAAGAGATAAGAAAATTGATGAGAGATAGAGATGCAGCCAGAAGAAGATTCAAACGCACTAGAACTACCAATGACTTTTCCACCTTCAAATCCCTTCGAAACCTCACCCAATCTTCCTTACGCCGTGCTAAAGCTAAATATTTCCACGATTCCCTTTCACAAGTTCCTGATTCCAAATCTAAATGGAAAATCCTCAAAAAACTATCCGTGATCAATTCAAAATCCAGCTCCATCTACCCTGTAACTCCTGATGAACTGAACAAGCATTTCGCTGATCCCATCATTATGCCTCACCCACCTCAATCCTGCTTTCCTCGACGCATCTTTGACCCTGAGAACTTTTATTTCCGGAACATTTCACCTGACGATCTACTATCCTCTATTCTTAAATCCAAAACCAATGATTACGGCCCTGACCTAATTCCTGTCAAAATTATAAAATTGTGCCTCCCAGCCATCTTTCCAGCTCTCTTACATATTTATAACTTTTCCCTCCAACGATCCATTTTTCCTATTGCCTGGAAGAAAGTTATAGTCCGTCCTTTGAACAAAGTTCCTATCCCTTCCTCAGCATCGGACTTCAGACCCATATCGATCCTATCCAATCTCTCAAAACCTCTCGAAAGAATAGTCCACTCCCAATTTTATAATTTTCTTGAACAAAAATCCCTACTTGTTCCCTTCCAGTCTGGCTTTAGATCCCAATATTCCACACAATCAGCTCTGTTGAAAATCACCCAAGACCTTCAATCCTCTATAGACAAACAGAAAATATCAATCCTTGTCCTCTTCGATTTCTCAAAAGCTTTCGATATGGTGAACCATGAAATCCTTCTCTCCAAAATCAGAAACCTTCCAGTATCCGAAAATGTAATAAACTGGTTTATTTCCTTCTTATCTTATCGATCCCAATATGTGATAATCCCAAACAAACCTCCTTCCTCGCCTATTCCGTTAACTCATGGAGTTCCTCAGGGGTCAGCACTTTCACCTATCCTGTTCTCCATCTATGTCAATGATCTCCCTAATTCCATACATAACTCTAAATATCACCTGTATGCTGATGACCTCCAAATTTACCTTTCCTTCCATCCCTCTGAAATGCCTGAGATGGTCCAAAAATTACAAGAAGACATCGACAGCATCAATTTATGGGCCATCAATAATGGTCTAAAGCTTAATGTCAACAAAACCAAAGCCATCCTCATTGGTTCCAAACATCTCCTCAACTCCCTCACCTGTCACCCATTACTCTACCTCAACCATAGACCCATCATCTTCCACAAATCTGTTAAAAACCTAGGTATATTCCTCGACCAAAACCTATCCTGGAATAATCATATCTCTCAAATCTCCAGAAAATCCATAGCCATTCTCAAACAGTTCCTCAGACTCCGTGATCAAATACCTCTTAAAACCCGCCAGCTCCTAGTCTCCTCTCTTATATTCCCCCACTTCGATTATGGCTGCCTGGTGTTTGGCGGACTGTCAGAGACGCTTGAGATGAGGCTGAAGAAACTAATGAACTGCTTCATTAGATTCATCTTCGGAATTCCCAGGCGCTCTCAGGTCTCCACCTCGTACGCCGAGTTGAAATGGCTTTATCCTAAATTCCGACGGCAATACTTCCTAGGAACCCATCTTTACCAATCCTTGAGAACCAAAAAACCTTTCTATATCTATAACATGTTCACCCCACTCTCCTCTGTCCACTCTATTAACACAAGATCCCAGTCCCTGAACCTGTTCATTCCCTCTTACAGAACTACTTCCTTCAAGAGATCTTTCGTTATTCGTGCTACTTCATTTTGGAATTCCTTACCCATGCCTATTCGTACATCCCAATCCTTAACTTCCTTCAAGCATAAACTATTTATCCATCTCCTTGAATATCAGTCTACCGCGCCTTTATAAGTTTTGACTAATTACATTGTTTATTTATTTAATTTCTTTTTTTTTAAACTATTCAATGCTTCAGTTCATTTTATTTCTTTTATTAATTATAAGGTTGCAATATTACCTTGTACATATATATGCGTGTGTTTAAGTGTATTTATAATAATAATAATAATAATAATAGGCTTAGCGAACCCGAAGGTTCGATGCCGATACCACCAAGTTCCGCCTACACAGACTCGTCCAATGTTCACCATTCAAGCCCAAGCCCCCGAGATCAGCCTTAACGCAATCCTCCCATCTCCGCTTCGGCCTACCTTTCGGACGCCTACCAGTCGGATCAGCAAATACCAACTTTCTCGGAATCCGCTCGTCATCGAGCCCAACAACTTTACTCGCCCATTTGAGTCTCCGCGCTGCAATCAGCTCAATTATATTCACAGGATGCAAGTTCCGTAATTCCGCGTTGTGCAACCTTCTAAACTCCCCAGTGGCCTCATCTCTCTTTGGACCAAATATTTTACGCAATACCTTATTTTCGAAAACCTTAAGCCGTTGTTCATCCTTCAAAGTAAGCGGCCACGTTTCACATCCGTAAAGAACCGTCGGAAGAATAATAGTTTTATAAATTCTTATCTTTAAGTTTTTAGATAGAAGCCGCGAACTAAGTAACTTAGCAACTGAATAATAACACGCATTTCCCACCTTTAACCGGGACTTTATTTCTTCCTGGATTTCATTTTTTCTAGTTATAATTGAACCTAAATACTTGAATTTCTCTACGTGTTCAAAAGTATGACCTGATACATCAATATCACCAAGATCGACACCGTTTCTGCTACTAATCATATACTTCGTCTTATCGGTATTTAATTCGAGTCCTATAAAGTGTATTTATACATTTTCTATTTTTTATTATTTATTTATTTATTATTTATTTTTTATTTTTTATTCATAATATGATTATAATTTGTTATATGATGTATATTCTGTAGACGTAATAGCCAGAAGATTAATACTTTAATGTACATTTATATTATTCTTAGGGGACTAGCTGTCCCAGAATAAAAATTATTTTATTCATGAAAGGATAGAGAACAACTGGTTAAAAAATCACTAAAATAAAAAATTAATAAAAGTTAGACGATTTCAAATGAATTTACCTCTATTTATGTAAATATATTCGAACCAATATATATATATTATACTTGAAGCATTTTGAAAAATAGTTGAATAAAAAAACTTTCATCTTCATTGGTCAATTTGTTTGTAGAGAAAAAAATATCCAAAAAGTATTTTTTTTTTCCAATTTTGGTCAATGATTTATTATATTAGGGGTACTCACTATGTTTGCTATAGCATGCTATTTGTGTTATTTTGCTAAACCCTTCGAGTTTCTACAGTTATTTCCTGTATAAAATTGATGAGTTTAGCACAATAGCACAAATAGCATGCTATAGCAAACGTAGTGAGTACCCCTATTAGTGACTTAACTTTTACACTTCTTTAACAGTACTTTTTATAACATTATTTGCTGTCTTAACATATATTTTAGACCTTGAAATGAAATGAAAACCAGTTTATGCTTGGACATGGCTCAGTAATGCCCTGATGATGGCTCACAAGCTTGAGCCGAAACGTTGGCAAAATTAAAAACTTTTCAAAAATGACTGATTCCTGACTATTCCACCTATAATTGTATCCACGGTTTTTTATTCATGAAAGGATAGAGAACAACTGGTTAAAAATCATTAAAATAAAATTTAAAAAATACAGGATTAATAAAATAATTGTGGATGTAATTAGTTAACCGTTGAGTTTCCATTCACCCACCATGTGCCCTGATGATGACCCACAAAGGGGGGTCAAAACGTTGGCAAACAATAAATAGTTGAAACTATTTAGTTGTTTCATTTAATGACCGCCACCCGGACTAATTCCTTCCAGTAATAAAATAATTAATTTCAATGTTGACATTACATGTATAAAGTGTAGAAATACCATAAAAAATTAATTGTTACAGGTACTTGAAAATGGCCCTAGGGGCTGAAACAAATAAAAATGCACACATTCGGCAACAAAACAGAGGTTGTTAAAAATTAAATAAGCAATAATTAAGAAAACATAAGATAAAAATTGTACTCACCTATCCACCATTTCTTCTTGTTCTTTTACCATATGTGCTAGTTGTTGAAAAATACCACCCAACTCGACAATAGTTGATTCAATATTCTGCATTGTTTCAGCTCTGGTGGTAAGATACTGATCCTATAAAATTTTCATTATTTAGTAATTCATGAAACATAACCATTTACAGAATATAGTGTAGGAAAAGTGATTTTCTATCTTTATAGACCCAGATACTAGATGCATTTGTTAAATAATGCAGTATTTGTTCAATATAAAAGAGAAAATAAAACTAATTAAGTAATACATAAAAAGATTAGCTCACCGTTTCATCGTAGGACATTAAGAGCTGGGATTGCTGCTGCCTTCCTCCTCTACTAGCGCCTTGCATATCTATGGCTACCTCTCTACCCAGTAAATATGAAGATTCACCAGGCGGTGGATGTGCAGGGCCCAATGGTGCTTGTGAAAACTGGTCTTGCCTTCTTTTGGCCTCTTTAAGATTCTAATTTTAAAAATAAAAGAACTATTATGAGGCATATAGGATATATATATATATATATATATATATATATATATATATATATATATATATATATATATATATATATATATTCCTCATTAAATGCAACAAAACTAATAGCAATACTTAGCTAAATGTATCCATTGTTGTTACAATATTGTAATAATAGTGATCCCACCCCTGCTTTGAAAGGGTGCAAATTGAATGAAGTGTCATTTATGTTTAAAAAATCTCTGTCCGACCGATTTAGAGTTTATCGCTTTAGAAGTCTTAGTTTATAGTAATGAAAATTTCAATTAGCAAGAAAATATGTTTATTATTACATTTAATCATCACCAGAAATAAAAAAAAATATAAATTAAAATTAGTTAGGTTTATTTTTTTTACTATTTGAAAGTGAAGCACAATTTTTAAAGAAAGATTTAATTTTTCTATATGATTAAAACTTACTTGCTATATATGTATTAAAAACTGCAAAAATAAGAATGGTTTCTATTTTATTCAGTTTATTACTATTTTATATTTCAAATGAACTATTTAAAAGGTTCCAAAAGTCATGAGCTTACAAGTTTATACTAACTTGTATGATTTCTTGTATCGCATATTAACTTTTCTGAATTCTTGCGTTTTCCAATGAATGATATTATACGCCAATGTTACTACTTACATTTTAGGAATAATTTTTTTATGTCTTGGTTACAGAAAATTTATTTTTCCAATTTAAAATAAAAGCTAAATTTCAATGTATTTTACTTATAAACCTCAGGAAAGAATGCCCTAAATTATGGTTAAAAACGTATCAAAATCTGTCTTGTGGTTTAGAAGGAGTTTGTGGAAACCAAAATTGCGTTATCATTTTATATATAGAGATTATAGAATGGAAAATAAGTCAATCTAGTTTTTCACGGTAAAATAAATTAGCATTTTAAAAACAAAACTAATTCTAAAAGCAATGTTTAGACCATTATTTAGTATAACCTGTTCGCACCTTTTAATTAACTGCATAATGCATGATATAAAAAAAAAATAAAATTGACACTGTACGTTTTTGAAACCCCTTTCGATTCATGCTGTTCTGCAGAAAACAGAGTACAAGAAAATCACTTGGAGCTAGGTCTGGTGAAAAGATAGAGTGGGGCACAAGATCCCATCTTAACTATAATAAATGTTATGGGTGAACAATGAGGTATGAGGGCCTAATGGATGTTGTTGGTGGAAAACACAGACAATTTTTTTTTGAGCTCCTACAACAGCATGCTAACCTTATGTAAAGTAATACTGAAATGAAATATATATATTAAAATTAATTATTCGGAAGAAACATATAGGGATGATAAATAGGTGGTACTTAAATGTTCCTCAAAAGTTAATTTTTACAATAGTAATAATTAGGAGTCATCGTTTCAGGGGCCAACTTCATCTCCAGGACTCACTGACAGCAATGTATGAGTTGAAAAAATACATATTTTATTTATTTTTTCCCCTCTAGGGGCCAAATGTGTTAGTTGTGATAGATTTTTTTGTAAAAGTTTTTATAAATTTTAATGAGTTTTATAAAAATTTATTATTGACATTTTAAATAAAATGGATATATTTTTAACTCACAAATGGCTGTCAGTGAGTGTTAAAGATGGGGAAGGCCTTTGTAACGCTGACTCCTAATTATTACTAATGTAAAAATCAACTTTTGAGGAACATTTAAGAACCATCTATTTATTATTGAAATATATTTCTTTCCATATTGACAGCGTAAAACTAATCAATTATACCATTATTTACAATCAATTATATATTATACTAAGAAATTATACCAAATGTTTACAGAATGGTTCTTGGTATATATTCAAATAAGATCAAACAACCCACCTTAGGCATTACATTACTTCATCATATGAAAAGTGTATGTTAGTGACATAAAATAAACAGTAAAATTGGAATGACTTATTTTCCAACCCAATATTTGTTAAGTTAAATGGATAGCAATAATAACATGAAGTTTATTTTTTATTCTTAAAAAATAATGAAGGCTTATTTAATAAATTCTAATACTACTTATATCACATAAAATATATTCCATTATCTCCTATAACATTTCATAGGGTATTATGTAGGTTAATTTTAAGTTTTACTTATGAAAAATCTGTGTTAAACATATGTATTGAAAAAATTAAATTTTGTCAACCATTAGCTTACCTCAGTCCTAACTTCCAGAACATGCTTGAACTGTGACGACATGGATGCCAGCTTTGACTGTAATGTCAGGACAACACTGGATGAATGAGAAAATAAATGCTGTGTCTTACTTCGATTTCTCTTTTCATTTTGGCTTCTAATTACTTCCTGAAGTTTGGCTATTTGAGAGTTAAGGCTATTTAAATCTTCTTTAATAATATAGGTCAATTCTTGTATCTCGGTAGGTCGGTCATTGAATAAGGGTTTCCTTTTGGCCACTGAAATAGCGAACAAAGCAAGTCAATATGACACAATATGGCAAAACATTTCAAAAGGAGACAGAAACATAAGTATACTTTATCAACAAGACTTGTCAAAGAAGGTAATCATTATTAGTAATTGAACTTGAATAAAATTGAATGAAGGCAGTTTACTAAAGAGACTTTTAAGATGCTTAAAAGCATCTAAGATACTTGGAAACTCTAAGTCTTCAGGAAAAAGTACACTAAAAATGGTTTTAAACACTTAAATTAAATAACTGGTACATAAGATTATTTATTCCGGAGATGAACAGTAATATAATAGCATTTTATAAATGTTGATGGATTTAATATTTGTTACAATATTTACAAAAGATAGAATTAATAATAAAGTAGATTGTTAACTACCATAAAATAAAATAAAATGAATTGTATTTAAAAAACAAACAAACTGTATATCAACTATGTACTTATCTTAAACATCAGAAAAATGATTATATCACCAAGAGTGAGAACAAATCAAAATCCATGAAATGTTTCCAAAACATGACAGTTTGAAGCAAGCTATATATATCTTCACTACTTTTAAGTACTTTAAACTATATCATTGATAAGTGCAATCTTAATCGCCTACTGCACCTGAGTAGATCGACTTGGTTTGACTAGAATTAACAATGTTCTGTAATATTTATACAGCAACAGCTGTCCTTCGACAGATTGAGCAAAGGTGTAGAGAAAAGTAAAATGAGAAAAATTGAAATAAAAGCACAAAAATCAAACAGTAATATTAATAAATATTTGATAAGGAGAAATAACTTACATAAGGTAAGTTTTTCAAGTTTATCATAGGTGCTGCTGATATTTCGCCCAATACTTCGAGCTAGCATCATAAATTCTCCATAATTTTGAATATTTTGAGCCCTTAAAGGATCTTGAGCTGATACAGCTCTTATGACAGTTCTTCCCTGAAGAGACCTAATTGCATTGGCGAATTCTGACGTTCTGTCCCGAGACATCTTGGGAGGATCCTTAATTACAGAAGATAAACTGTGAGAAAAACCATTTTCTCTAAACGACTGTGATGAAAAGGATGGGTTTTTATCTGCAAGAATCAGAGGTTGCTGGTCTGATTCAGAACCTATTCTTCGCCTTCTGGCTGTCATTGGTTCATTCGACCATAGTTTCTCTTATATCTTAAGAAAATATAATTGTCCTTATCTTGCTTGTCACTTGATAGTAAATTCACACATTGCTACTAATAAAGGTTGCTAATTAAATCACTGTTACTGACGATAAGAAAAGTGATAGTGAATAGCATTGGCAGATGATGACTAATGATAGGGTAAAAAATAACACGGATAAATATACAGAATTTACATTTACAATTAAGACATCCACGTAAGTTCAGAACTGTAATATACAGCTGCTACATAGAACTAACATACACAGAACTAAAGTCTAACTTGGATTTACGTCCAAGTTAGTGTAAAAACTACCATACGTTAGGTATATAATACTACTAATCATTGTTTAAAACAAAACGCTAGTCCTATTTTGATAGTGAAGAAAAATAAATGTACTATCTTCAAAGGGTTATTTCATTTTTATATGAATTTGACATTGAACTATTTTTAAAAACCCATCTTTGAACCAATAACCATTTTCTTTTCGTTTTCGATTTTAAGATTCGTTTCTAACAAAATATATATACATGTGTGAGTGAGAGAGAAACTGAATTATTATCCCTAACAATCACTTCACTATATGCGTTTTCTTCCCTCACCACTCTATCCTATTTTATTTTTAATATTTTGCTTTCTAAGATAGTACGTATAATTATGTATGTTTTTTTTTTTAGATTAAGATTTATATTTTTCAATATTTACAAGTGGCCACATGTCTCAAACGTCATACATTTTGTGGTAATTTCACCAATTACATGAACTTTTACGTGATATTTACAGGGGTTAATGTTTATTGTAGCCTAAGTTACGTTTAGAACAGTAGGAAAAATCTAAAACAAAAACCTACACAATAAAAAAAAAAAAAATAAAGTAAAAAGAAAACAAATTATTGTACAAAACAAAACTATCTAAAAACGAAACAGTACAAAATAACAATATTTTGGTTATATGCTGATATATCAAACTAATAATTTTTTTTTTTTTTTTTTTTTTTTTTTTTTTACATTTCAAAAATTAATTCAGTAGTTTGGTGCGTGTATTTACGTAACGTTTTGTCATAATCACCTAATTATGTATGTGATACTACTGCCATTTCTGAAAAAAATTAATTTATGGATCCTAGAATATTTATACTTAAATTAGATATCGAATTCTTTCATAGTTTACATTTTTATTGTAATTAAAAATTGTATTTAGACATTATTATTTTTTTTAAAATAATAATTAGATACGGTTTGATCTGTCAAACGAACAAAACTAAAGAGGCTTTTGAGGAAGAAATTTTTAAAACTTGTGTATTTAAACCTATGCAAATTTACCAACGAGACACTTAAGTATCTATTGCACGTATCCTCCTCCTGATTATTTCACCCAAAAATCGTGAAGGATAAAATGTATTAACAGATACACTTCAGGCATCTTTTCAAATGATATAAGGAAGCCTCGTAAGAAAAAAAAAATCCGGGTTCAAATTATTCTGGAGAAAAATGCTTGATTTTTTCATTTCTACAAATAGGAACCCAAGTAAAAATTAAAATTTGAAAGATCGCAGTGTTATTCAGTGTCATCTGTGCAAGAGAAAAATACTAGAGGGAAAAGAATATTTCGATTTTTTTTTTTTTTTTTTTTTTTTTTTTTTTTATTAATTTTCATTTTTCTTCTCAATTATTTCATTCTGACTCATGTTCCTTTCTTCTCTCAATAAATCATATGCTCCTGCACATCCCTCCACCAAACACCTCTAAATACCGTAAATGTAGGACGTAGAAACGAATACTTTTCAGTTGCATTTTAAAATGACAAAGCCTCCCACGGGTAAAAAAACCTTGGGCTAAAATTATTGCTGAGAAAAATAATGAAATTTCTCATTTGTCAAATACCAAAATCTTAGTATATACCAAAATATTAGTTGTGTGTGACTTGATTTTTCTAATGTGATTCAGGTAGAAAAAATACGTGCAAAACGATACCTAATTTGCGAATACGTACTACGATACTTAATCAATCAATAGATAAACTAAATGAAATTCTCCCAAATAGCATTGGATATATCTTAGGTATGGTTTAGAATGATATAATAAAGATTCCTGTAAAAAAAAAGAAGATAACATTGAGAAAAGTTATTGCACTAGGTAAGACATACAGTAGCATTTCTAAAATCTGAACGGCTCGTTCATGATCTATCACCGTTGTGTTGTGGATTTTGAATCTAGTGCAGCACGTTTGAAAATTTTGTGGTCGAAGTTAAATAGATTGTTTATTGTTGGTTAGGCTATAAAAAGATAACTAGCTTTGAGGGACTTAAGGAATAAAGATTAACATTACTTTTATGGTAATATATGAGAATATTGCGTGTTGAAACTTTTAGATTCTTAATATGATCTCTTCCAAATACAAAAGAAAGAAGTACAATTTGTTGAACTTAGCAGAAGTTCCAGAGAAACGAAAAAAAAACAAGAAGAAAAATGTTAAAGGTGATGCTCAGAAGCAACAGGCAGTGAGACATCTGACAGAGAATGGTGAAAATGATGAAGCTTTACCAGGGGATGAATTTGAGGCAAATGCTGATGATAGCAAGGAGGTTAGTTAAAATAAACACAAATTTATAAATCTTTGATTTTTTTTACTTTTTCAGCGTATATTTGTGGTTTTTAATTATTTTCCATTGATTGTATGATAGCATTGTTGGGACATTAATCACATTATGGAGTATATTTAATATTTAGAAGATTTTCATGTTGTTGAGAAAGTCATATCTTCTTATTTATTAAGTATATTTAGAGCAAAAACGCTGAAGTCTAGTGAATCTTCGCTTTTAATAGTACCTCTAATAATCATCTATTTTATGTAGTCCACAGTAAATATAGCAAACATGAGTGTGGATGTTTTGGAGCTGCTGGAATACCATCAGGTCTAATAAAACAGTACAATCTATCATAAATGTGGAAAAGAGACAGCAGAATTAATCACCAAGCTTATTTATCATAAGAACTAAAAAAATGTTCAAAGGAAGAAAGCTTAAATTTAAGTGTATTAAAAAGTTGGTATTGTAAAAACCTACTAATGAAAAATTAATGTGCAAAAAGTTGATTGATTGTCATTTGAGCTCAAAAATGAAATGTATTCCATTTTTTAATGATAGATTTTCTCACTTTTATCATGTATTAATGGGAATAAAATCAACTAATCTGCCCTCTCCTCCCTCCCCCCCATGAGAAAACCGTGTTTATTGTTTGTTTATTTATATAATGTCACTTTATGCTGCTGTGGCTAGTTGGAGGATGCTACATCGCACAAGCTCGGGACCACTTTTTAACATCCCCTCCGAAGGACGGCATAATTAAGGATTTTTTACTCCCATTATAAAATCCTAGAACCACCTGCGGGTTTCAACCCGGGACCTTGAGTGAGAAAATATTTAATAAAGGCATATTAAAAATTAGTTAAGTAATCAGTCGTTTAATATAGGTGCCATAGGTTGGAGTAAATGGATTTTAGGACTATGGAAGTTAAGCTGCACCCGAGATAACTTACTCAGGATTGTTCCATGTTTTATTAACTATGGATTGGTTAGAACAGAATGGTTGTAAATGACTATCTTTAGAATGGTAGTTAGTTATTATTTAGTAGAGAAACAACCTAAGTCAATGACATATTTGTACATAATTTTAAGATTTGTTTTTATTATTTTCATTAAATTAATGGTAATGATTTCTTATTTCTAGGATGATCCTTTCCTTCTTCACCTCAAGTATGAAATCAGTCCTCAACTTCATGCAGTTTTATCAGAAAAATCTCCAAAGTACTCTAAAGAAATCATAAACTGGCCATGTTTAGGAAAACTTCTTTATTTAAAACCTGAAGCTAATGTGGATAGTGAGAAGTCATTGTCGAAAATTGTTCTAAATGAAAAGCAAGTGTTTGCCTCTGTGAGAAAATTTCCTGATGTTCCTGAAAATTCAGACCTAAGCAACCTGCATATTAAATCTCAGATTGTCTATAATATTGAGAATAAACTTAAAACATCAGAAAATGGAAGTCTTACTCCGATGCAAAATGAATTGTTGACCTTAATTTGTAATTATTATGTAATAATTTTATCACCTAAATACTTACATTTTTTTAATGTTGTTTGATATTTGACCATTATTTTATATTTCTTTTAGAATGTGTATTATCCTGAGGTAAATCAATCAAACAATGATCAGGTCCGCTTTGCATATTGCATTCATGCAATAAATCATGTTATTAAAACACGATTAAAGATTTTGCATCATAATGCAAAACTTCAGAATCGTCTAGATGTTCCTGAAGAGTTCAGAGACCAAGGTCTGGTTAGACCTAAAGTATTAATATTGGTTCCTTTTAAATCAATGGCATATAGGTTAGTATTTATGTTTATATCATAACATAATATAGTTCTGTTGCTCTTTTTTAGGGTTCATTCACAATCAGAATAGTGGATTCTAAATACAATAAGGCAGCGATACACGGTGAGAATTAGGGTATGTGTAGGTGAGGTGAAAGCAAGTATTGTATGTGTTCACGAAAGTAGCAGAAGAGGGGGAAGACTTATTTAAAAAAAAAAAATTTGGATAATGACATCAAATGACATCCTGTAATGTCATTAAATATTTTTTTTTTTAAAAAGATAAAAAAACTGAATGATAAAGTTATGTCAAAACAAACAAGTGTAATATACACATCATGAAAACATGTTTTTTAATGTAGAAACTCGATTTTAAGTAATTAAACATTATTTATAATAAAAAAGGTGAAAAAAAATAAATGATGAAGTAATATAGAAAAATTCGGTGATTGAATATTTATTATAATATGTTGAAAGTGTGCGATATTCACTTTCACCTACGAATTTCACCTCACCTACTACCCTAATTCTCACTGTGTACGGCTGCCTTAAGTGTGCTGAATTTACTTCTTAAAACTGACTGATTCCCTACAATTTACAGCATAATCTGTTTTTATTTTATCTCTTTCAGCATAATTTTGGCCTTCATTTCCATTCTCCTCGGTGAAGGTGGTAATATTATGAATAAGAAGAGGTTTATAGATGAATATTCTGGAGATACTCTAATGATGCCGGAAAAAAATCCTAAACCTCTTGATTATCAGCAACTCTTCTCTGGCAACACCGAGGATAATTTTAAAATGGGTTTGACTGTTACAAAAAAATGTTTAAAGGTTTGTTATTTATTACTTAGTTTATTCAAAATAAATAGATTTTTTTTGTCTCTTCTTTGTATTGCTTATAACAGTGGTTCCCGATCTATAGACCCTTATTGGAGTCTACAAGTTATCATTGAAAAAATATTTTTTTGTAATATTATAATAAATTAAACTAAAACAAAACTGTCAGTACTCACGTCAATGATTCATTTAAAAAAGAACTGGCTTTGACTTGAAACACTCATATACCTTCTTTTGAACACAAAATGAAATCTAATGATTGACTTAGATGTTCTACTTTTTAATTTCAAATGTTTTAGTGAATAATTTGGAGCCATAGAGAAATATGTTTGTCTTAAACCAAGTTATTGTTTTTACTTAATAGTTTCAGATCACCTTGTATGTTTTTATCCAGCAACTGTCATTAGCTATTTAGATTCAGAGGTCCTTGCCATTATAGCGATTTGATGAGGGGATCCTTGAAAAAATGAATTTGGGAGCCACTAACTTAGAACATTTGTATTACCATGAATGTTTAGAAGAAATCAATTAATGTTTAAACGACCTCATGATATACTTTTGTTATCTGAATTTTTTAATTTAAAAAATGAAAATGTTAATTTTGCAGCTCTATGCAGACTTTTATGCTAGTGATATTATAGTAGCCTCCCCACTCGGGCTTAGAATGCTGATCGGAACTGAAGGTGAAGGAAATAGAGATTACGATTTCCTAGCGTCGATAGAGATCCTCATAATGGATCAGGCTCAAGTCTTCACCATGCAGGTTGGATGTTTTCTTGATTAGATCATAGTTAATTTGCTGATTTATATTAAACTGGAAGCAACATAGCTATTAACTTGTAATATATTAAATCTTTATTCCTTTATAGTACAGTCATTATCACCTATTGTTATTCATAGTAGATATAATGAGATATTTTAATCAAATAATAATTTTTTAGAGTAAGTATAGTAAGTAAGATGATAAAGAAAAAAGCATTTCTCTTTCCCATACCACTTAGAAATCTTAACAGAACATGCATTGTGCTTCTTTTTTCATTTTAACACATCCGAAACCAGACATCAAGTAATCATACTATTGTTCCAACATAAATTCTGGATTGTCTAAAGGCAATTCACACATACACCGAAAACTAAAGACATGCATAAATGATGAAACATAGATTCTAGATCCGTGATTACTTAAATAAAGTTCTAGCTAGCGTGGAAAAGTAATCAGGATTGGTCTGGGTTCGGATTTGGGATAGAACCTATTAGTTCCATGAATCTATCCTTGTGTTGCCTGCTATTTTTATGTGAGTTAGAGTATGATTCGAGGGTTCTACTGTTTGAAACAGACCAGTCAAGATTATCAAATGTTGTTTATGATTAAACAAAGCAATAGTGATCCTGAGTACAATATTTATTTATCTTTGTATTTTTAGGAGGAAAGATTATAATAAGAGTTCAATTGTATAACTTTTCCATGTAGTTAGGAGGCAGCTTAGTTCAAATTTAGATTATACAGTATATGACATTTTCTTATACATTACTATCGAAAATAGTTGTTCTATAAAATATATATTGCTTGTAAAATATTCAACTTTTGTCTTTTTACTATATAGTTACTTCTGTTTCATTTTCTTATTCTCATAAGTTTCAAGAAAAATCATTTGCTTTGAAGTTGATTAAGTAGTCATTGATCTGTTGACAGAATTGGGAACATGTTTTGCACGTAATGGAACATATGCATTTACAACCTCAAAGATCACATGACACTGACCTATCCCGAGCTAGAACTTGGGCCCTTAATGGCTGGGCTCGCTATTACATGCAGTCTCTGATCTTTTCCGCTAATCCTCTTCCCGAAATCACCGCCTTATTCAATGGCAAACTGAACAATTATAATGGAAAGATCATCATCACCAATCCCATCAGTCCTGGATCCATATCGCAAGTGATTGTCCAAGCTCCTCAGGTAACATCTCTCTCTTCTATTCATGTTATGATCTTGATCAATCTTAAGTCAGCTGACTTTTACATTTTGTAGAATTTTGTAAAAATCCTTAAAGTATAAACCATTTAATTTCTTTTGCATTATTTTATCATAACTTTTGTCTTGTTTGCAGATGTTCCATTATGTATCTTCTTCATCAGTGACGGAAGCGATTGATGACAGATTTCAATCATTCATTTCAAATATTTTACCCCGCTTCAAGGAGTCTAACGAAAAACATGTTTTAATATATATTCCATCATACTTCGATTTTGTGCGACTCAGGAACTATTTTAAAAAACAAGAGTTATATTTTGTACAGATTTGTGAATATACCAAGGTATAGATTTTTTTTTTTTTAATTTAATTTTTTATCTTGTTCATTATTCGATAATTGTATTACTTACATTTTAGGAGAAAAAAATTGTTCGTGCAAGGAGCAAGTTTTATCATGGTGAAACACAATATCTCCTCTATACAGAAAGATTTCATTTTTTTCGAAGGATTCATCTAAGAGGCATACAGCATTTAATATTTTACCAGCCACCGTCTTTTCCATTATTTTATAGTGAAATGTGTAATTTTTTACAGGTAATCATTCATTACTGTTAAAAAAAACTTGTGATTCTGTTCCCTTTCTACCTGCTTAACCCATTCCCATTATAACTCTAAATTTTCAAACAGGGAATGACTATGATATCCAATATTATAAAGATATAATGATACTCAAAAATTTAACTAAATATTCTGCCCCTTTTCTCATGTTAATAGCCAACTATCATTGTTTACAGGTTGTTTTATTCTAGTGATTTGAAAGATTATTGATTTGTTGTAGATTATGCTACCTAATGATGCAAATGTTTATTATACTAATCTAATTACACAGTTTCTTAAGGATAGCACTCTTGAATAAAAATTTGTCTTTTAATTTATTTTTATGATGTCGTTAATTAAAATATTTTGACCCATAATATTAAAAATGAAATGAATAAATCTGTTATTTTAGGATCTGAAGAAGGATGGTACAGCTAACCATGAACTTAAGATGTCTATAGACGTACTTTATACCAAATTTGATGTTACTCAACTAGCTGGTATCGTTGGTACTGAAAGAGCTACAAGAATGCTTACTTCTGAAAAACCTGTTCATATGTTCATGACTGAGAATGCAAAATAGTCATTAAATGTTATGTTTTTATTTTAAAAGTTGAAATTGTACAAAGTAAAATTGTTAATATGTGTACATATTTTATTACTTAATTATATGTTTTGTTTAAAAACAGTGTTGTTTTGCATATCCTTTGATCTTAAGCTTTCCCACAGTAATGTATATCATGGGTTTCTAATCAACAAAATTAATAAAGATAGTTCAGAGGAAGAAATTAAAAAAAAAAAATGGAAATGGCCCTTTTCCCAATTCGAAAATATCCATGATCACAATACTTTCCCTTACCATATATTTCTTATATAGGCAGGTAAGTGTAAGTAAAAAATTGATATGCAATTTAAAAATGTTTTTAAATATATTTGGGTACAATCTTTTCCTCCTACAGATTCTGATGTTCTGCGAACATCCCTATGCCATACAGCTTATCTATTGTAGTTACCAACGATTTAGTAAATGTGTTAATTAATTTTTTTTAGCATTATAAAATGAAAAGTGTTGTGAATAAATTTTAATTATGAAAACTTCGATATTTCTTCAGAATTACCTTTTTGAAATAACAAATAGGGAAAAGTGGTTGTTATATAATAATCCAATTTAGTTTCATTAGCTCTATGAAAGCTTTTGGAGGATTATTTCAAACTTTCCTGGCAATATTTATAAACACTCCAGTCATGACATTGAAAATTGATTAATTGAAGTGCTTACATAATATCTGCTAATATGTGATTTTTTTTATGATGTTCGAATGTGTTATTGAAGCATTATAAATTTTTAAATTTTCGTAATATTTCATTAATAATTGATTTCGTAATTTCATGCTGGTCTTTTAAGTCTGAGCTGGGAAAGTAGGATGGCTCAGAGCTACTAATCTTCTGGTCCGAATCATGCTTTAGCAAATAATAATTTCTGTGACATCAGCCGCAAGTAGAGAATGGGGTTGGTGACCTTTGGGTTCTTTATTTGGAGAACATCACCGTTCAATCCCCTTGCACAATAGATGGTCTAGAAACTATATGGTCCATCAAAAGTATTGAACCTAAGAGGAGTTATGGGTTGTGGTACAGGATTTTTTAAAAGACTTTTTTCCATAGTATTGTTTCACATATTTAAAGGATGAACAGCGGCTTAAGGTTTTCGAAAATAAGGTATTGCGTAAAATATTTGGTCCAAAGAGAGATGAGGCCACTGGGGAGTTTAGAAGGTTGCATAACGCGGAATTGCGGAGTTTGTACCCTGTGAATATAATTGAGTTGATAGCATCGCGGAGACTCAAATGGGCGCGTAAAGTTGTTGGGTTTAGTGAGGAACGGATTCCGAGAAAGTTGGTATTCGCTGAACCGACTGGTAGGCGTCCGAAAGGTAGGCCGAAGCGTCGATGGGAGGATTGCATTAAGGCTGATCTCGGGGGCTTGGGCTTGACCGGTGAACATTGGACGAGTCTATGCAGGCGAAGTATGGTGGTATCGGCATCGAACCTTCGGGTTCGGTAAGCCTATTATTATTATTATTGTTTCACATATTTATTACGTCACTACTGACCTGCCTTGATATATTAGTAGTAGTTTGTTTAACAACTCCAGCTTAGTACTTGTTGCATATTTGTTTGAACAAGATGCGAAAAAAACATACAAACCGCAATTGAAACTTTATTTTTATTAATCAAGTGAAAATCGTGTTATTTCCTCTCTCTTTAATTAGGCACATTATATGATTCCTGTTATAATCTTTGTAAAAGGTTATTGAACGGTTTAAAAACGTATAATATAAAGTAAATATTACTTTATACCGTGTTGGGAAAACACATTTTAATCACACATACTAATGAAAATAAGCAAGGTCAGTGGAAAAATTTCTCACGGGTATAAAAATTACGTAGTTAAACATTAAATGTCAATTTGAACGATCTTGAAATTCGTCAACCAGTAAAATATTAATATTCGACTATACCAGCTATATTGTGCAACACTCATAAATTATTCTAGATATAAGTACTTAAATATTATCTCTTGTAAGCCCTCATAAATGCCATAAAAGACAACAGAGCTTTCCGATACTGTCGAAGATAGAAAGTATTGGCACATTTTCAAATTTGTGAAAAAGCCTTTTGGATCCGACATAAAGTTTTAAGATATTAATCATTTTTATTTAATATGATTTTAAAAGCGTCATCACATATAAAATCTGTCTCTCTACAAAATTAAAGATACGAACTAATTAAAATTACTTCAAGAAATAATCATACACCAATAAAGATAAATTGATGTTTTATCATTCGTTCATAACCTAAAATCAGTGAATTCCTCAGTTGAATAGATATCTGCAAAAAAACATTTAAATATATGTCCATTTAAGGAAATTAAAAATTTCGTACTGCTCGTATCTCAAAATTTCTCCTAACACCTATTAACTTTGAATCTTTTATTTGAACAACTTTGAATATTATTATTTAGGGATCACTTGTAGCTGGGTGACTAGCGTAACAGCCTCCCATGCTAAAGGTCACGGGTTCAAACCCGCAGGTGGTCCTAGGATTTTTTAATGGGAGTAAAAAATCCTTAGTTACGCCGTCCTTCGGAAGGGACGTTAAAAGGTGGTCCCGAGCCTGTGCGATGTCAGGTACTCGTTAAAGATCCCTATCCTAATAATAAGATAAGCAAAATTTAGGACTCCCACTGTAGCATCGTCCGATTAGCCATAGTAGCATAAAGTGACGTTAAATAAATAAACAAACAAACTTTGAATATTAATTAATTTCCGTTTAAAAATGTATTGGTTGTTATCGTGTTTTTTTTTTTTTGTTGTTTTTTTTTTCTTAGTCCCGAAGAAGGTTTAAAATTTACGCCAAAAAGTCGGTACACAAATATTATGTTTTTCTAATCAGTGTGCTTCTTTTGATAACCGCAATCTAAATCATATTTAGAGCAATCTATGGTCGAGAATCACTCCATCATTGGTGGGTGGGGTTGCTGAGTGGGTTAGTGAACGCACGTTGCCCAGCAACCACTGATGACCAGAAATATAGAATTAAATAATTACGAGTTCACGTCTCGGTGCTGGGGCTTTTATCTCTGCATTAACTCTAGCAATATTAACCCCCGTTTAGCCTTCAAAGGCGAGGTAGGGATGCGAGAAAAAAAAATTCTCCATCATTGTTAATATGAGTTGTAAGATTAAATGTTCAAATCCATTGTGCAAAGCGAAAAAATTTCATAAAAGAAATCTAGTTTTTAATTAATTTAAGAATACTGATATTATCTACAACTGTTTTAGGTGCACCTGCAGCCTTATAACAAAATTATTTTTCCAGTCGTACCTTATTTTTATTAATTGATTCAGTACTTTGTCGGAAATAGGAATCTTAACAATTTATAAATATATTTGATGATGTTTAAGTCGAGTTTATTTTTACATAATAGAAAAGGAACAATTTCGTTAAATTCTGTTTGGAATGATATCCTTCTCATCGTATTCGGACCTTATGATTGGTATCAACCGGGTTTTGAGAATTCGGTGATTAATATATATAGTATTGTAGAATAGTGGAAAACATCGCAATAATGCAATTTTATCATACTGTAACAATCAGTTTTAGATTATGGTTTTGCCTCCAATAATAGACAATTAACACGATATCGAAGCTACACGAAAAGTTAAAATTAATCAATTTCTGAGCACGCTATATGATATATAATTTTAAATGCTGAGGTTCTCCAAAATTAAAACTGATATGTTGGAATAAATCAATAAGCGATAGTGCTAAATTAATATTGATGTTTCAAAAATTGCAATATTTACAAACTACTGATGTATCACTGCACTGTTGCCTTCAATCATGAACTGAAGAACTCAGAACTCGAGACAGTTCAAATATTCAATAAGAATATATATTATGAGGGTTATTATTTATTATTCATATTTCATCATATACATACATACATATTTATATGTTCGTGGCGGACTAACGTATGAATCTCGACCTCCCCATAATCTGTAAGATAATCTTATCTTAAAATACCTTAAAGTTGATAAGGGTGATAAATAAAAAAGTAATCTATGTACAAAAATGAATAAAGTTGCTGTTTTTAAGGCCTTATGATAGCCAATTGTTTATTCAATACTTATTTCTCTGAGAATATAGTTATTTATAATAAACAAAATCGTAAATGTAATAATTAATTACAATAAGTTCATTGGGACCTCTATGCAGTGGGCCTGACCAGTCTCACTATCAGTCTTTCAATGTTTACTCATTTCACTCTCTAATCGTCTACTTTTTACCGGTGAATGTAGATGGCCTCGTTAATCATCTGATACTTGTACGTCTATCAAATTATCAGTTTCAACCGACAGTTCGAGATGGGTGCTCATGTGTCGCGTACCGATTTCGAATGGGTTTATACAGAAGAACCTCACGCCTCTAGGAGGAAAGAAATATTGGGTGTGTTTCTTTAATTATCTTCTTTTATGTTTTAAATATCATTAGTAGTATCAAATGTTATATGTTCTTTTGTGATTTACAATTTTTATTATTTGTTTACTAGCCAAATACCCTCAAATTAAGAAATTATTCGGATATGATCCTAAATTCAAATGGATCGTCACTGCAATGGTATTTACTCAGTTTCTCATGTTTTACCTTATGAAGGACTTACCTTTCTGGATAGTATTCCTGGCTGCTTATTGTTTTGGAGGTGTTATCAATCACTCTTTGATGTTAGGTAAGTGATACTGTTACGAATAATTTGCTTTTTCTAGACATCTAATCTCTATTGCACTTAACAGCTTTTATTCTGCTCTAGAATTTCTATGTTCAGCCTGTTAAGGCTGTCTTAGTATTGCAATAGTTTTCATTATGCGAACATTGATTATGTAATTATTATTTATTTACTTTTCTTCCTTCAATACCAATTTACTTTACACAATCCTCAAACCAGCTAATTATTTTTCTGTAATAATGATTAGGTTATTGCTACAATTTTATTCTGCAATACTGTTGCAGTGCCTACTCAGCAAAAATGAAAATCCTGAAATAATACATTTTTTAGTGTGCATTAATTGTTTATATTCCTATTCATTTAAGGCACTGTTTTCGTATTTGTACATTTTATTGTATTGCTTTGTAGATTCATTCATTCTGGCTTCAGTTCTGCCCTATTCATTTTCCTGTAGTTCTTATTAAACTTTTTTAATGGTCTTCAGAGCATCTAACTTCACTTGCCTGGATTTAAAACTACCTCTTCATTTAATTATAACTCTATTTTTTTTCCACTTTACTTAAAATTAAAAAAACATTGCCTTTTACTGCATAATAGTTTTGATGTTTTAAAGTATAGTTATATTTTAATTACATTGCATGTGATAATAGTCATCAGTTGTCATAATTTAAAATTTAATTTAATAAGTTGTCATCAACAGATAGCATAGTTGAGCTGGGAATTTAAAATCCATTTTATTTTAAGGCTATTGCATTTCCTGTTTACCCTTAGTCATATGATGATGTGATTGTTATTGATTTTGAGTTGTCTAGATAAAGAAATGACATAGTTTTTTATTACCTCCTCTCTTGGAAATCCTCTGTAAATTAAGTTTCCTTATTTTATTCAAAAATTACATATTTGTTAGTCTTGATTGTGATATATTAAAAAATAAAACTAATTTTTATTAAATATGTTTCCTATAGTATATCTATATTTATTAGTGTATTTAAAGCCTCTCCAGAAGGTAAAAAAAAGTTCAGCTTACTTGCTATATATAGAGTTTAAATAGATACTACAAAACTTCGTTAACATCCGAGTTAGATTTTTTTTCACTAATTTAAAAATGTATATAGTCTCAAATTGTTTTTACAGATAAGAAACTGTCATGATAATGACCTTTGCAAGGACAAGTGGAACTCAGTTTCTCATTGTAATTAATTTATGGTTACTACTTAATCCTTAGCATTGTTCAATAATCTAAATACTCCATATTTAGTCTACCTCGATAAACCATCTACCTATGGCAAAAATAATTTTTCAATTTGAGCCTTGGCTTATTCCTGAAATCCACGTGTCAAATCCTCAAACTTTCAACTTTCAAGAAAAAGTTACTTCTTATAGTTAAAGTGAGAGACATTTTTTATTGCCATATATTCCATACTTTTTCGTGTTACAGAAAATATAATCAGTTAACCACTCTATACAATTTTCATTTCAGGTACTTGGTGTGTAATTATATATTAAAGACATTTGCATATAAAACTTTTAATACCATAATAAGTTTTTAAATGTTTTTTAGTCCAATAAATAACTATTCTAGAACTATGATCACATGTTTAACATATTTGGTCTCATCAAATCTAATATTTTCTCCTATTATTATGAAATGTTAATTACATATTTCCTATGATTCAAATAATTTTCTAGTTTCAAATGATTACAAAATGTATTGCCTTTGTAACATCTTGAATTCAGTTCTGAAAAATGAGGCATAAAATGTCTCACTTATTTTCTTTGAAATAATTCAACAAGTCACAAAAGTGAGCATACAGACATATTAGCTGTAAAATTTTAGGAGCTTTATTTTACAAGATATATCAGGAGGAATTTCTTTGTTTATTCATTTAATGTAACTTTCATGCTACTGTGACAAATAGAACGATGCTGATCTGGGAGTCCGAACTTTTATCTATTCAGGTTATGTTAAGATAGGGATATTTAACGAGTGGCTGGCATCGCACAGTCCAGGGACAACCATTTCATATCCTTTCTGAAGGACGGTATAACTATGGATTTTTTCACTCCATTTAAAAGTCCTAGGGCCATCAGCCAGGTTAGAACCCACGGCCATAGAAGGCTGTTATGCTATTCACTACTCCATCTGGAGAGATTGAAATGGATCTTTTGACAGTTATTTTGTGGGATTCAGGATGCTGATTTTTCTAAATTCTTTCTCCTTTAGTTGGTTATCAAATTCATTCAACTTGAATAATTAGCCATCTTTTGTCAATGCTAATAAAATCATATGGTTAATTTTTTGGAATTTTAAAAATGAAAGGTGTACTTCAGAGGAAGAAAATTCAATTCAAATTGCTGCTGCTGTCCTTTGAGACCCACCTCCTTAAATATTTCAATTGTTCTGTTGGCATTACATCCCAATCTCCAACTTTTAGAGCTACGTTTCCATTTTTATTAATTGCCAAATATTCAGTTTTTTTATTTGCTGATTTCCAGGCCTCCTGCCGTATAGGCTTCTAATAACTTCCTCATCATAAATGCTGAGTCTTCTTCGTCATTAGCAATAATGACCTGGTCGTCAGCAAATTGTAAATTATAGAGGCATTTATTGTCTAACATTATTCCCATGCCATTGCACTTCCTCTTCCACAGGCCTAGGATACTAAACTGATATTATGATATGAGATGATTGATATTAAAACCCATGATTTTCCATTGATATACTGAGTTTAATCAGATTGTTTAAGCCATTAAAAAGGTGAAAAATGCATGGTATTTTCTAAATATTATCCATTTTAGTTTTTAGTACCACTCTAAACAATGTGTTTTAACTTTTAAGGGACTTTATTCTCATAATAATAAAAATATGTTTCCTTTAATTCATTTAAATAATTTCAATGTGATGATGCCAGTTATGCCAGAAATGAACAACTTTCTTGGACAAAGGCAAATTAGCAAACATTTTTTAAGCTGTGGGAAGAAAGTTAATACTTGTTTTCTAAAGTATTTATATTGCTAATTATTATGGTTTAATTGTTAATATATGTGTTGTAGCTATTCATGAGATTGCTCATAATTTAGCATTTGGACATGCCAGGCCAATGGCAAACAGGGTTTTGGGTATATTTGCAAACTTACCTATTGGACTCCCTTTTTCCGTGACGTTCAAATTTTATCATTTAGAACATCACAGGGTAAGTTGATTAATTACTTTTTGTTGCTGTTACATTTTTATTAATTATCTTTAAGTTTTTTATTTTTAGAAAACAACAAATGAATTTATAAATACATGCTAATAAGTTTTTAAAGTGCTATTTAATGAGCTCTATCCAAAATAAGATTTATTTAATTAATTTTTAAAAAAATACATACATTTCCTATGGATATATTTTTAAATATTGGAAGCTATTAGAGCTTTTTAACAATTGATACACTCTTGCAATAAATATCTAATTTTTCAAAATCCTAGAAAAATTAGATATTTAAATTGAAAGGCGGTAAATAAATTGTGATCAGTTAGATACTTAAATAATGAATATAATTGTTTTTCAACTGAGTATTTTATCTTTATACTCTCAAACAAAATTAATACAACAAGAAATTATTCAATAATGGAGTTTATTTATATTGATTATGTAATAATGTATCAGATAAGAATTTTTATTATTTGTATCTAAACAAGCCATTGATAATTATAATTTTTGCATATTAGATGTCTCTTACTAATTATTTTATGTAATTTATTACTTTTTAGTTAATATTATTTGTTGTGTTAAAAATTATACGTATTTAATATAATATTTAATATATATATATATATATATATATATAATATATATAATATATATATATATATATATATATTTAAATGTGACCTTTAATTTTTAAATATCCACTTGATATTTAGCTATTATTTTCTATTTTATTTTTCTAGTATCAAGGAGATGAAAAATTAGATACAGATATTCCAACATATTTGGAAGCAAAATTATTCTGCACAACATTAGGAAAGTTTTGTTGGCTACTACTTCAACCATTATTCTATGCATTCCGCCCAGTCGTCACCTATCCAAAATCGCCTACAATGCTCGAAGTGATAAATACAGCGATTCAGCTGTGCTTCAATGCATTTATTTACTACTATTGTGGTTAGTATGTTTCAATGGATTTAAATTTAAATAGTCATTGAGTGCTTAATTATCTATAATATCTTTATGATACAATAATAGTGAATTAAAGGAAAAGTTAGTGGGCATGTGGTCATCAAAGAGATGGAATAAGGATATTTATTTTATTAGTTTTGTTGTTTCTACTGAAATTTTAGGCCTTTATTCGGGTGACTAATGAAGGAGATCTCAAGAGACTCCACTGTCTTTTGAGCATCACTTTTTCAGTGGATCTGCTGATAGCCTAAAATTTTGGCAGAAAAATCGGCACATATTTAAATAAGTTCACTTATTTTGTGTGGTTTATTTAATGTATACCCATCAAACCAACTTCTTTCTCCTTTAGTAACCTAGGTTACAATATTAGCTTTAACAGCTTTATTTATTTTTATCAAACTTTAATTGTGGATATAATTAATTAGTTGTCCGTTGAGAATTACTGGAAGGAATTAGTCCGGGTGGCGGTCATTAAATGAAACAACTGAATAGTTTCAACCCATTGTGGGTCGAAATGTTGGCAAACAATAAAATAGTTGAAACTATTCAGTTGTTTCATTTAATGACCGCCTCCCGGACTAATTCCTTCCAGACAAACTTTAATTAGAAAAATATTTCAATTTTTTGAACTAAAGTAAAGATGTAGCGATGAGGAAATAATTGCTTATCCTTTTAAATGAGCTGGATGTACAAATATATCAAACGTGAACAATATGGAGTAAATGTACATCCACATACAACTAAACGATAGAGTATATAATTCATTGTATTTTCATTTATTTTAAGCATACAAAAAAAGAATAGGAAATTACCTAATATGATATTATATAATTAAGAGTTTTCTCCCGGTATATACCGCATAGCTAAAAAAGGTATTCCCTGGTTAACAGGTTAATGAATATTACAATACAGAGTTTGCTCTGTAATTATGTTGTTTCTTCAAGAACGTATTACAAATTGTCTCTGTTCTTAACTTGTAAAAATAATCTGATTATATGCATTAAATAGTTGGTTGAGAAGTGTCATTTAATCTACAATTAAATGCATTTTTTATTTATTACATCTTTCTTTTCGCTTTCCTGCAATTTATGGGAGGGTTTTCATGAAAAGGGACAGAAGTTCTCTACTTTTCTCCAAATCTATCAATTAAAAAAAGTAATAGTGTAATAATAATGATGCATTTTGTACTTTTACATAGGAGCGGCGTGGTCTAGTGGATAGAGCACTAGTCTGCTGTGCTCCGGGTCCTGGGTTCGAATCCCGCCTGTGGCAGAATATTATTTATTTAATTCAGTCGGGGGGCGACCCTAGGGTATGGAGACCCTCCTGGGGCAGACCCAGCCTCTATAAAGTGGGTACCCAAATTAATTGGGAAAAAACCTGGCGGCTGAGCGTGATTAAGGCCTAATCACCTCATTGCACTGCCGTTGGCCTAGAAAAAGTATGAATCTCTATATGTACTGAGCCCAAGACCCTTCATGAGTTGTAGTGGTACAGATTTTTTTTTTTTTTTTTTTTTTTGTACTTTACTTTTACAATGTACCGGAAGTGGTTCTGCTCTTTTGAAAAGAAAAACACTGTCACTCTTTTCCCATGATTTTGAATTTAACTTCAGTGATTGAATGTAAACTTCAGTTCAGAAGAAGCTGAGCCTCTCTTAACTTTTTTAATTGATAAGCTCAAGTTTGAAATGAATTCAGTTCAACAACTACGTGTTTTAGTGGTACTGTTATTGACGCAGTTTTTCAAAGATTTTCGTTTTCACAAGACTGCTTTTCCCCGAATTGAAGAAAAATGATGCTGTTCAATAAAAAACTGTTTTAATCCTAGTGTCAATGTTACACATCATTTGCGACTACTGCATATGATGTGATCTAATTAGGTACCACTCTAGCATGTTTAATTTTTTTGTATACAATTTTTTTTTCTGTATTTGTATTAAAAATTGCTGCCTCTATTGGCATGTGGACTTATGTTGTAAAACTTGGATACATTCTTAGTTCATAAATGTTTTCTTATTTATTAAGTAACAATCTTAAAATATTTTTATTTTTATATTACAGGAGGGAAAGTCCTTTTCTACATGCTTGGCGGCTCTATGATGGCAATGGGATTGCATCCCGTTGCCGGTCACTTTGTATCAGAACATTATATGTTCCGTAAAGGATTTGAAACGTATTCATATTACGGTTGCCTCAATTGGATTACATTCAATGTTGGCTATCATAATGAACATCATGACTTCCCCGCAGTTCCTGGTTCAAGGCTACCTGAGGTAATGATGTATGACCTAGCTGTCATGTTATGTTGTTTGACATATGTAAATATATTTTCTATATTGATTAGATTCTAGTAATGTATATAATGTTGGATCAGGGTCACAGTTGCTCAAGAGTTTGAATCACTGTTAAATAAAATTAATGATAGTTGTAAGTAAGGTGTATTGTCTTCATTCGATAACATTACCTTCAGATTCATGTAATAAGAATTAATATCCTCTTGTAGGGCTCCCATTAAACCTATTAAAAATAATAAACACTAATGTGCACCCCGAAATGTTGGAATGGCAGGTTACAAACCTAATTCCAATCTTAGTGGGAAAGTGAGCATCAATTTTATATGTCTTTACAAAAGAGGATTCCAAAAACAGATTATGCTTTGGGAAATGAATTTCAAAATTATTCAGTTTAAAATAAAAAGTGTTTATATATTAATAATGTCTGTCTTAAAGGATGGAATGCCCTAAGATATTCTCTTAAATACATTTTAAGATTATTGGTAAGGTATTCAGTCTTGGAATATTGAAATAGTCTAATGCCTTCCATTTATTTAAAAAATCAATACTGTTCTGACAATACATTCATTTAAAATATTCACAAAATCTCATCGAATAATTTTATTAAATCATTTGAGCAGATTAAAAAAAATTAAACAATGCCTTTATTCTTTTCAAGGGAAAATTGTTACTACTACTGATTTATTTATTTCCGATTTTATAGGTTAAGAGAATTGCTAGTGAATACTATGACAATTTGCCTCAACACAATTCTTGGGTTTCTGTTCTCTACGATTTCGTCATGGATCCAGACATTGGACCCTATGCCCGAATTAAAAGGAAGAGTCGTGGATTGAAAACATAAATTAAACAAAACTGTTATAATATATTAAATTATTTATTTAAAGTATTTTATTTCTAACATATGGTTTTTATTTTGTTTGTTTAGAGAACAACGACACCATATTAGTTATATTTGGTATTATTATTTGTAATAGAATTCTTTACCATTTATTTTGACTGTCTGCTAACTAAACATTCCTTTGAAATTATTCACTTTATTCTCCATTGTAATATTACTCTCATTTTCTGATATTATTATATAGTTTTAACTAAAAATAGGATTCATAGCTTGTCTGCTATTGAATTTGTATTTTATGTGTGCTCAATATTTTTATGCATTATGTAAACAAATGTTGTACGTATCATACCTCCTAGTCCTAATTGTTTAGGTCATGTTCGCTTACAGAAAAACTAATAAACAATATACTAGTTTTTAACACTGTATCCTTTTTTAAAAATTATTTTAGCATAAAGATTATTGGAAATGTTCCTGACGACTCAAGGTATCATTGCTGAAGAATTACCAGGTTATTTGATATAACTAAAATATGCAGTGCTGTGTACATTCTGGTTTTGATTAATTACTTATTTAATATTTATTATTATATTAAATTACTAATATAATTCACTGAATTTATTGGGCTGATCACCCTTTTTTTATTTGCTTATAATGCAAGCATAAAAGTATTGTTCCACAATCACTGCGCAAATTAAAATTTTAAGTTAAAAAAAAAAGATATTTGTTTCTATAGTTATTTGTATTTGTAAAAAGCTATAGGAGAGTATTTAGGATTTATGTTGGTTGAGTAATTTTCAATATGTCAAGGTAAAATTTATTGATATTACTGCTACACTGTTTCAAACCATATTAGCTGGGCTTTTTAAAATTTTTGTGATTGTAGTCTAGTCACCCCTCTCTTCCTATCCCTTAGTTCCATTTCAGTTTGATACATTTTGAGAGCATCTTTCAATTTTACCACTTCCTGCAACAGAATATACAATAAATTACACAAGAAAATAATTCAATATAAATTGTAAGTTGATATACTGTGATTTAATTTAGAGATTTCTAATTAATTTAAATGTATTATTATATACGTAACAGTGATTGTAATGTGTAAAAAAAACAATTATGATGGAGCTTTATTTTTGTAAGTTATATAAAATAACATCAATATAATCGTTATAAACCGATTTGTTATTTATTTGGATATCCTTGAACCCACTATATTTTTATACTTACCATTTAATACTTCAAGATTAAAGATTTTATTTTTAATAATCTAAAATATAAGAAAAAATATTTTATTTTCCTTCATTCTCCAAAACTGGACCAGTTTTGATAAAACTTATGAGTGCCCATGTATAAAGAATTTTATCCACTAAATGGTAGTTCAAATATCTTCATATTCAACAAACAGAGATCCTTGAATTAATTAAAGTATTAAAAAGTTCTCTTTTTATTAAAATGGAAGTTTATCCATTAAAAACTCATTAACATATCCAAATTGAATCTCTGAAAATGCTATTAGCTTATGCCTGATGATATTACAAAGTTGTAGATTATTATTGAAGCTAGTTTTCTCTCCCTTTGGGGGTTTATAGACGGTCATATTATTATTATCAATACTGTTGACTTATTCCATTGTTCCTAGAAAGAGGTTTTATGTTTGTTGATTTTTTTAACTTAAAAGTTGTTTTGAATCCCTATAAGGACTTTTAAAAATCAAATTTGTCTTTTTATTAATAATGAAAACATATTTCAGTCATAAATCAATGACTCATTTGATTTGTAATTGCCAACTATAAAATAAGTGATTTTCATTAACAATATTTTTTATCTCTTGTGGCCCTCTTATTTTTAAATATGTTTTTGAACCTTGGCTGTAGTATCGAGACTGCTTTCTGCTTGCTGCAATTTACTTGCAGCATCAATCTTTCTTCTCTCCAGTTGTTTCACAATCCTTATCAACTCAGCCTGAAAAAAAAAAATAATAATAATAAATCATCATTTCAGGTGCATATAAATAAATAGCACTATAGCAAAAGCACAAACCTGAGTCAGGAGTTCCACATTCAATTCCGTAATATCAGTCCTTGCCTCTGAATGGACAAAAAATATGTTTTAGGATTTTGGATTCACTGCTGTGGATAATTTTAGATTTTGTTAGAGAGGTCTAGTGAATTGAGAATGTAAGTTTTTTTGTTTTTTTTAAACACTATTTATGTACTAATAAGTATGAAAACTAACACATTAAATTATTATTTACAAAGGTTTGAAAAAAAAAAATATATACAATCAAAACCAACTAGAAGATAAAGGTAGTGTAGAAATCTTTAAAATAAATGAATTAATTTACCAAACTTAACTTGGGCAATATAAAAAAACTTTTTGTTACATTCAAAGTATGCTAATTGAATTGAAATTTTACATTTAGTGGGCCTCTGTTAAGATTAGAATGATGAAGAAGAAGGAGCTTGAAGAATATGAGTAGATAGACAATTCCTGAGGAAAGTCAAGTAAATGAAAAAGGAATTTTCAAAAGTTATAGTTCTACTAGTTGGGTTGTGTTGATCAGAATGTCATGATCTTATTTTAACTGAGTCCTCTGAGGATTTAAATTGTGGTTAACTGTGGATGTATGGATGGTGCTGCAGTGTGAAGATAAGATCCTAGGAAATATTGTCTGCGTGTGAAGGGAAGAAACTACTTTAACTCGCCATAAGAGAGGTCCCTCAGAGACCTCCTCGAGGTACCGAAGATGAGTCTTCAAAAATCTATTCATGTTTTGCTTTAGTTTTACCTCAAGTACAGTTGAGTGGTCACCACATACCACAGGGCAATCATCGAGATTGAGAATTATAAGTGAGGTTTAGAACAATCTAGCATAATATTTATATGATATTTGAATGTTCTTTAGTTGAAATCGGAGGGTATATTCTAGTTCCTGATAGTTACCTTCTTTTAACTATTTCCACTCCATTAAGGCCATTTGTCTTAAGAGCTCCTGGGTGCGCTAGTTCGATGTACTCCCTTTCCCTTAAGTTTTGATTTATTTATTTTATCATAATATCCCTTATCAAGGTGTTTACATTTATATTTGTATTACTCTAAATTATAAGCATTGAATCCGCATCTAGCAAAGGAGCCCATTACTGATCAAGTTGAAACATATGTGTTGTATCAACTTCTACACAGTTGACTGGTTAGTTTACTGTTATTTGAGAGGCAGTGGCGTATTGAATCAAGTTTTCTATTTACCTGATCTCCTGATTTATATAACTTTATATAAATATTGTCTGCATGTGAAGGGCAGGAGCTACATTAACTCGCCCTAAAAGTGATTCACCAGATACCTCCTCCAGGTATAGAAGATGGATCTTTAAAACACTGTTCATGTTTTGCTTTAGTTTGACCTCAAGTACAGTCGAGTGGTCCCTTAAGTTTTGATTTATTTATTTTATCATAATATTCCTTATCAAGGTGTTTACATTTATATTTTTATTACTCTAAATTGTAAACCTCGATTCCACATCTACTCACGTAGCCCATTACTAATAAAGTTGAAACATGATATGTGTTGTACCAACTTCTACACCTTTTGCGATCACTTGTAGCTGAGTGGCTAGCATAACAGCCTCCTATGCCAAAGGTCACGGGTTCAAACCCGCAGGTGGTCCTAGGATTTTTTAATGGGAGTAAAAAATTCTTAGTTATGTCGTCCTTCAGAGGGGACGTTAAAAGGTGGTCCCAAGCCTGTGCGATGTCAGGTACTCGTTAAAAATCCCTATCCTAATAAAACCTGGATAGGCAAAATTTAGGACTCCCACTGCAGCATCGTTTGATTAGCCATAGTAGCATAAAGTGACGTTAAATAAATAAACAAACAACTTCTACACGGTTGACTGATTAGTTTACTGTTATTTGAGAGGCAGTGGCGTATTGAATCAAGTGTCCTATTTACCTAATCGCCTGATTTATATAACTTTAAATTATATATTTAATTTTTTTTTTCTCAGATAATTTTGGGGAAGAGGATATTTCTCTCTCTTCTTCCTCTGTGGATTCGCCACGAATTGTAGATAACGTGCCTCCGCACTTAATTAAAAATGATGGGCTTATTACATAGTTTCCAAACTACCTTATATTTCCTGAAATTATTTTTGAAAGATGCATCTATATAAAAAAATCGGGGAAAAAAAAAAAAAAAAAAAAAAAAACTTGTGCCACTGCAACCCATGAAGAGTCTTGGGCTCAGTACATATAGAGATTCGTACTGTTTCAAGACCAACGGCCGGCCGTACAATGAGGTGATTAGGCCGAGATCACGCTCAGCCGCCAGGTGTTTCCTCCTTTTTTGGGTACCCACTTTATAGAGGCTGGGTCTGCCCCAGGAGGGTCTCCATACCCCAGGGTCGCCCCCCGGCCGAAATAACAGAATAAATAATATTCCGTCACAACCGGGATTCGAACCCAGGAACCGGAGCACAGTAGACTAGCGCTCTATCCACTAGACCACGGCGGGGAAAAGGCTATCCTAATTAAAACTTTCCAATAATTCATCATAAAGTGTTAAACAGTAAGCTTAAATTTTAATTAATTTCTTTAGAGTTTTTACATTATGATGATTCTATTTTATATTTAATATCCTTAAAAATATTCGTCGAATTTAATGAATGAAACCAGAAAAGTAATTTTTAAAACAAGTGAGGAAATTTTGCAACGATAACGATTTTTGCATGTTGGAATGACCCTGCTATACATAGATTTGAACATAGATTACAGCGGAAGTAGTTCTGATACGCCTCACGCGAAAAACATTATGTTTTGATATTTTGGCGAATCTCAACTAAAAATCACAATAAAATTATGTCATTCATCTCGGAGGGAAACACTAATATACAATAGTACCATAAAATTATACATACACGAAATTATAAGTACACGCTCACCCTGCAGGATCCAGCATGCTTATAAATAATTAATAAAAGCATAAACCACCTAAAATAATATTTGGGTGAAGATATGAAAATTTTTACAAATATATAATAATATAGTAACATTTACCAATCATTATACGTAACCTCTCTCGGTCGACCGCAAGTTGTCGTTTCTGACTTTCCTTAAATTTGATTTGTTCCAAATATTGTTTGTATTTGGGATGATCAATGTGAGGAGCTTTATCATCTGAAAAAGGGACGGAACGGTTAATATTTAATATGACGTAGTCATCATTACACAAATAAATACCATATATACAAGGAAGTATGCAAAAGTTTCATAACGAAAACAATCAAACGACGCTAATTATTGGTGATTTCAATAAAAACTTCCGATTCTTTTAAATATTTTAAAATTATTATATATGGCTAATTTTGATCTATTAAATGTTGCCATCTTTTAGGTATTTTTTAAATTCCATTCTTCCAGAAGTTCTCAGAACGACCCGAGCGCTTTGCGTCTTATAAGTCAAAATGTCCGGTTCTGAACCGAGCAAAACCACTTAAGGACGGTGCTTTATTCTAAGGCACCATCGCCATTTCGGATATAAAAAAATAATTAAATGACGAAAATTAATTTGTTTTCTTCTATTTTGAGCAAGAAAAATAACACGTAAAGATAAGAAATCTCGGTTGAAAGTGTTGCATAAAAGCATCTTAACTCATCTTTTTTTAGAATATGTAAATATTATTGACCAATTAAACATGATTTTATAACGCACAGAGAGGATTAAATGAGCATTGAAATATTGAAAAACGATAGGAACTTGTTTTACAATCCAATAAATAGATTCTCTAGCTACGTTGAGCATGCAACAAAAAAATAGAAAAATCTGTTATTTGATCATTTTGGGGAGTTTTTAATTGAAGTAAAAATTTTAAAACAATTGGCCACTGTTTGTTACTGCTTTAAGTAATACATTTCTTATAAAATTGCTAATAAAATACAATCATAATTTAATTGCTGAATTGTAATGACTTTGTTAAGGAGCATACTTGAAGGATCTTCTTTCTGAAGGCGACTTAATTCTTTCTCGAGCTTTCGAATTTCTATATCCAATTTCCTGTTATCTTCTTGTATCGTGTCTCTAAAACAACCAAAACTATAAATAGAGGTTTTTTAAATTTTTTATCTTCAATGAATTTAACTCTTATTTAATAATATTTTTTTTATTATCATGGGACATGTCCCTTTAAATAAAATATACAGAATGTACAAAATGTGCTTTGGAGTCTTAGAGTAAATTAAATGCATATAAATAAGTTAATAATTACTGATATAAAATAGACATATTTAAATGAGAAGAAAACAACAACAAAAATAAAAGTTTATTTACAATTCTATTAAGCCTGGAAATTAAGTGATTAAATATGCAGGATTTGAAGGTAGAAAGCGAGTTGGAGTGACGGATGGAAAAAGGGATAGATTTTCATAGGGCTGAGGATCGAATGAGAAAGGATCAGTCGAAGTGTGAAGTTCGGTGGGTCGGGATGGACAGAGAATTTGAATTGTAGAAGGTCAAAAATGTATGATGGACGGCGGGATTGGATAACTTGGTTAAGGACGGACGCAAGGAAATTCTTTCGACGTTTGGAAAGATGAAACCACTTCAACTCGCCATAAAAATGGGATACGGAGGTGTACCTAGAGACCCCGAAGATGAATCCAACAGAGCAATTAATTAAGCGTTTTATTTTTACCTCGAGATCCCCAGACACACCACCGGATACCGTACAGCAATAGTCGAAGTGGGAAAATATTAGAGAGGTGACGAGGAGTTTTGGGGATTTCGTGCGGGAATTGGAATAAGTATCGGAGGAAATAGCGTCGCTTTAAGGTTGAAAAGGTGCGAAGAGAGATTATGGAAATATGATTTTGAAGGATAGAATTTGGTCGAAGGTTACTCCCAGGTTCCTGACAGTCGGGTGGAACTTTATAGGATTACTATTTAGGAACAGGGTTGGGATATGTGGAACGGTTTTCAGGAGATGATTGGATCCTATTACAATTGCTTTTGTTTTTTCTACATTCAGTTTTAACTTATTGACTACAGGCCAGTGACTTATTCGATTTACGTCCTCACGGTAAATTCAGCATCAAAGCATATCTATTATAAGCAGATAGAATGCGACGATTTTTTTGAAAAAGTTTATGTAACATCTGTGGACTGCAATCAAGAATTTGCAATTTTCAAAAAGGTTTTGGTTTTCGTGGTAAGTAAGGGAAGAATTTTAGAGCCATAAATAGCTATATTATTACACCCACTTGTTTAAAGAGCAAGACTTATCAGGCAAACAGGCTGCTTTTGCAAGACTTGAGAGACATTTAGACTTTTACTTCGGTTGAAATCTCGAAATCGAAATTTTTTACGATTGCAATACTTGCCTATACATATTTTACATACATGTAAGATAAAAAAAAAAAAGCAAATTTTCTGCACAAAATACTTATCCCAAGCCTGGGAGGTGGTACGATATCTCTAAAGAGAGGGTTTACACAGGCCTTCAGCCCATCAAAGAACTTGATGCGCCTCCGGCCCACGTACTCAAGCAATGGGGGTAGTTGGAGTTCCTCGTGAATATGACTGAGCTACTAGTGAAAAATACACGATTTTCTGTACTTTCCATGAGCTACTGCCGGAAAGACGAATCAGGAATGAGAAAACTTTTAAAAATCAGAACAATTAATTTTCGCTCTACAGATTTAGCAACAAGGATCACAATACGATGTATATAAACAATAAAAATATATCATATTGCTCCAACAGATATGTCAGTTCAGTCAAGAAACTCTATAACCCATTAAGACTCTTGGTCCATGAACCTATCTGAAGTTATGTATAAACCAATAGTAAAATAGCTTTTTTAATCATTTATGCAGTGAACAGTAAGATAATTGATTCACGTGAATAGAGGTTTTCTTCTGAACAAATTTATATTGAAATACAAACTATTCTTCCTGAAAAGTTAATAATTATTTAAGTTACATACAAAATTGACATGAATAGGTGAACTTACCTTGCTTTTTTATCCGATTTTAGCTCAGAAAGGAGCCTTTCCTTGTCAAAGACCATTATCTCCATCACATACGATCGAACAAACTAGTGTTGCTAGGTGGACGACATATTTCTCCCGATGATTTAATCAAGTGTAATTTGCATTAACAACACTTACTATAGTATTTTATTTAAATTTTAAGAAACGAAAACAACATTTATCTCTAATATTAACTCTTATTATTATTTGTTGATACACTAATTCCCTAAAATTATTCAATAAGTCTTTAGTAGCTTCACACCCATCAACATTTATTGTAAATAACTAAATTTTTTCAATGGGATTTAAATAGGTATGAAGGATGTTATATTTTAATTTAAATTGTCTCTTTCACATTTTATGTATTCTGCAAGGAATACAATATGCGTTCGGACAAAATTACGACATCACGCGGATTATATGTCCAAATTAATGTTGTAAAATAATAATAATAATATATAAATAAAAAAACATAAAAGGCAAACACTGTTTTCCGGCTTTCTGCGATTGTCATCCATTTCTGACGTGAACTCCGTTTTCTTGAGTACCTCCTGCGTATTATTATGGCCTTTGCACGAACTTGTACCTATTTTTCGGAGATTAAAATGGGTTGGACTACAGCGTTTTCCACCCGTAGTATACAAAATATTGTTAGTCATTATTTTATTTATTAAGTTCTCCCTACCTTGCCATAAGGTACATACGGGCGTCGGTAGCTTATCCTGAATTTGATGCTACCAATAGTACCTTGAATATGTTAATACTTCATGATTTTTATTTTCTCAACATTCTTCTATTTTCACATTGGCCTCTCTTTGGTGACCATCTCTACAGCTTCTTCTCTCGGAGGTGGCCTTCCATGACCCTGTCCAGTTCCAACTACGTTATAAGCTGCTGGTCCAAGTAACGTTTTCCACCCGTGAACAAATGACAGAAAACTTGGATAATTTTCTTAGGCGGTTTAAGCCAAGATGACACGCTCAGCATATTCCAGGACTCTGTAGCTGAGGGTTTAACGATCAATCATGGCCAGAAAGCCCCGTGGGAAATATCAAGATTCAACAGCCTGATATGAACCATTTTGTTTCTAAGCGAGGCTGGACAGTAGAGAAGAATTTCTTCAAAGCAGCGCCTCTCACGATTCTAATATTCACAATTATGCCTTGCCGAAATCCCCTGGTCCTTTTTTTTATCTACAATTTTCCCTCAAAAACTTAGAATTCCCAACTGCTTGGAAAAAAGCTACAGTTCATCTTATGAACAAAACCTCTAACTCAACATCCCTTAAATAATACTGTCATATTTATATCCTCTTTATACCTCATCAAAGAATAATACAACCCCAAGTTTCCAATTTTCTTGAAGAGAACAATCAATTGGATCCTATCTAATCCGTCCTCTCCACACAATCCATGGTTAAAATAAATTTAAGAACTTTTGTATAAAGTTATAGTTAAAAAAAGGTTAAAGCATTACATTGAGTGTCAATGGAAACATGTGTTTCAGATTAAATAATCTAACAATATAAATTATTATAAACAACAATCACTTAATTATATCTGCTTTTCATCACTCTCCATTACCTTATACAACTTTGTGTATAAAATAATGTTTTGGACTCAGGACTATTGTGCATTCCAGGGGAAAACAGGAATTCAAAAATGTTTGTGATCCTAACATTTTCTCATACTATTATATAGGTAAGAGAAAGTAAAATCAGAAAGTATTTTTATTACAATTTTTTCCTTTTCTCTAAAGCACTTCAGGACCTTTATACAGAAAATGAACACGAGGGGTTTTAATAATGATGTACTATGGTTCAAAATAGAACGCGTTTATTGTAATTTATTTACTTTTTGGTAGTAAATATAAAAAGGTACTCAATTAAGTTCATATTGTTTAATGTCACGAGGATTGAAGTAAGCATGTACGGTAGACAAAATAAAAATGAAAGTTAAATTCCTAAAAGGAAATAAGAAGATCGTTCATTGATGGTTCAAGTGGCAGTCAAAAAAGATCAGAAAGACTATTACCAGCCCAATGAAGACCCACAACAAGGGTTGAAATATATAAATAAATAATTTTTCACTATTTTCTAATCTTTTTTTTACCACTACTCGAAACATGTCATTCTTCATATTTATTACATGGCCAACGATTTAATATTCAAAAGAAATGAGAAAAAAAAATATTCATTTATTCTTTTTCTTCAACAAGTTCTTATTTTCTTTAGGATTGATAAATAATTAAAAAACAGTTTCCAAGTAACCCCATCCTGGAACTATAACAAAAGGCATCAAGTTAATAATCAAGTCTCTATCACAATAAATAAATCAGAAATTAAGTACTTACCAAAATTTGCGTACATTTTTTGTAGAAAAATATAAATCATTCATTCAATTATAGATACTTCAAACTATAGGCCAATAAGTCTGAATGAGTAGTTACACAGAATGAAATCAGTTGACCTCTGGTATGTACGATTCTTCATTGTTACTACCCTATTTATATGATGCCATTCATTTGTTTTTATAAGGACAATCAGAATTTTAATCCGCTGGTCAGAGACATTTTTTTGTACAACAGATATAAAATTTGTTATCAGTCACTGGCGATTTCGATGGGCACAACCATGTCGAAATTTGTAGTACTGCTTTCTTCAGAATAAATGTGAATATTCATTATATCAGTTTCTATATTTCTCACCGGAAATATTTTAGGATTATCAATTGTCACATCCCCTTTTTCTGCTTCGATCCACGGAAATTGCTATGTAAAATATATAAAAAATTGAATTATTAAAAGTTAATTGAATTAATGTAATACAAGATAAAAAAATAAAGTAGAAACACCAATATAGTTTGGATATAAAATTTAAACAATTTTACTTCTGCCATCCTGTTTCATCACATTTTAATTTCTGTTGTAAAATTTTAAACTTTGTACTAGGATAGAAAAATATGAATTTTATTGAAAATTTGAGAACAAAAATTCACCAGTAATAAATGAATTCAATTGACCCCATGTCTAACTTTCCACTAGTGCTAAGCGTGTAAGAGGTAAACTTTCAAAAATGCTGGAACTTTTTTAAGCTTTGGACCTTTCCAAGAGTTGAAACCAATAATGTCCATATGTTTCAAACTTCAATAATCTCACATATTCTGATAAAAAATAGAAGGGGTCAAAATACGGGTTATTCTTCCTGAAAAATGATGAGCCACTCAATGATGAGGGGAGGGAAACCTCTTTTTTAATATTTTTTTTTGAAATTCCTAGATAATTAGAAATGTTATGTTTACGGAGTGGGAGGCAGACTGAACCTCATAAAAAAATTTCCTGTTTCTAAAATATCATAAAATTTAATTTGATAAAGTAAAAAAGTGTTTTGATTAAAAAATGAAAACAATTTATTAATGAGTACAGCTTCCATGAGGTTCATGAACTTTTGAACGAATCAATTAACCATCCTGCTGCCGTGATAATCTCACCTAAATCAATGGAGTGAGAAAACAAATGATTTTGCCTAAATTAATCAATTTTCAGGAGGCTGAATACATTTAAACTAAGGAAAGCGACCCTGTGACGCACTTGTGAATAATTATGGATTTCTCCTTCTGCACTATTTAAGTGTTAACTGTAATAATTAAAAAAAAAATTGTTTCTCTGGTAAACAATAAGTGACCCATCTTGGATGATAAATCCCTCATCCTTCCAATGAGAAAAAAAAAAAAAAATTAAATAAATAAATTGAAACCATAATAATGATAATAATTTTATAAAGAATAACAAACCAGTTACCTGAAATGATGGATCTTCACTCATTGAAAGCGATGATGCTTCAGTTGTGTGTATAAATATTTTAAAAGTAGCACCCTTAGGCAACGACTTCATGAAGTTAGAGTTGACTGACAGTTTCAAACAAAATGCTCTGAAGGATTCTTTTAATTGCGGAAAAATAGAAACCTCTTGGCTGTAAAGTCGATTGAACATAAAACAATCCATTAATATAATACCTACACTTTATTTAGCACTGCTTAAGTGACAATGTGTTTCATATTTACCTGCCTGTGGGAATAGGTGATAAATTTTTCAAATAAAAAACAAATCTTTCTATCAGAAAACCCTTATCATTAAAAAAAATATATCTACTTGTTTTAAATCTTCTGCAATTAATAAATGTTTGACTGCAGCTAGAGAACTCGTAATATATTTGTTTAGTTCAGGATGCACAGATACCTATTGTAAACATGCCAAAAGTGTTAATAGTTAAGTATGCAATTTACATCTATTAATTGGATATTTACAAGCTGACAAAAATCTCATTCATTTGGTCATAGTTAAACACAATTAATAGTTTAATATAACAAATATAATAATAGTCAGCTAGGTTTGTTTAGCAGCATTTTAAAGCTAATTAAATGAAGACTTTTTTTGAGTTCTGAATATTAAACCTCTTATAAGAAAAAAGAAATAGCTGCTCGAAATGTCGGAATATTCTTAGAAATATTAACCTTTGCACTCGGTCATTCCCTCTGAGGGGACATTACATTTATTAGCGATTACATAGACTGAACTTAAATCACCGTATATATATTTTTTAAGTGTTATTAGAAATGCATATTTTTGTTAAAATAGCATCAAATAAAAACAGATCAAATTATGATAAAAATATCATGATGCACAATCAATTCATGCAAAGTGATCCTTTTCTAACCATTTGAGCAATATGTAGAATTAGTGGAATATTCAGATTCCATTCTACATTAAACATGCAAACATTAATCTATTGTTATATTATTCAATATTATTCATATTAGGAATTGCTTCAGAATTGACCATATTGGTGGAAATTATAAAAAATAAACTTTTATTTATTTTTGTGTGTTCTTCCATGACCACTAAAACATATAAACCAAAATTCATTACAATACATTACTTGTTATTAAACGTTTACACATATCATGATTCCAGAGTGTATGTGTTCGCGAAAAAGTAGCGTCGAGTTACTGCTAGGTAGAGTGCGAAATGGTGCTGAGTGGAAAGGATTTAAATTAAATTTTCTGAATGACTTGGGACAGTTAATTTCCTATATTGAGGGTTTGACTTCTCAACTTCTTGAGAATTTTTTTCCACTTTTATTTGATACCACTTATTTTTCTGTGTGTTCACATCAAGTACAAATATTTGAGTTTTTCTGATAAAAACTTTGGATGACAGCAAAAATTTGATCTTCCTCCCTAATCATAACTGTTGAGAATCAGACTATCAACTTTTTGTTTCACTTGTGGTGTAGTATCTGCTCAACACAATGTGACTAGTCATTTATGAGACACTATGAATACATAAGCATAAAAAAAAAAATCCTTTACCACTACAAACCCTGAAGGGTTTAGGGATCAGTAATTATAGAGATTCGTAATGTTTCATGGCCAACGGCCATACAAAGAGGTGATTAAGCCAAGATCACACACAGCAACCAGATTTTTTCCCTCAAACTTTGGGTACCTACTTTATAGATGCTGGGTATGTCCCAGGAGGGTCTCCATACCCCAGGATCGCACCAAAGCTGAAATAGCAGAATCAATAATTCTGCCTCAGCCCAGGTTCGAAGCCAGGACCCTCCACAGAAGACAAATGCTGCATGATCAGAGCAGTAGACTAGTGCACAACCCACAAGACCACACCATTTCCATATGAATACATAAGATGACAATAATAATAAAACAACATAATTAGGTCAAAAAGTATTTTATATAAATCAGATAGTCAAGGATTTTCATTGATTTGATACTAAATTGGAAATTTTCTCTATTAAGATAAGATTTTATTTCCTGTAGAGGTCTTTAAAAATGTGCTTCATTCGTAGTCACAGTAATCTTGTTCTTTAACATTAATATCCTATCCATCTTTCTTTGCAGTGCTGCAACTTCATTAGCGGATTAGGTTAAATTACCAGTTTTCCAACATCCACAGAGCCAGGATATGGCCTGTCTTCTTTATGAATAAGTATTTAGTAGTAAACACTTAATAGCAAGATTTGTTTTGAACCAGCCAAGTGTTGTGAACATAAAAAAAAGTTCCTTGAGAAAGTATTTTCTCAGTGAATTTTAATTTGAGTAGATGAAAGAAAAGAGCTATCTGATGAAATGTAGTCTACATCCATCTGATTTCTGTTAATCTCTTAAAGTGTGCTTGTCATGTTGTAGTACTCTCTTCTCAAAAGTGCCCTTAAAACAAATTTCATTCTTCCACTTCATTCAAATTAGGTCTTGACTTAACTGAAATCATTTGACAATTGGAAGTCATACGCTGAAAGAGCACACTTAGGAAAGTGACAGGAAACATTGTCACAGAAATGATTTGTCTCAACGAATTTCAATTGATTATTCTGGAGGATACCTCAAAATCTTATGAGGCCAGGACAAGTTTCATCACTGACTGAAGTTTCCTTATCAGTAAGTCTATCAGCTAGCAAGGTATTAATTCTCTTTATTAACATTAATTGCGAAAACATGAAAACTGAAGCTTCAGTAGACTTTTACTTACTCTGTTTAGTTGCTTAATCAAGGAGGACAGTTTTGCAAAAAGATGAGAAATTGTCACAAAGGTTTCCATCACGCCATTCATTGTTTCAGAAGAGGAAGCAACGGTAGAGAATCTTGATTTCGAGGACTTAAAATCATCAGCATAAAGAATAATGTTTTGGCCAAGTTTGCAAGCTCCTTCTCAGGTTAACAAGTAATCTGATAAAGACTAATGGATCCAAAAGACGCACTTATTAGCAGTGGGAGCTAGGAATTTAGAATTCATGGAGAAATCGGAATAGATAATGATGGAATGTAAGTTGATGCAAAGAATGATTGATTGGACAGGCATGATTCCAAAACGGATTAAGCAGATCTTAACAATTAAGCTTCAGCAAATGACAATGTCAAGTTCAAGAGTAAAATGCTAAAATGTACATGATTTCAGAACCAACATGTATTAGGCTGTTATTGTTAAAGCAGTTCCCGAATAAGAAAACAATGAAATAGTTTATATTTATTTTTTAAATGGTTAAGTTTATACAAAAGTCATAGTATTGCTGTAATAAAGTGAACAAACATTTATATAGCTTACATGGACAGGAACTCCATACTTTTTTTTCAGCCGAAAAATCCCTTCTGGGTACAATTTTCTTGAATGGAGCAATACATGAATAGCGACTTCCAAAAATTCCACAATAACAGCTGGAATATCTAAAAGAATGAGGAGTAATGTCAATGTATGAAACCTAATTCTGAAGTATAATTTATGGAACTATAAAATAACCGAACCTAATGGTTGATCATTCATTTTCTGATAAAATGAAAAACAAAGTTCACTTAAAACAATTTCGTATGGATTGCAACCTACAGTAAGAAAGAGCCAAAATGTTTAAATTTGAAAGCTGGCGTATTCAGTTGATCCAATTAATGAGAATTTAAGTTGCCAGCGAAAACTAGTAATTTAAATGAAAAAAAAGTATACTACTCTCAATAAACCGAAAAGCCGTCAACTTTTCAGTAACTATCAACTCCAGTATTATAGCAAATAGCTTTAATAATTGATTTTTTATCTGATCTTAATTAAAAATATTGACATTTGTATAATTTTATTCCCTAGTACAATTGCTTTAAATATAAAAATCATAACAATACATCTTTGTGAGTTGTTTGAATACTTTTAATATTTAGTCGGCAGAAAGAGGGATAACCCGGGTTATGTCATGTCTACAATAACATCGTTATTCTCACATGAAAGTTTGATTACAAGCTTAGTAATTAAAAGAGAATGTATTTAACTATTTATTTAATCTACCGATAATAAAGAGATACACGAATTAAATTTACATGTTATGATCAATGCTTCCTTATCGGAGGGAACTTGGGTTGTTCTTGAATTATTTTTATCCATCAAGAATAAGCCGTATTTTTCATTACTGTGATATCTGGCCAGTCGGCATAAAATAATCGTTGAGAAAAAATATCCTTCTGTTTATGATAATTACATTGAAATGCCTCCAATTAGGAAAGTTCAGTTGGACAAAGCTGCTTGGCTTTGGTGTGAAACAGTGGATCCTGATAAAATAAGTGAAGACAATGTTGATACTGCTTATGAGGGAATGTACCCAAGTGTAAATTAGGAACATGCCGGTAATTTTGTTTATAAATGTTTGGTGTTTGTTTTCCTTTAAAGTTTATTTTTTTCATGTTTTCATATTCATTTTAGAATTATTTTTTACAATTTTACATATAGTTGTAGTGCAGTGATTAACTTATTTTATCTTAGTACAGTTACTCTTTGCTTGATAAGTGTTATTTCTCCAGGCGAAATTGTCGTGGAAATCCATATTGTCTCTCAGGATTGGGAGAATCACGATGGCTGAGTGATAATGTCGAAGAAAGTGAAGATGAAGATGTTGATCTGCAGATAAGGCAACCCGAAACCTTTGTTGGTTTGAAAAATTTAGGAGCTACCTGTTATGTGAATAGCTTAGTTCAATTATGGTTTCACAATTTAGCATTTAGGTAAGACATATTGGAAGGACTGGTTTTATTTGCTATTCTACTAGTTAATTTAAATTACCTTGTAGGAAAGCTATCTATTCTTGGAACCCATTAGAAGATCCGATGGAATCAGCTGAAATGTCAGATGAAACTGTTTCAGTAAAATCTCCACGGACTGTAGTCGGTCACCTTCAGTTGTTATTTGCACTCATGCAGTTCAGCAAGCAGAGATCGATAGACCCATTAGCTTTTATAAAAGCTCTGGATTTAGAACCATCGATGCAACAAGATGCTCAAGTATAGTAAACATCAAGTTATGGGGTATATTGCCCATTGTTTTATATATACTAAAGTTTATTCCAGGTTTTATATCTTATGTTTTTAGGAATTTTCAAAGCTTTTTATATCCCTCCTAGAAGAATCATTAAACCAGCAATCTGATCCGAAAGTTCAGAACTTAATTATTGACAATTTTAGAGGAGAATATTCATATATTACAAGGTAACTTTTAAATTTATCTGATATAACTGATTATAAGCATTCAAATTTCGTATTTTATTCGTATTACTTTTTACATAGGTGTTCCAAATGCCAAAAGGAATCTATCAGCCCCTCTATGTTTTTCGAATTAGAATTGAATATAAAAGGTAATAAAAATCTTCATGAGAGTATCAGTGAGTTCTTGAAGGAAGAAAAACTGGATGGTGTGAACAAGTACTCCTGCAGCTTTTGCAATGAAATGCAGGAAGCCACACGTTTTATCAGTCTTAAGAAATTACCGGTGGTGTTGAATCTTCAATTGATGCGGTTCATATATGATCGGTATGGATATAGCAGTTAGATTTTAATAATTTCAATAGATAATCTTATTGATGATGACTGTATATATTTTAGACAAAAAGGGCATAAAAAGAAAATCAATTCTTCTCTTCAGTTTCCGGATACTTTGGATATGAGTCAATATATGACAGTTTCTGAAAATGAAAACGAATCTATGATTTACAACCTGACGGCTGTTCTAATTCACAAAGGCCCTAGTGCTTATTCTGGGCATTATGTTGGTTTGTATAATTCATCCATTTAATTTTGACTTAATCATTTGATTATTATTTTATTTGATCCCATTGTATTAATATCTTCACAGCTTTAAATACCCTATAATTTTTTTTATTTCTTTTTCCCTACATTTATTGTTTATTAGTATACATAATTTTTCTTTTTAATAGTTGATGGCATTTTTTTAAAAACTTATCTCAGTGGTTTGATAGGATTTTTATCTTTCTTGCATTACCTCATATTGCCTAACCACAAAACATGATTTCAAGTTTGAATAGTTTTTATATAGTTATTCCTTATAATTTTACTACCATTAATCATTTTTTGATAAAAATAAAATTAATGGTTATTATAGGTCTGTTCCCTTGCCAATTTTTTTTAAATGCCCTGCATTCTAAATGTTGAGGAAATAAACCATATAAAATAACCAATGGTTCACTTTTAGTGTAATCGATTTGAATTATTGAAAAAATAAATTTCATTCATTTGTTGTTAATATTTACATTTATATCTTTTACAACATTTATTGAATTAGCTCTACTTTTTATTTTTTTTTAATTCAAAGATAGAAATGGAAATAAATATTGATTGTTTTGTAAATAAATACTATTTACTTGTGTAGTTTTTATCAGGCCAAATCAATTTAATAATACAAGTTGTATTATTTTATTTTATTAAATTATTTTAAATATTGACCATATTTAAATTTTGTTTGTTTACTTTTTAATTATTTTGTTTAATGGTGAAATATACTAAAATGGAAAAGTATAATATATAGGAAAAAAACCTATGGGTGGGTTGTTGAATATTTTTGTGAGCTATGTTTTTGTTTATTTTTCCCCTAATTGTATTGTTACACCTCTCTTTACCCAGAATGAGTTCTATTTTTAACACTTTATACATCTAGATTAAAACAGTATCAAATCAAAAATTGTATAATTTAGTTTATAGTATATTTGTACTTTATAATCAAAGTTGCATCAACTTGTGACATTTATGTAAATCCCGACTTTGAGTGGCTTATAAACATCGCAGAGTTTCGAACACACAGCACACTGGATCAGTCTTATAAGAAATAAAAAGATGGATAGTGCTAGATAAAATTTAACAGAAAAAGAATCAATTTATTTAATAGCATTTCTGGTCCTTATATACATAGGGTTGCTTACTACACTACATACTTATCAATCCATAATGGACATATTATAAATATAATTTTCATGTTTATTCTGACTTATTTAAATTAATTAATTACAGCTGTTCTTTTCTTTAGTAAGAAAAGATTCTAAATTTTTATTTTATTTTCTCAGAAAAGTCCTTTTTTTCTTTTTTTTCTTTCAAAAGATTAATAATTATTCCCTAAGATAATTTAATATTTACTAGCACACATAACTATTCAAATTATATAAATAAACAGACACTAATTGTAGAATGTATAAATTTTTTTTTTTTCAAATAAATAACTATTCTGCACGAAATTATTTCCCTCTTAATTCCATAAATATGATGTATATTCCCCGGGAGGTCTAGAATATTATTCTTGCCCAACACTGTAATATAATATTAAAATCCAGCTCTTCAAGAAAACTGCTTGTGCTGTCAGAGATTGCTCTCTGAGGTTCAAACCAGAAGCGTCTCACGAACTCTCTTTGGCCTAAGGTCTCTTGTCTCTCGGAGGATTTTTCTTTTAATTCTTTGTTCCTGGTCATTTGATTGAAATCTAATGTTATTGCTCTCTTTTCTCTCACTCTAAATGCTACTATGTCCGCAAATCTTGTTGAACCTTCTGTATCAAGGCAAAAAACATTTATAGTTTCTCTTTTCGAGCTGGTCGACTGTTTGCTTTTAAATTTTATACTGCTGGATTCATAGACAATAACATGATATATTACGTATTTTTATTTTTGTTAATTGATAGAAATCTATATTTTAATATCTTTGTTTTTTATAGCTCATATCTGTGACCAATTGACTGGAACTTGGTATAAATTCAATGATGAGCAGGTGGAAAAGATGGAAGGAAATAAACTGAAGCTTGGTAGTGAAGAAGAAGATGAAGGTAAGACTGGAACTTTGTATAGTCGAAAATATATGTTATTAATGATGTGTAATCAAACGTGTTTTTATATTCTTTTGAGGTATTAATCTCATCATTGTTGTTGCCTCAGTTTCCATTAAAAAAACATTTTATCATGTTTAGATGGTGCTAAGAAACCTAAACAAGCCCGAGTAGCAAAAGGATTTCTTGCTTCAAGTAATGCATACATGTTGGTATACACTGCTCAGTCAGTTCGAGATGTTTTAAAACCTATGACAGAAAATGATTTACAGCCACAACTTATTAAACAAATTCAACAATCCAATGACGAATTCGAAAAATTAATTTTAGAAACAAAAGAAGCAAAAGTAAGTTTGAGATTCCTAAAATTAACTACTTATAATAATTGTACAGTATTATTTTAGAAAAAAGGAGCTCTTTTATTCCTATTTCTCTATACAGATGTTATTGTGTGTCTTTAATCAGTTTTCAAATTTTTTCTCTTGGGGTATTATGTTTTCAATTTAAAATATTTTGTTCACCCCAACAAATTGCGAACAAATCAAAAATTCTTCAAATCAAAAAGAAATCAATAATCACTATAGTTTTTGGTAATATTGAATGAATCAAGTTATTGTCAATTCAACCTAACAGTGCCAGTCATCTAATAGATATTAAGGAGCAAGATTTCTATTTATCACTATCTAAATTGACCTTTTCATGGGAGCACATTAAGAATTTAATGTTTGCTATAAATTTACTCTGTGGTTTATGAGGTTTTATTGATTAAAAAACAAGAAGTTAAATAGAGTTATTTACTAATGGAAAAATTTGTTTTCAGAAAAATAGGAAAGAGATTGGACAAGCACAGAAGGCAACGATGGCTAACCTTGTAAAAATAATGCCCGTTGATGGCCCAGGAACGAGAGATTGGGAAGTGATATCTGTAAAATGGTTGAGCCAGTGGTTGGCCAGTTCAAAGGAAGATTTCCAACCAGTTGATAACAGCCCTCTCCTGTGCTCACATAACAGGCTGAACCCTGACCTCGTATCTAATGCGAAATATATCACAACAGCTGCTGTTCGTATCAAACTTCTCAATGTTTTTATTGTATATTTCCTCTATTGATATATTTTCCTTTAGGCTGATACGATTTTTGGAAAATATGGAGGTGGTCCTAGATTGCCAGCCAGTGAAGCAATTTGTCGAGACTGTATAACTGCAAAATGTCGCAGGATAAAGTTCAGAATTAAACTGACTGAAGATGCCAAGGAACTTAGCAATTTGCTCAAGCACAAAGAAGAGTTGTAAGTGAAATTATTTTTTGGACTTATATATTTTATTTTATTATTCAGTGGCACTTTTAGTTTGGAATAATAGTGATCACTTAGTAGTACTTACTCAAAAGAATTAATCTAACCTTAAATGCCTCTTTTTGAATAGCCGTAAATATTGAACCCTTATCCTTTATCTAGGAGCACTTCCATAGGTTATCTATCCGACAGCAGGAAAGGAGTGGTACAGGGTAGAATTACTGCCCATTGGACTACTGCTCACTGGGTCTCGGGTTCAAATTCGGCTTTTGGCTGGATAATTATTTATAATGTTATTTTAGCCATGTGGTGACTCAGGGGTAGAGGGACCTTCCCTAAAACTACCCAATCCAGGACTTATTATAGGTTGTAGACTCTATAGGAGTCAATTAATAGAAATGCAATGAATTAGGACTTAACCAGTCACCTAAAGTTATTTTGGTTGTTTTATTACCCTATATTTATAATAGAGATATAATTTTGGTTTATTATTTTCAATAATCAACCAAAAAAACAAAAATTTTAGGGCTTACATTTCAAGATATATAGAACCCGAATAACTAATAAAAGAAAAAAAAAAAGAACGTTTTTCTTAATTAATAAATAAATGAATACCAAAAAATTTGAATTATATATTGTTTTTTCATATTAGTTAATTGCCTATAAGCAGCTATTTAAACAGTTATACCTGTTATTTGATATATAGTTATTTGAGAATAATAAACCATTGTGTTATCATTTATAGCATTTTTTCTGTACACAATGGTTTTGTTTTTTTATGGATTCTGAAAAGAAATATGAGTGCTCATGTTTATTTATTTTTGTTTTAAAATTACTGAGCTTTCTTTATTACAATTTTTCAATTAATTTTGATGAAAAAAAAGGTGTCTTTGTTAATCGTCAGTTGGTTATACCAAATAAATCACATCTCCTAATTGAAATGATATGGAAAGTCTGGTTTAGTCTCTTCATTATTATTTTTTTTTTTCTTCAATGCTGAATCTGATGAATTATATTTGAATTAACATCAGTCCTTAGAGCAGTATATATGTGGGCTGGCGTGCATATTCTTTTAGGTTTTTCCTTCTTTGCGCTCTTTTAATAAGTGCCTATATTATTATTACCATTTAAATTAGTATTCTTATATTTGTGTTTACTTTATTTAATTTTGTTTTGCTTTCCAGAGATGGAAGTGGTTTCTGGGTTGGCAAAAAATCTTTGAAAGATTGGCGTAAGAAAGCTTTAAAAGTTTTTGAAGGGACTGAAGGTGGAGTTATGAGAGAAGTTGAAGATTGCCCTAGCCCTTCTTCTGATTCAGATGCTGCGCCTCGTCGGAATAAAAGGTCTTGTTCTGAATCCGAGTCTGTATCTATTAATTCTAGTAGTGATAGAGCAGGGAATGAAAGTGAGCCTCATTTAAAAAAGTTTAAAATTGCAGACAATTGTAATCCACTTGACCAGAAAGTTGTGGTTAAGCCTGACGTTGAATCCATTTTTCAATCTCTTGAAGTGTTATTATCAGGGACTAGAGCAACTTTAAGTAAATTGGATAACTTAAAACCAGAATTGATCTCAGAATTTAAAAAGAAATTTTATTCTAATTGGAAAGATTTGGATTTAATGTTTAATAGGATCTTTGATTATAATCCAGTATGTTCTCCTATTAGTGAATCTACTTCTATGGTTACATCAACCAGTTGCACGATGGAAGTTGCTAGTTGTGAACCTAGTAGAGTTAATGGGTTTTGCCACAGTGTTGAGGAAGATATGGCTATGAAAAAACGTAAATTAGAACAAGTGAGTGATAAAGATGGTGTTAATAGCGGTGATGAAAATAAAGTCAGTAAATCGGATGATGAAGAAGATGATACAGAAAACTTCAATGATGATATCATCTGCCAACACAGTGAGTTGTCTCATCATTATCTTTAAATATTATAAACTTCTTTTGATGGCCACTTATAATTCATCTTTTGTAGATGATTTAATACCTGACGAGAGTGTGAAAAGGTTGGTTTCTGAATCTACATGGGCTAAACTGAAAAGTTATTTTCCAGACTGTCGAGAGTTTCCTAAGGATATGGATCCTTGCCCACAGTGCCAGGTAATATATTTATTGTTTTAAATTTTGATTAATAAAAATATGAATCACCATAACTACTCCCATCCTCAGATTTAAAGCTTGTCTGCGATGTTTTACATTAATTAATTATAAGAAATCCTGGAAGACTTCTAGAAAGAGAAAAATGCTTTATTTCAACATCATGCTGCCTAAATACAAATTGGTTGCTCTTTTATACACAGCATACTAAATCAGTCTATAATAAATATTACAACATTTGTTTATTTTTCCTTAAATTTTAAATTATAAACAATTGTTGTTATTTATTTACAATTATATTCTAAATTGATACACTAATGACTCTCCTTCTTTGGAGTTATTTAATATTTATTACATTTGTATTACATTCCACTCAAAGAAAAAATGTATCGGAACACTGCTAACCATGTATGTGGTTCTGTATGATTCCCAGGAAGTGTAGGATTACATTTTTGGCCAAAATCGTGACATCACTAATGCTTACAACTAGGTTCTCTAGGAAGCTTCTTGTTGGCTTATAATTAAAATATAGCAATTTATTTTTTTTCTGCCCTACACTGACCTTGTTAGAAAGCCAGTTATTGAGTTGCATGCTCCATGATTTTAAAAGCATATTATGATAAAATATTGATGCATTATTTATTAAGAGGATATATAAAAAATAAAAAAAATGACCATTTTATCGAATTCAATATTTCAAAGGACTGTAAATATTTTAATCCTATTTAATACTTATCAATATTTAATAATCTCTTTAGAATATTCTCTAAGGTTATTTAATCCTGTTCGACTTCTAAAAAAAAAAAACCTCAGTTTTGTTATTTTAAAGAAGAAAAATGACAGTTTACTTAGAAAGTCTTGTTATTTTAAAACTCAAATGGAAAAAAAAAAATAAATATTCACAGCTGCTGATCCAACTCATGAAATTACTAAATATGGAGAGGTGTCTGTGACTGGCACACTGGTTGAGTCATTTGTTTGAAAAATTTAGCAGTGGAGGTACAATGTTCTAAGAAAGAAGGGCTCTGGTTGACGAAAAATGGATATTGATGAGGTTTTACAGGAAGCTGTTGAGTCCAATCTCTCCAAAAGTACTTGTGAATTTGACAGAAAGTGTAGTTTGTTGAAAGATACTGTAAGTCACCATCTACTCTCCATGGGGGAAGGTGAAAAACAGGAGTAGGCTGGTCCCGCACGAACTTACTCCTCAGCAAAGAGATTAAAAATCTGGGAAAATTTAGTGAAAACCCATCTGATATGAGGTTTTACTAGAAGATTTTTTAATTATAAGTGATATATACAAAAGATCTATAAGATTATAAGTGAATTATTATTTACAAGAGTTATTATATTATTGGGGTTATTGATTATATTAAAATAAACTTCTTTTTTTTTTTACAACAGAAAACATTATACTCTTATATGCTTAAAAAATGTATGCAAATTAAATATAAAAATAAAAAATGAACTTGTAAGGGCCCTCTTTATTATAAAAATGGAAAAGTAATCTAACTATTTGTATAACTAAATATATAATTATATAAATTTAATTTGTATATAACTATTATATACACGAAAATATCATCAATGCTCCAAGACTTGCAGCTTCCTACAATCAAACAACTTATCCATTCACAAACAGCTTCTTACTTCAGTAAAACTCCAGTCTCTAAAAACCCATTAATAAAAGAAATCGGTAATCACAATAAATGTTCACTAAAACGATATATTCATAAGAGAACAAAACATGTATTATTAAATTAACTTACTTTCTTATGTTATAAATTTCTAAATTTTATAATTTTCAATCATATTATGTATTTTCTATTAATTTATGTATTTTCAATTATTTCATGTATTTTCAATTATTTTATGTATTTTCAATTATTTCATGTATCTTCAAATATTTTATGTATTCTCAATTATTTTATGTGTAGTTTTTATGCGTAGGTTTTTTGTATAATTTTTCCTACAATCGCAATGTAACCTCAATTTTATTTCACCATATGTTTGCCATTTAGGCTAATGTACTATAATCACAAAAAAACAAAAATATTTTCTGATTGTAAGGATGACTCATCCAAAATCATTGTTAACATTTTGTCAAAATGTAAATATGTGAATAAAGTTTATTTTTATTTTATTTTTACACCGTGAATGATATTGGAGAAAATCATCATTACAACCATCCCTTTAGGGATTTTAAACTTGTACAAATCACTAATATGGCTAGTCATTAAATATTTTATTGGTCAGAAACATTTGTCTTTCACCATAGTGGACCTGGCAAGATTTCTAATTTTTGGGAAGTTCGTATTAAGAAGAATTAATGTCTAGATAAATAGTGAGAATGTGGATTTTTTAATTGTGTAGGATGGTATTGGTTTGAAGTTGGTGAAGCTGAGAAGACTGATGGGCTTGGCATAATATGATTAGGATTTAAAGCAGCGATGCTCCAAATTAAGTTCTGATGCAGGGGCTACATTGTTTTGGATGGTTGGGTATTGCCTTAGAGGCATCTTTTTGAGTAACTAAGTTGGAGAGCTGCGACAGAGAAATTTAAGAAAAGCTGTTCCAAATATAGATGAATTATCAAGCTCAGTATTTTTCAGGAGTCTTAATTTTATTTTAGCGATACCTAATTTATTTGTTTTTAATTTCATTTTAAATTTAATACATCAAGTAATACTAATAACTATCTGTTTCAGAGATTGGCATCTCAAGATCAGGCAACTCTCGATGTTAGAAGAGACCAAGCTTTGAAACAGAAAGAGATGCTGCTCTCTCTTTTTAACAATCGCAACAGACCTAAACTTGTTAATGGCACCTATAAGATCATAAGTGTACAAGAGTTTTTGAAGCCTTGGCGAAGATTCGTAAGGTGAGTGAATAATATTAGTTGATTAATGGGTTAATACTTTAATAAAATATAAATTTTATTCAGAACTAGGTGATCCGAAAGATGAATAGTCCTGTCTTAACTATGAATATCACTATCCCTTGTTGGCAATAAGGAACATGTCAGATGATATATGATATATCCCTGAATCATCAAAGATGAAGAGATGATAAATAGATATTGTTTATATCACCACGTAACTCTCAAAATACTTTGTCACCACTGCCATTCCTCTATCAACTTTTTTTAATACACTCTCTCTGCCTGGATGACCAAGCTACAAAGCTAATTTAATCCATTTCAATTTCAATCTTTTTTTTTTTCATAAGAACTTTCTCCTGACAATAACAAACACAACCAAAAAAAAAAAAAAAAAAAAAAAAAAAAAAAAAAAAAAAAAGCAAAATTGGTTTAGTTGTTCATGCATACTGGATCCAAGGGTAGTAAGAGATTCATTTTTACTTTCACTTACCTATATATGAAATATATAGTAAGGGAAATATTGCGATCGTGAAAATTTTTGAATTTCAGTTTTCATCAGAAACGTTTTAGGGTCCCCTGAGTCCAAATGACCAAGTCCCTCAAAAAGGTCTGTGTGTGTCTGTCCGTGTGTTTGTGGTAAGTCCAGCACAATAATGAAAAGGTGTACGAAAATGAAATTTCATATTTTAGACTATAAGCCTGAGATGCTACCGAAACTTTTTGATCTTAATCAGCTAACCAGAAGAGCCACTTTATACCATGCATTTTGCACCTTTTTACAATTTTCTTAAAAATGGCTTACGATTTTGATTAAACTCGCATATTGATGTCAAATTTAATGGGCTTTAATATCATGCAAGTTTAATTCTGATTGAAATAGTCTGATGGGGCTTTAATGCTGATATTTTAAAATTTCTTCCTCTAAAATACCTTTAATTTTGTAGATTCTATAAAAATAACCATATCACCTTGTTATGATTGCTAAAAAAGAGGTAATTATATAAGTTAAACGAATCCAATATCAAACTACAGAAGAAAACTGAAAAAATATTTTGTTAGTGCAATTTTTCGTTTTTGAACATAAGAATAGTAATATGTAATATACTGTTGGAAAGCTAAAGATTTTAGAAAAAAATATCTTATACACAAGCTTGTAAAAGTTGATAGAGAGTGATGAAAAGCCGATAAAACTAACTGATTATTTTAGATAATAATATAATAGATTTTTTAATGACACAAGTTTATACAGAAATTCAATTTAATTAATTGTTTAATAGTTTCATTCATTTTTATCTCTAACTGTATTTGAAAATTCTCTAATCAATTTTAAAAACGGGGGTAAGTGAAAATGGTGTGTTGCCTGTCCCAGATTTTTATTTATATAGATATAATGGCTGGCATGTTACCTACCTCTTTTGAATTTATATCTCTGTATCTTTCCTTTTATTTTTTCTCTGTTTCTGATGGAATGAAAATTCTATAGAAAGTCTACTTTAGTTTCTGGATATTGTCTGGGTCTTCTTTATCATAATAAGAATAAGTGATGATAATTGGTTGAATAAATAAGATGTTTTAAACTGCGCTTAGCTCTTAATGCTCTATGATAAACCTTTTATTTGTCAGTACTAATTCTAGTTTTTAAATATTTTAAAAATGTTAGTAGTATTTGAAATAATTTTAATTGCATGTAAAAAATCCTAGTATAAGTGTCCTTCAAATGTCAATGGATTCAGAAATTCACTTGAACAGTAATCTCTCCAACAGGAATGGCATATATAAAAAAATAAAAATATGAATTATATTTATCATACAAAAAAAAAAATAATGACTACATTTGTTAAAACACTGCAAATTAAAACACAATGGTTTATTATTTCCAAAGAACTATATATGGGTATAACAGTTTATATAGCTGTTTACAGGCAATTAACTATTATGAAAAGTAATAAATTAATAAAAAAAAAAAAATGGTCTATCACAACTGAAACTTTTAAAACGCTATATCTCTGCTATTTCTTAAACAATTACAATGATTCTTTTGTGGTTTTGTTGGAAAATACATTTGAACAGACATTTTATTGATCCTATCTATTTACTTAAAAAACCGTGTAATACAACACAGTAATTAAGTTGTTTCACATGAAATGTCCGTTTTTATTAAAAATATTGTAGATTTTTTAATAAAACACACGTTTCTATATAAATTCAATTTATTAATTCTTTGATTGTTTCACGTATTTATATCCCTAACTGTATTTAAAAATTCTTTCATTGATTTTAAAAATGGAGGTAAGTGAAAGTCGTGTGTTGCCCGCATCAGATTTTTTATAGTGCATTCAATGAATCAAACAATATATATCGCTTAAAAAAGCCGGTTAGCTTCACTTAAGAATGGGATTGAGTAATATTTATGTTGTAAACGAATTATAACTATGTGCAACATTTATAAGCTAAAACGTATTGAGTAATTATAGGTATGTCTCCTAAAACTGGTATGTTATTGTAAATTTGGCCAATTAAAATTAGGATTTGGCGATTTTATGGATTATAGTTACTCTTATCGTTAATGTATATAAATTAAAAAAAAAAAAAATGAAATAGTCGTGTGCATAGCCGCGGGTTACAGCTAAAACTGTTTGTATTATTTTATCTAAAACATGTTTCCAATGATAATGAATGTAAACATTTTTCAAATATATAAATAAATAAAATATATATTTAATAGTTCTTAAATTGATTTTAACAACCGAGGTAAGTGAATGTTGTGTGTTGCGTGCGTCATATTTTTAAAATGAAAAATTGGATAAAAAAACCAGTGACTATGAAACAAATCGAAATTATAGCGACGTAGACAAGATGGGCTAATAATGTGGTTCCCAAATAAATACAAGGACCCCCTAAACTCTAAAAATGTAAGTCTTAAAATATTAGATGCATGTTTACATTTTTAGTAGGCTACATCGTTATCACGTGCATTTCGTTCGAAATACCCCTACCGAAACTCTGTATGGTAGAAATGGCACATGGTAATAGGAAATGGAAATAAAGAAAAAATAAGCTGAATAACTATAAGTAAAATTCAAATAAAAACTTCTTTTATAAAAACACTGCAAATTATAACACAATTGTTTATCATTTCCATGTAACAATATTAGAGTATAACTGTTGGTTGGAAATTAAGTAACGTGGAAAGAATTTATAGGATTTATTCAATCTTATCTTCGAAAATAACGTAGTTACAAGCGTATATATAGCCGAGATTTCAATTTTTTTTTTTTTTTTTGTTTGTTTATTAAGCTTTACACATCATGATTGAACAGGGAATACCTAGAAAGTTAGTAAACCTAGTAAAGATGTGTTTGTCGAAAACATTCCATAAAGTTAGAATCGGTCATAATTACTCCGAGAGATTTGAGGTGCGATCGGGTTTGAAACAGGGTGACTCCCTTTCACCTGTGTTATTTAATATAGCTTTAGAATATGTCATAGAAAAGGTGATGTGTACCGAGAAAGGCTTAAATATGGGTGACAAGATTCCGGTTTTGGGGTATGCCGATGGTCTGGTACTGCTAGGTGAAGACACGGAAACCATACAACTAAATACAAGTGTGTTAATAAAAACCGGTAAAGAAATAGGACTCGAATTAAATACCGATAAGACGAAGTATATGATTAGTAGCAGAAACGGTGTGGATCTTGGTGATATTGATGTATCAGGTCATACTTTTGAACACGTAGAGAAATTCAAGTATTTAGGTTCAATTATAACTAGAAAAAATGAAATCCAGGAAGAAATAAAGTCCCGGTTAAAGGTGGGAAATGCGTGCTATTATTCAGTTGCTAAGTTACTTAGTTCGCGGCTTCTATCTAAAAACGTAAAGATTAGAATTTATAAAACTATTATTCTTCCAACGGTTCTTTACCGATGTGAAACGTGGCCGCTTACTTTGAAGGATGAAAAACGGCTTAAGGTTTTCGAAAATAAGGTTTTGCGTAAAATTTTTGGTCCAAAGAGAGATGAGGCCACTGGGGAGTTTAGAAGGTTGCACAACGCGGAACTGCGGAACTTGCATCCTGTGAATATAATTGAGCTGATTGCATCGCGGAGACTCAAATGGGCGAGTAAAGTTGTTGGGCTCGATGACGAGCGGATTCCGAGAAAGTTGGTATTTGCTGATCCGACTGGTAGGCGTCCGAAAGGTAGGCCGAAGCGGAGATGGGAGTATTGCGTTAAGGCTGATTTCGGGAGCTTAGGCTTGAATGGTGGACATAGGACGAGTCTGTGTAGGCGGAATTTGGTGGTATCGGCATCGAACCTTCGGGTTGGCTAAGCCTATTATTATTATTATTATTAAGCTTTACTGATTATAAAACTCTATAAATCATTTTTCTATTCCAAATATTTTTCTCCATCCTCCAAAATAACTGAGTTATATGCTTATTTATGTGTAAAATATTATTTTTTTTTCTTTTCTATTATTATTCGCGGTATTTTGGTCCAAAACACTAATAAATGTTTTCTCTATCTTCGGAAATAAGGTAGTTACTAGCGTATATATAGGCGAGATTTCAATTTTTTTCATTTTTTGTTTATCGTGCTTTACTCACTCTAAAACTCTATACATATTTTCATCTATCGTCAAAAATAACCGAGTATGAGCGTATTTATGTGTTAAATTTCAATTTTTTTCTTTTCTTTTATATTATTTATACAAATTAACACTAATAAATTTTTTCTCTATCTTCATAAATAACTGAGTTATTGAATTAAAGCACTTTTAATCGGACGCCTTTAAAAATAACCAGCTGATATAAACGTCTGAATGAGGATCATCGTTGCAGTAACTAGTATTTTTGTGGCAAATTTCCAAAAAAATTGGTCTAGTAGTTTCGGAGAAATGCCACGGACGGTGGAAAAACCGATTTTTTAAAAATTTCGTTATTCGGATTCTACGCTTCTTAATTAACGTAACCCTCAAATTTTAATGGTGGTTATTTTTTTTTTGGTCGATTACAAAAGTTCATATTCGAAAAAGATTAACCAAAACTGAATTAATTTTGATTTTTTGACCAATTAATGTTTCTAATTTCTACCGATGAATTAAATATTCCTAGATTTTATTGCTAGAGTTTTATTGCTAGATGCACTTTTCGGTAGAGCGAACGAAAAAATTGATAATAAATAATTCAAAGAATAATGTCATATCACCACTACTTATTTCAAAACACTATATATATTTCTGCTAGTTCTGTAGCAATTTCAATGATTTTGTTTCATTTTGTAGAAAATTTAATTTATTAAATATTAATTAAGGTGGAATTACATCTAATATAATTTGTTACCTGAATTGTTACAGCTCTAACTTTTTTTTTTGTTTAATCGCACTTTACTGATTCTAAAACTACATATTTTTCTGTATCTTCAAAAATAACTCGAGTTATGGCCGTATTTTATAGATAAAATTACGATTTTTTTCTTTTCTTTTTTCCATTTTTTTAATAATTATTCATGTTTTTTTTTTTTTGTTAAAAACACCAATAATTTTTTTCTGTATCTTAAAAAATAATCTTATATCTATCTTTAAATTTTCTACAAAATGAAACGAAATCATTGAAATTGGTATAGAACTAGCCGAGATGTAGTGTTTTGAAATAAGCAGCGGTGTTATGCCATTATTCTTTGAATTGTTAATTATCAATTTTTTCTTTCGCTCTATCAAAAAGTGCACCAAGCAAGAAAATATGTCTCTTGCATAACGTCTATTCATTGGTCAAACTGAACGTTTTTAAGCTTATGCTGTATAAGGTAATGCGATATAATTACACCTTTAAATTAAACTCATCTAAGCGAAGCAAGGGCAATTCGCTTTTTTATATATATATATATATATATATATATATATATATATATATATATATATATATATATATATATATATATATATATCGTGACCTAACTACAATGACCATGCTGATAATTGTACAATACGTTGTTTACACTTAACAGGGGCCGAAGAACACCCAACCTCCAGTATAATATTCGCCAGGGGATGGCTTTTCGGCCTAGGGCGATGTACCCCGAAGGAGTAAGGACCCCCCTTCAATGATTTATGGGACTAAATCAGTATAGGCCGCTCTAGCAGGCTTACACACATATATGTGCCTGTTGGCAATAACTCAAACTGACCCCTTTAACACGCTTTCTTTAAGGGGGGAGGCTTTTCTTGGCACATTTATCACCCACTTCCAACCTCCATCATTATCTTTCGCTCTCCGTTTCCGGCACCAGATCTGTTTATCGCCGTGCCTTCGACTCCCCCAGATGATTGGCTCAAATATTGAGCAGATCGCCGTGATTTAGGAAGTAAAGTAGACGGGATGGATGGGATTTTGAGAACGGTTCCCGAAAATGTGGAATCTTCGTTACTAAAATTTGTTTTTTCTGCACTAGGAAGATTCCTTTCAAAAGTTCTTTATCATCCGTGCTCCCTAACCACTTTTCAACACCATTTATTTATCCACCTCTTCCAAAATCGATCTTTCGTACATCTCTATATATTTAAAATGATACCAGGAATCTTGGTTTCCGCGAACTTCTTCTATAACTAAACCACTAACGGATTTCGAAATTGGTTTTATTATAATTTAGGAAATTTTTAACTGAAGTTGCTTATGTTAAATACATTGCAATTTAGCTTTTCTTTAAGATAAATTTTCTGTAACGAGGTCTTAAAAAAACCTGAAACACGGATAGTATACGTATAATATACCGATGGATAGAACAAGATTTTAGAAAGTTAATAATAATCTTGCAATGGCCTGATTCCAGAGAGTACGCTAGAATCAATCCAACAGCTAGAGCTACCTGTAAGAATTCTAGCGGAGGTTCAGCGAGCAGTCGTCCTAGGGACAGCAGCCACTGTTCGAAAATTTTTAAATATAACATAATTAGAGCCTAACCCTTGACTAATTGAGTCCGGGTAGGTGAAAATTTCCAGCGAAAGCTGAGAAAGTGCGAAATTCTGAAATAATAATAATAGGCTTAGCGAACCCGAAGGTTTGATGCCGATACCACCAAATTCCGTCTACACAGACTCGTCCAATGTTCACCATTCAAGCCCAAGCGCCCGAGATCAGCCTTAACGCAATCCTCCAATCTACGCTTCGGCCTACCTTTCGGACGCCTACCAGTCGGATCAGCAAATACCAACTTTCTCGGAATCGAGCCCAACAACTTTACTCGCCCATTTGAGTCTCCGCGATTAGAAAAGTTAATATGCAATAAAAATAATCGTACAATTAAATATAAAGTTTTTGCAAGCCCATAAAATTATGAAAATATGTTATTGGCAAATAGGGAGGTTATGATAGTTCAATGTTGCCACCGTCGTACGGTATCGTACAAGTTATATTCTTTCATTCAGTACGCAAGATTTTAGAAAAAATATTACGTACCTAATCGTAGCAAGTTGTTAAAATAAATGGTAATTTGTACTATAGTTATTAATTATTTCATGAAAACAGATCTTTAGAATAGAATTCCCATGGAAACTAAATTAAACCCTTAAAATGTATTTTAAATAGCTTATTTGAATTATAAAATAGTAATAAACCTAATATGATATGTTGGCAATATGTTTTTTCTATAGTTTTTGAAAACATACATTGCAATCAAGTTTTCTTTATATGGAAAAAGAAAATTTTCGATGCTACAAGGGGAGTCTTAATTTTGTCCAATCAGGTTTAATTAGGATGGGGATTTTTAACGAATCCTGACATCGCACAGCCTCTGGATTACCATTTTACGTTCCTCCGAAGGTTGGCATTACCAAGGATTTTTTACTCCCATTAAAATTCCAATCGAAACTAGGTCTATCTGCCGGGATGCTTAATTCGTTTAAAAGTAAATTATTGCACAATGGTTTATTATTGCTATATAACAATATTAGGGTATAGCTGTTTGTTAATATGGAGATTGGCAATTTTATAAAAAAATAAATAGAAAATTTAATTCTCTATGAAATAACACTAAAAGAAGAAAAAATGGTATTTATTAATTAGTAGAAACGGATTTTTTTTTATTATCCCACTTTACTGATTCTAAAAATACTTGACATATTTTTTCTATCTTAAAAAATAACTGAGTTATGGGCGTATTTATGGTTAATATTTCAATTTCTTTCCTCTCTTATTTTTTTATAATTATTTGCTGTTTTTTTGGTTAATAAACACTGAAATTTTTTTTTTCTATCTTCATAAATAACTGAGTTATTGAATTATATCACTTTTAATCGGCCGCCGTTTTAAAAATAACCAGCTGATATCAACGTCTAGGTGTTAATATCGTTGTATTCCTTAGTATTTTTGTGGCGAAAAAAAAAGTAGTGTAGGAGAACTGCCGCGGACGCTGTTCGGCGGACGGCGGACAAACGGATTTTTTTGTATTCGTTATTCGGGTTATACTGATCTTGAAACGTAAGCCCTCAAATTTTGAAGGAGGGTTTTTTTTTTTGTTTTTTTTTGGGGGTTCTGCGATTCCTAAGGTTCATTTTTGAAAATAATGACACAAAAATGGATGAAGTTGATTTTATGTATAAAACATTTGATGATTCATTATAACCGGGAAAAAGCAGTCCGATTTATGGCTGCTCAATGTAGAGGGGTTTCATTGTATTTCAATTTACGTACCTATATCTATAAGTTGTATTATTGAACATAAATACTTTCTTAGCTCCAAATATTTTATAAAAAGGTTTGAAACACTTGAGTTCTACTCAGAACCATTATAATTCGTCATTTGGAGAGATGTTTCCGTTGGTTTTATTATATTTATATTATATTGTTGTATACTGAGAAAGATCTAGTATACAACAGCCGACGCTATGAGATGATGATGGCCGTGGGGTACCGCCGAAGAAGGACGGACCGCATTCTTGTAGGACGACAGAACTCGATACGTGGCCCATCCAAACCAATAAACTAAGGATGAGGTGGCCATCAAGAGCTGCTTCTTGGAAATTTCCTCCGGTAGCTCTTGGTCCTTTCCGAGCTGCATCCATCGGATTCTGCACATTCTTTATCCGCTCGGCGCCTCTTCTTCCTCTCACCCTTTCGGGCTCAGTTATTTTTATCATAGCCTTTCCGGAATAAGTAAGATAATATTCTTCCATGATGTACGAAAACATATTTAAAAATTCTGCTTTCACTTACCTCCCTAGAACTTAAATCATATTTAAATTAAATTGGAGTTGAAAAAAAGGTTAAATAATTAAATTCAGCTTCGAAGACATGTGTTTCAGATTAAATCTGCGCTAATATTGCAAAATGTTATGTCACTTTTTCAAGAATTAAATTTGTTTTCCATGATTTCCTGCCCTACTGTATCCTTTAACCCAGGGTGTTCAGCAACAGGGAAAATCGATGAGTCAGGGATTTCCGAAAAAGTCAGCTACGTACGGAAAATGGAGGTCTTTATGAATGATTTTTTTCGTGACAAAGTAAGGAGCGTTGAGGATTTTACGAAGGATTTTGGATTGTAAGGATTGGATACGAGAAGAATTTGATGGTTTTGTAGAGCCCCATAGCTCAACTCCGTAGGTCCAGATAGATCTTATGATTACCATGTAAATGAGTCTTTTGTAGTTAAGTGAAAGTTAGAGCCTCTGTCTAGTAAATCATAAAGTAGCCGAAAACGTCGAGCAGTTTCTTGTCTTTTCAGTCTTGTATGCGGATTCCATGTAAGGCGTTTGTCAAGCAGGAGTCCTAAATAGCGGATATGTTCAACCGGGACAAGCGGAATATCATTAAAGGACACTGTAGGTCAGGATGTCATAGGTTTTCGACGAAGGGTAAAGGTAATTTGATGGAATTTATTGGAATGGATTTTAATTCTCCAATTCTGACCCCATACCACAAGGTCTCTGATGTGGGATTGGAGAGTTTGAGAGGCAATACTATCATTATGAACTGATAGCACGCAAGTGTCATCGGCATAGGTAAAATGTGTAAGGATGGGTTAGGATATCAGCTGTATGAACTGCATAGATTCAATAGCCGTTTTCCAAAAATAACATCGTTCACTAATATTTTCTCCACAAATGTATTTCTTATACGCGTCATTTATTATTGTTTGATTAATATTTCGTGAAAACAAATCTTTCTATGGAAACCAAGTAAGATTTGATAGATATTAAAATGTAATATATTAGAAAAATCCGAATGAAACTTGGTGATTAGGAATCCTTTTTCTCTTTCCGCATTACATAGACATTACGGAAGGAGTTTAGGACGATTCATATCATGCCTTAAGATGGATAGAGGTGGACCAGAACCGATGGAGCGATGGTGAAGAAGTGGAGTTAGGCTGCTGATAAATGAAGGAGGAGATGTGTGACCCAGTTGGAGGGATTATGGGCGCCATTATATAGATTTGTTTCGGGTTGGAGCCGAGGATACTCGCGCCAAATCCCCTTCAGCCATCAATCAGTCCTGCCAACCCGAGGGTAGATCCTCTACTCACCGTCACCGCTCGCAGTGCCTGTCTCCTTCATTTCATTATCCTTCTCTGGCTATTTGTCTTCTACTCCTTCAATACGATTAGGCTCTGCGAGGAGTGATGAGTGCTGCTCCAAAGGGTGAGGTACAAGCGCTCGATTTAGTGGTATATCTCTGCAAGAGCTAATGGAGTTTAATGCGTTTAACTTCTTATCACTTCATGAAGAAAGTAGAAATGGCTTGGTCATGAGTGGCCATTGTTGAGAAAGTCCCTATTGTCGCTTTATGGATAATCACTATTGTTTATTTAACATGTTTAATGTACAAGGTGTCTTATAACTGTCTATTTATATTGTGGGAGCAGATACTAGACCTTAAGAGTAACAAAAGCGTTCACATGACCCATAGTCAGATTCTCAACGGTTAGGGAGGAAAATCAAAAGTGTAAGTATTACCTGTTGTTCTTATGCAAAATCCTGTTTATGTATATACAGTATGCGACCGTACATTGCATATAGCAGGAAAACAGGCAATTCTTACACTTTTTGAGGCAGAAACAAAAATGTTAAAAGTGATTATCCATTTAATAAATCGAATATCAATTCACCGAGATGTGTACTCGTTATTTTTCTTCCTAACTTCGGTTATCAGGTTGCCATGACGGACATGCATGGTAAACACTAAGATAAAAACTTTATTAATAAAATAATGTTTTACCATCTTAAATACTGACAGTGTCATCGTGATCCTGAATTTAATATAATAATAATTTTATCGAATAAATAAGATACCTTATCTGTAGAGAACCTTTTTTCCCTTTTTTTTAAAGTAATCAAAACTAGTGAACGGCCAGTTTTCAATCGAACAAGGTAGCTAGGAGTTGATCTGGACCAGAGATAGAATTGTTTGGGAAATTTCACTTGGCCTGATTCAACATATCCTTCTGATTCAACAATATCGGACTGATTCAACAGTCCCAAAGTTTTTTAATTATTTTTTTTACACTAAATGCAGAAGAGTTGAACAAACTATTGAATCGAAGAGATTCATGATTATGAAATGGACATTTAGAGATATTACGTTTTTGTGCTTATAACAACTTTTTATTAACTTGTAGGTATTATTTTATTGCAAATTAACTTTTCTTAAATCTTTTCTATGATATATTATACGTCTATATTTCCACTCATATTACTGATATTGATGGCTTAATAAAAAAATCTTGAGAAAATTTAGGTGTGAATATAACCCGTACTATCTGATACGGTGACAACTCTGAATAATTATAGCCTCCATCATCACAATATTTCAAATAACAAATGTTCCTAAGTTTACGGGCTTATACAACTTTATTTTAACTTATATGACTTATAATAGTATATAATTATTAATAACTTGAAAACCGTTTAAAAAACCTTGGCGTGGTTCGTGGTATTAAGGAGTTCGTGGAAACCAAGAATGATTCTGATCAATGTTTAAAAGGGTATGCGTTAATCTGTTCTGAAATAGTTTTGGGAATCCAATATATCCCATTCATTGTAGACGATTTAACATTTACTCCAAACCCTGGACTTATCCGGCATTGGTGGCTCCCTGAGCTGCTTAAAGTTTGAAGCACCCAAGTTTCCAAACGGACACACCCCTCTCTATAGGATATAGGTGTTAACAAGTTATCGTAGAGGCGACATAATATAATAGCGGATATAAAGGGCGAGGCATTAAATTTAAGACGAGTCACGACAGGGCCATAAGACGACAGACACACAATAGGCCTCCGCCCTTTGTCCAGGCCAAACTAGCTGTGAATTATTAATTGGAGCGGAGCCTCAGCCGGGAGGACTTGGGCTAAAACTTGAGTGTCCTGATTAATTAGATCTAGTGCGGGGGGGGGGTGGCGCTCTAATATCCTACCGCTCGGAAAAATGCCTCCGTCATCAATCTGCCCGCTCTTGACATCCTTTTTACACCTCCATTCATTCCAGGCTTTTGTTTCTCTTTGCCCATCTCACTTCCTCCTTCCGAAAAATCTTGAACAATATCTGTGCCGTACCTTCCAGCCGTTGCTGATGATTGCAGAAAGACCTAAGATGCAGTCGATAATGCCTTCCCTTACCCCGAGGATGGATGGTCCTGGGTGGACAGACCTCTTCTCGGGATCATTATCTTCAGGAAGCGGGGGATGATGTCCATCTGTCTGGGCCTCCACCGCGGCATGGCTTCCTTCCCTCATCTCTATAGCTTGTAACCTTCAGAACCAACTTTGTAAACACTCTTTTCTTTACTTTTGCGAGGAACTTCAACGTTGATAATAGTATTGAGACGTTGATTTGCAAAAGGTATTATAACTCCTTTCGAAATTTTTACAGGAAACGTAAAAACCATTCATTTGTATATAATAGAACCAATTTACTTGATTCTTTTTTTACTTTCAGTTACCTATGTATGAAATATATTGTAAATAAGTAAAATTTTCGAATTCCAGTTTTCAACGGAAATACACGTTTTAGGGTCTCCTGAGTCCAAACAACCAAGTCCCGCAATATGGTGTGTGTGTCTGTGTGATTTTTGATTAAAATCGTGATATTGATGTAAAATTTAATGAGCTTTTAATCGTGTAGATTTCACTCTGATTGAAATAGTGTGACAGGGCATAAATGCCGATATTCTAAATGTTCTTCCTTTAAACTACTTTTAATTTTGCACATTCCAAAAGATTAACCATATCATGTTAATGACGTTGATGAAGGAAGGCTAAATATACAAGTTGAAAGAATTTTATGACCAACAAAAGGATAAAAGTGTATAACTATTTTTTTAAATAATTTTTAGTTTTTTGATAATAAGAACGGTCATATAGATGAATAATATACCGTTGGAAATCTAAAGATTTTAGAAAACATATTATCTGATACAAAAAGTTGTTAAAGGAATATAAAATGACGAATAGGGAATAAACTTATTACTGATTAACTTTTTACATTTATTCTAAATCATATGTTCCCAACAAAAAGGAAATTACGTTTAATTAAAATGAACTTAACATATTTTTTTAAATTGAAGTATAGTTAATAGTTTTTAAATTCATTTTAACATTCTTGGTAAGTGAAAGTCGTGTGTTGCCCGCAACAGATTTTTTTACTTACACTTACCTATATATGAGATATATAGTAAGGGAAAGTATTGCGATCGTGGAAATTTTCGAATTCTAGTTTTCAACGGAAATACACGTTTTAGGGTCCCCTGAGTCGAAATAACCAAAAAGGTCTGTGTGTGTGTGTTTGTGGTAAGTCCAGCACGAAAATGAAATTTCATATTTGAAACACCTATACGCCCGAAATATTACAGCAACTTTTTCATCAAAATCGGTTAAACAGAAGAGGCACTTTATACTATGCATTTTGCACCTATCTATGATTTTCTCAAATACGGCTCTGGCGATTTTGATTAAATTCGCTATATTGAAGTAAAATTTAACGGGCTTTAATATGATGTAGATTACATTCTGATTGAAATAGTCTGACAGGGCTTAAATGCCGATATTTTAAATTTTCTTCTTCTAAAGTACCTTTTATTTTGTAGAATCTATAAAAATAACGATATTATCTTGTTACCACTGATGAAAAACAGGTAAATATATAAGTTGAGCTAATTTGATAGATAACTAAAGGGGTATACTGAAAAAATATTTTTTAATGCAATTTTTTTTTTTTAACTTAAGATCAGTAATATACATGTATGATATTCCGTTGGAAAGCTAAAGTTTTTAGAAAAAATATAATGGTATACACATAATTTTAAAAGTTATCGGAAAGTTATGAAAAGCCGATAAAACTAACTGATTGTCGTAGATAATAATATAATAGAAATTTAATAAAACAGATATTTCTATTAAAACTCAATTTAAATAATTCCTTAACAGTTTAATTTTTCTAAATGTTTCGAAAAATTCCTAAATAGATTAGAACAACGGGGTAAGTGAAAGTCGCATGTTGCGCGCACCAGATTTAAAAAAAATTAAAATCTAAAGATGATTTGTTTTTTCTTTATTTAACGTCACTTTAAGCTGCTGTGGCTAATTGGACGATACTAAACTGGGAGTCCTAAATATTTCCCTATCCAGGTGAAATTATGATAAGGATCTTTAACGAGTACCTGGGGCATCGCACAGGCTAGAGACCACCTTCTTACATTCCCACCGAAGGTAGGCATAACTAAGGATTTTTTACTCTCATTTAAAAATCGTTTACCTTCTGCCAGGTTTGAACCCGCGACCTTCGGCTTAAAAGGCTGTCAAGCTAACCACTACACCACAACTAAAGATGACTCTTTACTGTGTTAACAACTTACTTTTCCAAATTTTCTTCGATTATTAATAGCGTACTGTGATAACTTTAATAGTATGGTAATAACTAGGGGGATATTTCCCGTTCTGACAGAGGACTGACCTGAATTTTATAAATTTTACAACTGTTTATTATGTTTTTCATGTTTCTCTTCTTTATCAATTTCCCTCATTCCTAAAACTTATTCAGTTATCTTTTTTTTTCATCGCAAAATGCGATTGATCACAATTTGAAGATATATTAATAGTGTGTAAAGTTAACCGTCTGAGCAGCGTTGCTTGAACGGCACTACGGTTATACATAACCCACAACACATAACTGTCTAATAGCATATATCTCAAATAGTTGTAACTTATAAGTCTAACTTTTGCCAACCACATACCAACATAAGATAAAAATGATGAAATTAATTACAGTACAACTCTCCGTTTTATCAAATTAAAGATCTTAAAGAATTGTTGTCAGAGCGTTATCCTGCTTAGATCAGCTGAAAAGTAGTTTTATTCCAAGATAATGCTTTTCCTCTCACTTCTCGTGGAACCAAAGAAAAGTTTTATGAAAATAACCTCATCCACCATATAGCCCAAACCTCTCACCACCGGATTACTATATGTTTTGATCCATTGCCTATTTTCTTCTAGGGCAAAAAATAGATAATTTTGTGTATTTTGAAATAACGGTCCAAGAGTTCTCTCAACCATCCGAAATTATGGCAGCAATTGCCTAGCAAATGACCATTGGTCCATAACAATGGACTATACTTGAGTTATTAATTATTATATATCAAAGAGAGAGAAATCCTTTATTTATTTGGCAATGCTGCCCAAATACATCCGGTTGCTTAAATAACACAGCACACTGTATCAATCCCTTGGACATATTTCACATACATTTTAATTTTTTTTTTCCTATTCTAATACAAATTTATAATATTTACAATTTTTTCTCTTTTAGTTACTTAAATTATTTTATTTCTCCCTACAACTATATTATGAAATTTAGACCTCTGGTGCGCACATTACATAATTGAAATATACATAGATTCACCATTTAATTGTCATACAGATGATGGTGGATAATCCCCAGGAAGTCCAAAATCACTCACACCGCTATATCTCTGATGTCGACTGAGGTCTTCCAAAAAGCTCCTTGTGCTTCCAGGGATCGCTCCGCCAGACCCAAACCATAGACCTCTAACGGAGAACTGTCTCTCGCCAAATGTCTCGCGGAACTTTTCTTTCAGGAAAGGGATTCATTTCTCTCTTTCTACACCACCCGCTTGATCGAGGTCATTGCAGTAGTTCCGTCCTTCGGGAATGCAACGATGTCTGGCGTACCTAACCGATCCGTCCGTATCAATGCAGTAGACCTCGTCAAAACAGGTAAAATATTTTTCCCTGTGGAGCTTTGTTAACTCGTTCTTATTCCTGTGGTGCCGACGCGTGATGAGGAGGGAGTTAAATACAAATATTTTGTTGAATATTTTCTTTACACCCCATTGATTTATTTTTTGTTTAATTGTGTTGGATTAATGTACCATCTTATTGTGGTTCTTCTTGGCTTAAACAGTTAATGTAATTAGATGTGCTATCTCTATTCTAAACTTATGTTATCTTATTAGTTCTTTCACAACCTGTTGGTTATTTGAGAGACTTCGTTTTGAAATTTTCTAATTATACCATCATGATATCAGCAGGTTGAGAAAAGCATATCAAATTACGCGCCGAAGACATGGTCTAATAATACTTCATTGTTGTAGGAATTGATAAGAAAATTGGCAATTGGAAGAGAAAGGTGGGCCAATTAAAAATTGAAGTATCCAATTTAAGCAAAGTTAAACTGTGAACCTTCGGATTTCTGAAAGTTCTCAAAAACCCACGAAAACCATATTTGGCCTTTTTTAGGGAATAGTCCATAAAAGGCATAGTAATCGATTGTAACATTTTTAAAACTTATAATATCCGAATTATTTTTTTAAGTTCTTTAAGACCTTATTGATAGGTATAGGCATCATACCTCAAACGGCACCCTCTTCCGTGTCACGGATACGGATAAAGACCCCCCTCCTCCCTCCCAAGGAGGACAGAGATGGAAGAAGACCCCTTGAAGAGGACAGAGGACACAGAGTGGGTTGAGATTTATCGCGGATCCATTGTGTTTTGACACGAGCGAAGGAGATAGCAGGAGATCTCCCCCCCAGCCCTGGACCAGATAAGGCCTATAATTGCGGGTCAGGGGAGGGTGATGGATGGGTGGGGGGGGGCTAATGATGGTTACACCCTCCACTTCTTCTGCTCCTCGCAAGAGTCATTAGTAATAGTCCTGTCGATCCTCCTCTCTTCCGGGCATCGTAAGCTGATGATGTGTCCATCTCCTCTTGCACCTTGCAGTAGTAGTGCACGCTGCGCTAGCTATCTAATAGCAACGTAAAGCGAAACACAAATAGTAAGGGGAAGTATTGCGATCGTGAAAATTTTCTAATTCGTTTTCAACGGAAATACACGTTTTAGGGTCCCCTGAGTCCATATAACCAAGTCCCGCAAAAAGGTATGTTTGTGTGGTAACTCCCGGGCGAAAACGAAAAGTCCTATGAAACTGAAATTTCATATTTAAGACAACTATACGCCCGAGATGTGACAGAATCGTTTTCATCAAAATCAGCTTACCGGATGATCTACTTTATACCTTGCATTTTGCACCTTTTTACGATTTTCTCAAAAACGCCTCTAGCGATTTTGATTAAACTCCCTAGATCGATTGAAATTGAATGGGCTTCAATATGATGTAGGTTTCATTCCGATTGAAATAGTATGATAGGGCTCAAATGTCGATATATTAAATTTTCTTCATCTGAAGTACCTTTAATTCTGTAGATTCTATAAAAATAACTATATTATCTTATTACCATTGATAATTAACAGCTAAATATGCAAGTTGAGCGAATTTGATAAACAACTAAAGGAGAAAACTGAAAAAAATATTTTTTAATGCAATTTTTGTTTTTGAGCATAAGAACAGTAATATAGGCATATAATATACCGTTGGGAAGAGAAAGATATCAGAAAAGATATTATCTTATAAACAAGCTTGTAAAATTTAATAAAGAGCGATAAAAAGCCGATAAAACTAACTGATTATTTTAGATAATAATATAATAGAGTTTTTAATAAAACACATGTTTCTATATTAATTCAATTTAATGAATTCTTTAATGGTTTCACTCATTTCTATCCCTATCTTTGAAAATTCTTGAATCGATTTTAAAAACGGAGGCAAGTGAAAGTCGTGTGTTGCCCGCACCAGATTTTTTATTTTTCTTATTTAGTAACTAACACAATAAAGTCAATTTTTTTTATTTTTTATCACAAACCTGATGAAATATGTTCTCATAAAGCTTTTGTGATATATCCGGTTACACTGTCCATCATTAAGACGTTCATGATGCCGTCCATATGATTTTAACTTGTGTCGTTTAAGTTGATTTCTTGCGAATCATTATTCTGATATGTTCTGCATTACAACGCTTATTGTTTATGTTCTTATGCTAGATTTCCAGTTAAAACAATCGCAAACTAGTTAATTTTTTCAAAGAAATTTTTTAAAGGATTTACTTGTGATTTGTCATATTTCCATTCTGTCTATTTTCGCTCTTTTGGTTTGGCGTCTACTAATTTTAGTTTAAGGAAGACCCTAAGTCAGTGATACGAGTGAGGTTTGAAGAGTGAGGGTATCTCGAAAGATAATATTAAATAATTAGATTCTTTATTACCTTGTGAATAACATTTATAGAAATTGGGAACAATATTATAAACAAATACTACTTAAAAATAAACATAAGCAGATGAGAAAATAATAATAAATACATAAATTAAACAGGACCTTATTTACAATTCTATTTTGACTGGATGGTTATGAGATGATTAAATAAGCGGGATTTTAAAGTAGGAAGAGAGTTGGAGTGACGGAACGAAAAAGGAATTGAATTCCATAGGGTTTAGGATCGGTTAAGAAAAGAGTGTATATAACTGAAATGGACAGAGAATTTGAATTGTAGAAGGTCGAAAATGTATGATGGACGGCGGATCGGAGCTCTTGGCAAAGGAATGATGCAAGGAAATACTTGCGACGATTGGAAGAGTAAATCTACCCCAAGTCGCCATCAAATTGTAAGACGAAGCTATACCTCGGGACCTCGCAGATGAATCGAACAGAGCGATTAATTAAGCGTTTTATTTTTACCTCGACATCCCCAAAAACATCATCTTATACCGTACAGCAATAGTCGAAGTTCCGGGATTCATACAGGAAAAGGTGACGAAGGGAATTGATAGTTCACTAATAATTGAGAGTTCGCTTTAAGGTGGAAAAAGTACGATGGTAGTTGTTGATTATATGCTGGTACGAGCTGGGTTTGATTAAAGATTACTCCCGGATTCCTGACTGTTGGGTAAAACGTTATAGGATTACTACTATCCATCGACATGGTATTAAATGGTATTAAAGATAAGAATCAAATTGGCTTTTTCCCCACACCCGTAGACTATACTTCCTTGGATCTTTCCTATACCAAACCATCCTTCCTATATCTATAATCTCCTGCAGTTCAAACCCTCAATTCATCCACTAGAAACGAGGTCCCGTATGTCCAACCTTTATATCCCTTCCCACAGAACAAAAAAATATGAATGTTCCTTTCTGGCCCGTTCGACCAGCTTCTGGAATTCCCTCCCATCAAACATCCGTCATGCTTCCTCCCTCTCTAAATTCAAATACCATCTCTTTCATTACCTTTTAGCATCCCAAAATGACGCTTCCTGACAATGTAATCATTTTTAATAAAATTGTATTCAATTTTCTTATTATTTTTATTTCTAGAAGTATTTATTTATGATTTTTCAGTTTTTTTTTTTTTTTTAATTTTATTCTTGAAATTTTCTTTTGTTTCAATCGTCATAGTATTTTTATATATTGTTAATATATATATATATATATATATATATATATATATATATATATATATATATATATTATATTGTAATTAGAAGACTTTGTTTCTTATTTTTGTAGTATATTATTTTCATTTATGTTTTAATTAGTTTATCTTTTATTAATTCTTAGCCGATTAATGATCCTTTATTATTGTAAAGCTTATGTTATTCTTAGAAGAATAAATATTAGAATAATGTAAATATTCATTTATTTTTTTCTTCTTTTTGTTTTATATTTAAACTCATTTATTTTCCATTTTGTTCAACACAATTATTTTCTGAGGATTGTTTTTATTTTAATTTTATTTGTTTATTATTGTATTGTGTATATATTTATCCATAATTGTAAATATTAGTTAATTATGTTTATTTGTCTGTTGGCCAGACATGTATATTTTAAACTGTGCAAATTTATTATTCTCAAGGGACACTGTCCCAGAATAAAATTTATTTTCTATTCTATTCTATTCTAAAGGTACTTGTCCCAACCCGAAGTCGAAATTTTTTTATCTAAATCGTCTAAGTTTAAAATTTTCACAATTAACAAGTACACTTCTTTTTTTTTTGCGCTTAGGTTTTGCCTAGATCCTATTTCCAATCAACCTATCGTTCAATTACGCTTTTGGTTAGAAATTTCCCTCGTGAAATAGGAAGTTCTACAAATCTTATTAATAAATAATTTTTGGAAAAATCATTAGGACATCGCCTGGTTCACTTTATCAGCCGTTGTGGAGGAGGATCTGAATATAGACATTGTAAAAATTAATTAGACTGGTTTAATTTTTATAAATTTATTACTTTATTTATTAATAATGTTCTTCTTCATAGAAATGGTCAAAAGTTTAATTATAATTTTAATCCAATTCGTTCCTCTATCTAGAAGCTAATGACGCCAGCAGTTGGCTGTCACCACAATCGACTCCTCATACGTATCAATTACTTCTCGATTATTACAATGGCCCTATCCTCCACTGATGTGAACGGATCGTCACTGACCGATGGTAATTAAAAGAGGATTCGATAATAGATGGATTAATGAAGGCTCGTTAGGGATTGATATGGTGACAGTGTAGTGGTCGCAATAAGGATGCTAATCGGGACTGCTTCAATTAAAAAGGTATTAGCTCTGCACTTCTGCCTCTCTGCTTTTTGTATCCCCTTTTGACGGATGACTATGTCTGATGACATAATTGAGAGTTCAGTTCCACGGCACTGTCTCATATTATAGAAATACTTAACTTATATGTTACACTATAGTTTGCGAAATTCTCATTCTATCCATGAGTTAATCTTTATGACATGCTACTTTTATTTATTTATTTTTTTATGAAAAAGACCTTAGAAAATTTGTCTTGCCATCGTAGACCTTGTACAGATAGTGCGTTACATTTCAAGGCTACCTTACAATGCACCTATCGCTAAATGACCTGATATCTTTCCACATGTCGAAGGTTGAAAAAATCCCAAATCGAGAGCATTCTTAATTCATCCTTCAGTCGTTAATAGCTATTCAAATAGAACCTTACTTAAGATTTTGAATGAAAAAAAAAAAAAAAAAAAAATTAAATAAAAATCTGATGCGGACAACAAGCGACTTTACTTACATTGGTTGTTAAAATCAATTTAAGAACTATTAATAAAGTTAGATTTAAAAGCAATTTAAAGAATTGTATTAAGTTTCGTTGGAAACATATATTTTAGATTAATTGATATAACCATATTACATTGTTATTTACAATAATCACTTAAGTTTATGCCCTTTTTCTCTTTATGCTTTACGTTATACAGATTTGTATAAAAGATAAAATTATTTCTCAAATCTTTAGCTCTCCAACGGTATATTATACTTCTATGTTACTATTCTTGCTATTTTCTTCTTTAGTTGTATATAAATTTCGTCCAACTTGTATTTTTAGCCTTGTTTTTATCAATGTTAACAAGATAAAGTGTTAATTTTTGAAATCTACAAATTTAAAGGTACATTGGGAAAAAACTTTTAAAAAAATATATATTTTTACTTTCACTTACTACATATAGTAAGAGGAAGTGTTGCGATCGTGAAAAATTTCGAATTCCAGTTTTCAACGGAATTCCCATTTTAGGGTCCCTTGAGTCCAAATAACCAAGTCCCGCAAAAAGGTCTGTGTGTGTGTGGTAACTCCGGGCGGAAACGGTAGTAAGTCCTATGAAACTGAAATTTCATATTTAAGACAACTATACTCCCGAGACGTGACAAAACATTTTTCATCAAAATGAGCTTACCAGAAGAGGCACTTTATACCATGCATTTTGCACGTTTTTTCGATTTTCTCAAAAACAGTTCCGACGATTTTGATTAAACTCGCTATATCGATGTAAAATTTAATGGGCTTTAATATCATGTAGGTTTTATTCTGATTAAAATGGTCTGACAGGGCTTAAATGCCGATATTTGAAATTTTCTTCCTCTAAAGTACCTTTAATTTTGTAGATTAAAAAATGCCTTGATGAAAAACAGGTAAATATATAAATTGAATAAATTCGATACCCAACTAAAGGAGAAAACAGAAAAAATATTTTTTTAATGCAATTTTTCGTTTTTGAACATAAGAGCAGTAATATAAATGTATGAGAGTAGAATAGAATAGAAAATTATTTTTTTTATTCTGGTACTGGGTGGGTCCCTTTAGAATAACATGTGTATACAGTTGAAATATACATGTCTGACCAAGAGACAGAAGGAACAACATAATTAAATTAAATTGATTGTGTATATATCACACTACACAATATATTGTATATACAATATATACAACAAGTGAAAGGGCTAAAATTACAAATATAATCATGAAATAGTCCTGTGGAGAAGCTACCCAGTGGTAACACTTCGATCATTCTTATAGGTTAAAAAGAAAACTAAGCCCTGTCAGAATATTTTAATCAGAACTTATTTACATCGATAAAGTGAGTTTAATCAAAATTTATTTATTTATTTTATTTTTTTTAAACCGTAATAAGGTACTAAATGAATGGTGTAAGTGGATCTTCTGATTAGTTGATTTTGTTGAAAAAGTTGCAGTAACGTCTCAGGTATGTACGCTTCTAAAATATGAAATTTCAGCTTTATAAAACTACTAATTTTCGCGCTAGATTGACCACACACGTATATTTTTGCGAAAGGCCAAGGAGGTCTCACATAAGGAGACCCTAAAACGGGCTTTTATATGATGTATATTTCATTCTGATTGAAATATTATGACAGCTTAAATGTCCATATTTTAAACTCCCTTCTTCTAAAGTAACTCTGATTTTCTAAATTCGGAAAAAAAAATGGATTTAATTTTCCTTGAAGTCTTAGAACTTGCAGTCCTTGACGACGGTTCGCCCGTAGGGATTGAAATAGAGCCATCTAGTAGAAGACTGGACGGAGGGCCATCGGTCACAATCAATCCAGGCAGGGCGCCCCTCCAGCCGCTGGAGGCACTCCCTAACTCTCCTTCCATCACTAATTTGTTCCCCAGCTTAGCTCAACTGCCTCGCTTAGTTGATCCATTGATCGGGTGGAAGCTTCTTCGTCGTAATCAGAAACTACATTTTTTTTTTATAGTAAAAGAAACGAAATGACTTTAGAAATGTATCTATTAAAAAGAATGCATTTGACTACACGAAGGACTTTTACTGTTCGGGTAATATTTAAATGAAATTAAACTGGATCATGGTTGAATAAAAAGAAATATTCTTGACGGTAGCAAAAAAAAAAAAAAAAAAAAATCAATCCTAGTATATATTTCTCAATCAATTAATATTTCTCTTTGGATGTGAAACGTAGCATAGCAGCCTTCATTATGAAAAAATTGTGGTTTGGGGGAAACCAAATAAAGACTTTACTATGCCATAGTAAAACACTTTCAGCGGTCAGTGATAGTTAGGTCTGTTTTTCATTGAAAAAGTTTAATAACATTGGATTCATGGACAGAATTATTCATAGGTTTGTGTACTTTTTAAGTATGAAAAGCCAAAATCAAAAAAAGAAGAAAACTAACGAAGCGACCATGACTCTGGGGACTACGTCTATATATATTGGGCTGATGCGAAATTAATGCAGGTTTCCTCTATTGCAATATCTTAATTCCAATTGTGTAAACAAAGCTAATCCTAACATTGATCATTATTATACCAAAACAAACCTTATCTAATACCCTCTCTTTCACCATGAATTTGTTTAGTAAAATCGTTTTGTTCAGTGTGTTCAAAGGTCTTGAATCGAAATGTCAAAGTGCGATTTTCGTCAAATTTATTTTTACGAATTTAAATTAGGGCGCAGCGCTGCGCAAACGGCTCGTAATATTAATGAAGTGTGGGGTCAGGGGGCTATTAATGAGTGCACGGTGCAGCGTTGGTTCCAGAAGTTTCGCAGAGGAGATTTCGACCTCGAAGACAAGGAAGGTCGGGGCCGTCATCTTGCTCTGGACCACGACCAGCTGAGGTCAAAAGTGGAAGAAGACCCAACCAAAACAACACGAGAAATGGCGGCGGAACTCGGTGTGAACCAATCCACAGTTGTACGCCACTTGGAAACAATTGGTAAGGTAAAAAAGATGGCCAAGTGGGTGCCAGTAGTAACGCCAGACCACACGTTGCACAACCAACGATTCGACGACTGCACGAGTTGGGCTACGAAGTTCTCCAACATCCGCCTTATTCACCTGACCTCTCTCCTACAGACTTCCACTTTTTCAGGCATCTGGATAACTTTTTGAGGGAGAAAAATTTTCAAAACCAGGACGACATTGAAAATTCTTTTCGTGATTTCATTGAGTCCAGGGATTCGGATTTTTTTTCTGGTGGAATAAGAAAGCTTGTTGAACGTTGGCAAAAGTGCATTGATTCAGATGGAAATTATTTTGATTAAATATATATGGTTAAAGTAAAGATATGGCGTATTTACAATACCTACTAAAAACCTGCATTAATTTTGCATCAACCCAATAATACTTTAAAGTTTGATTAACTGCAACTTTATGTAGTATTTCTTAAATTAATTTTATGAAATAAGTGAACGTCGTGTATTGCTCGCACCAGATTTTTTTTTTTAATACCGAGTATCTTATTCACTACTTAATAAATTCTAGGAATTCAGAGTTGATTAGTTACTTTCTAGTTAGTGTTTCAAAATAGATTATTAAGTAGTGTAATCATAACTGATCATCTATGAAACTAGTTGGTACTTACGCATTCGTACCACAGGAGCAGAAATTCTGCTATCGCGCCAATCTATACCCTACGTTTTTGCAACAAATTATAAAATTAAAAATCTTTATGCAAACTCAAAACACTTTAAAATTCAAATAATTGTATTCATGTAAAGTAGTAAATTTACCATTTTGGTGGAAAATGGGTCGAAATGAAATTTAATATAGATTCAAAATGATTTTTGCGTTTATTAAACAAACTTTTATTAATTTCCACAATGCAATTTGATCCAACTATCTTCTTGTTTAATTTGTATTCCACATCTAAGATTCTTAAAAGACCCTGTTGTACCACCGGTTATAAGTCGATTCGTGCAATATCGTTATATCTTTCATTTTTATGTATTTACAATAGCCCTCCATTTGGACTACTTTGTTTTTTTTATCTTTAAGGAGTAAAATCTCAAGGTCAACAACGCCTGTGCATCTCTAGTTGTTAATACGATAAAACTTTTCATGAATACCCACTACAAAGCATCAGTGGTTTTTATTATTTAGTCATATCTTGTATGGTTATTTCCTCTATATCTAATCCCGGACGGACCCCTTCGTTCCGAATGTCTCCCCCATCCATTGTTCCCCCAGACATTAAATAGTTCAATTTGGACCCGCTAAGTCTGGCCTTCTAAATATGCAGATTATGCCTGCAGTTTTTTCCGCTTTCCTCTTGTTCCTCTTTTTTATTTCTTTTTTTGATCCTCCTACTCCGCCAAGTTTCCTTGGTGCCCCTAATTGGTCCTTGTTTGGAAGGTCCCTAACCGCCAAGTTGACGTCCCTCCTATGACGCCGTTAATTTTTTCTCTACTACCTGCCGGAAGATATGTGTCGCGGGGCTTAGCGAAGGGCTTTTTCCTGGTTAATGCTCTTCATTTGCAGCCGTCCCCCGGGATCTCCTCGTGCTGTTTTTCCCTCGACGGCTTTAATTAAGCTGTCTTACTCCCCGACCGCAGTGTAAACGGAGCCTTCGGGATAATCCCTGGATCTGAGGCCTGGTCCTTGTCAGCTGTCCCTTGGACAAATGCTGTCGCAATAAATTATCTCTGCTAAACAATCCATTTCGTTCTGAGAACTTGTTAAAGATTTTTATTGCTTCTGGTACATGTCTCATTTGGCTGTATAAGAAACAAATCGATGACGATTTAGCGATAAATATTATATTTTTGGTTTATTATTTTTAATAGTGAACCTTTGTAATCGACCAATAAAATAAAATAAATAAATAAATTACCCCTCTCAATATTTGAGAGCTTACGTATCAAGATGTGTAGAACCCTGATAATAAATAAGAAAATCCGTTTGTCCGCCGTCAGCGTCATTTCTCCGAAACTACAAGACCAATTTTTTTTAAATTCACCACAAAAATACTAGGGCATGCAACGATGATCCTAATACCTAGACGTTGATATAAGCTGGATATTCTAAAAATAAATCAGTTATTTTTGAAGATGGTTAATAAAATATATATCAGCGTTTTTTAACCAAAAAAAATAATTATATATAAGAGAAAAAAGAAAATAAAATAAAAAAGATTTTGTACCCATAAATACGCCTTATACACGTAACTCAGTTAATTTTTGAACTTTAAGAAAAACATGTATAGAATTTTAGAATCAGTAAAGAGCGAGAAAAAATTGAAATATTGTCTGTATATGCGCTTGTTATAACTCCGTTATTTTCGAAGATAAAGAAAAAATGTATTAGTGTTTTTTAACCAAACAAGACACAAATAATTATAAAAAAGAAAATAAAAAGTTTAAATGTTATCCATTGTGTATAGTTTGTGGGGTTTTTAATTTCACTTGCTTATATATGAAATATATAATAGGAGGAAGTATTATTTTCCCAGTTTTCCCTGGGAGTACACGTTTTAGGATTTTTGAGTCCAAATGACTGTGTTCCGCCAGAAGGTCAGTTGTGTGTGTTTGTTGTATGCCTAGCTCTAAAACGATATAACTGAAATTTCATTATATGCCGTAGATGTTACAGCAACATTTTCAACATTATCGGCGAACCAGAACAGCCATTTTATACCGTGCATTTTGCATCTATTAACTATTTTTTCCAAAACAGCCCTAACGATTTCGATTTAACTCTACATCGCTGTAAAAGTTAATAGGCTTAAATGGCGATATTTTGAATTTTCTTTCTCCAAAGCACCTTTGATTTTATAAATCGAAAACAATTGTCTACATCATGTTTTTTAGCATCGATAATAAACGTGGAAAAATACAAGATGGAAGTTTGTTGTTTGTTTATTAGGGCTTTTAGGCACAAAACTCGAGGTCATCAAGGTCATCAGTGCCCTATTTTTTTATTTTATTTTTTGTTTCTATTTTAATCTTATTCTCTCGAATAAATATACACATATACATGTACATACATATGTACATATACATATACTAATGTAACAAGATGGAAGTATTTTATTACTAACTGAAGGAGAAATGAGCAAACGAATTTTTCCCCCTAAGTTAAGAAGGGTAATATAACTTTATAATATACCGTTGGGAAGCTAATGATTTTAGAAAAAAATATTATCTTATACACCTAATTGTCAAAGGTTAGGGAGAGTGATGAAAAGCGGTTAAAATCGAATGATTGTTGTAAATAATAATATAATAAATTATGTAATGAATCACTTGTTTTTTCGAAACTAAATGTAATTCTTTAACCTTTTTAAACTGTTTTAATAGTTCTAAAATTGATTTTTGCAAGGGAGGTGAGTGAAGGCGTGTCTTTGAAGCACCAGATTGTTTTTTAAATTTTATTTTGTGATGCTATTAATAAAATAATACATAAAGAATAATCACTCCAGTAATTAGTTATAGGATCCTCCTATAATATCCTCCTACACCCCTCTATTCCTGCAATGACAGGACATTACCTCATAAGATTATGCTGTCTTGCCAGTAACGTCCTTCGTCCTTGGTTAACATGGGTCTGACAGGGATTCTGTGAGTTATTGATAGCAGGTACTTTTCTAATCAGACCACCCTAATTTTGTTAAGCCTGGCGGAATATTGTCTCAAGTTGGATGTTATTGCTGTTCTAACTAAACATTGTAATTCATTCCCTTTCCGCCGCATGTATAAAGTGATAAAACTAAATTTGTTTTAGAAACCACCGTGAACTGTTGTTCTCTGTCTAGTTGATCGGTCAATATTGTCTGATTATTCATTTGCTACTGTGGCTAAAGGCAGCGCTACACGTTGAGAAATGGGGTATCTGTAGGTGAGATGAAAGCAAGTCTTGTGAGGGTTCACGAAAGTTGCAGGAGAGGGGAAGGCTTATTTAAAAAAAAAATTTGGATAATGACATCAAGGGAACACTTGTTGGGATCCACTATCCCTAGATAGGTCTTTCAGGACTTACAGAATATCTAGTTTAATTTCATTATGTATTCCAATTTAAAGAATGCTTTAGGGTTTTAAGGTACTTTTATTTAATGTTACGATTTTTTCACATTATTTACTATTTATTATTAATTTATTTACTATTAACTTTGCTTTGCAGAGAGAACGGCCGTTCTCCTCCTTTGTATAGCTTGAGGAACAATACCTTGGTCTGTGTCCATGGGCTGCTCATGTACGACCCCGCTTCGGAGGAAGATGCTACCATGTGAGTATTTCATGTTGACATTTTTTTTTTTTTTAGTTATCATTCAATTGTCAGTATTGACTGTCTGCTATGGTATTCCATGTTTTCATTCTACCGCAGCTTACGTATTGCGTCATCAATCACTGCTGATGAGCGCTGGAGGACCATTCAGGCGATGCTGTATTGTTGCCCACTCTTTTATCCATTAAACCGCCGACGCTTTCAACCGTGACACTTGTTCTCGACATACGTTTGCATTATATGTTTCTATCTCACTGTTATAAATATGTCGATAAAAAATGGTTCGTATTCTCTTGTACGCGTTTAATATTAGGACATTGTGGTTGATGTCTGTTAAATTGAACGATAAAAGATTTTTCTCATATGTAAAACTGTTTAAAAACAACGGTTCAATTAATACCAAGGTGAATAAATTTGTGAATACAAAACGAGATTCATCTTCAATCTTGATCATCAATGCTGATGTTCATTACCACACGTTACTTCAAGGAAGTATGTTTATGCAAGCACTAGAAGAAAGTTAAGCATCCTTGGAAATGATGTTAACTTGACGAGAATGTTAGGATATAAATTATATATAATCTTTTTGGATACTTTGTTTATAAATATCTATTGACTTACACTGAGTTGAATCACGATTGAAGTGAACACGTTACTACTCCTGGGAACACTTAAGTTTGATAACATATATACACTGTTGTATTATACAAACTCGAGTGTTTAAAATATACTTCATTCTAGATTGCCTATGAACTGAAATACTCATAATTAGCCAAAAAGTATTTTTTTAAATGTGTCAAGTATAGAAAATTAACATTTTAAAAATGAATTATAGCTCATCATTTCTCCTTCAATTTAAACTTTACCTACAGTGAATGGTAAGTTACGAATTAATTAAATTAACAGATCATAAAATGATGTGGCTTGGTTGAAAAGTAGGAAAGCATAAGTTGATATGCAGATATTACATTTGGGATTTTGTTTGTTTATTCATTTAACGTCAGTTTTTAGTACTGTGGCTTATTGGACCATGTACATTAGGCGTCCTAATTATTTTTCCTATCTAGGTTTAATTAGGATATGGCGAGTAGTATATACTTGGAATACATTTTTTTTTCGGTTGGTCAGGGCAGGATAACGCTCTGACAATTTTGCTTTTATTTTTTTCCAGTTGTTCGGAGTAGAATTCAGAATTCATAGAGCCTCCATGAGGTCAAATTTGTGATGAATAACACCTTCGAAAAGAAAAAAAAAAGCATGCATTTTATTTTATTTTTAAATTGACCCCTTACAGCTAATGGAAAAGAATTTTGACCGAGGTTTAGCCGTTGCTCATGGGTATTCGGATTTCGCCAGTAAACCTACTTTTCATCATATCAGAAGGGGTTTTAAATAATAATTTCTAACCTCTTACCAGATTGCTGAGGAGTATGTTCGTGAGTTATCCAGTTTTATCCTCCATTGGAAAAATAATAGATGGTGAAAAACAATATCTTTCGACACATCGAACTCTCTGGTAAGTTCGCGTGTACTTTGAACGGATTTCATCTATATCCTACAGAATATCATGAATATCCATTAATGGTGGTTTGGAGCCGTTTTTCCTTTTCAACGTCGTATCTCCACTGCTAAATTTTTCCAATCAACGCTGGGTAGTGCGCTGATGAAAGACACCTTGTCCTTCATATTAAATAATTTCACGATTTGCTTCAGCGGCTGTGAATTTTTTCCATTAATGTCTTAAAACTACGAGAATTTCGTAGAACACTGTCATTTCTCTTCTTTCGGACCAATAACTTCATTGAGGTTTTTTTTGAAGAAGTCGAATGGTATTAAACAAGGTTTAAAGAATGCTCTAAAGGGATTATTAAGTATTGGTAAGTATTAAATAGGATATATATATATATATATATATATATATAATATATATATATATATATATATATATATATATATATTTATATATTTACAGTTCTTTGAAATCTTGAATTTGATGAACGGTAATTTTGGTTTATTAATTTCAATAATGAACCTTTATAATCGACCAAAAATAAAAAATAAAATACCTCTCCCCCATCTAAATTTGAGAGTTCACGTTTCAAGATGCGTAGAATCCGAATAACGAATAAAAAAAAATCAGTTTCTCCTAATTAATAAATAAATACCAAAAAATTACTTTTACATTTTTTACTTTTAGTGTCATTTAATAGAGAATTATGTCGATCAAATGAAAAAAGAATCATTGAAATTGGTTAAAAACTAGCTCAGATATTGCGTTTTGAAATCAACGGTAGTGATATAATATGATCCTTTGAATTATTGCTTTTCATATCACTTAATTTTCTATCAACGGCTATATACCCTGATATTGTTATTTGAAAATAATAAACCATTGTGTAATAATTTGCAGCGTTTTATATACACACCGTTGTTTTTGTTAAAGTTAACTCTGTATGCGTGTACATATACTGTTTGTTGGGCAAAATTTAACTATTGGAAGAAGATTATAATAATTGGTACTCAGTTGCTTGATTGTCGGGGATTTTAACTGAAGGTGTGGTGTGGGAATAGTTTAAAAGTTAATTAATGTTGGGTAATTAATTCGGTAGCTGAATGAGGACGGGAGAGGGATGCATGAGACAGAGAGCGGGCGGGAGCCTAGCTACTCATTGCCGCCACATTCTTTGTCTAATGCGATTTCTAATGAACTTCTCCCACCTTCGTTCCCCACCTCGCTTCGTCACCTTTCTCTAAATAACATGTCTCTCGCTTCTACTCCTCTTTTTCTTTATACATTTTATCTTCCACGGCTTTTAAGATTTTATAAAATTGTTTAGTTTCTTCACCATGCCCCCCTCCGCGATTCCCATTATTGCTTGATGTCTCAATCAACTCCCGGCCACGCTTTCCATCAAGGTTAGGCTCTGCTCTTCTCAATTCATTTCTTAAGATTTTATGAGCGTATAATAATTCCTTACTGAGTGATAAAATTACGGTTCTGGGATACGCCGGTGATTTGGTACTGCTAGGTGAAGACACGGAAACTATACAACTAAATACAAGTGCGTTAATAAAAACCGGTGAAGAAATAGGACTCGAAATAAATAAAGATAAGACGAAATATATTATTAGTAGCAGAAACGATAGTGATCTTGGTGATATTGATATATCAGGGCATACTTATGATCAAGTAGAGAAATTTAAGTATTTAGGTTCAATGATAACGAGAAAAAAAGTGAAATCCAGGAGGAAACTCTTGGTTAAAGGCGGGAAATGCGTGTTATTATTAAGTTGCTAAATTACTTAGCTCGCGGCTTCTGTCCAAAAACTTAAAGGTTAGAATCTATAAAACTATTATTCTTCCGACGGTTCTTTACGGATGTGAAACGTGGCCGCATACTTTGAAGGATGAACAGCGGCTTGAGATTTTTGAAAATAAAGTACTGCATAAATTATTAAGTCCGAAGTGAAATGATGCCACAGGGGAGTTTAAAAGGTTGCACAACGCGGAATTGCGGAGCTTATACCCTGTGAATATAATTGAGTTGATAGCATCGATGGGAGGATTGCATTGCGTTAAGGCTGATTTCGGTGGCTTGGGCTAGAACGGTGAACATTGGACGAGCCTGTGCAGGCGGAGTTTGGTGGTATCGGCATCGAACCTTTGGGTTCGGTAAGCCTATTATTATTATTTATTTGTGAATCAATAGGGTCATATAATAGGGTGTCTAAAAAATCTGGTGCGGGACAACACTCGACTTTCACTTACCTCGGTTGTTAAAATCCATTTAAGAACTAATAAATAGAGTTTAGCAAGGTTTAATGAATTATATTTAGTTTCGTTGGAAACATATTTTTAGATTAAATATTACGACAATATTAAATTGTTATCTATTATAAGTTTGAGCCTTTTTTGTCCTCTCCATTACGTTTTACAGCTTTGTGCATAAGATAATATTTTATCTGAAATCATTAGCTTTCCAGCGGCAGCGGTATATTATACATCCATATTATTTTTGTTTTCTTTGAACACAAACAAATAATTTTGCTCTTTTCTCCTATAGATGATTATTAAACTTGCAATAAATATAAATATTGACCCATTTTTATCAATGCTAACAGGCTGATATGGTCAATTTATTCAAATATAAAAAATTAAAGCTATTTCAAAGGAAGAAATTTTAAACTATTGGCATATAAGCCCTACCAGACTATTTCAATCAGAATGAAGCATACATGATATTAAAGCCCATTAAATTTAAAATCATTGTACCGAAATTAATCAAAATCCTTGGAGCCTTTTTGAGGAAATCGTAAAAAGGTGCAAAATGGATGGTATAAAGTAGATCTCCTGGTCAGCCGATTTTGAAGAAACAGTTGCTGTAACGGCTCGGGGGTAAAGTTGTCCTAAATATGAAATTTCAGTTTCGTATGACTTTTTATATTGTACTGTAAATATTTTAATCCAATTTAATTGTACCCAATTCCTTATAGTCCCTTTTGTGCATTCTCTAAGCTTGTTTAATCCCATTCGACTTCTTAAAAAAAAATAGCCTACATTTACGTATATTTGTTTAAAAAAAACAAAAAAAACATGACAGTGTTCTACGAAATAATCGTAATTTTAAAGTATTACTAGAAAAAACAAATTCACAACTGCTGAAGCACATCGTTAAACTATTAAATATGAAGGGAAGGTGTCCTTGACCAGTAATTGAAAAATTTAGTAGAGAAGATTTGACGTTGGGACAGAAAAAGGACCCCAGACTGGATTAATGGATATTAGTGATGTTATGCAGGAAGCTCTTTAGTCAAATCCGCCCACAGTCGACAAACCGTGAGTATGCAGTCCTTAGTAGAGTAGTCAGATCTGACGTAGGCGTGTTCAAACTCATTTGGTGGGTAATGTTCTCATGTAATGAATTTCGACTATCCAACTTGGGTTATAATAGGTTGGTTACCTGTAGAATAATCTGTACTTTGCTATAATTAGGATCGAAAAGGACATTAAATTTATAAATATAACATTTACTTGACAAGCACTTATCTTCCACTCTACTACTACTAATTATTTTTTTTCTTTTTTTTTTTTTACCCCTGCCTCGCCTTTGATGGCTATACGGGAGTTTCGCGGGCCAGAGAGTGAGGGCGGGGATATTAATGCCGAGATAAAAGTCCCCCAGTCCGAGAGGCGAACTCGTAATTTTTTTGGTTTCAAGTTTAAGGTCATGTGCGGTAGCTAGGTAACGCACATTTAAAGCAACGCGGGCTAACCCACTCAGCCACCCCACATCTCCCCCCCCCCTTCCCATCTACTATTAAAAAGAGTTTTATATTACCATCATTTGGTCTATATGGACATACGGGAATGGGATTGGGGGAACCACCTAACTTTCTTAAGTCTTCCCGCATCCAATCCTATATGCCTCGATACGAGCGAGCTTTGCTGTGAACACCAGACCACTTAGACCCGCTTGTCCTTATCATATTTCATCTATTCCTGATAATTCTCAGAGGCGCATGAATTTACGGTGGTCTCGAGACTTGCTAACAAAATAAACATTGGGTTGCTCCTTCACAAAACTTTATCAAGCCAATTATCGTATTCATTTATAAGTTGTATTTTTATGTACAGTTGTAAATATCAATTAAAAAAAATAAAATAATTAAAAGCAGGATTTTCATCGTTCCAAAAATCCAAGATAGACTGATCATTATACTCTATGGTTTTTTGCTGTTCTATAAAAATATAATAATAAAATTAGTCGGTTAGTTAGTAGATCATAGTTTACATTTATGATATTATTGTGCAGATAATGGAGCAAAAATATTTATTTGAATTTTTATTTTAGATTAAATCACTATCCACTACCTTACAATAAAAATTTAGCAATGGACTGGAATGATCTTCAGAATGCCCCTAAAATTATTTTTATTCCATTATTGGATTTGAAGTTATTTCCAAGTGCAGCATTAAAGTTTATGTAAAAAATTGCTATATACAAAAACATTTTAATATCATTTGTAATTATTTAAATAATACTTATGGTGTATTACGTTTTTGGAATAGTCAAAGATTGTACTCTACATCAGAGGTCACAGTTCCCTAACTGCATAGGAGAGTTTGTGAATAAATGTACTGCTTCATTTGGAAGTGGACTATTATGTTCTTTTAAAACTATATTATTCTCCATACTATAGAGTGCCCGAAGAATGTAACTCCACATTCACAATCAGACACACTCCAGGTACCCAATCCTTAAGCCAAAAGCACATATTGTCAGACCTTATTATGCCTTCGGGTTAGTAAAGGGATGTTATAAAGTTATGTCAACTATAGTATCTGCGATTTTTTTTTTTGCTCAAAGGATTTAAAAAAATAAATTAAAAAAAATACCATACTAGGATATCCTTGGGTGAAGCAAAAAATGTTAAGATTTACAAATGTAATTGTAAATTGGTTGATGAAAATGGACAATGTTTTTTATGAATGGAAATGTTATATATTTTACCTCCAAGATTCAAAAGGTCTGATATAACCAACATAAGATATGGACTTTTATCAATACAAAATTGTTGTCATCTTTAGCTTATAAATATTTTCAATGTATATAAAGTATCTCTTAATGTTGATAAAATTGTGTTTGTAATTAGATCCTTGCATAATATTAAAAATGATTTATTGTTTGTGGTAATGGGTGTTGAGGGAGGGAAGATGGCCCTGTCGGAGTCATTATGTAAATGACAAAGTTAGGCAAAGTGTTGTGGTGCGCATCAAGGGCTCAACTGTTTTTACAGCACTGGGCTTGAAGCTGGCTGGATCCAGTTCCATGCTGGAGGAAGGGGGGTTCCAGACTATGGGGCTGCTGGAGCATGTTGTACAATTAATACTGTATCATCACTTCTAGGCCTCCGGATTTTAAATGCGACCATCTGCCTTCTTCTCTCATTATTTAGGCATTACTCTAAGGGAAGCTTTGTTCTTTAGTTAATTGATTATCTATAATAGTCAGATAATATTAGTTCAGCTTTATGTTTAATTGTTTAAAAAAATATATAAACATATATAAGTTTTCCAGGGGTCTAGAGGTTCAGTCAATAAATAAGGAATTGTGTTTTGGTCTTGTTCAAGAATTTATTGTTCTCATATTCATGCCCTAACAGTGGGAAAAATAACAACAAAATATGAACATTTGTATAAAATAATTTAGTATTTTAGAGACAGAGAAAGAAAACATTTTTTAATAAATTTGAGAATACATTAAATTCACTATGATTACTTAAAATTAGAGACGATATAGTGTCTTAATAGATCTGTTTGGATATCACAAACTTTGAAAGAACTCTGAAACAAAGATGGTAGGAATAGTTCTGAGAGCCCTAACTATACTGGGATTTCCCAAATTACTGTAGTCCAAGACTTGGGTTCGAATTCACTGTATTCTCAAATTTATTCCAAGTTTATTCCAAGTTGTTCCAAGACTACAAGTTTGTTATTTCATCACATTTTAAATTAGCTGATGAGGTTGGGTTGTATCTTTTAGAATAATGTGAGCATGAAAGAACTTAATTTAGGATTCATTCAATAATTTATTATTTTTATAAATTTACATTTACAAATTTGATTTTGATGTTAAATATATTTAAATTTTTCAGGTTTACATCTGTGACGGATGAAGAATGGAATGCTCTTGTTGGTTTCTTTTATGTTGACCTGGAGATCAGTGTGACCTACGGAGCTAGCGAATTTGAAATAATTGAAACTTCACCAAGTAAGTGATAAAACTATGACTTTTATGTTTTTATTTCTATTAATGTAATATAATTTTTCTTAAATTCCAGTCTCATATCCTCTTCAAGACATTGTTTTATGGACTTTTGTTGTGGTTATATACAGACTTGCTTAATGCCACTGAGTTTCAAACTTTTTATTTATATTGTTGCACAGGTTTTGGTTGTATTGTTTGCTTTTTAATATGATGAAAATTACTTTCATTTTATGAAACTTAAACTTAGTTTTATTTTAAAGTATACAGAAAAATATTTAATTAGTCCAAGTATGAAAATCAGTAGAAGTAAATAAAAAAATTAAAACTTTTTCAAACATTTATTTCAGTTTGGATTTTTTGAGTTTAAAAGGGGTAGATTCAATAATTTAATATTTTAAATTTAAGTTTAATTTCTCACTAACAAATTAAAAGTATTAAATTTTGCACCGAAGATAGCAACTTTTTCTTTTTGCTCTTCAGAAAAAAGGTTTCATTTAACATGAAAACAACAACATAACTTTCTATCAATTTTTTCATAATTTTCTAAAACTCTTTTTTACTGTAGGCGATTTCCAAGCTTCATCTCTGTCATAAATTTACTGGGCTGTATTAAGTAATGTTAAAAAAAAAAAAAAATTATTAGTTTTAATCAGATACCTTTACTGGCAACAGTCAGTAGATTGTCCTACTCTTATTATTTATAAGATCAACAAATTAAGTTTGACTTATTCAAAGGAAGATTAATAATCCCATATTTAAATTAATTGTTTTCCACTGAATATATATTTTATTAAATTATTAGAACCTGATTGCAGTTTAATCACCTTCAACAGATTTTATTTTTAATATTTAAATTTTAAAAAGAGAGATTTTATATGTGACTCAGATTTTAAAAATTCATGATAAAATAATAGTAATAATAATAATAGGCTTACCGAACCCGAAGGTTCGATGCCGATACCACCAAACTTCGCCTGCACAGACTCGTCCAATGTTCACCGGTCAAGCCCAAGCCCCCGAGATCAGCCTTAATGCAATCTTCCCATCGACGCTTCGGCCTACCTTTCGGATGCCTACCAGTCGGTTCAGCGAATCATGATAAAAAGTGAAATCAATTATAATAATTAAACTGTTTAGATATATTTATATATGCAACTTTAGCTAATAATCAATTACTTAATAACGTTAATTAATAATTAATTATTTAATAAAATAAATGATTTAATAAAATTATTAGTTATATTTAACTGTTGGCTAAAAACTGCGAGTCCCTCAATTTTTTGTTGTCATTGTTTTAATCCATCTTTTTAATTAAATTGAGACTTAGGAAAAAAATTGAACACATTTAATATAATAGTAAAAAAATATAATAAAAAATTCCAGATATGATGTATCCTTATATTCTGATGGGGCAGGAGTTTGGTTGAGGAAAGCTTTTTATTGAAGTAAGAGGAAGGAAAAAGAAAAAAAAATCATTTAAAATTTACAAAAGTTTAAAAAAAACTTTGAACACATTCAAAATGAACAATCTAGTAAAAAAATCCCTAACTCCCTATCCCAAAACTAAAATTACTGTTTAAAATATTTTTTTCAACTTTTCAACACAAATTTTAAAATTGTTTGTTATAATTTAGGAATTTTTAAATAAAAATTCAATAAAACTGTTAGTGACTAGTTAGTTTATCATGTGATGGGTTTTGTAAAAAAAATTGAAATATTTCAAAATTCTCGTTGATTAAGAAGTTGCATAATCCAGATTATATATTAATTACTATTATTATTAATCATTTAATTCTTTAAAATTATAATATGTTTAAATGATACTACTAATTTTTGATGATGTTAAGTTTGTTAAATGGTGATCATGTGAGATATTAGAGAAGATGGCCGTTGGGGTAGCAGTAAGGAAGAGGGTTCTCCTCAAGTAAATGGGCTTCCTATGCAAATCCTTGGCGAGTGCCTGAGACTAATGATGTTTCATCAACACTCCCAGATGTTTCTCTTACCTCAGCTCTCCTGATTCAATTATCACCTCTTCTGTCTTCTCATTTATTATATATTGTTCTTCAGTTGACTCAGTTCTAAATGCACTCGACTGCGATACTAAATTGCCCTCTAAAATGTCTGTAGTTAATCTCCTCCTGCAATTATTATGAGAAACTGTATTGCTGTTGGTTCTGGCTATGTTTTCAGTAAATTTAAATAACCCTTTTATATTTTTATAATCTTTCTTAGCTTCACTCCTTACATTTTCCAATTATTTAGGGATTTATCTACCATAAAAGCTGGCTGAAATTAAATGATATTTTTTTTATTTTAGAAGAGGCAGCCTGAAATAAGATCATTTATAAGAAATGATTGGAAATTCATTTAATATTTTTGATGTCTAATTTCTCATTAATTTTTTTAGGTAGTTATGTTTATATACCTCAATTTTTATTGGTTATACTCTTTTTTTTTATTTACATTTTTGTTTGTAATTATAGTATGTTTCATTCATGATTTATTTGTTGTCTGTAACATACATGATTTTTGTAAGCATTATTTGTTAATTGTTTATCGCAGCAGTTTGGTCTAGTGGGTAGAGCACTAGTCTACAGTTATCTGGGTCCCGGGTTTGATCCTCTGAATTATTTATTCTGTTATTTCAGCCGTGGAGCGACCCTAGGGTATTGAGACCCTCCTGTGGCATACTCAACCTCTATAAAGTGGGTACTCATGGGTTGGAGGGAAGATCTAGGCCTATATACCTCCTTTAGGAGGTAATTTAAATAGCCAATGGCCATGACACAATACAAATCTCTTTAAGTACTGAACCCAAGTTGTGTAGGTACAGGTTTTTATTTTTTAAATTCTTTTATTTATGTCCTAAATTAACTGTAATGGCACAGGAGAAAGACAGCTTAACAATCACCTCCACACTATGGGGTTAGTAGCCTCACCGATATTCTGTAAGAAAGAAAATGAAACTGCCTATCCTGCGATATACAGTTGTGAAGAAATAATAATAGCTAGGGTACAGTTTTACCACTTTGACAATAACCTTATTTTAGATACTAAGGTTTGTGAACCAACCAAACCTTACAGCTTGGTCAGATTTGCAAAGGCAATCCTTTATTAACAGGATAATGGATGATACAAACAATAAGCCTACTTGAGGCTGCAATACCAGACATAAGCCGACAAAACAAAACAATAAAAAAAACACTGTAATGGCCGTTTGTATGGGGATTACTGAAAACAAATATATCATTATTAAATTTGGCAATTAAAGTAAAACTAAGAAAATACTAACCCTAGTTCTTTTCCACTTTCCAAACTTATGCATTTCTTTTGAAAACTTAGTCAAAATATAACTTATTATGGGAGTCCTGTTTATATAACTATATTTGACTGATATTAATTTAATTTTGCTTGCATAAGAAAGTTTTGCTTGCTCTGTTATTTTAAATGATTATCTTTTTATTCGCTTATAAGTTCTGACTCTTTTATAGTTTCACTATACTTATTGACATGTATATATATATATATATATATATATATATATATATATATATATATATATATATATATAAATATAAATATAAATATAAATAAATAAATAATAGAAAGCAATTATATTTGCAGAGTAAAGGGAAAGATCCAAGTAAATCACTTTTTTTTTCTAGTGGAACAGAATGAAGTAATGCATTCTTTCAGGGCTTTAGTATGTAGAAACAAATAGTTACTAGGTAGATAAACCTTCGATGAATATTATTTTTTGTACCTTACTTTTATTATTTATTTTTTGATATTTTTTTACCAAATTCTGAAGCGCTTGAAAAAAGGACCTTTACTTTCTGATCTATTGATAAAATGGATGAAAGTTGATATACCTGGTCATTTATCTATATCATTCTATTAATATAAGAAAACAAATATTAATTACCTTTGACTCAAAATAACTTGATCAACCTCAGCTATATAAAGAAACACCATATTTTGGACTAGCGCTCGTGGTTCTGGGGAAATATGGACAAATAATAAAACGAAATTTTACCTATAATACACTTACTTTGTTTTTTTAAATTATACTAAGTTTTTTTTTTTTTTTTTTTTTTTTTTTAAACATATTTATTGATATTTACAACTGTATTAAATAAAAATACATCTAGTAAATGTGATGGTAATATACAAAACTGTCATGAAAAACATGTAGAGACACTACCCAGTGGCAGCACTCTAAAAATATTTTAAACTAGAAGGTCCCGGGGCCATTTCCTTTTTAGGCGCCTCGGAGGATTATCCGGAATTGAAGAGGAAGAAAGGATTGAGACTAGTGGGTTAGAGTGAGAATGGAGTTTGTCATGAAAGGATTGATACCTGGTCCGGGCCAAATCAGTAACATAGGGAACATTAAGGTCTTTATGGATAAGTTTATTCGTGACAAAGTAAGGAGCGTTGAGGATTTTACGAAGGATTTTGGATTGTAAGGATTGGATGCGGGAAGAATTTGATGGTTTAGTAGAGCCCCAAAGCTCTACTCCGTAAGTCCAGATTGGTCTTATAATAGTCATGTAGATGAGCCTTTTGTAGTTAAGAGGAAGGTTTGATCGTTTGTCTAGTAAGTGTTGAAGTAGCCTAAAGCGGCGAGCAGTTTCTTGTCGTTTTAGTCGTGTATGTGGATTCCAAGTTAGGCGTTTGTCAAGAAGAAGTCCTAGGTATCGGATCTGTTCAACAGGAACTAGTTGAGTGTTATTAAAGGATACTTTAGGGCAGGAAGTCAAAGGTTTACGGCGAAGGGTAAAGGTTATTTGATGGGATTTGTTGGAATTTATTTTTATTCTCCAGTTCTGACACCATACTTCTAGGTCTTTGATGTGGGCTTGAAGGGTATTTGAAGCTACAAATGGATCTTTATGAACTGATAACACGCAGGTGTCATCAGCATAGGTAGAAAGGAAAGTGTTAGGATGGGTTGGGATATCAGCTGTATATACTGTGTATAGAATGGGTCCTAGAATACTGCCTTGAGGAACACCAGCAGTCTGTGTAAAAAGGGATGAATAGGAACTATTGTGATTAATTTTGAAGGATCTATCAGAGAGGTAGGATTGAAGAATCAGAAAATATGTGGGAGGAAGGAATTTACGGAGTTTGTACAACAGTCCTGGGTGCCAGACTCTATCAAAGGCCTGTTCTACATCGAGAAAGGCTCCCGTGCAGTACAACCCGCGCTCCAAAGCAGAAGAGACAACGTCCACCACACGATGACATTGCTGGATAGTGGAGTGGGATGTTCGGAATCCGAACTGATGATGAGGGATGATATGATTAGAATCAAGGATGGGATATATTCGTTTCAGAAGGAGTTTTTCAAAGATTTTACCCATAATAGGTAATAGAGAAATTGGACGGTAAGAGGATGGATGTTCGAGCGGCTTTAGGGGTTTGGGAATCATCTTAACAATGGATAGTTTCCAGGAGTCAGGAAAATATGTGGTCCGGAGGATAGCATTATATATGTAGGTAAGAAAACAGATGGATTTTCGAGGAAGCTGTTTCATTATATGGGAAGTAACTAGGTCATGTCCAGGAGCTTTTCGGGAAGGTAATCTGTGAATGATATTGGCTATTTCTGAAGGATTAAATGCTTTAGGTGGTAGGGTCATTTGGAGAGGAATATCGAGCTCTGTTTCAATACATTCAACATGGTTTGAATTGAGTATTTCAGGATGAGGATTGTATATTTTAGAGAGGTGCTGAGCAAATATCTGGGATTTTTCTTCGTCGGATCGTGTCCAGGTTCGGGTTTCATTAAGGAGTGGATGGTTGAAATCTTTAAACTTCAGGATTTTTTTAGTAGTAGTCCATAGTGATTTGTCAGCAATCGTAAGATTTTCCGTCAAGTTTTGTAAATTTTGTATTTTTTGAGTTCTGATTTTAGTTTGTTAGTCAGTTGGGTGTAATAAGTTTTGTCTGTTGGGTATCTGGTACTGTGCCACTTCGATCTTGCTGTGCGCTTTTCTCTCAATAAGATCTGAATGTGCTGTGGTAGGTTACTTTTCTGAGGTTTATTAGGTTTGGTGTTAGTTGTGTTGTCTATTATGGTGCTACTTATTGAGTGAGTAAGTTTTTCTATGGCTAGGTCAATATCGTGTTTTGTCTTTAGTGGAAGTTTTAAGTCTAGTGTATTTTCCATGTCACATCGAAATTGGTCCCAGTTTACACGTCCTGTAATTAATGTAGGAGGAGAGGGTTTAGGAACAAAGTTTGAATGCAAAGAAAGCAGAACAGGACTGTGGTCAGATGAAAGGTCATTCAGGGATTTGATTTCGGCTTGGGAAGTAGGAACAAATATATCCAGGATATCAGGTTTTTTTTTTAGAGATGTAGGCCAATATGTGGGATGCGTAGGAGCAAGGATAGAATAACAACTGGAGTTTGTGACGTTAGAAAGGATACTACCACGGGAGTTGGATGCTCGACAACCCCATCGTTGGTGTTTAGCGTTGTAATCACCTCCAGCAATGAAGCGCGGCCCAAGAGATCGGAATAAGGAATTAAGAAGGCTATAGGAAACGGTGTTACCAGGAGGACAGTATACAGCTGAGACTGTGAGATGGAAAGGACGAGTTAAAATAATTACAGAAGAGGATTGTATGGCGTCAGATGGAGTAGTAGGAATAAGGGAATGTGGAAGGGATTTATGGATAAGAACGCATGATCCGGCATGGGCAGTGTTGTCTGGGTGGTCTGTTCTATAAGTGATGTAGTCTCGTATGTAAAATTTTGATCGTTGAGTGAAATGAGTTTCAGTTATTAATGCAATATGTATGTGATTGTCATGTTTGAGTATGTTGAGTTCGTCCCGGTGGTTGAGTAGGCCATTAGCGTTCCATAAGAGGATAGCTAGGGGCTTTACATTCATCTTTGGAAATTAAATGGGATTTCGGAAAGGATACGAGTGAGAAGGGAGATAAGTGGCTGGATGGTTTCTTTGAGATCTAATAGGAAGGAATTAAGAATGGAGTAAAAGTCAGGTGGGGGTATATTATAGGATTGGGAAGGATAATTTAGTTGAGCTGGTACATTGGCTGGAGTCTGCACCCGTCGAGGGGTACAATCATATGCATTTTGGGATGTTTGGGGTTGAGGATTGGGTTGATTTGGCTGTACGGAAGAACGGGGTGGGATTGGGTGAGGTTTTTCTGGAGGTAATTTAACCCTAACAGGTATCTGATGAAGAGGGGTTGGTTGGTGTGGAGCTTCAAGCTGGGGATGGGAAATCTGGGTCATGGGTTGGGAGTTCGGAGGCGCCTGCCGTCTAGGTTGTTGAGGCTGCGAGTTGATAACGGAGGAGGGCTTCTTAATGTTCTGTCGATCTTGATTTCCAGGTCTTGGAGTTTGAGTTGGAGTTTTTGGAGGTCTTGGCTGTGGAATCATGTTAACAGCAGGTTTCTGAATTTCTGGAAAATTTACCAGGTTATCCAGTACAGGAGGTGGTGCAGGAGTATTACTTTTCTGTTCCAGACTTTTGGGTAGAAGGTTTTGTGATCTCTGTCTGAGCAGATTTTTGTAGACCGAACAGCCTCTGTAGCTCGCTGGATGTGCTTCACCACAGAGAGCACATTTTGCTGGTTCCTCACGAGATTTCGGGCAGGTCTCTGTAGCATGAGGGCCGGCACATTTGACGCACCGGGCCTGGTGGTAACAGTAGGATTTAGTGTGTCCCAAATTTTGACATTTAGTACACTGTACTATTGTAGATGTCGGCCTAGGCTGTTCAAATCGCACAATGGAGTATACAAGTCGTGTTATATTGAATATTTCTGGGTTATTTGTGGCAGGCTCTAGATCCACGAAAAATAGAGGCAGTGGATATTTTCCCTTTGGATGGAAAACGGGAGAGACCTTTCTGACATTGTAGCCTATTTCTTCTATCCCTCTTTTGATAGCATCTGTGGGAGTTGATGAGTGGAGCCCTCTAAGAACGACACGATATGACTTTTCTTGTTTCAATTGGTAACAATGGAAGTCGTAGCTTTTCGAATTCAAATGGTTGACAAGCTTTTTGTAACTGTCTTTATTTGTTGTATTTATCTTAATATCATTTATTCTGGAGTAACAACGAAAGTTGGGCTGTCCGATCAAATCTGCAATTTCTTGACCAAACGACATAAAATTTTGTATGTTGTTGACAAATATTGGTGGGGGTTCGGAATCACAAAACCCTTGAGACTCAGAAATTATGTTCGCTGTACCTGACGTACTGGCAGAGGTAGATGGCGCTGTGAAGACAGACGGAGCGGCTGATGATGATGGAACTGGTTCTATTGTGTTGGCTGCAGTGAGTTTACTGCGGGTTTTTGGCGGTGACATATTTTGCTCAGACGCCTGCTTAGTTTTATTTGATTTATTTTTTTTTTTATTTGGTGAAGTACCCCCAGATCCAGGAGGAAGGGAGTTCCGATGCCGCTTCATACGGCGAGTTAAATATTGAGAGTCCGTTTCACTTATTTCAGAGAAAGGGGTCTCCTCTGAGTCCTCACCGGACGTATTTCTATCTAAGTCCATTATTAATTAAAATGATAGAAAAGAAAAAAAAAATCTATATACACCTGCGTATTAAAATAAAAAAATAAATTTTATACAATAAATACTTAAAAACTAAACTATTCACATGATTATATACAATTAATAAAGAAAACATATCTAAGAAACAATTATAACAAATAGGAAAAAAAAAAAAAAATGGTCTTTAAAAATTTAAAAGAAATGAGTGAAACTAAAAACAAAATAAAGTCCTAGACGAAAACAGAGATGACTGAGTTAGTAAACTTGGCCTAGCCCTTTAAAAATAAAGATAACTGTTAAGGATTAGGGCCACGTTGCTATCTCAACCAGATAGCTATCAGTTTATAAGATATCGCGTATCGGTACAAATAGTCACTCACCTCACTATACGTGAATATTAAAGTGTTTAGTTGATAGTAAACTCACTGTTCACAAAGTTTTATAGCTGACAAGCTGATAGAACCGTGGTGAAAGTGTAACAAACACAGAAGTACGAAAGAATAGAACTGCAGTTGCGGCCATTAACCAAGGTACTATACTAAGTTTATTTAGAATTTTCAGATCCATTTTGCAATCAATCAGATCACAAAGAAAACATGTTCTTAGGTGTCGCCTGTGGTAAAGTGGCTGGCACGAGAGCCTTCAATGTCCAATGTTGCGGGTTCAAACCCGGGATGCGGCCCTAGGTTTTTTTTAAAGGAAGTAAAAAATCGTTGATTATGCCGTCCTTCGGATTGGGCGTTAAATTGTGCGATGTCAGGTAATCGTTAAAGATTCCTACCCCAATTAAACCTGGTTAGAGAAAAGTCAGGATCCCCGTTGTAGCATTTTCGATTATCCATAGTTGTATAAAGTGATGTTAAATGAATAAAGAGTTTGAAAACACAATCGTATGAGATTGGATTAACCAACTGTTAATTTAATAGTGTAATGTTTGCTTTAAGATGGCAAAGAGATGTAAACATGAGACAATAAAGCCCTCTGGAAGAATATAAAAAAAGTTGAAGTTGTGGTGAAGACAGCGCCAAAGGGGGTTGTAAGTGGCCCAGAGGGTGGAAAGTTGTATGAAGGGCTGAGGGCAGCGTGGAACTGCACCCGGTAGCCCTATACCTTATATCACCCTCAACATCCCCAATCTAGCTTTCTGTCCTAAGGCAATCCCTTTATTTAAAACAGCTGTTATGTCTGCTCCTCTTTCCTTTCGACCTCGATATTGTCTTGCAAGGGGAACAGGTGCTCTCAGGTATTGCTGTACAAGGAAAAGTATTGAAATCTTGAAAATTCAAGTTCTTAACGGAAATACTCGTTTTAGGGCCCCTTTTGGCTTGTACGAAAATGAACAGTCGTAAAATACTGCAATATCCTTTTTAGGTGAGGAAGATGGTTGGGGTGTGGTCATTAAAGAGACATTAAAACAAATGCTATTTTAATTATGTGCAGACGTTTTAGCCTACAGTGTGGGCCTTCATCAGGATTGACTCTGAGACGGTGTCTAAAGTGACTTAAGATTGCAAATTGTTATAAGCCACTTTTTCTTGAAATGAGAGTTTTTCACATTCTGGAGTGTCCATTCATTAGTTTAGAACAGTAGTGCCCCAACTAGTGGTCCGCAGCCGATGTCCAGGGGCTCCGCGAGATGTCATTGGAAAATAGTTTTTAATTACCTTAATGTAAAGTATTTGTTAAGCCTTGGCTTTTGTTTATTGTTTGTTCATTTAACATCACCTAATGCTACTATGGCTTATCCGACGATGCTGCTGTGGGAGACCTAAATTTTGCCGATGCAGGTTTTATTAGAATAGGGATCTTAAACGAATACCTGACATCGCACAGGTTCGGAACCAAATTTTATGCCCCCTCTGAAGGACGGTATAACTAAGGATTTTTTACTCCCATTAAAAAATCGTAGGGCCATCTTCATGTTTGAACCCACCTTGGCTTTTAATAACAATCACATACTCTACACTGACAAATTTAACATTCTACTGTGATATACTTGCTTGTGTTTACTGACAGTTGCCTGATACTGCACAATCACAACCTTAAAATTAATCATTTTCTGACATTTCGACTATAATGAACTTGGTGAAGTGAGAATGGTTGACTGTGTGAGAAGTTAGTTCAGGGTGCAGTCAAAAGAACACACAATTAAGAAAAACTTAATAGACTGGTGCCGACGTTTCGACCTAAATTATAGGCCTTCCTCAGGGCGTTTGAAGGAGAGCGTCAGAACTATTGAGCAATAATGCATTACTTGCTGTACTTAATGTACAGAAAATGTATGATGTGTCCCAGAAGATAATGAAAACTATTGATCGGACGATATTGAAGTGGAAGTCCTAAATTTAGCCTATCGAGGTTTAATTGGGATGGGGATCTTTGAGTACTTGAATTAGCAGTGGCTCTGGACCACCATTTTACGTTCCCTCTGAGAGAGGGCATAACGAAGGATTTTACACTGCCATTAAAAAAAATCCCTCCCTTTAAAAATCCTAGAACCATCTACAAGGTTTAACATTAAATTTTTTGTGCATTGAATTAAACTCCTAGTGCCTGGTTCTATTTTCTTCATTTCCATTTTTACTTCTAGACCATTTCTAGAAAATGTTTTGTTGGTAACCAATTATTTTAGAAGTTGGTTTGTATTTTAGTACTAGGTAGAGTTGTTTACTCATAAACGTAAAGAGAAAAAACTTTGGAGATTTTGCCATCTATAAACGTAAAAGTATGACACTCTAGAATTGCTACTTACTAGAACACTCTCATTTTGCTATCTGAGCACAGATATACAGAAAAAAATAATGATTTTATTAATAGCATTCTCTTATTGGACCAAAGGTGTTTTCATTGAGACGTTGCTAATAAATTATAAATTCACAGATTAAATTTTCCTTCAGTTTTCGTTAAGGGTGTGTGTTAAATTTGAAGATCATGTGCAATGCTCAAAGGAATTATGCACAACCTCATCAGGCCCCCTTGTTACAATTACGCACAGTTTTAATCCCGACCGTGCAAAAGTAAAACCAATTTGCCGCTGACCGCTCCTTATATAGCAGTTGTGAGAATTTAAATGTTTAATTAAGGCGGTATGCTGGAGAACAGAGGGAATAAGAGGTCTTAATCAGTACGCTGGAGCCGGAGAGCACCTTTTTGCCCTCCGCCCTCGCCTCCAAACAATGAATTTCAATCCAAAATTAATCTAGGACGGGGGGAGAGTAGTGCAAGAACTGTTGGGACCCTACTAATTGATTAAGGAACCTCCCGCTGGACGTGCTTTCTTGGGTCAGCTCCTCTCTGCTAGATAACGCTAGCAGATAGTAATAGCTCCTAATTGATATGGCGGTGGTATAGAGTATAAATCAAGAAGGCACCGGCTAGGCAAACATGCTAATGGCCTCCCCTATATAATGTAATGGAGGATCGGAAGCGTTTCTCCTCTCATTGCTTCCAAGCACGAACTCCACTTTGTTAGTCTTATCGTCTTAATTGAATCCTATCCGTTCATCATCCATTAAGGTCTTGGCCGTTTGTCTCTTCAACCAATTTAGCAAGGTCTTAAGTGATTACATCTTCAAAAACAGTTTTTGTCGTGTAGGGCAAGTTTGGACTGGACCTTTGGGTAGGAGGAAGTATTTTTTGTATTTATGTGCATTTGTGGTACACGTAAACACTACTAAAGAACATATTAATTACTATGCTGTAATTAATATATTGTACATAAGGTATAGTTTTATCGGAAAGTATGCTTTTAGGTCACCAAAAGACCACTTTTAGGTCACCAGACTAAAGATTAATTAAGAATTCATCAAGAAATGTAATGAATTTACTATTCAAAAGTAGTTTCGTTTATGGAGCTAGTTAAAACAAAATCGTATGTAAGAGGCGTTTTCAAGTAAATCGTAAAAATGTGAAATTGCAGATCAATTATCCTATTTTTAATATAAAATATAATTAATTATTTTGACCTGATACTAGAGTTGTGTAATAATTTATTTATTATAAATGTCTTCAACTTAAGTATCTTTTTCTAGATTTTGTTTTTCCTTTTTTGTTTTTTTTTTCCTATCCCAATATTTTTTATGCATATATATATATATATATATATATATATATATATAGTTATTTATTTTATTTATTTTTTATTCTTTTACATCTTTGTAAATAATAACTAATTTTATCAGTTTCTCGGTCAGACATTCTATATTTTTATCGTTCAATATTGTTGTTCTCACGAGGCATAGACAAACAGAATGGAACTAACATGATATTAAAGCCCATGTGCAAAAAGTCCTAAATCTTTATTTATTAGATTTTTGTGTTTATAATAAGGAATTTATTAAGGTTGAAGATTAATTTTATGAATAGTTCTTAAACGTAATGTAAAGATTCAGTGAATCATGGTTGTATGGAGGATAAAGATGAGATGGCAGGGTGGTGGTACAACACCCCACGACGATACTACACACCTCGCCTCAAGTTGGTAGGACGTGCATTAGCGGTTATTCATAGGCAGGAGCAAGCCGAGGACAGAACCGCAGAACTGCGGAAGCAGCTTTAATGAGACGGCTCTTTGATAGATGAATATTGGTGCTGTACATCATCCGCAATGAGTTATAGCTCTCCACAACAATGTCCATTAGTTCAGGGTCGATTGTGCGTACGTTGCCTGCGTCTCCGAGTGTGTTAGCGAGGTAATCTTTGATAGAGTGGTGTGGGATTCCAATTTTGTTCGCAGTTTATTCGGTTGTCAGGTTGTACTTCATTGTCGTAATCCGCATTTCAGCTTTCGTAATTAAAGCTTAGCTTTCATAACTTACTATTTCTAAATAACCTATATGATTATTCTGAAAAGTGTTTTCCAGGTGTAATGACTAGCACAACAGCCTTCTATGCCTAACGTCGCGGCCTCAAACCTAGTAGATGGCACTATTTTTTTTTTTTTTTTGGCTTTTACAGACTAGATCAACTCTCGATTAACCGCTTCCAGTTCACTGTCAAGATAATTTAAAATTGTTCTTCATTGTCATCTCGCGGACCTCTTGGACATCATCTGCTAGTTCGGTCGGAACCCCGCTCTAGGCTATTGGTACAGTCTATCCAGTAGCTCTGGGTATTTAACTTTTTTCCTGTACTAATTCGGTACGGATAGAGGGCGGATTAGATCATTTGTAATTTTTTTTATAACCATTTGCCGTGGATCCTTCCGAGCTATTGAATATTTCAACCGGCGTTGGGTTTGGGAGGGCGGAGGACGAATGGATTGTGAAATGATAATATATAATGAGAATGGCGGCTGTTGTCTTTGTAGATTGGATGAAGGCGAGGACGTGTTTGGCCTTCCTGAGCGGGGCCCGAACCCGACCGGACCGGAATGCTATCGCTATTCGGCTCTGACCTTTGGCGGCACTGGCTGCTTTTTGGGGGGAGTGGTCGTCCCCATCTCCCCCCTCACCATCAAACACCTGCCGACAACACCTGCTCTTCACTATATCCATATATTTCGCCTTTTTGCCATCCTATGTTTTGATGGAACCGAGCAATTCGTAATAAATTTTGGACTTTTTCGAACTTAGTTGAATTCCTTCAAGGGATGTTGAACTTAAGAACCAGGTTTGGATTGCACTGGTATATACAGGTTACGGGTTGCTTTTATTAAATACAGAATTGATTGTTTGGTTTACTATTTTCAATAATGAACCTTGTAATCGAAAAAAAATACTCTTCACAAACGTTGTGGGCTTACGTTTCAAGACACGTAGAATCCGAATAACGAACAAAAAATCTCTTGTATTGAGGATGTAAAGTCGACTGTAGAAACTATTATAGGTGGAAAAAATCTAGAGTCAGTCTTTTTTTTAAGTATTTTAATTTTGCCAACGTTTCGGCTCAAGCTTTTGAGACATTCATTACTAGCTAATTACTGCATAGCCATGTCCAAGCATAAACTCAGCTGACGTGGCTCAGTAAATGCCCTGATGATGGCTCACAAATTTAAGCCGAAACATCGGCAAAATTAAAATATTTAAAAAAAGAGACTGACTCCTAATTATTTCCACCTATAAAAAAAATTTCTTTGTCTGGGATCAGGATTTTTTTAATTTGAATAAAAATGGAAGGAAAATAAAAGGAAATAGGAAGTCTAGTATAAACGCTTTTGGTTTATTGTTTTCAATAATGAACCTTTCTAATCGGTCAAAAAAAAAAAAAAAATAATAATAATAATAAAAAAATAACCCTCTCCCCCATTCATGAGGGCTTAGGTTTCAAGATAAGTAGAATCCGAATAACGATTTAAAAAAATCCGTTTGTGTACTGTTAAAATAAATAAATAAATAACAAATTAATTGAAATTTAACTCATACGCCTACAACTCAGTTATTTTTTAATGTAGAGAAAATATTGTATTGTGTTTTTGGTTCAGGACACCATGCCGAAAAAAAAAAAAAAAGGTAAAAGGAAAAAAAAAATTAAATCTTTAAAGTGCAGTTATAAAAACTTATACCCTAATATAGTTATTTGCAGATAATCAAATTAAGAATTGTGTAATAATTTGCACCTTTTATTACCTATAAAAAAACGTTGCTATTATTTTTATTATATTAAGATTATTAATTTCCAAAGAACTATATTGGGTATAGGAGCGGCGTGGTCTAGTGGATAGAGCAATAGTATACTGTTCTCCGGGTATGGGTTCGAATCCCGGTTGTGGCAGATATTATTTATTCTGTTAATTCAGTTGGGGGCGACCCTAGGGTATGGACACCGAGGCCTTAATAATGTGGGTACTCAAAAAAAATTGGGGGAAAAACCTGGCGTCTGAGCGTGATTAAGGCCTAATCTACTCATTGCACGGCCTTTGGCTAGAAACAGTACGAATCTCTATATGTATTGAGCTCAAGACCCTTCATGGGTTGTAGTGGTACGGTTTATTATAAGTACTTTAACATATTAAATTATACTAATATGAAAGCGATGAATTAATCAAAGGAAAATGGTCAATCACTAATGCTCATTTCAAAATGCTATAACTTATGCAAGAGTTCTTTAGGCGCGACTACGGAGTAACTAAATGTTTTGGTAACGCAAACGCCAGTCGTATCGTTATCACTTTGGTAACGCAAACGCCAGTCGTATCGTTATCACTTTTATCCCAATAGTAACATTTTCCTCACATAAGATGTTAATGTAAGTAACTGTATTTATACAACTTCCCCTACTGGCAACAAATTTAGTAAAAGTCTTTATTATTTTGAAGATAAAGAAAAAAATGTATAGAGATTTAGAATCAGGATAGTGCGATTAATAAAAAAACAAAACTGAAGTCTTGTAGGAATAACATTTTTAATTTTTTTTTTTTTTTTTTTTTTTTTTTTTTTTTTTTTTTTTTTTTTTTTTTTTTTTTTTTTTTTTGGCTCCTTGTTAAATCATTGAAATAGGTTGAGAAATAGCGGAGATATAGCGTTTTGAACTTTCCATTGAATATAAATTGACAGTGTAGCTGGTTCGTCTTTTTTTAAGCTCTTTGATTAATTTATTGATATACATTTAAGTTAAAGGGGAGAAGAAGGCTGTAGCTGTGTGGCCTAGGTACCACGTCAAAGGTTGGTTGTGAGTTCTAATCCCAGTCCCGGGAAGATTTTTCAAACATGTAATGAAATGGGGATACTCTCGCAACCTCTTCTCGCGTATGTGAGACCCATCATCCTGGTGGCCACTGAAAAAAATAGGCTAGGGAGTGATGGCCCTATCTCACAGTGTATGATCGTGAATCGTGTGGGGTGTGGGAGCTTAGGAAACCATACATACAGAGCGGCCAAGGGTCTCCAAGAAATGTCGCGTCAAACGAAAAAAGTAACATAACATATAAGTTAATTGCCAACACTGCTATAAATTGTAATACTATCGGAAATAATGTCATTGTTTAATAATTTGCTGTATTTTAATTCTAGAAAATACATGCTTTGATGCGTGATATATGAAAGTTTATGAATGTCACAAACATCATTTTTTTTTACAACTGATCATATCGTGCTTTGTCCGGGACTGCCTGGTTCATGTTGCGGAGCATTCTACGCGATTCTTGGTAGCGCTGTATCACAGATTGGCCTAATGCTCTCTTCAGAAACCAAGCCTTACAATATTCCATCGCCGCTTGGATTATATTCTGGAAGGTTCCAGCGGACAGAAGCTGATTAGAGAGGATATCCGGAAGGGCAGGCACAAGAAGTGTGATTAATCCCGGTAGTGGTTTGTCTTGGCCCGGGAGGAGGAGGCCAATGATGAAATGGCTTGTGAAAAAAAGGGGGGACAACCCCACGCTAATTGGTTTTTACCTCACCCTCCCCTGTCCTCTCCTCTCTCTGTCTCCTTCATTACCTCTTTCTCTTTCTCATCCTTCGTCCTTCCTTCTTCGCTTCTTAATGATCTCTACGTAGGTAAACTCTCAAATAATTAATAAATGAGTTATCCCTTTTTAGAGGTAATTGCTCAATATATTTGGAGAAAAGAATGTGTTGCAACAATTCTTTTTTTCAATTGCTAATTTTACCAAGATAGTTATATTATTTAATTAATGACTCTTTCCTGCTTCGCACGGGTGTCTTTTATTTTTAAAAAAGTACTTTTTTGCCGATTTAAGGTTTATTGCTTTTGGATCATCAGCTTATTAGAAGAGAAACGTTGTTCATAAGTTTTTAGGTTTATATTAACTTTATATTTAAGTTTACGGCTTCTTTTGATGTAGATAAACTTTTCTGAAGTCTTGCTTTTTCCAAATATCATACCACAACTCATATTCCAGGAAAGATATTTTAATGCCTTGATTACAGAAAACTTAATTTTCTCATCTAGAGAAGAACTTATTTGCAATGTATAGCCATAATAAACCTTCAGGAAAGAATGTACTAAACGAGAATTGAGAAAACAGTATAAAAAATCCGGTATAGAAGGAGTTAGCGAAAACCAAGAATCGCGACATTATTCTATACAAATAGAGATCAATTATTTAATATAAATTTTGAAATTTCCATTTAGTTTACATGGGAATCCCATTTAATTTACAGTAAAAACCTGTTTTCAGGAAAAATCTATAATTATAAACAAATAGCTGTTTGCTCGCGAATAATTAATTTTGTGTCGATATACGTTCATGCGTTTATGACTTCAGTATCGGTAAATCATCTATTCCTTCAACTATATTTATGTGAACGAATAAATTTATTAATCATTCTCAGAAATTTTTTGTGTGCCAAATATATATAAGCACACCAGAAAAGAGCATTCAAGAATTAATCTATAAGGTTTATCTTTTAAACATAATCTTTGAATATCTTCTAAAACTCGTTTGGAACATAAATGCGAATTTTTCTCCAAAACTTCCTGGAATATCTTGTTCATAGGTCATAAAAATGTAATGTTGTATCATGTTTTAAGAACGAAACGTTGTTTTGCCGAGTGAAATCAATTTTACTTTCACTTACTATATATAGTAAGAGAAAGTATTGCGATCGTGAAAATTTTCGAATTCCAGTTTTAAACGGAAATACACATTTTAGGGTCCCCTGAGTCCAAATAACCAAGTCCCGCAAAAAGGTCTGTGTGTGTATGGTAACTCCCGGGGAAACGAGAAGTCCTATGAAACTGAAATTTCATATTTAAGACAACTATACGCCCGAGACTTTACAAAACCTTTTTCATCAAAATGAGCTTGCCTGAAGAAGCACTTTATACTATGCATTTTGCAACTTTTTTCGATTTTCTTGAAAACGGTTCCACACGATTTTGATTAAACTCGCTATATCGATGTAAAATTTAATGGGCTTTAATATCACGTAGGTTCCATTCTGATTAAAATGGTCCGACAGGGCCAAAATGCCGATATTTTAAATTTTCTTCCTCTAAAGTATCTTTAATTTTGTTTATTCTATAAAAATAACTATATTATCTTGTTATCACTGATGAAAAACAGCTAAATATGCAAGTTGAGCGAATTTAAAAAGCAACAAAGAATTTAAAATATTTTTTTGATGCAATTTTTTGTTTTTGAACATGAGAACAGTAATATACATGTATGTATACCGTTCGAAAGCTAAAGATTTTAGAAAAAATATTATGTTATACTCAAGCTTTTAAAAGTTAATAGAGTGTGGTGAAAAGCCGATAAAACTAACTGATTATTTTAGATAAAAATATAATAGATTTTTTAATAAAACACATGTTTCTATAGAAATTCAATTTAATTAATTCTTTAATAGTTTCAGTAATTTTTATCTCTAACTGTATTTGAAAATTCTTTAATCGATATTCAAAGCGGAGGTAAGTGAAAGTCGTGTGTTGCCCGCACCAGATTTTTATCTCTAACTGTATTTGAAAATGCTTTAACCGATTTTAATAACGGAAGTTAGTGATAGTTGTGTGTTGCCCGCTCTAGATTTTAAGTTTTCAATTTGGAAACTAAAGTATAGGTTATGGATTGTGGTAGACTTCGGAACATAAAATAAAAAATATTCAATAAGAAAAAAAAACAACATAAAAATTTAATATTACAATACAATAAACGAATGGAACATGTTTCCATGGGAACATAAATACGAATACTAGTCAGATTCATGTGATTAGAAATTCTATTATCTTTTAAAGGAGTACTTATAATTTTTTAGAAAATGTGTAGTTTTGAGGTTATTCGAAAATCAAATTTGTAATTGGTTTTAGAAATATATATTTGTTGACCCCTTACAGAACGATTTTTTTCAATCCAACCCTTAATGCACATCTAGCGGGTAAGCAAACTGGAGAAGTTTCTTTAAAACTAAGTTACTTTTGAGATACTGCGATGATCAGAAAAGTGAGTGTAATGGTACTTTCGTTTATAAATATAGGTCAATAACAATGTTAGTTTATGGATTTACAACTACTTTCCATTTATTTTTACTATTTACATACAAATATGTTACATAATATTTTTTTTCTAAAATCTCTCGCACTCAATGGAAGAGTACTTGTTTAGACTTGTTCGAACTGAATACGAAAAAACTGTACCGTGGCAACACTGAATTACCAGGAAAGAGGGCAACATGCCATTAAATAAAACTAACTTTATTTTAGTACTAATAAAAAATAATAAATAAATAAAATAAATCTAAGCTTACCATAGAAACGTATGTGAGGTTGAAAAGTCATAAATGTTGTCATAGTGGTAACTCTCCTACGGTGACGGTAGCGGCCATCGCCGTAGCTTTTTTCTTTATTTGTTATTTGTCGAATCTTTAATAATTTCGTTCATTTTTTTTTGTGTATGTATAATGGCGTAGTATTTATGTACAATACAGTAATTATATACATGTGGAAAGGAAGCGGTCACGTCGCGTATCAAGAAGTGAATGCAACCACTGGAACCGAAAAGAAAAGAAAAATGAAGTCTCGCAAGGGAATGGCGATTTCACAGGGTGTATGAGGACTATACATTCTAGAACCTTGAGGGTTCTATAATATTCTAAATTCAAGATTCTCAACAAACGGTTGGTCCAAAACGTGATCACTACAGACATGCCTCACAACATCCATAGAAGGCTGAAAAGAAGTTGGATGAGGGAGCCCTGACATACATGGGATACAGGTATCAAGCCATTAAGAAATGCCGCTGAGTATAACTCTATCCATCATGCTCACCCCACACGATCGAAACATTATCACACCACATTCACTGATTGTTAATCTTCGTGACAGGTGTGAATAGAAAAATATTAAGATAAAAAATGTAAAATATTAATGCACAATAGATAAAGTACACATCTCACTCCAACAGGCTAAATAATATTAAATAAAGAGAATTAGTAATGTAATAACTGTCTTTAAGTTTTTATTGGAGTACATTTGTAACTCTTATGCTTTTATAAAAATCGTCATTTGTATGTATACCTTTGAAATCAGACAATATTTCAAACCATATTTGAAATACCTTACCTTTGTCGAAAAACTAACAAGTTTTTCATGGTTTTTATGTTTTGTTCATCTCTATGGATCTTGTGGTAATATGTATGTGAATAAATTTGATGTGGGAATATCTTTTGAAAGATCCAAAATTCTTTATTTTCAAATCCAAACTTTGGTCCCTCTTAACTCTGGCTTCTTAAGCGCCCAGTTAGGCAGGAACTTTTAGGATTGCACGTTTTATTAGTTCTAAACAAAGTAGGAATTGGCGTAGAAATAAAGCTCATATATTTTCCATCCACACCGTAATTATAATAGTTTTATTTTATTTTTATTTTTTGAGTGAATAAACAGAAATAAATTTGAAAGGTGTAAATTCATCCTGAAATTAAGATTTTTATTTAGCCTTCTTCTTTTACATCGCAGGTGATTGAATATACTGTTCTTACCGTTCTGCATTTTTTAGCTTTACTATTAGCTTTTTTTTTTCATTGATTACTCTTGGATATTGTTTGTAATAATGGATTGATTACTGACTTCTTGTCCTGAACAGCTTATATCTAGCTTGAAAGACCAGGCTGATAATTGTTTGACAAAGGAGAGTATAAGTGGATGGCCTTTGATGTTAAATGACAGTGAGGAAGTATTGAAGTAGAGAAGAGGGACGAGGAACTTTAAGCTGCTGGCAGAACTGGAGACGATAACGAAGGCAGGGGCGGTCAACCACAGCAGTTCTTAGCGTCTTAGTGCCCTGGAAGGCTCCCCACAACAGAGGGAGGGCCTTCGTCTTAGAGGTAGGGGTGAGGTGCGGCGTCCGTGAGGAGTTCCAAGATTGTGGGGGGCGTTTAGGAAAGGGGATTTAAGAATAGTTTATAATATTGAGGAGTTAAGGACTTGGTGAGGGAGAGGCGTGGTCTAGTGGATAGAGCATTAGGTCACTGTTCTCCGGGTCCCAGTTTCGAATCTTGGCTGAGGCAGAATTAGTTATTCGTTATTTCTGCCGTGGGGCGACTCCGGCTATGGAGGCCCTATAAAGTGGGTATCCAAAATTGAGGAAAAAGCGTAGAGCGTGATTTAGGCCTAATCACCTCCTTGTATAGAATCAGTTAAAAACTCTATAAGTAATGAACCCGAGCCTTAATGGGTTGTAGAGATTTTTTTTTTTTTTTTTTTTAAATTTTTAAAATTTCATTTTTCAAAAAAACCTGCACTCAAAAATATCATATTATATTTCATCATCAATTAAAAAAGGGATCTATTTTTTCAAAAAAGAAAAGAAACATTTTTATTAACTTACTCAACAGTTTTCGGCCGTCTTATAGGTGTTCTCGTGCGCGACTAAACTTGGGGTGGGGATTGGGTTGGGGATGTTTTTTTGTGGATTTTAGGGAAAAAAGTTTCTTTTCTTTTTTGAAAAAAATAGATCCCTTTTTTAATTGATGATGAAATATAATATGATATTTTTGAGTGCAGGTATTTTTTGAAAAATGAAATTTTAAAAATTATGACGACGCTGCTGAAAAGCGGTGAAATGAAATGATATGTAACATGGATATGCATGGTAGGTGACATAATTATTAAAAATAATTTATTATGTGTTGTAATTGAATTTTGAAAATGCATAAATGTAATGAAACTGAAGTTGATTACAGAAGCTTGAGAATGGCCCTAGAGGCTGAAACGTTGCGATGACTGGAAATTAAATAAATTGTTTAAAAAAATATATCCAAGAATTCTTTTGTAAAACGGCCTAATATTTATCAAACAAATATTCAAACAAAAGAACAATTACGACAATGATGAGAAGTAACATTTTTTTTTTTTTTTTTTTGGATTTAGTGACGTATGTATCTTATTTATTATTTTCATAGAACATGAAGTTTTTTGTAAGACTACTGGAGGCGACTTACACCGACTAGTAATATACTCGGTCTTTATTATCAAAGGTAATTATAAAAAAATTATGAAATTATTATATGCGCTTAAAACAAATGTATTACCTATAAAATGGCTTTTTACATTAACATTATAATGTCCATTATCTCAAAAATTATGTCATCGCAGTATCTCAAAAAACGGCTCTAACGATTTAGGTTAAACTCGCTATATTGATGTAAAGTTTAATGGGCTTTAATATCATGTAAGTTTCATTGTGATTGAAATAGTATGACAAGGCTCAAATGCTGATATTTTAAATTTTCTTCCTCTATAGTACCTTTAATTTTGTAGATTATATAAATATAACTAACTATATCATCTATTGGGTATTCGCTGTAAAGTTGGTATTCGCTGAACCGACTGGTAGGCCGAAGCGTCGATGGGAGGATTGCATTAAGGCTGTACTCGGGGCTTGGGCTTGACCAGTGACAGTGAACATTGGACAGTTCGTGCAGGCGAAGTTTGGTGGTATCGGCATCGAACCTTCGGGTTCGGTAAGCCTTTTATTATTATTATTATTATTATATCATCTATTTAATACTGATAAAAAACGGATAAATATATAATTTGAACGAATACGATATCTAACTAAAAGAGAAAAGACCAAAAATATTTGTTTACGCATTTTTTGTGTTTTTGAACATAAATACAGTAATATAGACTTATAATATACCGTTGGAAAGATAATGATTCTAGAAAAATTATTATCTTGTACACACAATTGTAAAAGTTAATTGAGAGTTGTGAAAACCGATAAAACTATCTGATTTTCATAGATAATAATATAATTGATCATTTAATAAAACACATTTTTCTATTAAAATTCAATGTAATTTATTATTTAACAATTTATTTGTATCTCTAAGTATATTTAAAAACTATTAAAATTGATTTTAACAACGGAGATTAGTGAAAGTCGTGTGTTGCGCCCCCAGATTTTTTCATTAACATTACAGTGCTCATAATCTCAAAAATTACTATGTTGTGAGCCTAAATTTATTCCTGCATGCAGGTGTTTAGCGTTTAGATATGCAATAAGGATGGGTTTGGGAAATTGTATCCTCTAAGTGGTTGGGAAAAAAGCAATTCTGAACCATAATACAAAATTAGTTTTCGAATAACTCAAAAAGTGTACATAATGTTTAAATATTTTTCTTGAACCATACATTCATCTGGATTAATGATGTACTTCATATAAACCACTTCCTATATAGTCATTATCGATATTATAATTACCGACACCATATCCCTGACCACTATCCGTTACAGTGACCACTGCCACTACTAACTACTGCACACTAGGAGTTGCTAAAAACAGCGGACGGCTGAGAGCCCGAGCCACGGGAGGGTAATTAGAGGACCCGGGGCGGTTTTGCGGGCCCCAAAGAAAGCCGGCCCCCTAATCACTTTACCAATAAACCATGAGTGCCCCCTCCCCACCTAATGGCTCCTTATCTCCCGCCCCCGCCAAATTGGACGCCGAGGATTAGGATTAGCGCTGGTGGCCTCTCCTCCGCTGCGCCCCTGATCTAAATTATAATTTCACATGTTTTCCACGGCCTTCTTGATTAATTCACCAACACACACGACCCCTCCCTGTGAGTAGTTGACCTCGCACGGCTTTGGTATGACCGTTTCATCAGAATTTATAATAGAGGCACAAAAGGGAGGGATATGATTAAACAGAATGAATCCTGTGGGGAAACTAATTGCAGATTAGGACACAAGTCGAGAACCGGATCTACATAATTATCAACAGGGTAGTATTGAGGCGTCAATTGAGACGTTGATTTCCAAAAGGTACTAAAGAAAATTTTTCACGGTTTTTTTACATATTCCTTCTTCTTCTTCTTCCAGTGGCGCGACAGGCCGTGCAGGCCCTGGGCCTCGCGGTGTTAACTCATACAAGTTTACACTCACGTTTCATGATGCAATTTTTAGTGTAGGGTTATCACTCCCTAAGACTAATTTTGTGAGTGGCCACCCTTTGGCTGACGGGTCTCACGTACCCGAGGGAGAGGTTGTGAGTGAATCCACGTTTTTTTCTTTATCCTTATAAAAGCCCCGCCGGGACTGGGATTCGAACTCGAACCTGTAGCATGAGAGACTAGCGCCCCTTTTTTACATATAGCCCAGTAAAATAAGGCTAAAATTGAAGGTTTGTGGGAATTAATTCGGACAAAGCTGGAAATACCTCTTATAATGGTCCTAAATAAAAGTAATCTGAGTTTGCACCATCAGAGGTGGTGAGTTAAACTTTTTGGAGCCTAAAAACCTCGTATTTTTCCGCACTCTTTTCACCTATAACTCGTAAACGGTGCTTCCTACAGAAAATATTTTTATTTTCAAAATGAAAGAACGTTAAATTTACTCTCTAAGAGCCATCTTAGCAATTGAATTTAGTTTAGTAATATTGCCCCAATCGTTCGTCAGAAATAGTCAACTTTTTCCACTTTTGTTGAAAAACCCAATGCGGACACTAAGAGACAACTGTAACTTGGAAACAACTATCCAAATCGAAAAACTTCATGGAATAAAAGTTGAAGAACATCCAATTTCAAGTCTCTTTAATTTTCAAATTTGGTTAGGGCAAACCTTCGAAAAAATATTTTTTTATGAATTTTCCACTACACGCGTCCAAAGGCTTGTGAGAAATATTTTCTGGATACGGCCGATTTAAAACATTCTGCTGTGACTGCTGCCGTAGTTTTACTGGGAATAACGATATTTGCAACATGAACCATATCATGCCTATCCAAATGGCAACTTGTCTCTATATGAGTTTTGCGCTCAAAATTCGTAGAATGGATATAGTATATTTTGAATATCAACGTCTCAATTGATGTTTAACATTTGGAAAAAAATTTTTTTCTTCACAATAATCTAATTTTCATAAACAACATCAAAACAGATCTTTTACATATAACCAGATGACTTGGAAAACACTCGTCTCGGTGCCTGGGGCTTTTAACTCGGCATTTATCCGCCACCCTCTGGCCCGAGAATCCTCCGTATAGCTTGAAAAGCGATGTATGGGTGACCAAAAAAGAAAGAGAAATCGATTAAACATTTTTTTTTGTACTATAAACTATAATAGTTTTGAAGGACCTTTTAGCAAAATTAAGTCCGGAATAAAACTTGCAAATATTTTTGTTTTCACTTAAGAAAGCTTGCAAAATTGTTTAGTTTCACTTACCTATTAATGAAAAATATAGTAAAGGAAAGTATTGCAATCGTGAAAATTTTCTATTTCCAGTTTCACCAGAAATACACTTTTAGTTGGATAATTAGTTGGAAATGACCGAATTTTTTAAAAAGGTATGAGTGTGTAGTTAGATTATTACGAAAACGATAAGTCGTACGAAACTTAAATTTTATATGTCTGAAGCGACGTATATGCTTAAGATGTTACAGAAACTTTTTCATCAAAATGGGGGAACCAGAGCCACTTTATACCATGCATTTTGCACCTTTTCAGGATTTTCTCAAAAATGGCCATTTCAATCAAACTTCCTAAATCGATTTAACATATAATGAGCTTTAATTACCATGTAGGTTTCATTCTTATGGAAATATTCTGACAGGGCTTAAATGCCGATACTTAAAATTTTCTTTCTCTAAGGTACCTTTAATTTTGAATTTAAGTTGAACGTATTTGCAAACCGACTAAAGGACAAATAAGAAAACATATTTTTTTCCGAAACGCAAGAATAGTAATATAGATGTTTGGTATACCGTCGGTAAAAACCCGAAGATTAAAAAAACAAAAAACACATGATATAATGTATATAAAGCTGCTAAATGTAATGCATTAAGAGCAAAATGGCACATAATTTAGTGATTGTTGATAACAATTTATATTGTCAGATGATTTAATGTGAAACAGATGTTTCCACCAAAACTCAGTGTAGTTCTTTGACCTTTTTTTCAAGTCAAATTATATATTAAAGTTCTTAAATCGATTGTGACAACAGAAGTAAGTGAAAATCGTGTGATACGCCTGTCAGAATTTTCATACCGATATTTTTACTTTCACTTACTATATATAGTAAGGGGAAGTATTGCGATCGTGAAAATTTTCGAATTTTTCGTGTATTTCCAGTTTTCAACGGAAATACACGTTTTAGGGTCCCCTGAGTCCAAATAACCAAGTCCCGCAAAAAGGTGTGTGTGTGTGTGTGTGTGTGTGTGTGTGTGTGTGTGTGTGTGTGTGTGTGGTAACTCCCGGGCAGAAACGGTAAGTCCTATGAAACTGAAATTTCATATATAAGACAACTATACGCCCGAGACGTGACAAAACTTTTTTCATCAAAATGAGCCTACCAGAAGAGGCACTTTATACCATGCATTTTGCACCTTTTTTCGATTTTCTCAAAAACGGTTCCGACGATTTTGATTAAGCTCGCTATATCGATGTAAAATTTAATGGGCTTTAATATCATGTAGGTTTTATTTAGATACAAATGGTCTGACAGGGCTTAAATGCCGATATTTTAAATTTTCTTCCCCTAAAATACCTTTAATTTTGTAGATTCAATAATAATAACTAGATTATCTTGTTAAAGCTATACCCAACTAAAGGAGAAAACAGAAAAAATATTTTTTTAATGCAATTTTTCGTTTTTGAACATGAGAGCAGTAATATACATGTATGATATACCGTTGGAAAGCTAAAGATTTTAGAAAAAATATCATCTCATACACAAGCTTTTAAAAGTTATTGGAGAGTGATGAAAAGAAGATAAAACTTACTGATTATTTTAGATAATAATATAATAGATTTTTTAATAAAACACACGTTTTTTAGAAATTCCATTTAACTAATTCTTAAATGGTTTCACTCATCTTGATCTCTTACTGTATTTGAAAATTCTTTAATCGATTTTAAAAACGGAGGTAAGTGAAAGTCGTGTGTTGCCCGCACCAGATTTTTTAAATACGTTATTAGTTTTGGCATTACATCGGAACGGTCCATAATTTAGTAGACTATGAATTACTATTTTTCGATTTGAATAGATAATAATTTAGATCAGTTTCGAAAAATCATGTTAAATAAATCTGGATGTTTTTAATCAATAATGACGCTCTCCTTCAAACGCTCTGAAGAAGGCCTATAATTTATGCCGATACGTCGGCACCAGTTTATTAAGTTTATATCTTAATTGTGTGTTCTTTTGAATGCAGCACTCTGAACTAACTTTTCTCACTAGATGTTTTTAGTTGTGTTTATATAAAACTATTTCTTACCCAAGACCTTATAAAGTCCCCTTATATATATGGCCGTTAATCAATTCCCCACAGACATCCTGACTGGACAGAAAGTTGTTGGTGGTTGTTAGCTGGACAAATGTGGATCGCATGGCTGGCCACCGTAACGAGTCCTTGAGGGCCCAAGATATCTGACAAACCATCATTCAGCTGTTTTTATATGTATATTGCTCATCCATCTTGTCCATATACATATATTATATTTTATGTGTGAGAAATAGCCAATTAATTATTTATTTTGTTTATAGACCTGTGCAAGGAGTGCGTGTCGGCCCGGCTTGCATCCGAGCAGGAAGCTCTTCTGCAGTATGAGAGGGCCAGGATATACATCAGGCCCATCTCGAACAAGAAGGACGAAGTATCCGATAGTTCAGAGGTAATAATTATATTTATGTTATTCATCATATGTATCATTTATGTATTATTTCTGGATGTTTGTTTATTTATTTTAACGCCACTTTATGCTACTATGGCTAATCGGACGATGCTACAGAGAGAGTCCTAAATTTTGCCTATCCAGGTTTTATTAGGATAGGGGTCTTTAACGAGTACCTGACATCGCACAGAATCGGGACCACTTTTAACGTCCCCTCCGAAGGACGGCATAACTAAGGATCTTTTACTCCCATTAAAAAATCCTAGGACCACCTGCGGGTTTGAACCCGTAACCTTTGGCATAGGAAGCTGTTAAGCTAGCCACCCAGCTACAAGTGATCCCATTATTTCTGGATAAATAATATCCTTGCCTGCATTTATTCAGCATTTTATATTTTTCGTTAATTGTTTATTGCTCAGTACCGTTTTTAGTTTTACATTTAGAAACTAAAGTATAGGTTATGGATTGTTATCGAATTTGGAACATGGAATAAAAAATAAGTATAAAAATTAAATATTACAATTAACGAATTATGCACATTGATATGCAGATTGTTATGTATACTAGTTGACCCGACAGTCGGATGTTTTGTCTGAACTATGTTTTAGCGAAATCGGTGAAGCCATTCAGGATTCATTTTTATATATGCAGATTAAATACCTTAAAAGAAAAAAAAAACACCTATTCACCTAAGTAACGTTTATCTTTTTTTCTTTTATAAGATCCTTTTCCTGACTAATATGAACAAAAAAAAAATAAAATAAAATAATATTAAAACAAAAGATAAATCGACCAAGCCGTTCACGCGTGATGCGTTGACCAAGGGAAAAGGCGATTCATTTTTATATACATAGATATTGCCATAGAATATTAAAAAACTAATAAAAAAAAAAAAAAATCTACCAAAGCGATTTTTCTCTTTCATAAGATCATTCTCCTGACTGATATAAACATAACAATAAAATTATTAGAGAAATCGGTCAAGCCTTTCACGCGTGATGCGATGACCAAATGAAAACGTGATTAATTTTTATATATTGAGATTATTTAATTTGTCTACACTGTCAATATATAGGATCGTCTGTTTATTTCTCTGGTCACAATTGGAAATCACATATTTTCTCAGACGTTTTTCTGTTTATTTCTTTAACTTGGAATGTGATACTAAATGTTGGTTTGGAATGTGATACACAGTGTTGGTAATAAAGTTGTTGCAAGATTCATTCATCTTAATGGATGTTTAAAGTTTTCTTGGCTACTGATTCTTAATTGAGATGAATATCTTAATTTTCCATGTTGACTCTATGGAACAGGGAGATAAAGTTGTTAAAATTTTATACTGATCTTAAAAAATATATATAGATATAACCGATAAAGACCGAGTTAGGAATTGTTTTGGCCTGACATAGTAATAGTAATTGGTTGAAATAGTAATTATAACTGATAATTATAACTTTATCCCTGTTGATTAGGTTCATTTTCCTTCCGTTCCTTGCAATTAATTTTCTTCTCTCCCTCTTCTTATTCTCGCACCTTCTCTTCCTCTCTTTCTCCCTCCCATTTTCTCTGCTTTTTCCTTTTCTTTATATATATCCATTTGACACATGTGTGTCTTCAGGACATGGTTAAGAAATTATTATTATTTATTGTTTTAAAAAATGACTATCATAACATCGTTTTAGGTAATATAAGACTTCTAATTAAGGTTGTTGAATAAGGGGAGATTGATAATATAAGGATTGTTCTTTATACAGCGTATCGCTGACAATGGGATAGGAATTGCTTATAACCCATAGTATAAGAAACATTTCATAAATTATTACTATTATTATTTCCATTTATAAGTTTTAAATAATTAAGTTAACATGTAATGTAAAATTTAATGGGTTATAGTATCATGTAGGTTTTATCTTGTTTGAAATATTCTGACAGGGCTTAAATGCTGATATTTTAAACTTTCTCTTTTTGAAGTACAAAATCTCTATAGTGTCACATAAAGAAAAAAAACTAATAATAAAAAAAAAGCTAAATAAAAACAACTAAAAAAAACAACACTATATCATCTTTTTAGCATTGATAAAAAAAGGATAAATGTATAAGCTGAACGAATTCGATATCAAACTAAAGTAGGAAAGAGCATAAATATTCTTTTTATGTAATTATTGGGTTTTTTAACATAAGAACATTGATATAGATGTATAATATACTGTTGGAAAGCTAAAGATTTTAGAAAAAAATACTATCTTTCACCAGAAATTGTAAAAGTTAACGGAGAGTGATGAAAAACCGATAAATGTAAAAGGTACAGGAAAATGATAATAAATTAAATGATTTAATAAAACTGTTTCTATTGGAAACTCAATGTAATTATTCTTTAACATTTTATTTTCGTCTCTAACACTATTTATAAATTCTTAAAATTGATTTTACAACGGAGGTAAGTGAAAGTGTTTTGAGTGCATCAGGTTTTTATTTTTCTATAAGCTGTAATGTTGATTAAATAAATGAAGTAATGTTGATGAGGTCGTTATGAAATAAGTAATAAGAAGCGATTAGGTGAGTACAGAAGATTCTGAGATAGCATTAGAGCATGGGGGCCTGCAGGTAGCAACTAGCACCGACCGGCAGCAGAGACTAACCCTCCTTTAGGTAATTTATTACTCTCTCGGAGTTCTCTCTCTCATTTAGAATTAACATTTCAAATTATCAACAATTATTATCAGCTCTGAGGTGAGATAACAGCTCGCCTGGTATAATCTTCTATAATCTTTAGGATCCATCTTCTCTTTCCTCTCGCTCACTTTATCATCTCCTCTCTTCTCGCCAATCTCCATTGTATTTATCCTGGAGTAGTACCGGGCTACCGTTCGGCAGCTCCAGGGCCTAGCTGGAATTAATGTTAACTCTTTGTCTAAACTGGTTTCTTATAAGTTTTAGATTCCGGAGGTCTCAAGTTGAATTTGTTTTCTTTAAATTTTATCTGATACAATTTAAAACTGTATTGAAACAATACAAGTAAATGTGTACATGGCTTCATAAGACTTGTGAAATACACTAGCAGATTCCTAGACCATGGTGGTTTTTCGGGGGCTTGCAAGAATACATGAGAGGATGAAAGATTTCGAGAATGTGGGTTTTATTTGCTGCGATTGTCTTATTGCTGACCAAGTAAGGAATATTTAGGATCTTGGGTATTGTAGGAATTTTATGGTTTAGTTGCCCTATTCCACAGGTCCGAATAGGACTGGTTATGATGATATAAATAAGAATTTTCGCAGAATATTGAAAGTTTGTCAAGTAAGTGTTATGCAATCTGTATCTATAAGCAGTTTCTTGTTATTTAAAAACAAAATTATTATTATTATTACTAATAATATTAGGCTTACCTAGCCCTAAGATTTAGTGCGGATACCACCTCACTGTGGCGAAACACCAAATTATTGGACATTGTAATATTATAGCCAGACTGTTGGTCGTACGAAAAAATGGTTAAACGTAGACCCCCATTATTTTTTAACGAGGAATCAATTTTTGTATTCAGATTTTAATTTTGATGTACAAGTCTCAGAAGACACTTTTGTTTTTTAATTTATTTAATTATTTTTAAATTGGAGCCCTATTATTTTACGCCGTAAAATGTTTCTATAACCTATTTCCTGCAACTTTTACTTAGGGCACTTTTTTTGATATGAGCAATCGTATAAAAGGATTACGGAGTTTTTGAGCAAACCAAACCCCCTCCCCCTTTTCCATATAAGAGGAGTAGTCACCATTTAATTGACAATAAAAAAACATGAGTGAAATCCATACGAATTTTTATTCAAAATATCATAATTAATTACTGTTACTAATTGTGTTTGTACATTATGTATTACAAGGAAAAAAATATTTTTTAATTATCTCTAGGTATGTTGGTATATCAAAAAAAAAATCTGGTGCGGGCAACACACGACTTTCACTTACCTCCATTTTTCAAATTAATGAAAGAATTTTCAAATACAGTTAGAGATAAAATACGTGAAACTATTAAAGAATTAATTGAATCGAATTTATATAGGAACATGTGTTTTATTAAAAAATCTATTATATTATTGTATAAAATAATCAATTAGTTTTATCTTCGTTTCATCACTCTCTATTAACTTTTAAAAGCTTGAGTATAAGATAATATTTTTTCTAAAATCTTTAGCTTTCCAACGGTATATCATACATGTATATTACTGCTCTTATGTTCAAAAACAAAAAAATGGATTAAAAAATATTTTTTTTTGTTTTCTCCTTTATTTGGGTTTCGGATTCATTCAATTTATATATTTACCTGTTTTTCATCAGTGGTAACAAGATAATATAGTTATTTTTATAGAATCAACAAAATTAAAAGTACTTTAGAGTAAGAAAATTCAAAATATCGGCAGTTAAGCCCTGTCAGACTATTTTAATCCGAATGAAACCTAAATTATATTAAAGCCCATTCATATTTACATCGATATAGCGAGTTTAATCAAAATCGTCGGAACCGTTTTCCAGAAAATCGAAAAAAGGTGCAAAATGCATGGTATAAAGTAGCTCTTCTGGTGAGCTCATTTTGATGAAAAAGGTTTTGTAACGTCTCGGGTGTACATTAGTCTTAAATGTGAAATTTCAGTTTTATAAGACTTACCGTTTCCGCCCGGGAGTTACCACACACACATACACACACAGACCTTTTTGCGGGACTTGGTTATTTGGACTAAGGGGACCCTAAAACGTGTATTTCCGTTGAAAACTGGAATTCGAAAATTTTCACGATCGCAATACTTTCCCTTACTATATATAGTAAGTGAAAGTAAAAATAAAATAATTTATTTACAAATTTAGAGCATCAGGTGATAATTTATTTTTTACGATTCATGAGAAACAAAGAAACTGGAATTTATAGGGACTACATTTGAAAAAAAGCAGGAGCCGCAGGTAATTATTAATGGAAAGTATTATAGTTTACTCCTAGTTACCTTCTAGTTAACATCTGTGGTGGTAGATTTTTTGGCGATTTTGAGCTATTTTCGTTATGAATGTTTTATATATATTTTTTTTACGTTTTTCATTAATAAAAACTTTAAGAATCTATAAATGTTCAAGATGCATACACATAAATTTTGATAATAAAGTTAAGTTATCGGAATAAAGATGATTCATTGATTTTGGTTTATTAAAATAGTTGTGGTACTTTTTTTTTTTTTTAAATGACAAATTCCATGGACGGCCTTTGTAATAAGATATCTTTGTTGGGAATTATTAATTAAAAAAAATCTGATGATGGAAAGTGATAATAGAAACTAAGAACAGCTTAACCAAAAAAATTTACTGGGCGAGCACTGTGCACCGTTGCGTACTCAGATTCTTGTGTTGTGGGGTCAGGACAAATAATGAATAAACACCCCTATAAGAATTCCGTATGATATATACTCTCTTACTGTATACTTCCTACTTTTTATGTTAAATACTGTTAAATAAGAAAATTTTTTTTTCAATCATTGACCTGGTTTTGAAACATAATTCGATGGTAAATATCTCGAAATCGCGTGAGCTGAAGCCTTTTGCCATTGTTAAAGTAATGGCATTGCGGATTTAGGAATCTGAGGCTGAAATAACACGCTAATAGTTAAGGTAAGAAGATTGTGTGATTATAGATCACGACTTGTATATTTATTAGGTTTTCGATGAGGAGGCTTTGTAGGAAACAGCTGTAGTTTATATTGTTGAACTTTTAGATTCGCTAAAAATCATTGTGTCATACGAGGCATGATTTGTTTTATGTTGATTGTGGTATGATGATAGGGTTACTCACTACGTTTGCTATAGCATGCTATTTGTGCTATTGTGCTAAACCCATCAATTTTATACAGGAAATAACTGTAGAAACTCGACGGGTTTAGCAAAATAACACAAATAGCATGCTATAGCAAACGTAGTGAGTACCCCTGATGATTATGTTATATGTTATATATAATGCACCCTTAAAACCCCTCCAATATACAAACTACACGCTCTCATTAAGCTTACCCATTGACCTAAAGAACGCCCTCTACTTTTAATATCCTTAAGTTCCTTTTTTTTTCTTTTCTTCTTGAGTATTTTTTCTATTTTTAATTTCTCGTTTCTTAAAAAATATTCAGTTATGCCGGTTATTTTGTACTTATTAGTAATCTTCTAAAATCTTTAATTCTGGCTTTACTTATCCTAGAGAGCAGCGTGGTCTGGTGGTTGTCTACTGCTCTCCAGGTCCCGGGTTCGAACCCGGCTGTGGCAGAATATTATTCGTTCTGTTATTTCAGCCGTGGGACGACACTGGGTTATGAAGACCCTTCTGTGACACACCCAGCCTCTATAAAGTATGTACCTAAATTGGAGAAAAAAAAAAACCTGGCAGCTGAGAGTGATCTCTACCTCAATGTACGTCGTTTAGCCTAGAAGCTGTATGAATCTCTGTTTTTTTTCAGTCCAAGACGATTCATACTTACTAATTTATCATAAATCTGATCACTTTTATTTTCTAAATATTTCGTTACTAGTCTGTATAAGATCATTTAGGTTGCGATCTCCCGTTCCTCGAACAGTATAAAAATAAAAAAGAGATTAAGGATGCAATAAGGACGTTAAGGGAACTGCTGGTACTTCAAAGGATATGGAGACATGACGGGAGAATGACTGTGATGTGTGTTGTAGTCTGATGTTATTGTTATTGGGGACTTAACTCCTTCAAAATATCGATTCGATTACTGAGGAGATAACCGCTCTTATTTTCAAAACCATCTAATGAAGTTATATTTATCTGTTATAAATTGAGACGTTGATTTCCTGAAACTCTACATATTTCTCTATATCTTCAAAAATAGTTGAGTATCGGCATATAAATGGGTAATTTTTATAATTAATCGTGGTTCCCTGATAAGAAAAATTAATTTTTTCTCTATAAAAATAACTGAGTTATTGAATTGAATCAAAAAACATATTAATCTGCCGATATTTTAAAACTAATCGGCTGATATCAACGTTGAGGTGTGAGGACCATCTCGACTTTTTATTTTTGTGTCAAATTTTGAAAAAAAAAAATGGGTCCAGTAGTTTCCAGACGGCATATTGACGGATTTTTCAAATTCGTAATTTCGGTTCTAGGTATATCAAAAATTATTGTTATAATTTTTTTTTTTTTTGGGATGGCATAATTTAGTTTTTTATTTGGACGATTACAAAGGTTCATCATTGAAAATAACAGACCAAAATATGGACGTTTTGTGAAATTATTGTTCACATTTCTTGGCTCGGATAGTAAAAAACAGGTTATCAGTAATAAATGCAGAACATAATATTTCATATTAAAGTTATAAACAATTAAACTATATTTAACATTTAAAGTAAATATGCAGTAAATGAGGTGAATATACCGTCAGTAATTATTTGACTTAGTAATTAAAATTACCAGGCTAGCATTACTTTTTCTCACATCATACAAATTTTTAAGCAATGTTTGTGACTAAATTTACTTAAGAATTTAGGAGTATTCGTATACCAACTTGTGGTATATTTGTCAATATATACCTTCGAAGATAGTACGCTTTTTCCTTTCCATTCTTTCCTCACCTTAAGAGTGTGTTCTGCCTTCACCTGCGGTGATTTTAATTGCTCATGGGGAATGCACAAAAACAAGTGATGATGGGCAAATTATATCGAATAATCCGGAGAGATGTATTGTGTATAATGAGCATTCCCGATGGGCTCACCTGGCCTCAACCGGAGGATGGATATAAATCATTTCTAAAGCAAACAGTAGGGCATTTAATTACGACAGCCCTATTCCAGAAATAACACATAGCCATCAGAAAGTGAGTAAAAAAAGGGGTGAAGACGGGTCGAAAAAAAGAGGGACGCAAGAAATTAATTGCTGTTGGAAAAAGAGGGCGTTATGATCGCCTATAATTCGGGAATTTGCATCTGTTTAAGGTGGGCTCGTTGTGTTTTGGGCCGTTTGATTTGTGAGGCCTATTCGAAGAATAGCAGGAACCACGGGACTACCGAAACGTTTCATTAAAATGTTATTGGCTTTCATTTTTTTTTTTTTTTTTTTTTTTCGTTTCCTTAAATCATTTCGTTCATCTGCTTCCATGTATTTTTGTTATAATACCAAAAATCTGCTAGATTTAAATATTACGTGTTATATTTACTTATTATATATTTTTACCTAAATACAATTTTAAAACATTTTTGGGTAAGTTCCTGCCTCCTACAGGAACTAACAATTCGAGTGTTAAATATATGTAAAATCATAATAAATTTTAAAAATTAAAGTTTTGTATAACACTTCACGCCGGGGCGAATATCTACGTTTTTCCGCGTGGGCCGGGAGCGTCTTAGCTGCTTACTCTTCGTGGAGCGGGGCGACACTATTGCAAGTTCCAGTTTGAGGTTCAAACGCGCTAAATGTGAGATTGTTACAGTTTTTGGCATACACGTAAAACATGAAGAAGAAATTATGGAAATACTTAAAAATGATCCTTATATTGTAAGAATTGGGTATAAAAATATAAAAGAAATCACGCTCAGCTAAAAAAAAATTCTTAAAGAAGAGCAACCAAATGAAATTAAACGATAAGAGGCCTTTGAAGGGGATGTTAAAGGTCTTAAAATATTTATTAAATAAATTTATTTAATAAATAAACATATGGTATATTTCAACTGTACAAACCTGTTATTCTCAAGGGACCCAGTCCCAGAATAAAAATTATTTTCTTTTTTATTCTATTATATTCTAAACCCTTATGCTTGTCAATTCCTACATTTTATTTTTAGAATAAATAAACTAAACTTATTTTTTAATGACTAATTTTGATTAGTCAAGTAGCCCTACGGAACAGTCAAGTATGACCCGCCGGTGGGCCACGCCGGCATGTACGTGTTAAATACGTGTATATTAGTTTGTTTATCATTAAACTCCACTGTAGCTAACCGAACGATGCTACAGTAAGAGTTCTAAATTTTGGTAACATTATAAATCTGTGTTTAATAAAAATCAAATGGGATTCTTAACAGCATTTTCTCTAATTTATAAAGTTTCTGTGATCATTTACTATGCTAATGTTTCGTTTCTGATAGCTATTCAAAACTCAGATAGTTAATTACTGTTTGTTGATGCTATTAACGCTTTTTTTTTTTTTTCACTCCCTTTCATTGAAGCCAAAAGTAGGTATGAGTTTTGTTTTTCACTTAAAGGTATTTTTTGTATGTAACACGTGTTTTAAAAGTCCAGTGTGAGCTACTCAAATCTAAATTATAAAATATTCAACTCCATTGAAGTGCTACTTATGGGTAGATCCTTTCCAAGTCTTTTCATGTGCCTAATTTTAATTCAGTACTTTTACTTGTATTTATTGTATAAACAGTTGTAAAAATCAATAAAATATATATATTTTTTTTAAAATTCATGGAAGGTGACGTCCAAAAATGTTCTTAAATACCTTTCATTTTATAGCGGTGTGTCTCCTACTCTCAGAGTTACGAATGAAATGTTTTTACAAAAAAAGAGTTAAACAAACAATAAAAAAAATCTGTTGTTTAATTTTGGTAGAATAAATACTTCGTTATTTTTTTTCAATGTAATGATGAGTTGAGTTCATATTAACACGTTATCAGTTGATTATTTTAATTTGTATACTAATTATGTGCTAGGCTAGGATCGTAAAATGGTATAAGTCACTTTATCTATTAATGAGTTTTTTTTTTTATTTTGGAGATTCACCCGTTTATGTTTGGGAGGTGGCAGAACGTCATAAGTGTTTCTCCATCAGTTTAGGTTGAACCTTCAGCTTTTGAAAAGATTTGTTACTATTCTTCTTTCGTGGTTTACGATTGTAGTTAAACAAACATTCAACGGAAATTATTATTGAGTGAAAATTCACGGCATCTTTTACACGATAAGAAAATAACAATAATCATTAATCTATATAATATCCTTCCTAGTGACTCCCCTTTTATATCATCACTTGTACTATAAACAAGACGTTTGAGCTAGATTGGTAAAATATTTTTTACTATGTGAATGAAGTGAAGAGGTTGGGCTAAGAGACGCCTTGCCCTAGGCTGAGAAGGTAAGCTGTGAGCTGCGAAGGTGTTAATTTTGAGTTATAAATCTGAGGACGATAGAGATGACTATCAGAAGGGCGGTAGCTGCTGGCAGTATAGCAGTGTGGCTGCTAGCTACTGGAACTGTCTTCTATCTTATTATCTCATTACCATGCCTTATTTATTATCCACTCTGCCTGCCCCTGATAAGTATATCCACTTATTTACCTTCTTTATCTAACTCCATCTTCTCAGCTCCCGTACCTCGAGGTCTTCCATCCTCTTCCAACGTTCGATCTTAGTTAGTCTCTATTGGTTAGTTTCATAAAGTATTTGTCTATGTATTACTGGTTAAATGTTATGAATTAAAGGTGTTTGTTTCATACAGCTACATGTAAGTAAAAACCTTTACGCAACTAGTCTGACATTATTTGTCTACTCTTCTGTTGCTTGGAAATATTATGATAAATAGATATTCCTCTGTTTTTTTTAAATATTAGTATAATATTTTGACAATTTGATGGCAGATAATCTTTCAAAACGCAGAGGGAAATGCTTTATTTACTGGCAATGCTGCTCAAAACACCAGGTTGCTTGTTATACAACATACTCATTAATCCATACTGGACATATTCATAAAAAAAAAAAAAAAAACGGTTACCGGATCCGTTTTTCCGGATTGCAATCCCTAGCTGCATATAGCTTGACCGTTTCGATATTTCACGGTGATACCGACGAATGTGAAGTTAATGCGTTGCTCCATTATTGATCTGAGAATAGAGCCATAAGATCCTTCCTCAGTCCCTTCAGCGGTTTGCTACGTGCTACTATTTGGGTGGTTATACCCGACAAGCAAACCGCATGGTTAATAATGGCTTAATTTAGAGATGCAGTTGTGTACACTTTGCTGCAGAAACTCTAGTCGGCGACGCCATCTTCATCGGTTGACATCTTTCCCTGTTGAGTCGAATTCCTATGTCTTCTCTTTTTCCTCGTTCTTTAGCTGTCAAATAATTCTAGATCTAAGTATGTTGCGTATTATGTTTCTGGTATGGGATTACCCTAAATTGGTATCTAATTGAGCAATATTTTCTTCTTAACTTGGGTGTTAAAAAGTTGTGTATCTAGGTTTAAAATCTTCTAAGGTCTCCATTGTTCGTTATCGAATATGATCTATTAAATTCTTGTACTATCGGCTATTTAGTCTACATTTTGACTCTCCCTTTTCTCTCTATGATTTCGATCCTTCTTTCCCTCTCTTTCGTCTTAATGATTCTAAGAACATGATATTCAACTTGACTATAGATTTAATATTTAATTTGATACTTGAAAAAAATGTAAAAACCTTCGTTTATATATGAATGTTTATTTGAAAATGTATAAAAAGTTGAAAACGTTCCATGGGAATATCAAGATTTAATGTGTAGCTTTGGGCTGCAGTATCTTACTATACCAATTTTGCTATTGAGGTTGTTCAAAGTCAAGTTTCTATATTAACTCATTGTATCATATCAATACAGGCATAGATTTCAATAAAAAAAATAAAAATAATAATATAAAGTAAGGAGTTAGTCAATTAATATTATCATTAGCCTCCTATCGTAGTTTTTCTTTCTTTTGTATATAGAGATTGGTTATCGGCGAATCCCACCTTGAATTTTCAATGTTGTGTATTATATGTTATGTTATATTAGTAGGAAAAGACATCATTATGGTACGGAAGAAAGTATAGGTCGGTGATATTATTTGTACCATAAACATTTTTTGAACGATTTTACTCTTATATTTTCCCGTCAATGTTTTTGAAAGTTGAAACCGCTGTTAAAATGTAGAATGTGTGTGTTACGGAACTTACAATATCAACGTAAATTAAATAGTTCTTCTTATCCTAAGGTGGACATACACAATCGATCATTTCGTTTTTGTCCATTGGTTGTTAGGAAACTGGTGGAAGGAAAACGGTCGGTTTGCAGTGAGAACTGATGCACACTTACACCATCGTTCTTTTTTATCCATTCATGCTTTTGTTAATTGACATTACTTTTTACTTTCACTTACTATATATAGTAAGGGGAAGTATTGCGATCGTGAAAATTTTCGAATTCCAGTTTTCAACGGAAATACACGTTTTAGGGTCGCCTGAGTCCAAATAACCAAGTCCCGCAAAAAGGTGTGTGCGGGTTGTGTGTGTGTGTGTGTGTGTGTGTGGTGTGTGTGGTAACTCCCGGGCGGAAACGGTAAGTATTGGGTTGATGCAAAATTAATGCAGGTTTTTAGTAGGTATTGTAAATACGCCATATCTTTACTTTAACCATATATATTTAATCAAAATAATTTCCATCTGAATCAATGCACTTTTGCCAACGTTCAACAAGCTTTCTTATTCCACCAGAAAAAAAAATCGAATCCCTGGACTCAATGAAATCACGAAAAGAATTTTCAATGTCGTCCTGGTTTTGAAAATTTTTCTCCCTCAAAAAGTTGTCCAGATGCCTGAAAAAGTGGAAGTCTGTAGGAGAGAGGTCAGGTGAATAAGGCGGATGTTGGAGAACTTCGTAGCCCAACTCGTGCAGTCGTCGAAGCGTTGGTTGTGCAAACGTGTGGTCTGGCGTTATCGTGGAGCAGGATCGGCCCCTTGACATAGATTAATATTAATTGAACTGAAAAATGTAACAAAAACTCGTTAATAGAATGTTTATTGAAATGTTCAAAAAGTTGAACGCCATTGGAATATCAAGATTAATGTGTAGCTTGGGCTCGTTCTTACTATACATTTTGCTATGGTGTTGTTCAACAGTCAGTTGCAATTAACCTTGTCATATCAATACAGAAATTCCATAAAAAATGAAAAATATAATAAAGTAAGAACAAATTACAAGCTCCACGTAGTTTCTTCTATATAATGTATGCGACCCCTTGACCCACAATGTTGTATTAATTTATTATATTAGTAGAAAGACCATTATGGACGGAGAAAGCTAGCGTCGGTAATATTAATTGTACAAAACATTTTAAGATAATATCGCAATGTTTGAAAGTTAACGCTTTAAAATGAATTTGTGAAACTACAACAACGAACATAAATAGTTTTACTAAACAAACATATCATTGTTTGTAGGGAAAACTGGGGAAGAAAAGGTTCTGTTTGAGTAAATGATGAACTCACATCGTTACATTCATGCTTTGTTATTTACATACTAACTACTAAATATAAGGAATATTGCGATAAAGATAGAGGAAACCTGACGCCTGATAATACATAAAATTTTGTGGAATCCCCAAACGTAATCTAGAAACTGAAATTTCATATTTAAGACAACGCCCGAGAAGTGACAAAACTTTATTCATCAAAATGAGCTTACCAGAAGAGGCACTTTATTCCATGCATTTTGCACCTTTTTCGATTTTCTCGAAACGGTTCCGACGATTTGATTAAACTCGCTATATCGATGTAAAATTTAATGGGCTTTAATATCATGTAGGCTTTTATTCTAATAAAAATAGTCTGGCAGGGCTTAAATGTCTATATTTTAAATTTTCTTCTCCCTAAAGTACCTTTAATTTTGTATATTTGTATAAACAACCATATTATCTTTTAACGGTGATGAAAAACAGGTAAATATATAAATTGAATAAATTCGATACCCAACTAAAGGATAAAACAGAAAAAATATTTTTTTAATGCAATTTTTCGTTTTTGAACATGAAGAGCAGTAATATACATGTATGATATACCGTTGGAAAGCTAAAGATTTTAGAAATTATCTCATACACAAGCTTTTAAAAAGTTAATAGAGATGATGAAATGAACATAAAACTAACTGATTATTTTAGATAATAATATAATGATTTTTTAATAAAACACACGTTTCTATATAAATTCAATTTAATAAATTTTCTTATAGGTTCTTCACGTATTTTGATCCTAACTGTTTTTGAAAATTCATACCATACATTTCTTCACCATGATGTTTTTTCCTACTTGTAAAATAATACATAACATTAAAGAATCAAGGTGGGATCCGCCAATAACCATTCTCTGTATTCAAAAAGAACAACGATAGGAGGGCAATGGTAATATTAATTGACTAACTGTTTATTTTATTTTTTATAATAATTGTAACTTATGAGGAAAAGATAAACAATATGAGTCAACGAGAGTCCTAGTGTCTATCATAGCAGTTTACACACCTGATCTATTTATAGAAACCGTTTATTGTTTTTTATTATGTTCACTATGTTTTGCAGACTGGCACTGCTGCCCAGCAGCCCAAGAAGAGCCCAGCCCCCAATAGGTTGATGGGCGGAGGTGATAATGTGTCCTCTGAGGCGGCCATCAGGAGAAGCACGCGGCACCGGAGGGTACGTGGCGAGCGGGAGCTACAGGTGTCGTCCACCGACACTGTCCGAGACCTCAAGCTCAAGGTATGTCAATGCTTTATAGTATTAGCAATAGTAATACCGAAAGGTTAATAACAGGAATCATGGAAAAGCATATAAGAATGATTGCTTGTTTATTTTTAAACGTACCCTTTGTGCTGCTGTGGCTGCTACGGTGGGAGTCCTAAATTTTGACTATCCAGGTTTAATTTAGGATAGGGATCTTTAACGAGTACTTAACATCGCACAGACTCGGGACCACCTTTTAACGTCCCCTCCTAAGGACAGCAAAACTAAGGATACTTTACTCCCATTAAAAAATCCTAGGGCTACCTGCGGTTTGAATCCGGGACCTTGAGCATAACATGCTGTTATGCTAACCACCAAACAGGTAACCCCTAGTTAAGAATGATTAATAAATTTGATTTTATAAAATATTAGCTATAACCGCGGTTTATTATTTTATTTAGTATTGATTTAATTTGTATATACATGCGTTTATGGTAAGAATAATTATAATAGGTATAAATTTGTTATCTATATACCGGTTAATCTTTGTTTGTAGTCTTTTTATGTACAACGAATAAATTATTATGTAGGGCCAGATTCTTATTTTATCCCATCATATTTGTAGTAGAAAACCAGTAGTAAGTAGAAATAACCAAATGGCCGAATATCTTTTAGCTTTTAAACGCAATCGACTCGTTTGCAACGCAAATATGTATTAATCCCATTCGTTATTGAAGCTTTTCACAAAAAAATAGAGAGTATTTGTAGATTTTATAAATGAGTTCGTTATATTTTCTTATAAGAAATGTTTTATACCATAATAATTTATAAAATCTTATTAAAATTGAACTGGTAATTGGCACTCCCATTATGCGTGGTCCAGTGGATACAGCACTAGTTTACTATTCTCCAGGTCCCAGTTTCGACTCCCAACAGAGCCAGAATGTTATTTATTCTATTATTTCAGTCGTGGGACCTTGGGATATGGAGACCTTCCTGGAGCTTACCAAGCTTATATACAGTTGGTAACCAAAAATAGAGAAAACAAACCCTACTTTTACTGGATCACAATTGTATATTTAACAGAATAAAATGGCAACTTATTAGACTAAAGTTAGAATCATGGTTGATGAGGAAAGTGATTTAAAAACAACTTAACCTATTAATATAATTAATCTAATATAACTATAAATATCTTGTTTCTAATATCGAGATACATTGAATAAATAGAAGAAAAACTACAGATCCTTATCTTTGTTAGCGTTTTGCCGAATCCACTTTGATAAATAAAATGATTTAAATTAAAGTTGCTACAAATTACAAAAGATGTTGATAGTGACTATGTTGAATGAGCTCATGTAAAAGAAATACAGGTGAAATGCAATGATCTACTCTGTTTAGGATAAATAAAAGATTATTATTTCATGTCTGATATCAATTTTAATTACTCTATGTTACAATTACATACCAGTACCAAGTAGCCACATCCGAATTATTCAATAACATCGTCTTATCTTTTAAACATAACCTTTGTATATCATCATACTCCTTTGCAACTTAGATGCGTATTTTTACTTTCTCTTACTATATATAGTAAGGGGAAGTATTGCGATCGTGAAAATTTTCGGATTCCAGTTTTCAACGGAAATACACGTTTTAGGGTCCCCTGAGTCCAAATAACCAAGTCCCGCAAAAAGGTCTGTGTGTGTGTGTCTGTGTGGTAACTCCCGGGCGGAAACGGTAAGTCCTATGAAACTGAAATTTCATATTTAAGACAACTATACGCCCGAGACGTGACAAAACTTTTTTCATCAAAATGAGCTTACCTGAAGAGGCACTTTATACCATGCATTTTGCACCTTTTTTCGATTTTCTCGAAAACGGTTTCGACGATTTTGATTAAACTCGCTATATCGATGTAAAATTTAATGGGCTTTAATATCATGTAGGTTTTATTTGGATAAAAATGGTCTGACAGGGCTTAAATGCCGATATTTTAAATTTTCTTCCCTAGAGTACCTTTAATTTTGTAGATTCAATAATAATAACTAGATTATCTTGTTAACGCTGATGAAAAACAGGTAAATATATAAATTGAATAAATTCGATACCCAACTAAAGAAGAAAACAGAAAAAATATTTGTTTAATGCAATTTTTCGTTTTTGAATATAAGAGCAGTAATATACATGTATGATATACCGTTGGAAAGCTAAAGATTTTAGAAAAAATATCATCTCATACACAAGCTTTTAAAAGTTAATAGAGAGTGATGAAAAGAAGATAAAACTAACTGATTATTTTAGATAACGATATAATAGATTTAAAAAAAAAAACACATGTTTCTATATAAATTCAATTTAATTAATTCTTTAATAGTTGCACGTATTTTTATCTGTTTATTATTTATTTTAAAAATGGAGGTAAGTGAAAGTTGTGTGTTGCCCGCACCAGATTTTCTTCAATTGAGGGTGAAGTCTCTCTCTAGAAATAAGCGTGTTTTGTTTAGGATCCAGTAATCCAGGATCCTCGTCGCCAACTAATATGTATTTTATTATAACTGAAAACTATGGAGTGAATCTGTATTTTATAAATAAGAACGCATAGAAACTATGAACACACACTTATATTTGAATTAATAATCACATGTGGTTACTGAACAGTAAACTGGCAACACAGTGTTGCCACAGTTAAACAACTTTTTTTTTAATTTTTAGAAAAATATATTTTTCAACCATTTCAATAGTAATAAAAACTATCCTATCATTTAAGTTGGACGAAATAAGAGATACATACGAAGTTTGATCAAAGTCGGTTCAGTAATTTCAGAGTTTATCGCGAACAAACATTGTGACACGAGATTTTTATATATATAGATTTGGTTAGATAAATTGTTCATCTCAATACTGGTCAAATTAAAAAATGATTTTGTTCTCGTATGGTTAGGTATTTGATTATCTTTCAAATGGTTTTTAGTTAATAATAATTGAACATGTTTCTATGAGGACCTACACACGATACACGGATACGAAGCCTGATATTTGTTATGAATATCTTAGTATCTTTGCTAACACATGTCAGATTAGTTTCAGGTTTAGAAATAAGACAGTCTTTCAATTGAGTAATTATGATAAAAGTGTGTGAAACGGTACTTTCATTTATAAATATAGTTAAAAAGAAACATTAATGTTAAGAATCCAATGGAAGTTAAACCATCTGGCAGGAGATAGTTGTCAACAGCCTGGAGGACTGATATCGTTGAGGATTGTGAGTAAAGCCCCGTTTTAGGAGGATAATTGGGGTAAATAGGAGGCCGTAAGGAGGGGGCAATAAGGAGTATTAGGGAAGGGGAAGGCAGATAAAAAATAGCAGGAGCTGAGTGAAAACAGGACCCATTGCCGCGCTGGCCAATTTGTGCTCTGGATTAGCCTCCATCTCTTATCTTCTCTTCTCTGTCCTCGGGCTCTATCTGGCTATCTCTTAGTCTCAGGGGGCATCAGCTTCCTATGTCTTCCTGCAGTGCCATCTATATTAATTTTAGGGAAAAGTATCCTTGTATTCGCTCTGTAGTTGACTAGCTTATTAATAATAATTATTATACTTTATTTATTATGGGACAAGCCCTTTTTAGAATATTATCAAAAGGTGGACCCTAAAGTCGTAGAGATTGATAACTATAAATGAAAGAATTAAACGATCAAAGTAGACAAATAAAAAAGGTCAAGAGATAAATATCAATAATGATGTATACAATAAAAAAAAAAAAAAAAAAGTATATATAATATAATATATATACATAAATACATAATATATATACATACACATACATACATACATACATATATACATACACTGGAAGGAGTTGTTCGTTGAAACAACTAAATACAATAGTTTCAATTATTTATTGATTGTCAACGTTTTGACCCCCTTTGTGAATCATCATCAGGGCGAATAGAATTTATTTAGTTATTTCATTTACTGACCGCTGCCTGGACTAATTTCTTCCAGTTATTCTTAATTAGTAAACTAATTTTATCTACTATGATATCAATATACAGTTTGCATATAAAAAGAAATTAATAATACCTCTGAACTTTGAACTTTTAGGAATAAATTTAAATAGTAATAAATTTCCTAAATTAATTAGGAATAAATTTCTCTAAATATAAACAATAGGTAAAAATTGGGACGCTCGTCAATACTTCATATTCGATGGATGCGCAGCTACGTAGTTGCGAATGCAAATAATAATAATAAAAAAAAAAATATATATATATATATATATATATATATATATATATATAGTTTCGATAAAAAATAAATTAACAAAACCTTTGATATTTTCAAAGGTAGATACAATATCTCTAAATTTCTATTTGATCTATTAGTTGTTATTTTTATTTTAGCGCTTCTGTAATGTCTTAACAGTTTACAGGTAGAATTATACAAAAAAAAAGGGGGGGGGGATTGGTTTAAAAATTATGTGGTAGTAAACACTAGCTACGCCTTGATCAAAATAACAACAGCTCAGGGATTTTGAAATTTCGTTTATATTATTTAAAAATATAATTTAAGGATCATTTTTAAAATTGGAAGCATAATATTTTTGGTAAGCAAAAATACTACATACAGTGGGCTTAAGTATGATATACTCTCTGTTATACTAGTTTTTTTTCAATGTCCAGAAAATGGATTTGAAAATCCTGTGGAATCATTTTGTTTTAAATTGTAGATTTATTTTTCTTACCACAATTTATTTAACTCTTTGGATTGGTAAATAATAGCTTTAAAAAAACAAACAGAAATAAAATGCTCTTAATTGATCTAAGGAACTACTGTAATGACTTTAAAGAAATAATAGCTTATTGCTATTTAATGTTATTATTCTACTTAAATTAAAATTAATAAAGTTTTATTAAACACGCGGATTGATTAGCTCTAACAATTTATATTGGATTTTAATTTATTAGAATATATAAAAATTACTCCTACCGCATAACATGGAGTTGCTATTTATAAATCTGTGGCGGTCGTGAATAACTAGTCAAAATCTTTCATTTTACAGGTGAGCGACTTAAATTACTAATACCCAAAATAGGTAATAAACATACAGATTTCATTCTACCTGAAATTGATTCCACCAATAAAGTTCTTTAGCCAATTTAACACGATGTGGGAGACGGTCTTAGGGAGCGATACGTGGAGTTAACTTAATTTTGATATAACTCGAGTTATTCAGCTTTTCACGACCGCCACAAAAATATAATGAGAGGTCAAAAAACTATTATTGAATGCTACGCATAGTTTAATATTATTGAATTGCTTTCTTATAGAAAAGATCTCGAAGTAAAATGATGTGAGAAATATAAGAGAAGATGATGAGGAGATTCTATTTTTAATTTTTTCCTTTCTTTTCGCAAAGACCGTTCGTTCTGGTTTCGGCTTCTCTGGCGAACTTGGACGGTATTCCGTCTGGTCATCATCATCACCTCAGCCCCATCCTCAGCTGATGTAGCGCTCCAGTGGACTCCGAACATCACATGAGGAGAGGATCACGGAGTGCGGATTTCTTCAACCGCTGGCTCATTTCCGGCCTCGATGTTGAAGAACCCTGGAAGATGAGAAGTCAGAACTGGAAGCAAATACAAAAAAGATGTGTCGAGCTAAGAGGCCATGTAATATCGAGAAGAGCGTGGCTCACACATCTCTTCCCTACCGACCGTGTCCAATGTAAGCGTTCCTCATGAGCGGGCAGCGGGAAGGGCAGGCTGGATTCCGGAGGGTCGTCAGCTCTCTTAGTGTGTATAATCCGGCGTTGTAGAACAAAGCCGTAGGTCTGGCTCGCAGGTAGAGGAGCCTAGGGGCTGAATGAACCCGAGGTAGATTCTTGAATGAAATATTGGTTACAGCATTGCTCGATGCTTTGCCCTATTAAACTTAATATTATAGAAATTTATCTCTTTTTGTATTATATAACTAGTGGATCCACCAATTTAGCGGAATTAGAATGAGGTTTCATTAATGTTTAAAAAATCTCTGTCTGACCGGTTTAGGGTTAATCGCTTTGGGTGTTGTAGTCTATCGCAGTGGTCGGCAAACTTATTGGCCAAAGATCCAAATATGAACATTACAACAATTCCAAAAAAATATTGAGAGCCAAATCTGCTTGTTTAGTGAATGTTTACTACTCTAAATAAGGAGTACACTAAATACAACTAAATTTTATACCTAATAAATATTAATTAATGCGAACAATATCCTTGCATCTCCTTGGAAGGTTTGGGTAAGTCAGGTTTGTATGTCGTTTTTACTTTCACTTACTGAGTCTAAATAACTAAGTCTCGATAAAAGGTCTGTGTGTGGTAACTCCCGGGCGGAAAAGAAAAGTTTTATGAAACTGTAATCTCATATTTAAGACTACAATATGCCGAGATGTTACAAAAACTTTTTCATCAAAATCGGCTAACCAGAAGAGCCTCTTTATACCATGGATATTGCACCTTTTTGTGATTTTCTCAAAAACGGTTCTAACGATTTTGATTAAACTCGCTATATCGATGTAAAATTTAATGTGCTTTAATATCATGTAGGTTTCATTCTGATTGAAATAGTATGACAGGGCTTAAATGCCGATATTTTAAATTTTCTTCTTCTAAAGTACCTTTAATTAGATAAGTAGATTATATAAAAAAAATCATATTATCTTGTTACCAATTGAGACGTTGATTTCCAAAAGGTACTATATCCATTCTAGGAAATTTTACAGGAAGCGCGAAAATCTTTCATTGCTATATTATTGAACTAGCTAATTTGGATCTTTTTGTCTTAAAATTTAATATTATTTTTTTACTATAATAACAACATTATATTAAAGTTATGAAATGAATTTTTTTAGAATGATTTGGAACGAAAATAAATGCGTAATTAGTACTTTTAGAAAATGACCGCATTTCTATATCGCGTTTTTTAAGGACTTGAGAATTCATTAGATAACATCAAATAGAATATTTAGATAAAACTAAATAATGAGAACACAAATATGTAAAAATATCAATTTCGTAAAAAATGTCCTTAGTACCTTTTTTAAATCAACGTCTCAATTATGAAAAACAGGTAAATATATTATAAATTGAATGAATTCGATACCCAACTGAAGGAAAAAAATGAAATCATACTTTTTAAATGCAAATTTTTTTTTTTTTTAACATAAGAAGAGTAATATACATGTGTAGTATATCGTTGGAATCCTAAAGATTTCAGAAAAATTATTATCTTATACACGAGCTTGTAAAAGTTAATAGAGAGTAATGAAATGAACATAAAACTTACTGATTATTTTAGATAATAATATAATAGATTTTTTAATGAAACACATGTTTCTATAGAAATTCAATTTAATTAATTCTTTTATAGCTTTACTAATTTTTATCTCTAACTGTATTTGAAAATTCTTTAATCGGTTTTTAAAACGGAGGTAAGTGAAAGTCGTGTGTTGCTCGCACCAGATTTCTAATTTTAGATTTTATTCAAATTTCTCAACAATAAGACGACTTCTCAATTTACTCTTGATAATGTTCATGCTTGAAAAAGATTGTTCGCATATATATGTAGAACCGAAAAGGGAAATAACAGCAAACGTGGGCTTTTTCAGCTGATCGTAAGAGTCAGGAATACTATTCTAGGCGGTCTTCCTTCACCAGGTCATTCAAAGCAGACCACATTTTTTCTTTTCCAATATTTCCAAATTCAACACGAAGACGTTTCAATTTAGAGGGCCATATCTCCTTTTTTAAATCCAGCAATTGAGGCGTTGATTTCCATAAGGTACTATATCCATTCTGGGAAATTTTACAGGAAGCGCGAAAATCTCTCATTACTATATTATTAAAGCAGCTAATTTGATTCTTTTCGCATTAAAATCTAGAATTATTTTCTAACTATGTTAATAAAACCATATTAAAGTAATGGAATGAAATGTTCTGTTATGACTTAGAATGAAACTAAATGTGTAATAAGTATCTTAAGAAATTAATAGCATTTCTAAATCACGTTATTAAAGGGCATGAGTGTTCATTAGATACAATCAAATTTAAGATTTAGATAAAACTAAATGAGGAGAATATAAATATGTAAAAAAATCAATTTCGTAAAAAATGTCCTTTAGTACCTTTTGGAAATCAACGTCTCAATTGTATTTCAAAGGTACCAATGTTAATTTCAAAAGGAGAAAATTGTAACTCGGTTATCGTAGCATTAATAGGATTTTTTACGAATGCTAAAATTGCTCTGCTGTTTTTAACTTCCTGAAACCTGCTAAAAAATGCTAAATGTTGAATATTATTGCACCTTTTGGTGCCTGGAGCCGCACTTTCTTAACGAAAAGTACAATTACCAGAAAAATATGTTTATTTTATGTCGTCTATTCATTATTATATTTAACCATCTACAGAAATGAATGACATAAATCAAAATTTGTTAAGTTCTTCTTCTTCCCTCAAATGGCGATGTCCGGTAGTAGAACTGTAAACTCAGTGGTTCTCTTGAGGTCCTCCAGATCACCATAGAGCTTAGTCACCAATACAATTAAGTTTATTTGTTTGTTGTTTTAAAGTGAAGCACATATAACGGAAAATTTAATTTATCCATATAAAGAAAACTTGATTGCTATGTACGTATTCACGAACTTCAGATATAACAAAGGTTCTTATTTTGTTCGGTTTATGATTATTTTATATTTAAAATGAACTATTTAAATAAATTTTAAAAACTAAATTAAGTTTTAATAGGAATACCATTTAGTTTACAGTGAAACATTAGTTTTAATGAAATAGTATTAAATTTGAAATAATTAATAGCAATACCAGTTTATAGATTTATAAACTTCTTACCATTTATATTAACTACTTAGTTACGATTCCGTACGTACTATTGTCTCTAAAATCTTACGATCCTGTACGAAGGTGGCAACATAATTATAACCTTCATCTTTACCAATAACATGTATTCATAAATTTACGGGCTTACAATAACTTTATATTAACTTGAACGATTTATTTTATTGTTTATTAACTTTTCTAAAATCTTTCCCTTTCCTAAGCCATATTATACGTCTACATTACTACTTATATTTCAGGAATGTTAATGGCTTGGTTATATTATTTTACCCGTTTAAAGAAAAAGTAAAATGACCCCAAAGTTATAAACACTTCATTCGGCAAATCGAACTTTTTTACTTTCACTTACTATATATAGTAAGGGGAAGTATTGCGATTGTGAAAATTTTCGAATTCCAGTTTTCGACGGATTTATTAAAACGTTTTAGGGTCCCCTAAGTCCAAATAACCAAGTCCCGCAAAAAGGTCGGTGTGTGTGTGTGGTAACTCCCGGGCGGAAACGGTAAGTCCTATGAAACTGAAATTTCATATTTAAGACAACTATACGCCCGACACGTGACAAAACTTTTTTCATAAAAATGAGCTCACCAAAATAGGCACTTTATACCATGCATTTTGCACCTTTTTTTCGATTTTCTGGAAAACGGTTCCGACGATTTTGATTAAACACGCTATATCGATGTAAAATTTGATTTGGTCTGACAGGGCTTAAATGCCGATATTTTAAATTTTCTTCCCCTGAAGTACCTTTAATGTTGTAGATTCAATAAAAATAACTATATTATCTTGTTAATGCTGATGAAAAACAGGTAAATATATAAATTGAATAAATTCGATACCCAACTAAAGGAGAAAAAATAAAAAATATTTATTTAATGCAATTTTTCGTTTTTGAACATAAGAGCAGTATTATACATGTATGATATACCGTTGAAAAGCTAAAGATTTTAGAAAAAATAATATCTCACACACAAGCTTTTAAAAGTTGATAGAGAGTGATGAAATGAACATAAAACTTACTGATTATTTTAGATAATAACATAATAGATTTTTTAATGAAACACATGTTTCTATATAAATTCAATTTAATTAATTTTTTAAAAGGTTCACGTATTTTGATCTCTAACTGTTTTTGAAAATTCTTTCATGGATTTTAAAAATGGAGATAAGTGAAAGTCGTGTGTTGCCCGCACCAGATTTTTAAACATGATTTGGACCCGTGCGAAGCAATGGCTGACCGCTATTTGAAATATAATTTGATTATTATGTCCTTGTTTGCTTAAAATATTGATTTATCCTCCAGCTAGTCTTCAAACATGTACTGTTTTTTCCTCTTTCCACAAAAAAAATTTATTAAAAGTGAAAGAGCCGGTATTAATGAGGATATGAGCCGTGTGATACGCGTTACAACCCTTCAGTTGCGGAGGAAGGGTAGAAGGGTAGGTGTAAGGGAAAGGTTGGAGGAGCGAGGACTATTGACTTTTATCGGGGCTGGTTCCCTTTTATCTCCTGCCCTTTGTCCGTCTTCCTAATCGCGCCCCCTCCCACTTTTTTTTGTCTTCTTTATTAATCGGAATTCTCTGATCCCCGATGGCCGCCGGCTGAGGACGGCCTTTTTTTCAGGGGCTAGTCTTAAGCGATAAATCATTTTGTCTACTTTCGTCACCCTCCAGGGTCCGACCTTCCAGGAGTAGAGGAAGCCAGCGCGGTTAGTTTCGGTCGAGAAAATCATCATCCATTTTACCCGGCATTAGGTCGTCTCAATGAAAATCATTAATTTTGAACATGAGCATAATTATGATTAAAAAAAAAATATCAGGGTATAACTGTATATAAGGTTGTAGATAGACAATGAAGTAACATGAAAAGCAATTATTATTCAATGGAAAATAGCACATCACCACTGCCAATTTTAAAACGCTATATCTCTGCTAGTTCTTTCAATTTCAATGATGATTTAGTAGAAAATTTAATTATCTATGGAATAGCACCAATATGCATCTTAAAAAGTTATCTCTCGCATTTTTTAAGATTTTTTTTTTTTAAGGTTTTTTTTTTTTAGATTACAAAGATGCATTATTGAAAATTATGAACCAAAAGCATTTATACCAGACTGCGTTACTTTTCCCTATTTTTTTCTTTTCCTTTCTTTCGAGTTTCATTCTAATAATTCAAATAAAATTTCCTAATTCAAGAAAACCTTACATTTTTTTCTCAGTCATCTCTAATAACCGAGTTGTGAGGGAATCAAATCTCTTACAAGTTGTGGCTTGACCATATAGTATTTTTTTTGTTATTTTTTTTTTTCTTTGTCCATCGCTTTGTCTTTTAAATTTTTTTATATCTCCAATAGTAACAGATTTTTTGTGGTACTACATCGATTATAATTTGTGATTTGAATGTACTTTTATATGAATTTTTCTCTTTTTTAATTATTCCCGGTTTATTGGTTAAAAAACATTTTTTTTTTTTTCTCTGTCATCAAGAATAACTAAGTTATGAGCGTACATCTAGGCAAGATTTCAATTTTTTCCTTTTTTTCTCTTTTATATAAATATTCGTGAGTTTTTGGTTAAAAAATACCAAGAAAATTTTTCTCTATCTTCAAAAATAACTGAGTTATTGAATTAAATCACTATTAATCGGCTGCCATTTTAAAAATAACCACCTGATATCAACGGCTAGGTGTCAGTATTATCGTTGCATGCCCTTGTATTTTTGTGGTGAATTAAAAATAAAAATCCGTCCAGCAGTGTCGGAGAAAGGCCGCTGACGGTGGACAACAGATTTTTTTTTATTCATTATTGGGATTCTACGTATCTTTAAACGTAACCCACAAATTTTGAGGATGGAGGTGTAATTTTTTTTTTTTTAGTCTATAACAAAGGTTAAAAGATTAAACTGAGGATTTTATTTATTTTAATTATAAATAGATGGTTCTTCTTCAAAATATCTTCTTCAAAAGTTTACTTTTACATCAGTTACAATTAGGAGTCAACGTTTCGAGGATCTTTCCCATCTTCACTGGCAACACTGTATGAGTTAAGTATTTATCTATTTTTTTTTTAAAGTCTTTAAAATTTGAAAAAAATGTCCATAATAAATTAGATAAAAGTCATTAAAAATTTATAAAATTAATATAACAATGATGATTTAATATTTGCATCAAGTAATACATGTAAGGATGTATTTAATGATGATAGATGGTGGATGATAGATGTATTTAACGATGACGATGGTGGGAGCGGCGTGGTCTAGTGGATAGAGCACTAGTCTGCTGTGCTGCGGGTCCTGGGTTCGAATCCCGGCTATGGCAGAAGTATTATTTATTCTGTTAATTCAGTCGGGGGGCGACCCTAGGGTATGGAGACCCTCCTGGGGCAGACCCAGCGTTTATAAAGTGGGTACCCAAATTAATTGGGGAAAAACCTGGCGGCTGAGCGTGATTAAGGCCTTATCACCTCATTGCACTGCCTTTGGCCTAGAAACAGTACGAATCTCTATATGTACTGAGCCCAAGACCCCTCAAGGGTTGTAGTGGTACAGGTTTTTTTTTTTTTTTTTAATATAACAATGAAAACCACCCATCACAACCAACATATTCTTTGTCCGTATGTTGGCTAATGGTAAGAATGTTGATTGTTTTGAGCCTAACAATAGCCCTGATGATGGCCTAAAATTTAGGCCAAATCGTTGGCACATTAAATGATGATTATTGAATTAATTTTTTTCGATGAATGCACCCTCAGCCAATTTCTCCTCAATGTATACTTACAGTAACTGAATAAAGAAAAGGAAAACACTTGCTTTAAACGTAAAAATACAAAAAACAACTCACAAAGAGAACTACATTAATAATGAAAAGAAGAAGAAAAATAGAAAGACAAAGCAAAACAAACAAAAAAAAATGTAGAAGAAAACCGACAAAAAATATATGCTATACAAAGAAAAAAAATGATATAGGAGTTCCTCATTCTTTAGATGAAATTACTATGTCATGTCTACAAATGAAATAGGTTTCCGCAACTTAATTAATTACAGAAAATGGGAGATGATACCTACAATGAAACAAATGCTTTATTAGTCCTATTTCCAGCGATGACGTGTTATCCTGATGACGTCCTCTTCGACAAAGTGTGTTTTCATCGCCGCTTTCTCACAGCCAATTGTTTTTGTCCTTTGTTACATTTGGTCCTTCTTATCCTTGCTGACTCTGGTCTCGGGATTTTTTCCTGGGAATGGAAACGGAGTGAAAGGCTTCTTGCTGGATGACTTTGCTGCATATGGAGGAAGGGAAGTCTTACAACAGTCGAAAGTAGTCGCCATCTTTAAGACTATTCTTTGCATGATTCCGCTAGAATTTCTCCATGGTATCATATCGTTGCAGTTCATTTTATTCAACTTAACCAAACTGATTTATTATATTTTGCTGTATTATTGTTATATGTTTAATGCCTGTTTAAAATTAGTTTCCTTTTTATATTATAATTATAAACACGCACGCGTGTGATTCACTCAATCGACTATTAGCCACAGGGCGTGCACGATAATTTACTCTCCCGCGACTTCTTTTTTCCGCTATTTGATGTCTTCGAGTGCGGTGAATAGTTTTCGAGATACTTGCCTCAACGATCAGCTAGCCCCGCGCTAACCTAGTTATTAGTAATCAGTTCCTCTGTAGTTATTAGTAATCCTCGACCCTCATTGTTGGTCATCAACAGCTGGGTCAAATGTTCACAGTTTCCATTCGCCCACGATACACAATGTGGGTCGAAACGTTGGCAAGCAATACATAGTTAAAACTATTTAGTTGTTTCATTTACTGACCGCCACCGGACTAATTCCTTCCAGTAATTCTTAAACGGTCAACTAATTATATCCACTACGATACAATTTTAAGGATATTTTGAGGCTTATTTGGCCATCTTAATTTATTAATACTCTGTATAGTTTGGTGCAAGAGAATTTGAGCTCTCTGTTTCAAAATTATAAAAAAATGCAAATTATTACATAATGGTTTATTATTTCCAAATAGCTATATAAGAGCTTAACTATATCGCAGTTTATAGGCAGTTAAATAATATAAAAAGCAATAACATATTCATATGAAAATGTAATATCACCGCTGGTTGTTTCAAAGGCTATATCTGTCTGTTGGTTCTGAACCAATTTTACTGTTTCTTTTTTCATTTTGTTGAAATGTATAGATAAACTTTTTATTTTTGTTTATCGTTGACATCACCGTCTAGGTGTTCAGATCATCGTTGCATGCTCTAGTGTTTTTGTAAAGAATATAAAAAAAAAAAAAAAATGGTCCAGTAGTTACGAAGAAATGCCGCGGACGGCGGAAAAGCGGATTTTTTAAAATTTTATTTGATTACAAAGGTTCGTTATTGAAAATATTTAACCAAAATTATCGAGTAGACTGTAGACTTTTTGTTTTTTACATGTATTTCTTTTGGCTTATTATTTTCAATAATAAATATTGAACAATAAAATCAAATTTGAGGGCTTACGTTTCAAGATTGTGGAACCAGAATAACGAATACAAAGAAATCCGTTTCTGGTAATTAATAAATAAATTCCGAAATGAAAAAATAATCATTGATATGGGTTAAGAACTAGCAGAGATATACCTTTTTGAAATTAGCAATGGTGATAGACTATTTTCCTTTAAATTATTTATTGCTTTTCATATTGCTTAATTGCCTATAAATAGCCGCCAAAATAAATTAAAGTTAATCTGGGCGATGCTTAACAGGTTGGGTTTGTCATCTTTAAATTTTATGCCTATATCTCATGTCTTTTATTAGTTATAGAGGATCTTTAACGAGTACCTGACATCGCACAGGCTCGGGACCAACTTTTAACGTCCCCTCCGAAGGACGATATAACTAAGGATTTTTTACTCCTATTAAAAAATCCTAGAGCCACCCGCGAGTTCTACGTATATTGAAACGTCGGCTCTCAAAATTTTGGAGGGGTCAGTATTTTTTTTTTTGTTTGATTACAAATGTTCGTTATTGAAAATAATACACCAAAATGATCGAGTAGAATATAGGCTTTTTTGTTTTTCACATGTATTTCTTTTTTAAAATGTACCGTTACCAAAGAAGAAAAGACGTCATGTGAGTAGGTTAGCCGGTCTACTACTTCTACTTCACCCCCTAGGGAAGGGAAGGAAGTACCCCAGGATGCCGAGCGATTAAGAAGACACGGAGGAGCGGGCATCGGTCTGCCGAAGAGCTGAAGGATGAGACAGAACCGCCGCTTGGGGCCAACGTCATTAATTATAAGAGTGCTAAGGGCGGCCCCAGCTGAGGAAAAATTGATGTCAAGTCTTTACAAATCCCTGGAGGAGGGTGCGTCATAAGGGATTAAGGTATAAATAACGAGGGTCCAAGAGGTCTCTGGTCAGTCCGGAGGGTCCTGGATTTGATTAGAACGGGCAATTAGTGCTGGGTTAGTTATCGCGTCCTTACCATCCTCTTCTTGCAGATTAGTCTTGGACATCGTTATCAGCGTCCTGTCCTCTGTTTGTCTTCTTGCCCACATTACCCTGAGGAGGCTATGATTTAAAGTCTGTCTCTCTCTGACCACTATAAATGAGGAAGGGGTGTGCACTTACACTGTTTACTCGTCTCTTCGACTAATATCTATTTAGATTTCAATCTCTGAATAACACCCCAACATCAGACATTATTTGTGCGCCTTAGAGCAGTTATTCATTATCATTATAACGCATACCGGGTTCTGATTCCGTATTAAGCTTAGCTGTTATAATTGGATTAAAAACATTTCCTCCCAAAACGTACAATACCCTCGGTGAACAGATAACGTTAACTTTCATTTCATATTTCCTATGATCAGCAGAAACAACTAACCCCATAATATATCAATATTAATTTATTGTCATCTTCATTTTATGCTTTTTTATTGTTTCATTTAGTATATATTTAATTCCCGCTATTATTTTGATGAATGATTTGAACCTAATAATTAGGTTTTAGGTTGTTTTAAAACAACTTTATTGAGTCGCTTGGGTTCTCAATTTAATTAAGTTTATTTATATTTTTTCTTCTTGCAGCCACATAAATTTAATATAAAATTTTTTATATCATAATTACATACTTTCTTATTATAGTGCCAAAAATAAACAAAAGGTCCTTTTTGAATATTCGCTTTTTTATGAAGAATAGACAATAAAATCTAGTTAACCAACAAGGAAAGATATTTCTTAGAGTGAGAGAAGAGAAATATACATAATTTAGGAATTAATAGAATAGAAAACAATTTTTAAAATGAAAAAATTACAAAGGAACAATATGTGAACAATTAAAATTATTTTTTATTTTTATTTTATTTTTTAAATATGAACAATTTTGAAGAGATATTTGACGGTAATACATTAAAAACACAGTTAGGAGCATAGGTAATATATAAATCACTTTTCATCGCCTATTTCTTTCTCCCTTTTTCCATACTCATATCTTTTTCCGTTACATATCCTGAAATATAATTGTTAGTTTAATATTATATTATTTTAAAATTTAAAATTTAAAAGTTTCTCTTTTCCAATGACTATGTTCTTTCTTTATATATTACCTATGCTCTTAACTATGTTTTTAATATATTACCGTCAAATATCACTTCAAAATTGTTCATATTTAAAAAGAAAAAAAAATTAAATTTTAATTGTTCACATATTGTTCTTTTGTCATTTTTTCATTAGATTAGTCTATCTTTATATATTCTTATTGCAATATTATCATCTTAATTTTGTTTACTTCCATACTGTACAACTATCATCTTATTAATTATTTTTATAACTGTCATCTTATTATCATTTTACATTTAATTTTATTTATGTCCCCATATTATATTACTGTCACCATATTATTATTCTATACCTAACGCATTATTAAGTCTATAATTACACTGGTGTGGATAACTCACGACTTCCACTTATCGCCGTGGCTAAAATCAATGAAAGAACCTTAAAATAAAGTTAAAAAAAACATTTCCGTTGGAAAAATGTGGTTCAGATTAATTCTATTAATAGATAAATTCTGTGCTCAGATGGCAAAATGTTATACGTCACTTTTTCTAGAAATGAGAATTTTTCAGATTCGGGGGTGTCCATTCGTTTGGGTTTAGATTCGTTTATTTCTACAAGGTAAATTTGTTAACACATATGCCATTATGCCACCACCTTTAGATAATTTTACAGGAAACGCAAAAATCTGTCATATATTTATTACTGGACCTTTATTTGATTTACTTGATTCTTTTGTTATTCAAATCTGAAGTTTTTTTTTTTTACTGCGTTAACAACATGGTTGCACTTTTTCAATGACAATTTAACCATATAATATGGATATAGTAGTTTTTGGAATGAAACGTGGATATGATACTTTTTGGAAAGAATTAAAAGGGATATAGATGAGGAAGATGGTTGGGGGTGCGGTCATAAAATAGAAGCAACCATTTAAAACAAGTGCTATTTTAATTACGTGCCGACGTTTCGGCCTACATTATGGGCCTTCATCAGGGCTAAATGAAACAAGATTACAACCAATGTAATTATAGACTTAATAATGCGTTAGGTATAGAGTAATAATATGGTGACAGTAATATAATATGGGGACATAAATAAAATTAAATGTAAAATGATAATAAGATGACAGTTATAAAAATAATTAATAAGATGATAGTTGTACAGTATGGAAGTAAACAAAATTAAGATGATAATATTGCAATAAGAATATATAAAGATAGACTAATCTAATGAAAAAATGACAAAAGAACAATATGTGAACAATTAAAATTTAATGGAAGGAATTAGTCCGGGTGGCGGTCATTAAATGAAACAACTAAATAGTTTCAACTATTTTATTGTTTGCCAACGTTTCGACCCCCTTTGTGGGTCATCATCAGGGCTAAAAAGATACAAAAGAATATAATTTCAATGACATTACATACAATATTATATAACCTATTTAGCTAGAGAACGTCGGTATTGAAAAAATAACAGAAGAACTGTATATGTAAAAAAAATACAATGACCATATTACAATAATGAAAGTGTTATACAGAAAAAATAAAAATGTTCACTAAACAAAATTTACACAGGTATCAATAATTTACATGAAATATGAAATATAAAAATATGAAGTAGAGTGGAGATACGTACCGCATGGTGGGAGAATGGAAACTAGGTACTGTTTGGTAGATGGGGGGTAGGTAGGATGGAAAATACGTAGGAAAAGGTGGAATGGAAAATACGTACTGATTTATGGACAGGGCCTGACAACAATGACTAAAATTCTTAATACTACCATACAAAGAATCAATGAAATTTAACTTATGATTATAATAATGATACAGGATAAAAAATTATGATTTAATTCTTGAAATATCACCTATATAATAGTAAGAGCAGTGATGGAAGATGTATATGGAGAAAAACTGACTGTACCTCCCAACTTAATCATCCCTAATTCTGTTTTAGGTATCCAAAGATAACAGGGTGGAAAAAATAATAATGGAGCATTGTAAAATACATTAATTGACAAATCTTACAGGTTGATAAAAAAATTAAATAAACATAAATACAAGTTGGAATAAATTGAATAGTGAAAACATTTAGAAAATTTTAAATACATAAACAAAACAAAATAAATACATATATAGAATTATATGGATACCTAAAATAGATTTTAAAATATTAATAAAAACCAACAAACAATAATAATGAAAAACAAAACAATATATATGGTGGGATAGACAGAGAAAATATGCTACTTAATAGAGTTTAATATGTGGCTATATGTGGCTATATATGTATTTTACAATGCTCCATTATTATTTTTTCCACCCTGTTATCTTTGGATACCTAAAACAGAATTAGGGATGATTAAGTTGGGAGGTACAGTCAGTTTTTCTCCATATACATCTTCCATCACTGCTCTTACTATTATATAGGTGATATTTCAAGAATTAAATCATAATTTTTTATCCTGTATCATTATTATAATCATAAGTTAAATTTCATTGATTCTTTGTATGGTAGTATTAAGAATTTTAGTCATTGTTGTCAGGCCCTGTCCATAAATCAGTACGTATTTTCCATTCCACCTTTTCCTACGTATTTTCCATCCTACCTACCCCCCATCTACCAAACAGTACCTAGTTTCCATTCTCCCACCATGCGGTACGTATCTCCACTCTACTTCATATTTTTATATTTCATATTTCATGTAAATTATTGATACCTGTGTAAATTTTGTTTAGTGAACATTTTTATTTTTTCTGTATAACACTTTCATTATTGTAATATGGTCATTGTATTTTTTTTACATATACAGTTCTTCTGTTATTTTTTCAATACCGATGTTCTCTAGCTAAATAGGTTATATAATATTGTATGTAATGTCATTGAAATTATATTCTTTTGTATCTTTTTAGCCCTGATGATGACCCACAAAGGGGGTCGAAACGTTGGCAAACAATAAAATAGTTGAAACTATTTAGTTGTTTCATTTAATGACCGCCACCCGGACTAATTCCTTCCAGTAATTCTCAACGGTCAACTAATTACATCCACAATTAAAATTTAATTTTTTTTTCTTTTTAAATATGAACAATTTTGAAGTGATATTTGACGGTAATATATTAAAAACATAGTTAAGAGCATAGGTAATATATAAAGAAAGAACATAGTCATTGGAAAAGAGAAACTTTTAAATTTTAAATTTTAAAATAATATAATATTAAACTAACAATTATATTTCAGGATATGTAACGGAAAAAGATATGAGTATGGAAAAAGGGAGAAAGAAATAGGCGATGAAAAGTGATTTATATATTACCTATGCTCCTAACTGTGTTTTTAATGTATTACCGTCAAATATCTCTTCAAAATTGTTCATATTTAAAAAATAAAATAAAATAAAAAAATAATTTTAATTGTTCACATATATGTTCCTTTGTAATTTTTTCATTTTAAAAATTGTTTTCTATTCTATTAATTCCTAAATTATGTATATTTCTCTTCTCTCACTCTAAGAAATATCTTTCCTTGTTGGTTAACTAGATTTTATTGTCTATTCTTCATAAAAAAGCGAATATTCAAAAAGGACCTTTTGTTTATTTTTGGCACTATAATAATAAAGTATGTAATTATGATATAAAAAAATTTATATTAAATTTTATGTGGCTGCAAAAAGAAAAAATATAAATAAACTTAATTTAATTGAGAACCCAAGCGACTCAATAAAGTTGTTTTAAAACAACCTAAAAACTAATTATTAGGTTCAAATCATTCATCAAAATAATAGCGGGAATTAAAGATATACTAAATGAACCAATAAAAAAGCATAAAATGAAGAAGACAATAAATTAATATTGATATATTATGGGGCTAGTGAGTGTTTCTGCTGATCATAGGAAATATGAAATGAAAGTTAACGTTATCTGTTCACCGAGGGTATTGTACGTTTTGGGAGGAAATGTTTTTGGAATAAAATGCAATTCTCAAATATATTTTTAAAGCATTTCTATGTTTTTTAGATGAAATCTCATGATGGGTTTAGGTTAAACTACTAAACCATTTGAATACAAAAGTGTCAAAATATCAATTTCGATAAAAATTTCCTTTAGTAGATACCTTTTGGAAATCAACGTCTCATTTCTGTCATTGCTAACTATTGTTTTAATTCGTATGAATAGTTCATATAAAATTACTCAAGTGATTTTTCTACAGTAAATAAGTAAAATTTATTTTGCTGCCTCAACGCTTTCAGTAGCGTTACATCTTCCACGTTGTTGAGTTACTGCAATTGTGTAAGCTACCTGTTTTATAATTTGTTTTATTTTATTGTCTCCCTCGTTTATAGTTTTGTGAGTAGGGGGAGCTGTTAGGTTTCACTTGGACACTTTCCAAATTTAGATTTCGGTTAGAAACGGCTCTTTGTCCAATAAGGACTTCCTCTCAACCATTGCCTTTTACGGTATGATAAAAACCGAGTTATTACCGGCTGACCACTTTTTATTTCTCTTCTTTTTTTTCGTTCGGATTCAAATGCAAAAAGTAAAACAAAAAAGAGGAATAGATATAAAAATAAAACGCCACTTTGCCTTCCTGAAACGTCGAGTAAAGTAAACCACAATAAGAGAGGAGTCGTAAAAGGCCCCAAGTTGTAATAGCCGGAGGCAATGGATGTGACTTCGGTAGTGGCTCAGCCCTTGGGTAAAAAGTACAGGTAGTGGTTGCTAAAGGTAATCATAGGGTGTAGATAATGGATGTCATGGGCACCGTAGAACAAACTTTATAAAATTATTTACAGCACTATCATCTATTTATACTTCCGCATGTTAAGAGTTTTTTTTTTTTTTTCCTTCTTCTTGGCATTGGAGCTCTCCGTACAGCCAGAATCAGCACATCATTACCAAATATTTATAGCATGAGTAGCTATTTTTAGTTTCTTCCTATATATAAGACAATATTTCCTAGGATCATATCTTTACCAAACAATCAACTCCCAGCTACCTCCATATATCTACAGACTTCTGCAATTTAAATCGTCAGTCCACTCCCTCCAAACAAGATCGCGCCATTCCGACCTTTATATTCCTACCCATAGAACAACAACTTTTGATCATTCCTTTATTGTCCGCTCCACTACTATCTGGAATTCCTTACCTACTCATATCCGCCATGCTTCTTCCCTACCATCATTCAAGTCCCAGCTATTCCAGTACCTACTGTCATCCCAAACAGACGCTCAATAAGATATTTCAAATCAAAAAGAAAATTTGTTATTTATTATTCATATTTTTATAAGGATCAATAATGAATCAAGTTCAATGTTTTGTTTTGTTTAACGCACCAGAAGTTATTATTAATTTATTTTACTCTTTTGTTTTATTATATCCTTTCTTTTCTTTATGTATCATTGTGAATAAGAAATAATTATATTCCTTTGGTCTTGTAGCCAGACACATTATATATATCTTAATTGTACATACGAATTGTTCTTAAGGGACTTTGTCCCAGAATAAATATCTTTTTCTATTCTATTCTATTCTATATTTTTAATAGAGTTGAGGAACTGTGTCACTCTTCCAATTTCTTCAGATTTTCTTGTAGTCAGTAATTGTCCATAAATATTTACTTTATTATAGGTATTTAAAAATTCCAGAAATTTCTCTCTCTGGGTCTCATACGCTGGACATGTTAAGAGTTGTATTGTATCAATTATAAATATTACTCAACCCCTGACCCTTCATGGTTCATGTTAGTACAGGTTTTTTATTTTGTTTTTTAAATAATTTATGATCTGTGAATTGACAAGAAAAATAATTAATGATATTAATGAATTTAACTTAGTTTCAAATCACTATAACGAAGAGCATAACTAATGGGTTGTTTCACATCAAAGGTCCGTTTTTATAGTTTCTGAAATGCATAAAGGATTTTGCAGGTCTCTGTTGTTTATTCCGAATGTTTACATATTTAATGTAAACAGTTCCTCTACCTTTGTATTATAAACATTAGCTTCCCAATAAATTACCCACTTTTTAGTATACCTCCAAATATGAACATGGAAATACGCGATTTTCGAGTAGTATTTTTGTTCAAGTTTAAACTCGGCCATTCAGCAGCTGAGGCGACTAGAAATATTTGACTTGTCTCCAACAGATTACCACCTGTTCAGGAATTTAGACAACTTCGTCAATAGAAAACTTTTTGAAAATGATGATCAACTGAAAAGTGCGTTTTCAGATTTTGTTTTACTTCAAAGCTCAGAGTTTTTCAGTTCGAGGATAAAAAAGTTGGTGTTTCGTTGGGAAAAATGTGCAGAAAAAGAAGGTAAATACTTCGAATAAAATTATCTTGTTTTCATATCGTATTTTTAATAAAAATCCTTTACCTTGAAAACGGACATTTCATGTGACACAACCCAATATATTATTATATTCAATTGGAATAATCTCTTCTCATAAACATATTTACTATGACATCAATTATACATAATGTTTCGAGGTCTTATCGCCTCATCTTCAAAACAACGCATTAAAACTAAAAAAATAGTATAAAATTAAAATTAAGTTTACATCAACTATAACATTTAAAACAACAATTATATACAAATTTATATTAATATCTTAAATCTGATTTAAAAAATATATGTACTTTACATTTGATCAAATACATATCTTCTATGTTACACCAATATATTTTATGTATACTTATTATTGAAAATTCTTTTACCAGTATTCCGTAATTGTGAGTCTTATAAAAGTTTCACTTTTTATCTTTTTTGATGTAATATGGAAGTTATGTGATCAAATGAAAAGTACATATATTTTTAAAATCCGATTTAAGATATAAATATAAATTTGTATATAATTGTTGTTTTAAATGATATAAATAATGTTACCTTAATTTTGTTATATTATTGTTTTTAGTTTTAATGCGTTGATCTGAAGATGAGACGCTAAGACCTCGAAACGTTTTGTTAATTTAAGTCTTTTAAAGACTGCTGTATAAAATCCGTAAATTCCTTCCTCCGACATACTTTCCAATCATCCAGTCCTACCTGTCCGGCAGATCCTTTAAAACAAACGACAATCGTTCCTATTCATCTCTTTTTACCATTTTACTGTTGGTGTTCCTCAGGGCAACATTCTAGGACCCATCTTTTACACAGTTTATACAGCTGATATCGCAACCCATCCTAACACATTCCTCCTACCTATGCCGTTCATAATGATCCTAGTATTGCCTCTAAGCTATCCTATGCTCATCAGAGACCTTGAGGTATGGTGTCAGAATTGGAGAATTAGAATCAATTCCAATAAATCCCATAAAATTACCTTTACCCTTCGTCTGGTTTGGGGGCTTTGGGGCTCTACGAAACCATCCAATTCTTCCCGTATCCAATCCTTACAATCCAAAATCCTTCGTAAAATCCTCTACGCTCCTTACTTTGTAACTAATAAAATCATTCATAAAGACCTCCATGTTCCGTACGTAGTTGATTTGGCCCGGACCAGGTATCATTCCTTCCATGACAAACTCTATTCCCACTTTAATCCACTAGTTTCAATCCTTGCTACTTCTACAATTCCTGATAATCCATCGAAGCGTCTGAAGAGAAGATGGCCTCGAGACCATCTTGTTTAGATTGATTACTAGAGTGCTGCCAATGGGCAGTTCCTCTTCACGTTTTTCATGTACATATCTTTTATCAGCATATTTACTTGATGTATTGTAGTATACAGTTGTAAATTTCAATAAAATATAATAAAAAATAAAAATAAAAGTCTTTTAAAACTTACTGATTCCAGTCAAGTTACTAAGTTTTTAGCATAACATTTAGAGAGATTAAAAATACTTATTTTTTATGGAGTATTTCGACAAGTTATCCTTGTTGAATGATGATTCTGTTAAAATAGGGTGATGTATTGTAAGATTTTAATTAGACTTAATTAACGTTTTACAATATTAAAATATTTTGAATTTCTTGTTACATTAAAAATCTTTTTTATAGGGTGTAAAAAAAAAAAAAGACGGTTCGACGGAAACGTTATATTACCACTGCTAATTTCAAATCTCTGCTAGTTCTGAACCGATTTCAATGATTATTTTTTTCATTTTGTAGGAAATTTAATTCTGTATGAAATAGAAATCAGGAATTTTAATTAGAAAAGACTGATTTTAGTTATTCGTAATTCGGGTTCATCGTATCTTGAAACGTAATCCCTCAAATTCTGAGAAGTGTTATTTTATTTATTTATTTTTTTTAAAAAGGCGATGTATGTAAAGTGACTAACAGGTAATGCAATCATCACTGATAATTATAGGTAATAATTATAGATATTCCTGTATTATTTAATCTAAAGCATATGCTTACAACATAACTAAATAAACTTTTTAGTAAAATTAACTTTTTTATCACTTTCCCTTACATATATGTGAAATATATACCTAGTAAGGGAAAGTATTGCGATCGTGGAAATTTTGGAATTCCAGTTTTCGACGGAAATACACGCTTTAGGGTTCCCTCAGTCCAAATAACCAAGTCCGAAAGAAGGTCTGTGTGTGTAAAAACGAAAAGTCGTACGAAATTGAAAATTTCATATTGAAGAAAATTTTGTAGGCCCGATATGTTACTACAGAATCTTTTTAATCAAAATCAGCTGACCCGAAGACCAACTTTATACTATGCATTTTGCACCTTTTTACGATTTTCCAAAAACGGCTCTAGTGATTTCGATTAAACTCGCCATACCGATGCAAAATCTAATGAACTTTAATATCATGTAGGATTTATTCTGAATGAAATAGTCTTACAGGGCATAAATGCCGATATTTTAAAATTGTTTCCCTCTAAATGACCTTTAATTTTGTACATTCCAAAAGATTAACCATAAAATCTTAATGACATTGATAAAGGAATGGCTTAATTTACAATTTGGACGAATTTGATGACCAACTAAAGGATAAATGAGAAAAACAATTTTTTTAATGAATTTTTTTTTATAGTAAGAACAGTAATTTAGACGTATAATATACCGTTGGAAAGAGAAAGATTTTAGAAAAAATATTCTCTGATAATGTTGTAAAAGGTAATATAAAGTGATGAGTATGGAATAAACTTATTACTGATTAACAATTTAATATAGTAATATTTATTATTTAATCTAAATCATATCTTTCCAACGAAAATGAATACACGTTTTGTTAAAATCAACTTAAAATATTTTTCAAATTGAAGTATATTTTAAATTGATTTTAACAGTCTACGTAAGTGAAAGTCGTGTGTTGCCCGCACCAGATTTTTAAATTTAAATTTATTTAATAGTTCTTAAATTGATTTTAACAGTCGAGGTAAGTTGTTTTAACAGTCATTTGTTGCCCTCACTAGATTTTTAGGCTCATTTCCTGATAATTTAAATACTGAAATTCTTGTCGTTCTTTCCATTATCTGTAAAGGGAATGAAGTTAGAATATTAGTAGTTGATTCTAACATTACATTGCGATATCGCGGCCCATTGAACTATCTACCTACACGATCTGGCTAGCTGGCTAGGACCTTCCATCTTTAATAGCCGCCCTGACGAGGGGAGGCAGGGGCGAAGGTCAAAGGGGTAAGAAAGGACAATACAAAGGGTGATCGGTGGCCGATGGCCAATGACTGAGAAAGATATAGGGTTGAGGAGAGAGGGGGCACTCATTAGTTATGTTGATTAGACCTGGAGCGGCGAGCTCCTTGCGATAAGGCTTTTTGCCTCCGCCCGCTGGACAGTGTTACTAATGCCCACCGTTAATCTCCGGCTGTTGGTCAGGACGCGGGGGCTGGTTATGATTAACGCCCTCTCGGAGGAAAAACAAAGGACCAAGGAGGAATATGTCAGGGGGTCCCCCTTTTTAAGACAGTTTTTGCCCCCCGCTTCCTCTGGTCTTCATTTAATTATTCCTCGGATCTGCCAATCCCAGCCCTCCATTTATAACAACTCCATTCTCTCCTCCCTCATCCACTTTACTCTCTGCCTTCACGGCTACTGTGTGCTCCCTTCTTATTCCCTAATGTAAACTTCATTTTTATTATTCTATTCCTAGTAACCAGAAGACGTTGCGCAGTATTTTGAGGTAGAAACTTAGGGCTGATATTCTTATATTTCTTCCAATTTTTATTTTGTATGTTATATTAAATTCAATACTCACACAAGACTGAAACGACAAGAAACTGCTCGAAGATATCGATACTACAACATTTACTAGACAAACGTTAAAAACTTCCAGTATATTACAAAAGACTGATTTACATCACTATTATCAGACCTATTTGGACTTATGGAATCGAGCTTTGGGGCTCTACTAAACCATCTAATTCCTCCCGCAATCAGTCCTTACAATCCAAAACCCTTCGCAAAATCCTGAATGCCCCTTATTTTGTCACAAATCAACTCCCCCATAATGACCTAAACATCCCATTTGTTGTAGACATAGCCCGTGATAGATACACCTCTTTTCATTCTAAACTCCCTGCCCATACAATCCCACTTGTTCGTAGTTTGTCTTCCTTAGATATTCCTGATAACCCTCCAAGGCGACTGAAAAGAAGATGGCCCACTGCCTTAAAATAGTTAGCGAAGTACTACCTCTGGGTAGTTCTTTCTCAAGACATTTTAATGACTTTTATTTTCATTCTACATATTTACTTATTGTGTTCTTTAATAAAATTGTAAATTACTATAAATAAATTTTAATATATATATATATATATATATATATATATATATATATATATATATATATATATATATATATATATATATATATGTATATATATATATGTATGTATATAAAATTCACATGACCAACGTTTCGTGATATCACACTTATCTGCAGGATCCTAAAAGTGAAAAACAATAACATCTCTAAATTCTTTTTAAAAAACCATACGCCGCTTTTGGTTACTTCAACACTAGACAAACGTTCTAACCTTCTACTTAACTACAAAAGACTTAGCTACATGACCATCACAAGACCTATCTGGACTCACGGAGTTGAGCCATGGGGTTCCATTAAACCATAAAATTCTTTCCGTCTTCATTCCTTGCAGTCCAAAATCCGTTGAAAAATCCTCTACGCTCCTTATTTTGTCACTAATAAGCTCATCCATAAAGACCTGAATATTTCCTATGTAGCTGATTTGGCCCGAACCAGGTATCAATCCTTCCATGACAAACTCCACTCCCACTCTAACACACTAGTTTCAATCTTGCTTTCTCTTCCATTCCTAACAATCCTCTGAGGCGTCTGAAAAGAAGATGGCCTCGAGCCCTTCTAGTTTAAAATATGTTTTGAGTGCTACCGAAGGGTAGCTTCTCTACTACATGTCTTGTTGATGCCTTTTTTCTTTTAGCCTATTTACTAGATGTGTTGTACAATACAGGTATTTTATCAATAAAAAATTTAAAAAAAACAACATTATTTTGTTCTAATATATTGAAACATTTGTTGAAACAAGCAATTTTTGAAAACAAAACTCAAATTATTGCATAAAATTAAAAATTATTAAAGTGGAGGGGGAGCCCGTGGCTGAGTGGCTAGCGCGCTGTCAGATGGGGTCTGTTTTGAAATTTACTGCTTTTTCTATATTTTTGTTTATGTATATGGACTTCATGATTTACAGCTTTATCACAGCACAGCCTACAACTATACCACAAATTTGACTTTCAAAAAAACAAAAATTTTAGAAATAGAAACAAATAATCATAATAGAAAAAACATCAGCCCTAAGTTTCTACATGTAAACTTCCTTTTCACTTATACCTACCTATATATTGTTTAACTGATTTATACGGTTCATCTTTGGGATATACTTAGACACCTCTATCACCCGATTTTACGATGAGTTGAAGTGGCTTTACCCTTCCTTCCGCTGTAAGTACTTCCTAGCATCATTCCTCTACCAAGTTGTCCAATCACTTAGTTCGTTTTACATCTCGGATCTCCTTAAATTCAAATCCTTCGTTCCCGTAACACCCGCTCGTGGCCTTCTGATCTGTATATAACGTTCCATCGATCCACAGTTTTCAATCGATCATTCTAAATCCGATCCGCATCCCTCTGGAACTACATTCCTTCAAATATCCGAAACTCCCAAGTAGATGCCCATTTTAGGGAAAATTAACAAATAAAGCTGACATATACGTTTATTTATTTATTTAGTTTTCTTTTTCATGGCTACATTCAACACCGAATGTTATGTTAAACGATGTATTGTTGTATACAGTTGTAAATTTCAAAAAATATAATAAAAAATAAAAATAAAAGTCTTTTAAAACTTACTGATTTCAGTCAAGTTACTAAGTTTTTAGCATAACATTTAGAGAGATTAAAAATACTTATTTTTTATGGAGTATTTCGACAAGTTATCCTTGTTGAATGATGATTCTGTTGAAATAGGGTGATGTATTGTAAAATTTTAATTAGGCTTAATTAACGTTATACAATATTAAAAATCTTTTTTATATTGTGTATAAAAAAATAAATAAATAAATAAACCGGTTCGACGGAAAACGTTATATTACCACTGCTAATTATCTTTTCAAAGATGTAAGATTAAATTATATATTATTTTACAAACATTCTGAAGAATCGAAATTTTCTTCTTTTTTTTTAACTGTATATTTTTACTTTTTTTTTTTTTTTTTAATATTATATTTTCTATTATATCTTATTTTTCTGTTCGTATGTTAACATATATTTTTTTAATCTTGTTTGTACATTTTTATTAGAATTTATCTTTTGAGTTATTTTATTTGTTCATTTTATTAGTTTAATTCTGTTGTTTTCAATTATTTCACTCTAAGACTCCAGTCCCAAGTTCGCTTTTTATCTCCTGTTATATTATTCTGAAGGGAATTCTCCCAGAATAAATATAGAATTATTATTATTATATATGAAATAGATAGTAAGATAGAGTATTGTGATCGTAAAAATTTTCAAAGTCGAGTTTTCATGGGAAAAAAAAGTTTTTAGGCTGGTAGATAGGTTCTCTAAGAATTTGATAAACTCAAATTTCGTATTTTAGAAGCGTATATGTCTGGGATGTTATAAAACTTTTTCATCAAAATCTGGGAACCAGGAAATCCACTTGATACCATGCATTTTGCACCTTTTAAGTTTTTTTTAAAACCTATTTAGAATGAACTCAGTATACCGGGGTCACCTATGGTGTAGTAACTAGCATAACAGCCCTAAAGATTTTATATATATATATATATATATATATATATATATATATTTTATATATATATTGAGATTTAATAATTCATAGTTTAGCCGTCCTTTGGAGGGACATGAAAATGTGTTCCTCAACCTATGTAATGTCAGGTACTAGTCAAAGATCTCTATCCTAATTAAACTTATATAAGCAAAATATAGGACTCCCGATGTAGCATCGTGCGGTTAGCCGTAGTAGCATAAAGTGACGTTAAATAAATAAACTACAACAAACTCCATATATCTGTGTAAAATGTTATGGGCTTTGATATCTTGAAGGTTTTATTCTGATTGAAATAGTGTGACAGGGCTTAAATGCCGATGTTTAAAAGTTTCTTCCTCTAATGTTCGTAGTAGCTAAGTAAAGTTTGGCTAAATATTGGGTTGTAAAATAAATTTTTAATAAGTGTTTTTAATGGTGATTTAAATAAAATATTCATATTCTTGTAAATATTTTTAATCAATTGTATATAACCCATTTTTATCTATTACGTGTTTCCATCTTTCCGGTAAATATTTTGAATTTGGTTATGAACAGTTGAACGATTCAGAACCGACGATCTCTACGACACCATCGCCATACACACTACAAATTTTATTAACTGTGCAGCGGATTTTCTTTTTCGGAAATAAGAATTCGTTAATTACGAAAATGCATTTTTTTCTCTTCCTTTTTGAACAAGGAAAATACCGCTTAATGATAAGGAATCTCGGATATAACTGATGTATAAAAGCAGCTTAAGTTATCCTTTTTTAGAAAATTTAAGCCTTAGGTACCAAGTGAACATGATTTTATAAACATATAGAGGGTTAAATTGAAATATTGTAAAGCACTACGAACTTATTTGACTACCAATATATAAGTTAAACGAATTTGATAACCAAATTACTGAGAATAGAGCAATTTTTCAAGTTTTTTTAATGATAATAAGAATAGGAACATAAATGTATAATAGGGGTACTCACTACGTTTGCTATAGCATGCTATTTGTGCTATTGTGCTAAACCCATCAATTTTATAGAGGAAATAACAGTAGAAAGTCGACGGGTTTAGCAAAATAACACAAATAGCATGCTATAGCAAACGTTGTGAGTACCCCTACTATAGAGTTAGAAAGCTAGACTTTGGAAAACAAATGTTACCTTGTTTAATTTAAAGAAAGTTGTGAGAGGTAATTTAAAGTGACGAATAGTGGAGCATACACTTGAATGCTTATTTTAAGTAACAATCTGATATTATTTGATTCTGAACATGCTTCCAACTATACAAAATAATTCTTTTTAAAAAAAATACTCTCGCTCTATTTAATATTTCTTAAAATGATTTTAACAACCGTGCTGAGCAAAAGTAACGCACCAGTTTGTTTTTTTTTGTCTTGTTTTTACTTTCACTTACCTATATACGAAAATATATATTAAGGAATATATATATTCATATATATTTACGAAATATATAGTAAGGGAAAGTATTGCGATCCTGAAAATTTTAGAATTCCATTTTTCAACGGGAATACACGTTTTAAGGTCCCCTGAGTCGAAATAACCAAGTCCCGCAAAAAGGTATGTGTGTGTGTGCGTGTCCGGCTGTGGTAACTCCCGCGCGTAAACAAAAAATCCTTTGAAATTTCATATTTAAGACAACTATACGCCCGAGACGTTACAAAACCTTTTTCATCAAAATCAGCTTAACAGAATATCCACTTTGTACCATGCATTTTGCATCTTTTTACGATTTTCTCGAAAACGGCTCTAACGATTTTGATTTAACTCGCTCTATCGATGTAAAATTTAATGGGCTATAACATTATGTAGGTTTCATTCTGATTGAAATAGTCTGACAGAGCTTAAATGCCGATATTTTAAATTTCCTTCCTTTAAAGTACCTTTAATTTTTTTGACTCCTTAAAAATAACCATATTATCTTGTTAGCATTGATAAATAACAGCTAAATATGCAAGTTGAGCGAATTTGAAAAACAACTAAAGGAGAAACTGAAACAAATATTATTTAATGCAATTTTTTGTTTTTTAACATAAAAACAGTAATATACATGTGTGATATATAGATATCAATGAGTTTAGAAAAAATATTATCTCATACACAAGCTTTTAAAAGTCAATAGAGAGTGATGAAATGAACATAAAACTAACTGATTATTTTAGATAATAATATAATCGATTTTTTAATAAAACACATGTTTCTATATAAATTCAATTTAATTAATTCCTTAATAGTTTCACGTATTTTTATCTCTGACTGTTTTTGAAAATTCTTTCATTATTTTTAAAAATGGAGGTAAGTGAAAGTCGTCTGTTGCCCGCACCAGATTTTTTTAGATAATAATATAATAAATTTTTTTAATAAAACACATGTTTCTATGGAAATTCCATTTAATTAATTCTTTAATGGCTTCACTCATTTTTATCTCTTACAAATTAAATTCTTTAATCAATTTTAAAAACAGAGGTAAGTGAAAGTGGTGTGTTGCCTCACTAGATTTTTAAATAATGTATTGATGCTCTATTATTTTATATTTCTATAATTTCTTACTTATCTATGGTTTTATGTTTTTGTTCTCAGATCCTGAACAGCCTGAGAGTGGCCCCTTTCGACCAGCACTTGTCGACGGAGGACGGCAGGCACTTGGAAGACCCAACGGCTACTCTGGGCTCCCTCAACATCCTTCCTGACTCTGTTCTCATTCTCAAGGTAACATTTATATCTGTATGTAATACTATATAAATTTGTTAGGTGGAGAAGATATATTCTATTTCTACCAGTCAAATGTCTAGAAAGGTTAAAGGGGCATCCTTCAGAACACACCCAGCACCCATGGTTACTCTAAAATGGGATAAATACAGACACAGGGTGATCTATGCTAAATCATCCTACAAATGGCTCTGCATTCGTTTAACGAAGGTTTCTTTGCGTCTGAAATACTTAAACGAAAACCCTCTTAATTGGTTATTATGGAACGGTTCCCCTCCCCCTTTGTTATTATTTTTTCTGAAGGTTACATGAAGCGGAATTATGGAGCTTGTATCTATCCTGGATTATAATATAGTTTATAGCATGCCGTAATCTTCTGAAAAGTAGGATTTTCTTGTAGAATATTTTCAAGGGAACGGAAAATATGGAAATCAGAAGGAGCAATGTCAGGAGAGTACGGCGGGTGATGAGGTAAAACCTCCTATGTGAAGTGTAATAACTTTTGCTGAATCCATGGAGACACATAGGGCCTAGCGTTGTCTTGGTGGAATAGCATTTATTTCCTAATTGCCAACTCTGACCGTTTCTCTTCAATTGCTGCCTTCAATCTATAATCACCAAATACTTGACATCCCCTTTGTAACAAGTTTTTAATTTTCCCGCTCGGTTTTCGTCCGCCCGGTGTCTTGAACTTAATCCTATATATGGAAACATACAGTGTCACTGCCTAGGATAAGTACCGTGGAGATACGGGGATTCCGCGATTTTAAGCCATTACCGTAGAAAGTCTCGTACCGAATAGATGGATGGAAGTACCGAGTTAGCAGAGAGGCAACCAGGAGCAGTTTAAGGCTATTTCTATTTAATTTTTCGTCATATTATTTTATACCCAGCGGTAAGCATCCTCTGTTAAATTTACTTTGAAGATTATTTGATATTATTTCCTTCTTTGTTTAATTTTAAAACTGATTATTATTTATTAATTTTAGTTGGTGTTATGGTAGAATTTTTACCATATTATATATATGCCGTATGCTTGTATGCCGCTGACAAAGGAAATAAAGTATAACATCTTAAATAATTTTATTTTCTATGAAGGACCTGGACCTTACACCATTAAACCATGTCACACTTTTTATGGATGCAAACCTTTGGAGTTGCGAGTAGCGTCGTTCTAAGCAACCCCCAAGATTTTTTCGGCTGGTGTGATGTAGAGAATTCATTTTTCGTCACAAGTAACAACTCGTTTCAAAAATGGATCCTCCACATTTCTTTTCAGCATCAAATCACTACATGAAATCCTTTCACTAAGCTCATGGGGAACCCTAACGTCGTAACGATAGACGTACTTGGCCTTCTTTAGATGATCAAAAACGGTTGATTTGCAGGCGCTGCTATCTCATGGAGATTAATTCGTGGATTGTTTGCGATGAACGTCTTAATATCCTCGATGTCAAGAGTTGAACTCTGGCCAGCCCGGGGTTGTTCTTCCAAATTGAAATCTCCTGATTTGAATCGCGAAAACCACTTATGAACCGTGCTATCAGCAATTCAATCGCTACCACACACGGCACAAAACTTTCTTGCAGTTTGAGCTGCGTTTTTCCTTTTTTTAAAAAAGAACAGCGTAATATGCCGAAAGTTGGTTCGCAAACTACACTACTGAGCCTTAATAAAGACGAATTCAGTGTGTTAACATAGTTAATTCCATGAGGATTAATGACATATAAATAAACATTAGCTTTGTGATTGATTTTTAATAGAAAAAAAAAAAGAAGTACATTTTATTTTAAAAATCTCTAAGAATTTTCGGACAACCTATAGTTTACGTATCATGTTGTCATTTATTTCAGTTTTTTAAAATTTTTTATATTAAGAAATAGATGGGTGGTTCTTATAGATGCTGAAAATATTTATACTCTCCATTCATTTAGCCGAGGCTACGATGAGAGGACAGTAATCTGTGTTAGGGCGCTACGTGGGGCTAAGAAAGTGGCAGATGAATTGTGAAATAAAAAGCAATAAAGAAGAGGTGCGGAGAGCGGAGGGTGAAGGGTGGTGTGCGGGGGTGGCAGAGGGAGGAGAAGATGAAAAAGTGCTTGTGTTGGAGGAGGATGAAACATTTATTGGGGAGCTACTGGGGTCAACTACGTGTCCTACATAGTACGGTCAGTATCTCCCGCACCGGCCCATCATACAGTATTTATATCGCGGCCCGCTCTTACTGAGAGGAATATTAACAGGCCAGAGTCATAAATAATAACAATAATACCGAACAGTAGGGAAAAATTCTTATGTACGACTTTAACTCAACGAAATACCCAAACAATTAGTCTCAAGAGAAATTAAGAAAAATAGTATAACTACAATACTATTTCTTCTTTCTCCTAAAGAAAAACTCATGTTCCTGCCAGAGATAAGTTAGACATACGCAATATAAAGGAGAAGGAAAGGACGAGAGCTTTGAGATCATAGAATAAATTTATATCAAAAACCCTCATGGGTTGTTAAGGTAATTAGTTTTATACTTTCACTTATCGGGCTCGTAGACCTGAGTATTAAATATTTTACCTCATGGGTGTACGCAGAGAGAGAATTGGGGAGGTGTCCTGGCTACCTGAATCCTTGAAAAGATGTTTTTTTTTTGTTTTTTTTTTAAATTCATTTATTGCAATTTACAACTATGTAAATACTAAAATGTTCATACATCAAGTAAATAGGCTACAATGACAATACACATGAAAAAAAACATGAAGAGAAACTGCCCATTGGCAGCACTCTAGTAGTGAATCTACACCCGAAGGTCTTGAGGCCATCTTCTTTTCAGACGCCTCGGTGGATTGTCAGGAATTGAAGTGGAAGCAAGGATTGAAACTAGTGGATTAGAGTGGGAGTGGAGTTTTTCATGGAAGGAGTGATACCTGGTACAGGCCAAATCAGCAACATATGGAACATTAAGGTCTTTGTGGATGATTTTGTTGGTGACAAAGTAAGGAGCGTTAAGGAGTTTGCGAAGTATTTTGGATTGTAAGGATTGGATACGGGAAGAGTTTGATGGTTTAGTAGAGCCCCAAAGCTCAACTCCGTAAGTCCAGATGGCCTTATGATTGTCATGTAAATTAGTCTTTTGTAGTAAAGAGAAAGGTTAGAGCGTCTGTCAAGTAAATGTTGAAGTAACCGAAATCGGCGAGCAGTCTCTTGTCTTTTCAGTCTTGTATGCGGATTCCATGTAAGACGTTTGTCAAGCAGGAGGCCTAAATAACGGATCTGTTCAACAGGGACAAGCGGAATATCATTAAAGGACACTGTGGGGCAGGATGTCATAGGTTTACGACGAAGGGTAAAGGTAATCTGGTGGGATTTATTGGAGTTGATTTTAATTCCCCAATTCTGACACCATACCTCAAGGTCTCTGATGTGGTACAGGATCGTTATTAACTGATAGCACGCAAGTGTCATCGGCATAGGTAGAAAGGAATGTGTTAGGATGGGTTGGGATATCAGCTGTGAAAATATGTTAAAATAGTAAAACTTAAATAATTAAGGAGATAAAAAAAAAATAGTATAAAAATAAAATCTGTCGGTGAATATTAATGACTTGATTTACAGCCTATATGGTTGAACACAACCTCCTTACTATTTTATGTTGCTCAGATTAAATTAATAATGATTAGACATTATAAAATAAAAAAATTCTAACTGTACTTTGTTGAAACTAAGCCTAGAAATTAGGATTATTTGTATAATTAGTGGAGAGGATCCGGTGGCAATTGAAACACTTTAACTACTTCAATAATACCAAAACGTTTCATACTTTAATACGTATTTTAACTATCTGTTCCTTTTCTGTTAGTTTTTTCTCGCTGGTCCGTAAGATGAAAGGGGCGATCTCGTTATTCTACCTATTTTGATCTAAACACTGGACATAACCAATAATAATCTGTAGTTTTAAAACACATAATGAGTAAATTAAAGTGACTGGAATGTACAATTAGATCAAACGTATCAGTAATAAGGTAAAAAGTTTTATTTTTGTCCATTGAAGAAGACTCCAATACTCTTCTATTAATCCCTAATATTTTATTTTATTTAACGTCTGTAGAGAGATTCTTTGTTATTATTTAGTATCTTCAATTCTGTTTTATTTAGTGTACACAGATGATTGGACAACTAAAGACATAAACTTTACATCTTGGATCTCCTTAAATTCAAATTCACTTCGTTCCTGTACCACCCGCTCGAGGCTTTCTGATCTGTATATAACGTCCCATCGATCCACAGCTTTCGAGAGATCAATCTTAATCCGATCCGCATCCCTATGGAACTCCATTCCTTCCAACATAAGGGACTCCCAAACTCTTTCAACATTTAAATCCCGTCTATTCAGCCATTTCCTGTCAATTCAATTCCAAAATAATCCCGATTAGATGCTCCTTTCGGGGAAAAATTGACAAATAAGCCGATAGATACGTTTATTTATTTATTCAATTTTCATTTTTACGGGTAAATTCAGCAGCAAATATTATTTGAATAGATTATCTTTTTAAACATGGAAGGTTAATCATATATAATTTTACAAACATTCAAAAGCATTGTAATTTCCATTTTTTATTAAACCATAATATATATATATATATATATATATATATATATATTTTTTTTTTTAATAACTTTATTATATATTATTCTCTGTTCTCATTTTAACATATTTTTTTGTTTTTTTTTTTCTTTATAAATTTTTATAGAAGTTATCTTTTGAGTTATTTTATTTGTTCATTTTATTAGTTTAATTCCGTTGTTTTCAATTATTTTACTCTAAGACTGCAGTCTTAAGACCTTTATTTAATTCCTGAAATATATATATATATATATATATATATATATATATATATATATATATATATATATATTAAATATTTATTCTGAAGGGACTCGTCCCAGAATATTTATTTATTTTGTAACATAAAGGCTTTTCAACGACTAGGGTTATTTTAGCCCTAAACTAATAATACAAATAAGAAAAGAATAAAAAAAAAAATAATATATATATATAATATATATATATATATATATAAAAATATTAAAAATCAATAACATGAACATATATTTTTTTTTAATTTTGTAAAATATTGGTGAACCAGTATCTTTTAAATAAGTCATCGGTTTTGTGGATGACTCCTGGGTATTTTGTAATATTGTCCCAATGTCAGTGTCCTTACCAATCCCTCTTCACTCCGCTTCGAAGGAAAAGCAATCCAACAGTATACGGGGTACTGTGAGGATAACCCCACAAGAGGTACATTGACGCACTGGACCCCTCGTCATCAGGTAGCCAAGGGTCAGTCTTGTGTGGCCAATCTTTAGTCGAGCTAGCACTACCTCCTCCTTTCTGCACAGCCGTAGGTCTGCTCGGTTGGCTTTCACGGAAGGCTCTACTACTCATCATCATACTTTTTGCCAATGTTCTACTGCCTTTTCTTTTATGAAAGCGATTATTTCCTCTCAGTCCCAGAATAATTAAAGAATTATTATTATTAAAGACTATACACAGATACTATGTGTTTATTAAATCGAATTGCTTAGATTATTATAGATTACTATTAAAAAGATGTAATGAAAATTCTGATCTGCGAGTATTTCCGTTTCTTTCAAATATATCTTCAATTGTCTTTACATAGTCGAAAAAAATAAAACATTAATGAAGAAAATTTTTAACGACTGAGCTTTGGACATTAGCTGGGAATAAAGACGTCCTTTCTGTTTCTTTTTCCGTCTGCTTCCGGCCGCTTTAAGAGGGCTCCTGTCTTTTAATTGATTGTTGTAATTGAAGTCTGCCCCCACCTTCCCGGCTGCAAAACCTCGGGGAAAGTTGATTTTATATCTTCTATCTCCGTTAGTGTTCTCTTCTTAACGATATTAGTCACGCCTCTACCGTTCCTCTCTCATTCGGTTTTAAGATCCTTTTTTTTATTTTATTAATTTTTATGATTATTGCCTTTTTATGACTGTTTTTTTTACGTTCAAAACAAAAAGAAAATAACGCTCGTCACTTGTGATGAAGTTATTTAGTCGGAGTTGGTAGTAGATTAATTGCCAACGGTTCGATTCACTATATTTCCAATTTTTCCTTGTATATTATCTTGCTTATTCTTACTTTCCCATCTAGGGAGAAGTAGACAGACCGCGATTTTATTTTTGAAAGAAAAATAAATTTTATTCTGGGACTTCTGTCCTCTAAGAATAACAAAAAAAGTACAAGAGTGAGTATTAAGTCTGGCTTAAAAATAAAAACATTACAAAAACAAACTTAAGGTTATACTTATATTATATATAAACATAGTAAATACTGTTGCTTGAACGACATATGACTACTACTTGCATTATTTATAGTGTAGTAAATACAATGACAATAGAACATTCATGTATGACTATATAATACTGAAAACATGTGCATACAGAGATACTATGATTGAACCTCACAGTAATATCGTAAAATCGTAGAAAAAAAAGTTTTTGTTAACTTGAAATATGACTATTATTCTTAAATTTTTTATACAATTACTCGGAAGACTGATTACTGAAGAGATGATGGAATAATTTGTTTTTAAATGAGGTTAAGGAAGAAGCTTTGCGTATAGAGGTAGGTATGGAATTCCAAAGAGAGGTGGCACGCAAACTAAAAGATTTTTTAAAGAATGATGTTCGATGAGAGGGCAAATAGAGGTTAGTGGGTTGGGATCTTGTGTTAAACGAATGTACTGAAGAACAAGGGATGAGTAGGTCAAGAACGTAGGATGGACTTTGGGTTTTAAAAGTGCGGAATAGGAATACTCCCAGGAAATTCTGTCGGCGAGAAACGGAATTGAGCCACTTCAACTCGGCATATCTGTCTCTATTTATGACCTTAAATCTCTATCTAGTCATATCGTCAAAGTAAATAATAGACCTAAAGTTTAACAAAAAATATCCTATGACTATGGTTCGATTGTCAACGGTTAGAGAGAAAAATCAAATTTTCAATTTTTGCGGTTATCTATGGCATTCATTGAACAGCAGAAATTATCTAAATTTGATTTTACTCCCTAACCGTTGACTACGGGACTATGGGTTATATGAACTTTTTTATATCTCTTGTGGTCTAATATCGGCTCCCACAATATGACAACATTTACCTGGGGTCACTTGATGTAGTAGTTATCGTAACAGCCTTCTATGTCCAAGGTTCAAAGTTGGCAAGTGACCCTATAATTGTTTAATGGGAGGGGAAAAAAATAAATCCTCGGTTATGCCTTCCTTCGGAGGAGACGTAAAATGGTGGTCCCGAGCCTTTGCTATGTCAGATATTCGTTAAAAATCCATATCCTAACAAAATCTGGATGGGCAAAATTTAGGACTTTCACTGAAAAATATCAAACATCACTTACCTATTTATGAAATATATATTAAGGGAAAGTATTACGATCATGAAAATTTTAGAATTCCATTTTTTAACGGAAATACATATTTCAGTGTCCCCCGTGTGCAAATAACCTAGCCCAGAAAAAGTTGTGTGTGTGGTAAGTCTAGCTCGATAACGATAACGAAGTTGTATAAAATTGAAATACAATCTTATTTAAGTAGTGTGCATGCCTTAGACATTATTGAAATATTTTCATCAAAATCAGCCGATCAAAGGAGCCACTTTATACTATGCTTGTTGCACCTTTTTAAGAATATCTCAAAAACGGCTTAAGATTACGGTTAAACTCGCCATATCGGTGCAAAATTTAATTGTCTTTGATATCATGTAACAATTAAAATATAAAATAGTTTGACAGGGCCTAAATGCAGATGTTTTCAATTTTATTTCTCTAAAGTACCTATAATCTTGGAGATTCCAAAAAAATAACTCTATCATCTGATTATCATTTATAAAGAACGGCTAAATACACAAGTAATGCGAATTTGATTACCAGTTATATTTGTATGTCACTTTTTTTTTTTTTTTAATATAATAAAAGTAATATAGATGTATAATATTCCTTTGGAAAGGTAAATATTTTAGAACAAATATCCCATACGCAAAGTTTTTTTTTATATAATAATTATTAGATTATTTATGAAAACACGTTTTTCTATGTAATTTATTCTTTAACCTTTTTCAACTTAAAGTGGGTTTAAAAATTCTTAAATTTATTTTAACAATGTAGGTAAGTGATTGTGTGTTGCGACCAGACTTATAAGAAGTAAAGAATAAATTAACGTAATATATAAGTGATATTATGTCAAAAGGAGATTTCCAAATTCTGAAACCGTCTTTTGGTCCTCCGGGCTGGATTTAGAGCTTCAAAATTGCTATTGCCTCAATTCTGATTTTTTAAAATCATTGACATCATCCTGATTCACTAGCTATGTAACATAGACATGAATCGGGTTCGATAGGGCGATGGTATTGAAGCGGACTCCACTCTTGTATGAATGAGAGTCTGAGCGGACAAAGGTGTTGCTAGCTCGAGAAATCCGCGATGGGAAGCCCATTCTGTCCCTGATTCGATCCGCCTATCCTTTAGTTTATCCTTACAGTCCAAAAAAAACAACATAAATCTGTTATTTTTCCTTTCATTATCTGTGTTTCTTTTGAATTTCAAACAGTGTTAGTTCTTGAGACCTCCGCACTATTCCGTCCTTCAATTAACATAATGTTATAACAAGATTTTAATTAATTTAATTTTTTCAAATTAAACAGAATGATTAGATCGTTTTAGGATTCTGTAGCTAGAGGCGACTGCTAGAGCCAACGGCGAGGCAGGTAAAGAAGATCGCATCGACTACCGTTAGGAGCCTCCTGCTCCCAATCACAGCTCCTTACACAACAATACTAATTTTTTTCTGCTATCCGCCCTTGTTCGCTGCGGGTACAGCTAGGTCCTCCTCAATCTTCGGCAAGGTGGATAATTACTTCAGGCCCCTCTCCATTACCTGTTAATAATCTTTCTTTTCCTCTCGTCCGCTCCCCATTCATGAAGGTAACAGCATTACCAATAAATTCCTTAGATCACCTTGAAAACGATTATTAGAGACTGGGCCAATGCGAGAAGGGTTTTTGAAGATTGTAAGAATATTTATATATATATATATATATATATATATATATATATATATATATTATATATATATGTATCAGTAGACTTTGGCGCTCTACAAAACCCCAAATTGTCCTAACCCAAAATCTTTCTTGTTGTAAAATTCTCAATGATCCTTACTTTGTCACAAATAAACTAATCAACATAGACCTTAATGTTCCATATGTTCTGGTTTGGTCCGAATTTGATGCCATTTCTTTTATGACAAACTCTATCCCCACTAGTTTCAATCATTGCTTCCTCTATTATCCCTGATAATCCTCCGAAACGTCCTTTTTTTTTTTTTTTGCAATGTTTTTGGAGAGCTACCAATAGGCAGTTTTCTACATATGAATGACTTAGTTTGATATTAATATCACACTTATTAGATGCATTCCATATCAAAGTTATAATTTCAGTGAATATAGTTAAAAAAAATTAAATAAATAAAAATATGTATATTATTATGCAGAGGACATGAGTGCTACTGTAGGAATAAGTAAAATTTTAGCGTACAGCAGATTCCACTTAACAATTTTCGTTAAATATTTAACAGCATATCGCTAATGGAGAAGAAATTTAAATAAAAATTGATACCCCACACACAAGACTGAAACGACAAGAAACTGATCGAAAATACCGATTACTGTAACACTTACTAGACTAACGTTCAATAATTTCAGTATGTTACAAAAGACTTATTTACATCACTATTATCAGACCTACTTGGGCTTATGGAATCGAGCTTTAGGGCTTTACTAAACCATCTAATTCCTCCCGCATCCAATCCTTACAATCCAAAATCCTGAATGCCCCTTATTTTGTCACGAATCAACCCCTCCACAATGACCTAAACCTCGCTTTGTTGAAGACAGCCCGTGATAGATACACCTCTTTTCATTCTAAACTCCCTGCCCACACAAACCCACTTGTCCGTAATTTATCTTCCTTAGATATCCCTAATAACCCTCCAAGGCGATTGAAAAGAAGGAGGCCTCGGGACCTACTACCTTAAAACAGTCAGTGAAGTGGGTTTTAGCTTCCACTGGGTAATTCTTTCTCAAGACATTTTTATGATTTTACTTCTTACTGCATATTTACTCATTGTGTTTTTAATACAGTTGTAAATTGCAAGAAATATGTATATTTTTTAATTGATACTGTAAGTAATATATATATACACACAGTGACGATTGTGTTTAAGACGTGTAGAGCAGTAGCCAGTAGTTGTTAGTGGACGCCGGTAGCAGCGTATTGACCGCAGCCACCGCAGACCAGATCTCATTCCATGTTTGCCTAACCATTATATCTTCACTATCTCCATGTCTGTCCAAGGCCTTTATTATATTCATCTATAGTTATTACAGGATGCTCAGGTCATGGGGTGAAAGTCATTGCCACGGTAATATTTATATTGATATTGTTACCAGCAGGTAAAATAACTGCTAAAAGTTACTGGGAATTTCTTTTAACTGTCTGTGGGGTTTTAGTGATTATTTTCATTATCTTTTAAATTTCATTAGTAAATTATAATAACCAGAATTATGTAAATTTTAGAGTTTAAAATATATTATAAATGAATAATGAAGCTTAAATTCAATTTAGCAAGAAGTAAACTTTATGTGTTAAAAAAATTTATTGTAATGAAATATTTAAATTAAAAGGGTGATTTGAAAACATCTTAAGAAACATTTGTACAGTAACAATTATTTTTTTTTTTATTTTGTCATGCGAGGGGGTATATCGATGTTAAATAGACTCAAATTTGTGTTTTAACAGTGATGGACCTCCAGAAGTAAGTAGGAGATAAGATCTAGACTGTTTGTCTTCTATTTGTATAAGAAGTAATCCCTATTCCCCTGGGTGACAGCAACACGCCTGAACGGCTGTACCCGTTTCGCTAATTCTTTTTTTGTTGTGTGTGTTGACTTCGTTGCTCGATGAATTACCCAAAGCAGCCAAAAGTGAGGGTGTTAAAAAAAGTTGATGGGGGAATGGCAGTGCTGACAAAGTAATTTGTGAGTTACATTTTGATGAACTAATTCGCTATGCAAATGAAACTGGGCATCGTCTGTTGGGTCAGCTAGTTTTAAATGTTGTGTTAAATATGCTAAATGAGTCAAGTTTTGATTAACTACTATTATTTTTGTTTTTTTATACTCCTTTAGGCTTCCAGGGATTATATATTATTACTGTAATTCATAGTCGTTTTATTGATTCGAACAAGTCTTAAATTTTTTCACATAAGTTTCATCAAACGGCTTCTTCAGGGTTCTATGTTAAAATGAAAACCACTATGGATCCAGCTACTGATAACCTATTGATAATATAAACTAAATTCATCATGGATATAAACAAAATTAACGAAATAGTTATTATAACTAAAACTCTAAGAAAACGATAAAAAATAAAAAAAAAACAAAAAAAAACTAAGTAATATTTACAAACTTATATTTATTCACGTATGTAATTTCTAAAGACCAATACAAATTCCATCCCCTAAGATATCATTTACGTATATTAATACGTGTTATCCATAAGTTATCAACCTCTTCTAACTAGAGTTAGAGTGCTAATTACGTGAGACCGCCTCCAAACAAAGTTCAATCCAGTCTAAGCGGATATGTCGATATTTGGTGTGAAGTAAATAAGGCGAACAAGTTTTAATGGCAATTTTTTTTTGTTTCTTTTTAAGGCTATATATAAGTCTAAAGGGATCATAGTACAGTGAATGATGCTGACTTAAAAGCTCCTCGGCACCGAGACGCGAACTCGCTATGTTTTATTCCATATTTGTGGTAATCTGGTTGCTATTCAACGCGCGTACTATTTACTCTTGAGATATCGATTTATATCGATAGACTGGAGGAGAGTGGATCGAACCGACGACCCGGTTGCGGCCCATTGTACCCCCTTCCTCCCATCGGACGCCCTATTCAAATCCTCTGCCCATTCACCGCCAGGTCTCCTTCTTCACGGCCTCCGTTTTTTTCCCCCGCTGACGAGGACATGAATGGCCGTCCCGTCACGTGGCCGCTGAACGGGAGGTCATCCAGGCCCGTTCTCTCTCCCGTCACTTTTTCATCCTCCCGCTTACAGCTCGCTGGCTGCCCGTAGTTATCCTGTAGTTATTTATAGATGCCATAATATCTACAATAGGCCGTCATTGAGCTCTTATATCCTCTCGTTTTCCTCTTCACATTACTTTGTAATGACGGTAGAAAACCGTCGGAGCGTAGAGTTAACTGAATTATTTTATAAGCATATCTTCAGTATATTTACAATAACTGAGATCTGGTAAATTATAACATACATCATCATAAAGAGGGTGTTTTTAGCGTCACGTGGCCAGATTTCTGAAATAAAGTAAGGACCTCAAAACAAAAAAATCTCGTGCTTGCAACTTACGACTTTCTCTTACCTCCGGTTTTGAAATCGATTAAAGAATTTCCAAATACGGTTAGAGATAAAAACGAGTAAAACCATTAAAGAATTAATTGAATTGAATTAAAATAGAAACAAGTGTTTTATTAAAAACTCTATTACATTATTATCTAAAATAATCAGTTAGTTTTATCGGCTTGTTATCTCTCTTTATTCATTTTAACAAGCTTGTGTATAAGATAATATATTTTCTAAAGTCTTTCTTTTTCAAACGGTATATTATACGTCTATATTACTGTCCAAAAACAAAATTGGCACGCTGTGCTTCATTGACAAACGGCCAGGTTGCAGCAAGGTCAACATGAATTTCCCTTTTCGGGAAACCAAACAACAGTTAGTTTTATCAGCTTTTCATCACTCTCCATTACCCTTTACGATTCCGTGTATCAGATAATATTTTTTCTAAAATTTTTAGTTATCCAACGGTATATTATACTATTGTTATGTTCAAAAACACAAAAAATGCGTACAATAATATCTGTTCATTTGTCTCCTTTAGTTCTTTATCAAATTCGCTCAACGTGCATATTTAGCTGTTAATTATCAATGATAACAAGCTAATATAGTTATTTTTATAGAATCTATAGAATTAAAGGTACTTTAGATGAAGAACATTTAAAATATCGGTATTTAAGCCCTGTCATACTATTCCAATCAGAATAAAACATACATAATATTAAAGTCCATTTAATTTTACGTCCATATAGCGAGTTTAATCAAAATCGTTTGAGCCGTTTTTGAGAAAATTCTAAAAAGGTGCAAAATGCAAGGTATAAAGTAGCACTTCCGGTCAGCCGAATATGTTAAAAACGTTGCTGTAACATCTCGGGCGTATAGTAGTCTTAAATATGAAATTTCAGTTCCGTACAACTTTTCGTTTTGAGTTACCACACACGGACACACAGACATAGAGACCTTTTTGCGGGACTTGTTTATTTGGACTCAGGGATCCTAAAACTTGTATTTCTGTTGATAACTGAAACTCGAAAATTTTCACGATCGCAAAATATTTCATATATATGTAAGTTAAAGTAAAAAAAGTCGTATGGATGCTAGTGTCAAAATTCCTTGTTTTCAGGCACTTATAGCCTCTTAGAAATCGATTTTCCGAAGAAGAAAAATCGATTTTGGGTTGTTGGTCATTACATTTGACAACCATTCGTTACAAACAATTGAAGTTTCTTTGGGTCCGGAAATAACTCAGTTGAAATCCTAAATATCAGTTTTTTTCCAATGTCCAAACTTTACAATTTTAAACGTAATCGTGGCGAATGAATTAATTTTACACATTTAAATCCACCACATTCCGTACAACCCACGGTTTTTCCCGTGGTAGCCTAGAGAATCGCTAATTTAACTTATATGATACATTTGCTTTTTGCTTAACTTTTTTTTTCGTAGATATCCATTACACCATTACGAAATTATTTTGAGAACATTTAAATGCTTATAAATAAACTTACATAAAATTGATATATATTAGAAATTCCGGAACAGTTCTTTTATTGATGGAATATTATAATATTATGGAATGATTAATAAGGTTGCGATTTGTAGCCCGTGCAGCACGTTACCCCAGAGTATTCTTCTGTTGCTCCTCAGCCGTGCCTGGATTCCAGATCCTTCATCCCTAGGGATGCGGTTGGTTGGGGATTAGATTTCCTTTTTATATTAGATCAACCTCGAACCAAGTGCCTTCTTGCTTCTTTAAATGTCCGCATCCTTTTTTTTAATCCATTAGTTTCGCAAATCTGATGCTTGCCACTATTCCTAATTTTGTTGTTTTAATTTAAAATAGTTGATAAAAACAGATTTTCTTTAGTCACTTACTATTAAATATTAATATTCTCAGTACAAAAAATAAATATAAAAAGAGCTATACTGATTTATTTTCATACCCGGGGACATTACAATTCATAGTATTTCTCCGACTTGTGAATGGAAAAGCAGAATCTGAGGAGATTTTCTCTTTTTGTTTCATTGCAGTATGTAATATCTATATATAACTCTAGGTTAGATCATTATTGAAACACCAGGCGGTTCAGTCGACACAAGAATGCTGAAATAATGGAGTATCAGGGGGTCACCGAAGCCGCGTTAGCTCTCGGTCATTCCATCCGATTTCACGGTCATCTCTTTCAGAATGGTTGGCTCCAGGTAGTCTCTGCATTCATCCTCTTTGCTTCATATAGACTAGTGGTCTATTGAATAGCGGGTCTTGGGTTCAAATCCGGCTATGACAGAATATTTTTTATCCTGTTAATTTAGCCGGGGGGCGTCCCTCAGGTATGGATACCCTTCTAGGGCAGACCCAGCCTTTTTAAAGTGGGTGCCCGAATTGGGGGAAACCTGGTGGCTGAGCGTGATCAAGGCCTAATCAACTCATTGCACGACCGTTGGCCTAGAAAGAGTACGAATGTCTGAGCCCTAGGACCTTTATGGGTTGAGAGGTACAGTTTTTTTTTCATTTGGTTTCTGAGCTGTTTAAGACGCTTGCAATAGAAAATCTTAAAGCTAAGCAACGTTAGTACTTTGATGATAAACCTCCCGAATCGGATGACTCATATAATCTAATTCGTTTTAAATGAGTTAATAATTTTGAAATGTTTTTACTATTGTCTTTTAATTAGATTTTCAACGATAAGAGAATTTTATATCTATCTATTGCCTGCAGTGTGTCAGTAAGTGTTTCATGGTGAAAGGTAGGTAACACTGCACACAAGGTCTTAGTGTACTAGTGAGCAAATACTGGTGGGTTAGTCTTGAGTATCCTATTTGTCAGCAAGACTTCCTCTCTTCTTGTGTTCTGGACTGATAATATCCAAAGTTACTGTGCCTTTTATTTCTCTCATTTTTTTATCCATTGTTCTGCACCAATACAGCTGCAATTGTGTGAAATGTCCAAGCAATCGGACGGGAGAACCAAATTACCCCGCCTCATTTACTTTGCAATTGTATTTCTGCTTGACTTAAGATCTATTCAAATAAAATTGATCGGTTTCGACCATTTTAGCCTTAGAATCAATTTAAGGATGAGAACCACTATGTGATGAACTTAGTGAATCAGTGAAAAGCACAATGTTGGATTTACCCTCTCTGTAATAGGTTCTCTAAGCTCCAGGTATATCCCAGTTAGTTCTCCTGTGAATTAACTACATTCAGGAGGAAGATCAGTTTGGACCAAGAAGTCAACGATTGCGGACCCAACTCTGTTACCGCTTTTCGATCCATTAGTCAAAACAACAGCGTGTTCTGTATATAAAAACTCACAAAACTAATTTTTTTGGTACTACATTCTCTCGAATGATGACGGACTTTGTATTTAATTTAATTTGAAGGATATTTATTAAAGATATAATAATGTAATAATATTACCATATTATATTAATTTTATGCTTTTTATTATAATTATTTTAAACAAATATTTCTAAGGAAATTATAGTATGCTGTGTTTTAAGCAATCCAATGCAGTACGACAGTATGACACTACTTTATTCATAAAGTATTTTCTTTCTATATGGGATGACTCACATTGTTTAAAATAGCGAATATAAAATATTTTATTGACTGTACAAAGATTGAATGTACCACGAATATTAATAAAAATTATCTATAAAATCCAGCAAATCCGGTTTTAGCTACTTCAAACCAATTTCGGTCCTCGCAGTCTGACGCTCATTGTAGATTTATGTAATTAACTCAAGGCAATGTTTCATGAAAATGGTGTAAGTATGGAACTTATATTGGCGATGGCTGTTATCCTACTTCTTGATTGTAAAAGATTCCAATCGGATGGACTCGCTGCACAGAGGCCGTTAAGAAGGCAATAAAGCAATAAATTGAGAAGGGAGAGGAGTGAAAAGGCCCTAAGGACAAGGGGTTAGCTAAGTCATAGGGAAAGAGATAAGATTGAGCAGCGTGTAGGGCCATTAATATCGGCTCTTAGTGCCCTTCAACCCTTCCCTCTCCGCAGATAATATTCAGGCTTATTGTAGTTCCTATTCTGGATTGCGATGGTGGCTGGTTCCTTGTCGTATCTCTTTTAGATCTCAAGGTGGGGTATTGCAACAGGGCAATAGGTATTGTCTTTTGGAGGGATAGCTTTCTTTTTCTTCGCGAAGAAGTAGACCTCTATAAAGTTCATTGCTTGTTAATATTTCATACATATTACAAATAAAAATATCTAGCTATCATTAGAAGATGTCATGGGAAGAAAAAAAAAAAAAAAAAACCTAGCGCCTAATCTTTCATGGAATAGTTAATATTAATCGATTGTATTGGTTTATTATTTTCAATAATGAACCTTCGTAATCAACCAAAAAAAATACCCCTGCTCAATATTTGAGAGCTTACGTTTTAATATGCGTAGAGTCCGAATAACGAATAAAAAAATCCGTCTCTCCTAATTAATAAAAAAATAAATACCGAAATTTTTCTTGTAGTGCCTTTTGATAGAGAATTAAATTTTCGAAAAAATGAAAAAAGAATCATTGAAATTGGCTAATAACTAACTAGCTGTGATACAACGTTTTAAATCTGCAGTAATGATATGATATTATCCTTTGAATTATTGCTTTTCATATTACTTAATTGCCTTTCAACAGCTATATCAACAGTTATACCCTAATATTATTATTTGGAAATAATAAACCATTCTGTAAGAATTTACAGCTTTTTTTTTTTTTTTCATTAAGTAAAGGAATTGGTTACATTAAAGTTTGTTTGCTTTATTCATTCAACGTCTCTTTATACTGTTGTACCTAACCGGACGATGCTACAGTGGAGTCCTAATTTTTTCCTATCGGGGTTTGATTAGGATAGGGTTCATTAACGAGTACCTGACATTGCATAGGCCTAGGGAACAATTCATTCATTCATTCCTATTCGAATGAATTCATTACTAAGTATTTTTTACTCCTGATAAAGTCCTTGGGCAACCTGCCAGGTTTGAACCAGCGACCTTAGAAGATTGTTATGCTAGCCACTACAACCACAGGTGCCCCTCCTTATTAAAAACATGTACCTATGTAATAAAAATATGTAAAATGTGTTATTTGGTCTCTTTATTTTTATCTTAATTTTCGCTGCTTTATGTTTTAATATTTGTATTTCTTTGAGGTAGTAATATGACCTTGTATATGTATATATATGTGTTTGTGAACGTGTGTATAAATATGTAGTTATATAAATGAATGTGTGTGTGTGTGTGTGCATGCATGTATATACCATATGCTATATAATTTGATACCATGTTGTTAAAATTTATATAGCCAGAATTTAAATATTTTATTGTACATTTATATTATTCTTAGAGGACTAGCTGTCCCAGAATAAAATTTCTTTTCATTTCATTTCATTACCTCTACAACCCGTGAAGGGTCTTGGGCTTAGTAGAATAGAGATTCGTATTGTATTTAGGCCAACTGTGAAAAATGATTAATCGGAGATCACGGTCAACCGTCAACTTCTCCCTCTCAACTTCCATTTTCGGGTACCTAGTTAAAGGCTGGATGTGCCCCAAGAGGTTTTCCATACCCCAGGATTTGAACCCAATACCCGGAGAACAATAGACTAGTGACCTATCCACCAGACCATGTCGCTCCCTATAATGTTATGTGTTGATATTAATTTATGGTAGGCGACTGATGGTCGAACTAAAACAATTTAACTTTCGTACATTTTTTTTTCAATTTATCAGTTATAACGTTTAATGCTTTACGACTGCACGCCCCATGTATTGAAACGCAAAGTGTTTTAACGAACATTATATGCCGTAACAAAGCAGTTTACTTTATACTGCGTGAAGGCTTCGGATTCCGTTTGGTTTGGGTTTGCCAATGGTTTCTTTCAGAGTCTGGAATAAAGTCATTATTAAAGTATTTTTTAAACCGTACCTTATTTGTTTAGTAGTAAAATTAGGGCATGCGCAGTTAAATCCTGATGGTCAGAGCTGTGTGAAATTTATGCGGTATAAAACCTTTCAGATAGACTGCATGTAGTTAATAGTATGTAACTGAAAGTAGTTAGTTTTTAAAAATTTCAAAAATTCTGCTTGGCCGACTTTGACCGAAAAGTTGCTGTAATATCTCAGGCATAGACGCTCTTAAAATATGAAATTTTAGTTTTATACCGACTACTTATCGTTTTCGCGCTAGACTTATGACATACCACAAACCTTTTAGTAGGACTTGCTTATTTGTACTCAGGGGACCCTTAAACGAGGATGTCCGTTGAAAAGTGGAATTCGAAACTTTTCTCAATCGCAATACATTCCCTTACTATGTATTTCTTATGTATATAGGTGAAAGTAAAAATTACAAAAAGTTTTGACGAAAACATTGTTTTACAATAAATAATCCAACAATAGAAATTATTATATACAGCAATTTCTTTGTCGTATCCGCTTTTCTTCACTCACTGTTATTTTAAACAACTTTGGTTGTAAGATAATAATTTTTCTAAAATTATTATTATATAGCATATAGGTAATTATTATTATTGATTAGTATTCTTAAAAATTATTATTATAGAGCATATAGGTCTGTTTTCTGTCCGGAATTGGAATGGCTGCTGTTCGAGTAACTTGATGGTTTGTTTAATACACTTGAATGATATTGTATTTCTGTTACCAGCTATGTAGATTGCTCCCGATTGGTTTCAGGCGTTAATTGGTAGTTTCTCTGCCTCCTTCATTTATTGCCTAAGGTATCTAAAACTTCTCTCCTCATCGTATGCTCTCGTATACCCCAACCATTAATCAGAGGTGATCCGACGGCGATAAAGACGTAGTGAGCCTCCGCTGTTGCCTGGTTTTAATTGTGGACCAGTTGCAGAGGGTAGGGAGCGAATGTAAAATGTTTACATAATTAATTAATAGACTGTTAGGTCTTGGAGGGGAAGAGCTGAGAGGGTTCTTCTGCCGCTCTAAGAAGACAAACGACTCAAGAAGAGTCGGCTGGAAGAAGAAACGGTAGGCCACGGTTGGAAACGCTACATTAATTCCCAACTTATACCTCCCTCTCTCTCTCTCTCTCCTTTAGACTTCTCATATAATATTGATAATAAACAGCTTCTGTTCTCTCTCTTATATCTTTCTCTTACTCCTTTACTAGCCAATCGTAACCGTTTAATCGTTATTTATTTCCGCAAGAATCTTTTTCTTTCGATGTTATTAGTTTCAACTAGTGTTATAGTACTTTTCATCGGGACTTTTCGAAGATTCTATGCCCTTTTTTTTAGTATAAAAAATACAAATGTTTATCTAAGATATATTTCGGCAGTTTCCAAAAAAAGTTTATTTTATTTCCAGATTTTACAAAGTCTCGGCCTCAATCTACATTTTACAACTAATTTTAACTTTTAAACCTTCGCGGAAGACGACTTTTTCGGCCGGAAGAGGTAGCAAGACTAAGCGATTTTCGCAAATGCGTTGGTAACTTACATGATGCAATCAAATGATCTTATATATAAAATTACCTTTAAAAACGATTTTTAAATATTTTTTTATGTATATTTACATCTTTAAAACTATCCTTAAAATAATAACTATCTATATAAGAAACTAACAATCTTTACAAGAACTTAATAAAATTATCTTTTTAAAACGTTATATTTGGATTGTTTATCTATATTTACATGTTTAAAACTGAATATTTATATCTTTGAACCTTACAAGAACAACTATATATACAAGAAGCTATCTTTGAGCAGCTCAGTAATCTATTTAAGAAAGCCTAGTGAAGAATCCATGCGAGGAAACATGAATAATATCTCGGGATCACTTGTAGCAGGGTCGCTTGCATAACAGCCTCCTATGCCAAAGGTCACGGGTTCCAACCCTCAGATGGTCCTAGGATTTTTTAATAGGAGTAAAAAATCCTTAGTTATGCCGTCCTTCGGAGGGGACGTTAAAAAGTGGTCCCGAGCCTATGCGATGTCAGGTACTCGTTAAAGATCCCTATCCTAATAAAAGCTGAATAGGCAAAATTTAAGACTCTCGCTGTAGCATCGTCCGATTAACCTTAGTAGCATAAAGTGACGTTAAATAAACAAACTAACAAACATGAATATACACCGACTGTCGCCTCTCACTCACCACTCGTCCTATCGCACGAAAACCCGTGGCGACTTGGAGTCGGCTCTTGCCCGCAAAGGGTTAAATTACTTAATTTATCAATAGTGTTTAAAAAAAAAAGTGCTTACCCATCATGTATATTTCTCCTTGTATAATATCTCACAGCTTCTTCAGCAGTGTCGTATAATTTAGCTTACAAATGTTTATTGGCTATTCCAATATATATTTTTAAAACCAAAGGTTAGTAAAATATAAACAGTAGTACGTACTTTAAATTAGAGTCTAAAGATCATGGACATTTCAATTTACATTTTTTGTCAATTATAAGATTTGTTGGCTGCCTGTGTAATAAGCAAATTTACTTTCGAATAAGTATATAGAAAAAAATCAGGTGCGCGCAACACACGACTTTCACTTACCTCCGTTGTTAAAATAAATTTAAAAATTTTTTAATACATTTAGAGATAAAAATGAATTGTTAAAGAATTAATTACATTGAATTGAAACTGTAAAGAAACATGTGTTTTATTAAATAATCTATTATATTTTTATTTACAATAATTAGTTAGTTTTATCGGTTTTTCATCACTCACCATTAACCTTTACAATCCCGTGTGTATTAGATAATATTATTTCTAAAAGGCATAGCTATCCAACGGTATATTGTACACCTATATTACTATTCTTGTGTTCGAAAACACAACAATTGCATAAAGAAATATTTTTGCACTTTTCTCCTTTAATTTTTTTCTCCCCAATTTCGCAACAAAAAAAAAAAAAAAGGTAAATTTACACTGTAAAAAAAGTCGATTAAGACACAAACGCTCCTCTTTAAAATGCAGACTGAAGACTAAACGCATATACCTACCCTACCTTCTAAAACCCATATAGACATACGCAACACAAATGTATGTGATTGAAAACAGATTTTAAAAAAATCAGACTTTCCAAACAAAAACTTTAACGACTCATCATTCTTTCGCCGTGGTACGTTGGTTACAAAACATAACAGACTTACGCATACCATTGGTACAAGTCCCATCCGGGCTTCATATAAAAAAGTTTATTACAAACTTCACAGAGATACTAACAAACTCATACAAAACATGTCCAGGACACAAATGTCAGAAAATATCCAAAGAAGTCTGAAAAGAAGGTGGCTAAGGGATACCCTGAAGTAAACACTTTTCGAAATTCAAGTTAACAGTGGATACCAATAGATATCGACCTATAATACACCTGTATTATAGTTTACCTGTGCGACAATGTGGATTAAAAAAAATACATTAAAAAAATCACCATGATAAGTAGTGGGAGAGGTTTTGATAATAATCATAAAACAATTATAGCTAGCACAGTTTACTTATTGCATAAAGAAATTATTTAAACAATGATTTTGGCCAAACAGTATATCAAATACTTGTAAACTGTTTTGGGTTGAGTTATGCCTTGACCTTAGGAAGATGAAGGTGTTTACAGGTGGGGTTGGGGGTCAGAGGGGAGGGGATAAGATTTATCTAGTCTCCTGTCACACCCCCTCCGCTATCTCCCCTAATGCACTTGCTTCTCCCGCATACTGGGTAGTGGAAAAGAGCAGCAGGGCTATTTTTAGGGAATATTTAAACATATTTATGATTCAAACATAAAACTTCACTTCTCGCCTTAGATATTGTTTCAATGAGGCACTAACATTAATTAGTTTGGAATCGGTGGGAAAGGAAGTGCGACATCTGGTAGAAAGGAGGAGAACCAACGCTGAGCTATGAATAGGCATCATTCCTTCTCTTGTTTCGTATTTTTTTCATCTCTCATCTCTTCTTTTTTTATATCTTAATTTATATTACCTCTTAGTTGTCAAAAATATATATACCTTCTTCTTTAATGGAATTCCACTAGTTAAAGTTGATACAGCCATTCATTTTCGGGGTTTGTTTACAAAATACTAGTCGACGCTCAAGAAAAGAAATATTATTTGAGTCAGAAGTGAAGAGATTATTAATTAACTACCTCTTTCATACAGTTCCAAATACGTATGTTTACGGGGAGGGAGGGGTGCTATAGAAATTCATTGCCAAACTCCTTTGATTTATTCAATTTTTTTTTGTATTGGAATTTACAACTGTATAATAGAATACAACAAGTAAATTTGAGTGAAATATAAGAAGGCATAAAACATATCTAGAGAAGCTTCCCAATGGAAACACTCTAAAAATATTCCTAACTAGAAGGTAGGGGTGGGCATAATCGAATGATCGTCATAATCGGATGATCGGACTTCGATGATTTAAATAATCGAATGATTAATATGCATTTTGAGGGACGATATGACACTATTCCCGTTTCTATAATGGCTTAGCTGGCTGAGCCTAGGTGGAAATATGCTTGTAATTTATGTGATGAGGAAGAGGAAAAAAAAATAATAAAAAAAAAAAATAAAAAAAAAAGGTTGTTCGATTATCTCAGCTCCTTATAATCCCTCGATTATCCTTAAACAATTCAGTTCGAATGATCATTCGTTTCTCCGCACCGGTTAATCCGATAATCGATTAATTCGAATGATTGGAATAATCGAATGATCCAGAAGGTCTCGGGGTCATCTCCTTTTCAGATGCCTCGGATTATTGCCAGGAAATGAAGAGTAAGAAAGGATTGAAACTAGAGGATTAGGGTGGGAATGGAGTTTGTCATGAAAGGAATGGTATCTAGATCGGGCCAATTAAGCAACATACCAAACATTAACGTCTTTATGGATGAGTTTATTCGTTAGAAAGTAAGGAGCATTGAGGATATTCAATATCTATATTGAAAAATGAGATTTCGCGTTATCATGATAGAGATTAGGTCCTATCTGTTTTACCGGCTGTGGCTTGATCAAGTTTTGATGTATTTAGTCAATTGTCTGGTGGCGTTGAATAAATTTGTTTCCCTTTGGAATAAAAGAAAAATGAATGAGTCTGGCCACAGACTACCATACAGTAACCATTAACTTCTTCGGATGGAGATGCTGTTGTGGCATTTACCCAGGAGGCTGGTCGGCATCTAACCGCTTACCTGATTCTCGTCGATTTATTCACATGATCCACTTTTCGTCACGAATTATTGCGTCTCCCCAAAAATGGTTAATTTCTTTGTAGAGCAAGGCGTTTGTTGACCTTGTGTGAGACCAAGGAATCGAGATTTTTTGTCTTTTTAATGCCTAAAAACTGTTGTTGTTGTGCCTAAAAGACTTGTGTCAAGCTCTGACTCTTTTATGGTATTCTTTTTCTACAACTTTCCTAAGATCTTCGTCCGTCCTCCATTGATGTTTGAGGCTGTCCACGATTAACGTCGTATCTCATGAAGAAGGTTTTATAAACCAACCATTTTTATTGATAATTTTATTAGAACATTTTTAAATTTTAAAAATTTGATAATATAAAATAAAAATCGTTTGGAAATCACGTGTTTTCGAAGCCACGATTAAAAATATTCTAAAATCTGTATATCTACTTGGAAAAAACAAAAAAAATTTATTATTTTAATGTTGTTGTTTTTTTTTAAATTTTTACCAAAAACAATAAAAACATTGGTAGAATATTAAAATTAATGGTAACAACTATTTATATACAATGTGAGGGAAATGTCCCAGCGTTGTTGAACTATTTGTAATTTTTTACTCTCACTTACTATATATAGTAAGGGGAAGTATTGCGATCGTGAAAATTTTCGAATTCCAGTTTTCAACGGAAATACACGTTTTAGGGTCCCCTGAGTCCAAATAACCAAGTCCCGCAAAAAGGTCTGTGTGTGTGTGTGGTGTGTGTGTGTGTGGTGTGTCGTGTGTGTGTGTGTGTGTGTGTGTGTGTGTGTGTGTGTGTGTGTGTGTGTGTGTGTGGTAGCTCCCGGGCGGAAACGGTAAGTCCTATGAAACTGAAATTTCATATTTAAGACAACTATACGCCTGAGACGTGACAAAACTTTTTTCATCAAAATGAGCTTACCAGAAGAGGCACTTCATACCATGCATTTTGCACCTTTTTTCGATTTTCTCAAAAACGGTTCCGACGATTTTGATTAAACTCGCTATATCGATGTAAAATTTAATGGGCTTGTATATCATGTAGGTTTTATTTAGATAAAAATGGTCTGACAGAGCTTAAATGCCGATATTTTAAATTTTCTTCCCCCTAAAGTACCTTTAATTTTGTAGATTCAATAATAATAACTAGATTATCTTGTTAACGCTGATGAAAAACAGGTAAATATAAAAATTGAATAAATTCGATACCCAACTAAAGAAGAAAACAGAAAAAATATTTTTTAATGCAATTTTTCGTTTTTGAACATAAGAGCAGTAATATACATGTATGATATACCGTTTGAAAGCTAAAGATTTTAGAAAAATTATCATCTTATACACAAGCTTTTAAATGTTAATAGAGAGTGATGAAATGAACTTAAAACTAACTGATTATTTTAAATAATAATATAATAGATTTTTTAATGAAACACATGTTTTTATAGAAATTTAATTTAATTAATTCTTTAATAGTTTCACGTATTTTTATCTTTAAGTGTATTTGAAA